>OZ035883.1:25641457-26377858 GCA_964034835.1 Muscina levida | reverse complement strand
CATCAACAACACCAACAGCAGCAATATCAACAATCAGGCTCAGATCAGCTGTCGAAAACAAATGTCTACATACGTGGCTTGCCCGAGGGAACGACTGATAAGGATTTAGTTATATTATGTTCAGAGTAAGTAACACAAACAAAACAAGCAACAAATTACAATTTACGTATTTTTCTGTTGGGAATTTTTACAACATTAAGGGATAGAAATCATATCAGAGAGACATAGTTTCTTAATACAAATGGCTTTGTCACGATTGTGATGTACTTTAGTTATGGCGTTTGTAAGGGTGATTCATTTAGAACTTGGTTTTTTTATGTTAAATAAAACTTTTAAAATAGATTAGGATAAATAAATATTTAATAGGACCCGAAAGAACAATCCCTGGCATTTAATTTAAAATGATAATGCCATGTTTATTTGGTCATCGTCCGTGAAGGTCTTTTCAAGAGATCTATCTTTCGATCACTGTTTCTTTATAGTGTCACCGGTATCTGACGAGATATTCATGTTATGTTTGTTTTCATGTGTTGAAGTGGCTTCTTAGTCTTATCGACGAAGATTTTTGACTTTGCATAAAGCCAAATAAAAAAATCCAAATATGTGTGTTGTCTATTCGGCGAGTGGACAGGTCCGCGAAATGCGAAATTAGGCGTTTAATCTTCGCATCACGCGCTTTTTGTGCCGTAGTCAGTGGTCTTAGGATATATATATTTTTAAAATTTCTGATCCTTATGTAGGAGTGGGCGTGGCAAAACTATTTTTAGGCCTAGAAAGATAAAATTTGATACACAAATAATACTCGTGAACACATATATGCAAAGAAATTTTGTATTTCCCATAAGCAGGCGAAAAGGGCGTGACAGCCCTTGAGTGATGATATTTGATATGCAGACAGTACTCGGCGCTAAAGGTTCAAATTTTCAGAACAAATTTTTATTTTCGATCGAAGAACTTTTGATACCAAAGTGCATTTTGTTTTACCAAAAAATACTTCTTCTTTACTGGCAGTCACAACAAAAATTTATCTACCAGTAGCGGCACGCTGAAAATTTTTCGAAGTGCTTCGGTCTTTGGCGCTCTGTAGATAGTTCGTCACACCAAGCTTAGATAACAGCTCCTTCACTTGGTCCATCCATCGGACTTTTGGTTGTTGTTGTAACAGCTGATGGTAGCTGGGGTGATAATTCTTTATACCAATTTTCAATTTATCGGCACTCGATCGGGCATATCATCCAAGTATCATACGATCATTTTTGGCAACTCTGTTTCGTTCCTTTTGTAGATAACAAGGTTTGTGTCAAGGATTGTAAGGTGTTGTTGTTGTGAGTTTTAACCGTCAAATTCTACCAACGATGGCGCCAGCTGGTTTTGTTGATTTTTTTTTGCAATGTTGATAAATCATTTCCTGTTTCCTTGTGCAATCTGGATTTTTGTAGTGGAAGCACCTAGGATGAGTTTTGTTGGCTGGAAATCTCGAAAGTATTTGAAAAGTAATTTTTCATTTATATTGATTTGGCCAGTGCCCCGGCCGGGAATCGAAACCGGATTGCTAGTCTACTTCGCTTCCACTGAGCTTTCGAAGGCCACCCCCTCCTGCGCCGCCCATCGAGTTAATTGCCGAAGACTTTTCGAGCTGGAGCGTTTTCGTACAAAGTGTCCAAACCAACGTATTCAGTCCACTGGAATGCGCTTGACTACGTCGATGTCGTTGTACAGCTTATGATTCATTCGACGACAGTAGTCGCCATTAACGATGATGGGTCCAAATATTTTGCGTATTATTTTTCTCTCGAAAACTCTCAGAATAAATTGATCCACCTGCGTCATTACCCAGGATACTGTGCTATCGAGTAAGGCAGGCAGGATCAGTGTCTGGTAGAGTTGGATCTTCGTTCATCGAGAGAGAGAGACAGTTTGCGATCAATACTCGTCTCTTAATTTCCAGGCTGATATTATAATTTTTGTTTATGGCGAGGCCAAGGTAGTTGTAGTTGTAGTTGTAACGTTCACGCAGCGTCCCAAACGAGTAAACTCTTTGTTTTTCGAAACAAATAACTTACCAAAAAGTACTATCATTGTACCCAAAAGTACTTTTGTATATCAAAACATATTTTTTAACAAAAAATAATTTTATTGTACTATAAAAAGTAGTCGTAGAAAAAAATACTTTTATTTTAGCAAAAAGTACTTTTGTTGTACCAGATATTTATTTTATTGCACTAAAAAATACTTTTGTTTACCAATAATTAATTTTGTTTTATTAGAAAATACTTTATTTGTACCAAAAAGTACTTTTATGTAACAAAAAATTACTTGAGCTGTACCAAAATATACTTTTATGTTACCAAGAAGTAATTTTATTTTACCAAAAAGTACTTTAATTGTACCCAAAACTTATTCAATTGCATCAAAAAGTACTTTTGTGCATCAAAATGCATATTTGTTCAACAAAAAGCAATTTTGTTTTACCAAAAGATAATTTATTGTATTAAAAAGTACTTTTGTCGTAGAAAAAAGTAACTTTAATTTAGCAAAATGTACTTTTTATTGTACCAGAAAGTTATTTTATTGTACCAATAAGTACTTTGGTTTACCAAAAAGTACTTAAGGCTTACTTAAAAATACTTTAAATGCTCCAAAAAGTACTTTTTATGTACCATAAGGTACTTTTTATGTAACACAAAGTACATTTTATGTACCAAAAAGTAATTTTTAAGTACCAAAAAATTCTTGAATTGTACAAATAATAATTTTTATAGTACCAAAAAGTACTTTTATTTAACCAAAGAGAGCTTTAATTATACCATCACCCTTAGGGATGAGGGTATAACTCATTTGATACGACCCAAAAGTGTAACACATAGAAGGAGTAACTTAAGACCCTAGGTTTCTTTGAACCAAATTCGATTCATGACTTTTTAAGTCGTTTGAGCCATGTCCGTCTATCTGTCTGGCTGTCCGGCTGGTTCGTACAATAACTTTCGAAAGACGTAACCAAATGGGCTACATGGCCCCGCCCCTGCTGGTACCTCCCATACAAATACATCATTCCGCCCACTTTAGCAACCGAGTAATAATATCAATACATCGTACCCAAATTCTGTATTTGGTAAAGCTATAAAAAGATAAAGTTTTGGAAAATAAATTTGAAAGCCTACCTACGCCCCTTCTGGTACCTTCCATACAAATCTACTTTTCCGCCAACTATAGAGATGGAGGAATAATATCAATAAATCAAACGTGATCGTAATTTTTTTTTAATAAAGCTATAACAGGATAAAGTTTTGAAGAAAAAAATTGTAAGTCTATCCACGCCCCATCTGGTACCTCCCATACACATCTGGTATCGCCCACTTTAGAAATATTATATAATTAATATTATTAAAAGAATTAACGCGATCGTGCCCAAATTTTGTATTTGGTAAAGTTCAAGCAGGATAAAGTTTTGGCGAAAAAATCTGGAAGTCTATGTTAGACACGTCCCTTCTGGTACCTCCCACACAAATATACCACTCCGCCCACTTTAGAAATAGGGTAATAATATCAATACACTCGACACGTTAGGTTACAATAGGACAAAGTTTTGGTGAAAAGTCTAGACACGGTCCTTATGGCACCTCCCATACAAATGTACCTTTCCGCCCACTTTAGGGATGTAGTAATAATATCAATACACCCAACGCAATTGTGCCCAAATTCTGTATTTAGTAAAGCTATAACAGGATAAAGCTATGCAGAATAAGTCTGGAAGCCTAGACACACCCCATCTCGTACCTCCTATACAAATGTACCACTCCACTCCGCCCATTTTAGAAATCAAGTAATAATAACAATATAATAGAAAATTATTTGTTTTGCTGAGGGAAGGGTATATGTAAGTCGGGTTGCCCGAATGAAACTTTCTAACTGGTTTAAATAACAAATCGGTTAATTTCAATAGCTCAAGCCTTAAACAATATCTTATAGTGGGTGATGGGTGATCACTCAGTTTATCTGACTGAAATTTCTGTACTGGTTTTACTCAAAATTTATTCAGTAATATCAAAAAGTACTTTTCTGTACCAAAAAGTATTTTTGTGTATCAAATTTTTGTATAGCATTTTGGTTCTACCAAAAAATAATTTTATTTTATTAAAAGGTACTTTTGCAGTGCTTTTTATGCACTTGAATTGTACTTGAATTATACAAAAAAGTACTTTTGTGTTATTTTATTATATTAAAAGTACTTTTGTAGTAGATAAAAGTACTTTAATTTTAGCAAAAAGTACTTTTATTGTACCAAAAAGTACTTTTGTATATCAAAACGCATTTTTGTTCTACCATAAATTTATTTTATTATAGTAAAAAGTCTTAGAAAAAGTAACTTTAAAGCAAAAAGTACTTTTATTGTACCAGAAAGTTCTTTTATTGTACCAAAAAGTACTTTTTCTTACCAAAAAAAGTTTTGTTTTACCTAAAATGTATCAAAGAGTTCTTTTTATGTACTAAAAAATACTTGGATTATACCAAAAAGTACTTTTATGGTACTAAAAGTACTTTTATTGCACCAAAAAGTACATTTTTTTTTGTTAAGATTATAGAAATTTAGTTTCTTCATTAAGTCCTGGTTGAAATTTTTAATTAAATTTACATAAATTTTTTGGTAAATTAAAGTACTTTTTAGTACCATAGAAGTACTTTTTGGTATTATTCAAATATTTTTTGGTACACAAAAAGTAATCTTTAATACTTTCATTGTACCAGAAAGTACTTTTAAACTTAAAAAGGCATAGCTCTATGATAAAAAGTAATCTTTGGTACTTTCATTGCACCAGAAAGTACTTTTGAAGTACCAAAAGATACTTAAATTGTACCAAAAAGTACTTAAATCCTGGCTGAAATTTGAATTAAAATTTTAAATAAACTTAAAAAGGCATAGCTCTATGATAAAGCCTTACTTTTAACTTAGTAAAATCTTCCCTAAACCCCATATCCCCTAAACACCACCAAATTTAGTTTCTTGTTAAATTTCTGGTCTTTTAATCTTTATTCCATAGTTTTATTTTGTTTTTACTCTTCCCCTTCCCCTGCCAGTGTTATTATCAGCTCATTCATCTCTGTTTTTTTTCTCTATGTGTTTTGTTTCATTCCAGATATGGTACCATAGTATCGGCCAAAGCTATATTTGATAAAACAACAAAAAAATGTAAAGGTAAGTTGTTGTTGTTTGGCTATTACTTACGAGCATCAGCATCAGTTTCTGGCCATCCTTTGAACTTTGTGTTATTATCATTAACGTAATTTTTATCTCTAGCCAAAGATTCATAATGAAACGTGTTGTGTTTGTTTGGGGTTTTTTGTTTCTGTGCGGTGGTCCAAACATTAAGTCCACCGACAAAAACAAAACCCATAATATTACTGAAACTTATCTAAACGTTAACATGTTTTTTCTTCCAATTTTTTTTTTGTTTCCTATTCTCTTTTGTGGATCTTTTTTGTGTGTCTTTTTCTTGATTCTTTTTTTTCAGGTTACGGTTTTGTAGATTTCGAATCACCGGCTTATGCTGAGAATGCCGTTAAATCTCTTCAAGCTAAAGGCATTAAAGCACAAATGGCAAAAGTGGGTGTTTGGGTGCTCCTTAGGCCGGCCATAGTATGTTGTTTTTTTAATTCCTTTTTTCAGTTTTCATTTATCATGTTGCCTACGTCTTTTTTGTTTTAACGTTTTTTATTTTTTGTATTCTTGAGTTTTGTTTTTTTGTTTTTAAATTTTTTGTGTTTATTCATTTCATTTTTTTTCTGCATGCGAAAGATAAAAAAAGTGTAATTAGTTGAGGGGAAGGGGGTAAACAAACAGGATGAATGGGTGTTATTAATTTCGGTCGAGTCGAAAATTGAGATAATATCCAGCAAGTGGATAAAGTAGAGGGAATATTCGACAGAAGTTTCATAGGAAAATTTAAAGGATTCATGTTTGAATAAAGTGTGTTTACAATACCACAAAAATGTCGGTTATACTGCGGAAACCGGTTTTAAAAGCGATCGAGTTTTATGCGGCACGTAGAATGCAAAAAATAAATGGTTGGAAGATCTTATATTAAGAGCATAACTTGATTTATTGAAATTTATAACATTTTAAAAATTAAGCTAAATTTAAGTGAGATAGAATGTCCTTTTCTAATTTATACTTTCAACACTTCGGATCAGAATCAAAATATGGTAAAAATAAAAAATTGCATAAATAACACAATGACGATCGTTGAAACTAAACGTACTTAATGCTCCAATATAACGATTTTATTTTGAACTATTCCCGTGATTGGAGATTTATCGAAGAATTATATGAAATGTCTTTATGGGCATTATCGATCCTTTTTGATTTTTTGAAATGTACATACAAATTTTGTAAATGGTTGATTTGGTACTACAAAAGCTCTGCAATATGTAAATGGGTAAGTTTCAATGTAGATCGCAGAACATGATGTATCGATTCAGATTTTAATTTGAACTTGGTTGTCTTCAGTTGTCTAAAAATCTAAAGCGTGTTAATTCATAATAATGCGAGAAGCTAACCCATATCTCATTCATAGGGTGTAAAGGTAAAATAAGTTCTTTAATTGTACCAAAAAGTGTTTTTTTTTTGTACTAAGAAATTTTTTTACCAAAAAGTACCTTATTTGTACCTAAAACAGTATATTTGTTTTTTGAACGCAAAAAATGATTTTGTTGTACTTTTATATTTGTTAGTATTTTTATTCAGGGTTCGTATTGGCTCGCTCGCGAGCCGCTCTTTTCCTGAAATTTGGCTCGTAGCTCGCGAGATAGGAGCCACAAATTTCAAACGAGCCCTCGGCTCGCGATCCGAGAGCCCAAATAAAGAGCTGGCTCGCGAGCCAAGAGCTGCAAATTTTATGGCAAAAAGTATTTTCGTTGGTCAAAAAATCTTTTCTGTTGCACAAAGTACTTTTTTTTGTACCAGAGTACTTTTTTGTACCAAAAGTACTTTTTTGTACCAAAAGTACTTTTAATGTACTTTTAGGCACAAAGTACTTTTTTTTGTACCAGAGTACTCTTTTGTAAGTAATGTACTTTTTGGCAAAAGTACTTTTATTGGCTAATAAAACACTTTTTGCTGCACAAAGTACTTTTTTTGTACCAGAGTACTTTTTTGTACTAAAAGTACTTTTAATGTACTTTTCGGCACAGAGTAATTTTTTTGTACCAGGGACTTATTTGTACCAAAAGTACTTTTAATGTACTTTTCGGCACAAAGTACTGTTTTTTGTACCAGAGTACTCTTTTGTACCAAAAAGTACTTTTAAAATACTTTTCGGCAAAAGTACTTTTATTGGCCAAAAAACAACTTTTGCTGCACAAGTACTTTTTTTTGTGCCAGATACTTTTTTGGACCAAAAGTACTTTTAATGTACTTTTCGGCACAAAGTACTTTTTTCTACCAGAGTACTTTTTTGTACCAAAAAGAACTTTTAATGTACTTTTCGGCACAAAGTACTTCTTTTGTACCAAAGTACTTTTTTTATGACAAAAATAACTTTTTGGTATATAACTTTGGTACTTAGCTCGCGAGCCAAGAGCCACAAAATTTCAAATGGGCTGTCGAGCTGGCTCTTTTTTGAGCTCTTGGCTCCTAGCTGGCGAGCCAGCTCTTTTTGGGCTCTTAGCTCTTGGCTCGCGAGCCAGTTCTTTTTGGGCTCTTGGCTCTTAGCTCGTAAGTAAGCTCTTTATCGCGAGCCGAGAGCTCATTTGAAATTATGTGGCTCTTTGCTCGCGAGCCAGCTCTTTATTTGGGCTCCTGGCTCGCGAGCCGAGAGCTTATTTGAAATTTTGTGGCTCCCAACTCGCGAGTCGGAGCTCATTTAAAATGTTGTGGCTCTTGGCTCGCGAGCCGCTTTTATTGTGCACAATAGTACTTTTATTGTATTAAAAAGTAATTTTAATGTACCAAAAAGTAATAAAAGTGTAATAGTAATTTTAGTACAAAAAAAGTACCGTTTTGCTACACTTAAAGCACTTTCACACTAATTGTACATTTTGGTACATTAAAAGTATTTTTGTGTTAGAGTGATTTAAGCACATAAATGTACTTTTTGCTACACTCAAAGCACATATACACTCAGAACATTTTGGTTTATTAAAATAACTTTTTGCTACAATAAAAGTAATTTTGGGTACACTAAAAGTACTTCTGAGGTACAATATGCAATAAACGTATTTTTGTAAAGGGTTTTCCAATATGAGGTGTTATTTTGGTATTCAAAGAAAAATGCCATTTTTGAGATAAATGCCCGGATGTTTATTTCATAATTAAGAGGAAGGTATGCCGTTAATAATGAAAAACAACATCAGCCAAATGGCCACCTCGAGTACGCTTACAGGACCATATCCTTTTCATGAAATTTACCATAACCAAATTGCAAAGTGGTTGCCCTATGCCCTCGATAGCCTCACGAATTTTATCTTTGAGGTCTTAAATCGACGCTGGACTGTTGGCGTAGTCATTATCTTTCACGTGGCTAAGTCGCAAGGTGTTAAGTCACAAGATCTCGGTGGTAAATTGTGATCACATCGGAAACTTTTCCCGTAAAAGATTAATGCTTTCGTTGCTTGTGTGGCACGAAGAGGCGTCTTGTTGAAAGTAAACGTTGTCCAGATCAATGCCATCCAAATCCGACCATAAAAAGTCATTAATCATCTCTCGATAGCGCAATCCATTCACCGTAACTGTTGATACAACTTCATTTTCGAAAAATTAAGGTCCAAAGACCCCGCCGGACCATAAACCGCACTAAACAGTCACACGTTGAGGATGGAGAGGCTTCTCAACAATAACTCTTGGGTTTTCTGAGCCCCAGATGCGACAATTTTGCTTGTTGACCACCGAGGTGGAAATGGGCCTCATCAGCGAAGATGATTTTTCGATGGAATTCCGGATCATTTTCATGCAGTAGCAGTGGTGATGACTACATAACAAGACGTATAACCTGGACTTGTCTCCATTTTTCGTGCAAGGCTCTAACACGTAAAATACTTTTAGCAACAAGTACTTCCAATAAATCGAAAATTTGTTTTATTTTATCAAAAAGTACATTTATTGTACCAGTTGTAAAGGAAGGTTATCGTACCAAAATATATGTTTACTAGCTTTCCCGGCTCGGGATGCTTCGCTCGTACATACAATGAATCTTTTTATGAATTTAAGCAATACAGGTAAAATTCAAGCGAAGGAACACCCCTATTGTGTGATTGTAGCTCTATCCCATTGGTCTAAGTGATGGTACCCTAGAAGTACGAATTTCAAGAGATACATTCGAGTCGCACAATTAAAATGGACTGGTACCCCCACTAATTCTATAGGAAACATGCCCATATACGATTATAGCTTTAACCTTTTGGTCTGGGCGATAGTACCAGTTGTATCCCGAAAAATTACTTCACAACGCACAACTATAATATTCACTCCAATTTTTGACACTATACCTTTAGCCGTTTAGTACCAGTTTTAACCCTTTTCGGCCTCCTCCTTGCGTCCCATAAAATTATCATATATCTGGGCGATACAAATATTTGTACCGCTTTTTCGATTTTTTTACCTAGAAATACCGAATTAAAAAAAAAAAGTTCAATCCAATCCATATGAATTATAGCTTTAGACGATTGGTCCGGGTGATGGCACAATTTTATCCCTCATTGCTCATTATTACCCCTAAAACTTCGAATTTCCAAAAATGCAATCTTAGCTGACTTTTACCCGAAAAGGGGAACTACCACTCCAAATTTCATCATCCTATCTATAGGCAGTACGCTATTTTAAACATATATATTATGAAAATGTTATTACAAACGTTCTTTCCAAATGTGGTGCGGCACCACCTATTTCCCAGCGAGATGTAATCCCCCATGTACCATTTACATATGTAGGAAATCTTATCTTCAGGTTCAAACCTGGCTCCAGTCATCTTAAAAAAATTGTTCTTTCATTGTCGGCTCCCCTCGAATGTTGTTGACAGCAACTTCGCAGTATAAGTGTCGAGTCAATCGGCGTGTCTAGTAAGAGCTTCTCCAACAGTGACGTTCGCATTCGTCGATAAACATGTAGGTGCCGTTAGTTGTGAATCTAAAAATAGAAAGCCTGTTAATTCACAACAACGCGAGAAGCTATCCCATACCTCATGGGGTGCAATAGGAAATTAAGTTTTTAAGTTTTTTAGAAAAACTCATCTTCATACCTCTAATATCTCCTGAGATATGACTGAGATTTCGGTTTGTGTGGGCGGTACCACACCTCTTTGTCTAATTTTGTTTTCATGTAGCCTATTATAGAGGCCCTATGGACAAGATCACACAAAGAAAATATAATTACAATCGGTCCATTTATTTGGCCAATATAATTATTTTTTAAAAGGGGGTGTGGCAACGCCCACTTTCCGCAAACAAGTTGTTTTTTCTTATACCACCGATATACGTACCAAATCTCGACTTTGTACCTATAATGGTTTAAAAGCCATTTCAAAATTCGAGTTATATGGGGCGGTGACACGCCTATTTTACCCCCTTGCAGTCCGAATTTCTTAAAAAACCATATTAGTGCGCGTCTACGTCATAAAAGGAACGTACATTCCAAATTTCAGGTTCTAGCCTTAGGAAAATATTGAAAACAGAAAAATTCTGCATCAGGCCCGATCTAAATGCATAATATAACGTTGGTATACTGCATATCGTAAAATTACAAATATGCGACAGTCAGTGCATATTCTTAGATGCGGTCAATGGAATGTTACCCTAAACACACATAACAAATCCCTGTGGGTATGATGAAGAATACAAAGCAAAACTACACACATAATCATATGATATGTTTATGTGCAGAGAGAAATATATTGTTTTTTTTTATATAAATTGAATAGAATTTTATTAATTACAAGCATATCACTTCTTTATATACAATTCCTTCCATTTGTTTTGTACAAATTTTTTTTAGTTTTTATTATAAAGACCTTCTGCATTCTTTTACAGGACATTAACGTTTTTTTCTATTGTTTGTTATTCATATTGAATTTTAGGAAACGTATAAACATTTAATGTGAATGCAAGGTATATTATCTCTTTGTGTGAATACTATAGAGAAAGAGTAATATGAAAACAAGGATATTAATATATAATTTCTATATTTTACATTACTAAGTATATTATATAATTGAAGTAGTATAGGATTTTTCTTTGTGTTTAATAGTTAAATTTCTATTGAAATTGTTTAATAGTGTTGAGTATATTTTAAGTTTGTATTGCCTTATAGAATAACGAAAATATATGATATTAAAAAAAATGTATTTAACTTTTCCAAAATTTAAAAAAAGTTCTTGCCAGTTGCTGAGCAGAAAAAGCGCTTATATTTTCGTGCAATTCAATGATCCAAATAAGTATAATTTTGCCGATAATATCAATTGACTTCAATATAATTTAAAAAATTTGGCATTTTGCCAAATAAACCTCTATAAACCTCTAAAGCCAAACTTATTTCCGATTTTCAATGAAAAAAGTAATGTAGTTCCGCTTTCCCCCGGCCTGAACTTTCAATAAAATAAAAGGTGGAAAAGTCGTCTTAGGAAGAATTTTATGCACAAAATGTATGCGAATTTCTTAAAAAAAATCGAACTTGGGTTGTGGGCGGAGTGCGTGGGCGATTTGAATAAACTTAGTACGCATCTGTTTATTCTTTTAGAAAGTGTATGTACAAACTTTGAACAATTTTGGTTGGATAGAAAAGGTTGTATGCGGAAAAATCAATCTGATGAAAAGATGATTCATTTAGAAGCTTTTCCATTTTCTTGTAAATTCTGGTGCATAAGACTTGATAAACATTTTGCAATCATTATACCAAAGTTTGCTGATGAGGATTCGTGGTTGAATCGGAAACAGCTGTACACACTACCAGGGCATTATGAGAATATCATTCTGCTATGAACTTCTTTCAAAAAACACTGGTCTTGAGCTTGGAATAAATTCTAAATCAATGTTCATGCAAACACAACGATGTTATATAAATATATTTATATAAAATATTATAGTTTTACCAGGAAGCAGCATTTTTAGTTGAGTTTTAGAAAATATAAAATTTTTGTGTTTTACTTCCGTAGATAGTTTATAATAATACAAGTTTAAAGATTTTTTTTGGTTTTATGAATAATTATTTAAATGGTATAAATAAATAGTTCAAATAGAATTATAGTTATAGTCAATTAATTGTGAATTATTCGATGAAGATCAAATTTAATAGATAACAGCAAAAAATTTAATACTATAAAAACAATAATGATAAAAATTCAAAAAACAAACAGAGTTACAAAGTTACAAATTATGCGTTCGATATTATTGAGTATAAAATCGTATGAAAGATTTAATATAGTTTAGTAAAAATTTAATTTAGTAAAACAAAGTACAAACTAGTTACAACAATATAAAAAATTTATTAGAATAAAAAAAAAACAAACCCCTAGCATTATACCCAGCAAACCTCAAGATATTACGCCATTCATGGCTCATCGGCCATAATTAGCTCAAAGAAATCCTCGCGATTTCTTGCCAAATTCTATACCAGTAATTACTATTAGACTTTTTCTGGGGTATAGTGTCTAAAGCGTGTTTTTTTCATTCGTTCTTACTTTCGTATAATGCCCTAGTGACGTTTCTACTTAGTAGAATTACAAGTTTAATTTCGTTTTGTGAACTTAGACTCAGAGAATTTTAAGTAATTTGAGTAGACATGGACCGGCCTTAGATAAAAACAAAAATACTTTAACTTAACTTGCGTAGTCATGTAGAACCTCGTTATACATCCATCATACTCGTACATACCTATATGATTTATACCTTAAAAAAACCAAAACCCATTACATAACATTTGTAGATTTGTTTCGTTCATTGTTGTTCGTCATTAACCCAAACATCGTTTTAGTATTTTGAAAAAATTTTTTACATAATTAATTGCTAAACAAACAAAAAACTCCATTACCAAAAATTACTCCCCCTCTCACATCACAATCTGAATGCAGCAACAAGAGCAGGATCCAACAAATTTGTACATCACAAATTTGCCGCCATATTTCAAAGAGACTGATTTAGAGAAAATGCTATCGAAATACGGACATGTGGTGTCAACAAAGATCCTATGCGATGCACAATTGAATTCAAGAGGTAATGAATGCAACTAGCAATGATACGAATCAACTTCCCTCGTATAGTGTCGTATTACTAAAAATCCATATTATAATTTTATGTATCTTTTGTTTTTCTCCCCCTCACTACATTTTTACTGCCCATCATATGATGTGCGTCTTTTCATATGTAGGTGTCGGTTTCGCTCGCATGGAGAATCGTGAGAAATGCGAACAGATCATTCAAGTTTTAAATGGTACTACAATACCGGGTGCTAATGATCCTTTGGTGGTGAAATTCGCTGATAGCGGTTCGTCGGCCAAAAAGAATCTACTGAAAGCCCGTGACCCAAATAATCGCTCGCGTCTGGATATATCAGCCGGAACAGCAGGTATGGAAAGTATACCTGTAACCCCTGATCCAGGGGCTCAGCAAAATGGTAGTACAGCTGGCTATACTCGTTTTGGTACACCCCAAATAGGTAGTTATCCCCTGGCTAGTTCACCCTGGATACCCGGATACACAATGATGGCTACGACAGCTACACAGCCAGCTGGGGCATTTGAAAATCAGGTGAGTTGTACAAATTGAAATACTTATGAGTCATTCATTAGTTATTAATATCTTATGTATCTTTATCTATATATATATATCTATATTATTATATATCTTATATCTATATTCTATCTTATAAGTACAAATGAATTGTTGTTCGTTGGTAAGGCCTTCACTTGAGAACGCATGCACCGATTTGACTAATTTCTTTCTATAATGTTCGTAATAGCTCAAGAATGGTTTTTGTAGAAAAAAGACTTAGCCACGCCCATATCTACGCCTACTTTTTATAATAAACCTAAAATTTGTATAAAACGCTCTAAAAACGTTATTTATTTACAGATTTCGCTCTTTAATATTTTGTATAAATATTATAACTAGGTTATATATCTTTTTTTTAAATTTTGGAATAAATAGACGGAGTGGGCGTTGCAAAACTTTTTTTTGAGCTGGAGAGATACAACTAGATTCAAGGTAGTACTCGAAACTTCAGGTTCAAATTTGCAGACGAAAGTCCTGTAGTCCTATAGAGATAACATTTTATATTATGATAGTACTCTGCAACACAATAAAGAATATGCTGACGAAATTTTAATATTCGATCAGTGGGCGGTGCGGGCGTGGCAAAAGTGTATTTTAGTCCTAGAGAGATAAAATTTGGTACACAGATAGTTCTCTGCAACATAATTATGAATATGCAGACGAAATTTGTATTTTCAATCTGTGTATTTAAACTGTATTTTAGCCCTAGAGAGATAACATTTGGTAAACAGATAGTATTCTGCAATACAATTATGAATATGCAGACGAAATTTTAATTTTTGACCAGTAGGCGGTGGAGGCGTGGCAAAACTGTATTCTAGCCCTAGAGACATACATATTGGTACACAGATAGTACTTGGCAGGACTAGTTGAAATTCGCGGACGAAATTTTTATTTTCGATCTGTAGGCGATGGGGCGTGGCGAATCTGTATTTTAGCCTTAGAGATATAAAATTTGTGTACACAGATGGTACTCTGTAACACAATTGTGAATGTGCAGGCGAAATTTGTATTTACGACTAGTGGGCGGTGCGGGCGTGACACAACTGTATTTTAGTCGTAGAGAGATAAAATGGGTGGAGAGAAATGGGCGGAATGTATTTAATGTATTTATCCAATCTGTATTTAAGTCGGTACACAGATAGTAATCGGTACTTCAGGTTCAAATTTGCAGACGAAATTTGTATTTTCAATAAGTGGGCGATGGGGGCGTGGCCAAACTGTATTTAAATCCTAAACAGATACAATTTGATATCCTGTTAGTACTCTGCAATACAATTATGGATATACAGAAAAAATTTGTATTTCTAATGCCACGAGAGAGACGGTTGCTGCATACAGGGCGAAACTGCAACGAATGGCAACGCGAGCTGTTCGTAAACGGCACAGGGAGAAGAGACGAGCGGACACTCGTCTCTTTAGACGAAAAAAGAAGGAGCTGAAGAAGAGGCAGGATGAGTGGAAGTAGAGGGGCAGCCCGAATATTCTTCAAGAGAGTTAAAGCGAGAATGCGTGGAACTGGGTTACCTTCCTGCAAGGACAGCGATGGTCAGCTAGTGACGGAAAAAAAAATTTATTGGATGCAGACACCACTCCAGAAGACCCCGCTCCAATCCATGACGATGGTGTTTATTGTACGCCTCCGAGCCAGAGCGAGATACGTGTGGCAATCTCCCGCCTTAAAAACAACAAAGCTGCTGGAGCCGATGATCTCCTCGCTGAATTGTTTAAGGCTGGCGGGGAGGAGCTGATTAGGAGCATGCATCAGCTCATGAAGAACATCTGGCAAGAGGAGAGCACGCCCGGGGATTGGAGTCTCAGTCTGTTATGTCCCATATACAAGAAAGGAGATCGTAGTGAATGTAAGAACTACCGTGGAATAAGCCTTTTACCAATTGCGTACAAGGTCCTTTCAAGCATATTGTGTGAACGTCTAAAGCCAATTGTAGAAAAACTAATTGGACCATATCAGTGCGGCTTTAGACCTGGCAAATCTACGACGGATCAAATATTCACCTTACGACAAATCCTGGAAAAAACCCATGAAAAGCAGATCGACACCTATCACCTCTTGGTCGACTACAAAGCTGCCTTCGACTCTCCGATAAGGAATAGGCTTTATGAGGCCATGTCTGAGTTTGGTATTCCTGCAAAGCTGATTCGACTTTGCAAATGTACCTTAGACAACACAGAATCCTCGGTTAAGATTGGTAAGGATAAGTCTGAACCATTCAACACGGAAAGAGGTCTCAGGCAGGTGTCAAAACCTGGGAGTATTCAAGAGAAAAGTACTCCGAAAAATATATGGACCTATCTGTGTCGAAGTCGAGTATCGCCATCGGATGAACCATAAGCTGTATAAGCTTTACTACGACATAGACGTAGCTAAAAGAGTCAGAATCCAACGACTTCGATGGCTAGGACATGTTGCCAGGATGGATGTAAATGCTCCAGCGAGAAAGGTGTTTGAAGGCGAACCTGAAGGACGGCGCAGAGCAGGGAGACCCAAACTACGTTGGAAGGACCAAGTGGTAGGCGACGTGCCATCATCTGGTAGGACTAACTGGAGAACACACGCAGAAGACCGAAGTGTGTGGAATTCTTTAGTACTTTAGGCCTCAAATTTATGAACTACGTTTCGTAAATTGTATTTGGTCACTTAAGTAAGTAAGTAATCTGTGGGCAGAAAGGGCGTGGCAAAACTGTATTTTAGTCGTAGAGAGATAAAATTTGGTAAACAGACAGTAATCGGCACTTCAAATTCAATTTTCTTAACGAAATTTGTATTTTCAATCAGTGGGCGAAGGGGAGCGTGGCAGAACTGTATGAACAAGGGGTTACGCGATAAAATTTTGTGTGTAGATTAGAGTGGGTCAATTTGTATGGAGTAAAAAAATGCACCAGGCGATTTCCAAAATCCTAATTTTCAATGAATTCTAAAAAATTTTGCCGAAGAAACCATAGGTCTAAAATCAAAATCGAGCCTCCGGTTTTTAACGAGACGATTTAAAGATTTCAAACTTTAATATGAAATAGGGTTGGTATAGTGCACGAGTTTTCCATGTCGATACGGCTCGTCCCGAAATTTGTTGTGGTTGGTAAGAATTATTCATGAGCCAAAAAATTGGGTGGGTAAAGTGGGGTCAAATGACTGCACGTCGCGGCAAAGGTGATGGGGAAGTTACAAAAATCCACAACAAGCCCCCCAACTTAAAAAATTGGGTAGCTAAAGTGGGGTCAAATGACTGCACGTCGCGGCAAAGGTGATGGGGAAATTACAAAAATCCACAAAAAGCCCCCCAACTCCTCTGAAGTCGCCCCTAGAGGAGTCAAATGTATGAACGACCTCCAGTATTTTTGCAACCCCAACAGTTTCTTAAGTCATATCTACCCTCTATCTTCAACCCTTAAGGTGTTCCCCACAGAATTTTTTTATGTTTTATAATTTTTTCTAATATCATCTTCTGCCCCTCCCAGAGTGCCTCCTAGAGAGGTAAAATGTATGACCGACCCCAGTCATTTTTCCCTCCTAACATTTTTCCCAAACATACCTATCCTCCATCTTCACCCCCTAAGGGGGGGGGGATAGAACATATCTATGTTCTATCTTCAACCCTGAAGTTTGTCTCCATAGAATTTTATTTTTTTTTAATTCTCTTTATGAAATCAGTTCCTGCTGCTCCCATGATGCCTCCATGTTCACCCCCTAAGTGGGCTTCTATACAAAAATCAAATTTATAATTATAATTATAAAATTTGCTCTCACCGCCCTAACTGCCCCCAACGTGTCCCTAGAGGATACAAATGTATGACCGACCACCAATATTTTTGCAACCACAACAGATTCTTAGAACATAAGTTGGTCCCAATAGAATTTTTTTATTTTATAATTTCGCTTTATAAAATCAGCTCCTGCTGCTCCCCCAGTAATTTTTCCCTCCTAACATTTTCCCCAAACATAACTATCCCCCATCTTCACCTCTAAGGGAGCTCTCATACATAAATTGAATTTTTATAAATTTTGCTGCCACTGCTCTAACTGCCACATACGTGTTTCTAGAGGAGTCAAATGTATGACCGACCCCTAATACTTTGGCAACCCCAACAGTTTCTCAAATCATATCTACCCTCTATCTTCAACCCTTAAGGTGGTCCCCATAGATTATTTTGTATTTTTATAACTTTTTTATGATATCCGCTCCTGCTGCTCCCATTGTGCCAATATATGACCAAAAAACTTGTATCATTTTATAGCAAGTTTTTCAGACTATTAGAATTTGATCTGAATAACTTGTTGGAATTTACACCAACCTAATATATACTCGGCAATATAATGTACAGACTAAATATTTTATTGCGATAAGTGGGCGGAAGGGACGTGGAAATAGGTTTTTAGTACTAAACCTATGGTTTTAAGCCATTCGATACACAGACAATGCTCGGCACTACAATATGAAGGCGAACATTTTTTTCATTAGGTGGGCGAAAGTATTTTTGGGCTATATAAGGTAATATTTGTATTGTATACTCAGCAGAATAGATATTTGCAAACCGATTTTTTAATTTTGCTAAATAGACGGATGTTGCATGAGGAAAGTGAGAAAGACCAACATATTGTTTTCGAGCTTAGGAAGCGTTCCCAAGGTGTGTTTATAGCAGCACTTATAATTGTGAGGCAATTCCATGAAATATATTATATGAAATTAATATTTTTTTTAATTTTCGTCAATTATGCAATAGTGAAGCATTGCCGGTTCCATTAGTTTTTAACATTTTAAAATTTGTATACACTACTAGCGGACCCGGCGAACTTTGTCTCGCCCCAATTAAATGCTTTCAGATAAACTCTGTAGAGAGTGGTATGATAAACAAAGTTTTTGGATTCTGGACGGACAGCCGTGTACCGTTGCACAATTTCGGGTTATTCAGATTCCCCAATATGATTATGATCGATACCACCTTCATCTGTATATTATGCGTCCCATTAAGCGAGTTGAAAAAGCGGTTGGGTTGTTGGTCGCTTCATCCTCGTCGATCAAGCTGTAAACAGATTTGTACGAATGCAGTTCTCCAGCGATTTGACTATCTAAAATAAAATTCAAGCTATCGATGTCTTTATTCGTCAGTTTTAACTTCTTGACATGGACGACGATTTTAAGCATGGTTTAAGTAATCAGCAGCAATAGATCAGATCATTGCCCCACCAAATCGTTTAAATCACCTTGTAAATCCTTCATCGTTCGGTCAACTACTTCCAAAGCTTTTTTATTCGTTATCGCGCAATCATCCTAAATATTGATTTTGCATTCTCGCATCAATTTCGCTGTTGCCGAATTCTTGGTCATTTCGTACTTTGGCTTTTTAACCGTGAGAAGATTCATCGACAGTTTTAAAACAGAATTTGCAGTACGACTGCCTTCCAACAATGTGGCAGCCATGCCAGAGGATGCAGCGGTCAAAGTTATTTGAGGTCTTGACCGAATTGTTGCCAAAGTCAACAAAAAAAATGTCTTGCCAGTCAACAACCTTCATCAGCGAATCGTACACGTTCTTGTACTCGGTCAGCTTATCTCGATTTTAGTCTTACACCTATTAAAATTCGCGATCGAATGCAGTTTGCATCGAACGATTTGGCGCTGGCATTCCCAATGTCGACAGCAGATTGCCGCACGATGAGAGCAAACAATGTACGAATTTGAATCGCTGACGTAGAAACGGTGGCATTGGTGAGTCCATTTTCGAGCAAATTTAATTTTCGGCAAGCCTCCCGATGCGGTGCACAGAACTCCATCCTCAGTACGCAGGGAATTGAAGGATAGCAAATATATAAGCATACACCTTGGCACTGATGAACTGTGTATAGTCTGACTAACTATTGCACGACATTTACGTCATCTAAGATTTGATCGTCTAATAGGGGGCGTTAGCCAAGCAAATAACTCTCCCTAAAAAACTACAGAGTTGTATCGGAATGAATGCCCGCAATCTAATTGGATAAATTAATTTTTCACACGTAAACTCATTTTCTGAAAAAATTATCAAATTGATAAGTATTGCATAGGATATCAATACATATTTTTATCTAAATATTATTTATCTCGCTTAATACTCCAACCAACTTTTATCTGTAATTTTCTCGTTCAAAATCATCAAATCATGCGAAAGAATTTTCTATTTTTCCATACGAAAAAATTCCATACAAAAAAGCAATTTTTCCAATTTCCCGACTGTTCCGAAGGATTTTCTCAAAATTCATTGCAATTACGAAAAATTGAAAAAAAGTTTGAGCAAAATGGGCCATCCGTTCTCACTTGACTAATTATTATACACTTTTAACACCATTTTTATACATATAGATTTCACAATAATCTGAAATTTGCCAAGCATCACAACAAATTCGAAAAGTCATTTCGGAATAATTATCCGAAATTTTTCACATTTAGATCATCCAAAATTTTCAAATCATACGATACTATGCAAGATTTTGCCAAAAAATTAAAATTTTTCGAGTTTTTCTGGAATTTACCGAGTTTTCCACCTAGAATTTTCCTATTTTTCCATTCGGAAATTAATTATCGTCCAAAATTATTATTTCATACGACAAAATGCAAAATTTCGTCGAAAATAAATAAATAAAATTTTTAAAATTTTTCCAATCGAAAAGCCATTACGGAACAATACACACAAAATTTTATAAAAAATTAAATTTGCGATGCAAAAAGTTTCCCAAAAAAAATTCAAAGTTTTCGAGTTTTTCCTAAATTTTCCGAGTTTTCCACCGAGAATTTTTCTATTTTTCCATTCGGAAAGTTATTTTGGAATAATCATCTGAAATTTTTCACTGTCACATTATCAATTCATACGATAAAATGCAGAATTTCGTCGAAAAAAATAAAATAAAATTTTTAAAATTTTTCCGTTCGAAAAGTCATAATTGTTCGAAATTGTTCAAAATTTTCCTTTTTTTCATTCGAAAACCGACAAAAATTTAGTTTGTGATTTTCCTCAAATCAGGCGATGAAAAGCTAAATTTTGCCTAAAAATTTCAAATTTTTCGATTTTTTCGGAATTTTCCGAGTTTTCCACCAAGAATTTATTTATTTTTCCATTCGGAAAGTCATTTCGGAATAATTATCCGAAATTTTTCGCAGTTACATCGTTCAAAACTGTCAAACCATACGACAAAAAGCAACATTTCGTCGAAAAATAGAATTACAGTTTTCCGAGTTTTTCCGGAATTTTCCGAATTTTCCAATAATTTTTTTTTATTTTTCCATTCGAAAAATCATTTGTAACACCTGCACACTAATTCCATATAAAAAAGCAATTTTCGGTTTTTCCAATTTTCCAGCTTCTCCGGAGGATTTTCCCAAAATTTTTTTTTACATAAACCTTCTCCTGGCAATTATGGACAACTGAAAAAAAATTGGAGCAAAATCGGTCCAGCCGTTCTCAATTGATGAATTACTATACATTTTTGCCACCATTTTTATATACATATATAGAAGATATGCTGACAATTAATTTTAAAAACTAATATATTTCTTATAAATTTCAAAACATTCCATAACATTCTGTCTTTTTGCTTTTCTTTCCTATTCCAGTATTTACAATTGGCTTCATCACCACAACATCTCAGTGTTTCGCCATACAAAACAGATCTAGTGAATACCCTACAAGGCCCCGGCATGTATCTCAATGGCTCAGAGGCTGTAATGCCATATGGTGCTATGATGCCACCCATGGGTCCTTTGCAGGTAAATTCTTGAACATTGATGACGCCAGCAAATGTCCTAACTCTTTAATTTACAATATATCTCTATATATCTTTCTTTTCTTCTCTTCCCTTCTCTCTCTCTCTCTCTGTCTCTCATTATTTCGGTCTAATCACAAAAAAAAAACAATTTTGTATATATATTTACTTTTTTTGCATTGCAGTATATAAGTCCCACATATCCCTATTATGCTCCCCCCATGATTCCTACCATACCTATGACAGATTCCAATGAACAGACATTGAGTACTGCTGCCTCGCCAAATGGGGCTGCCTACACACAATTTTTACATCCCTTAGCACCCAAGTAGATCAATGTGTTTTTTGTTTGTTAAGGTAAGTGTTGAGAAAAATATCCTGAAATACAAAACAACAACAACATGGCAAACGGCAATATAAAATGTTAACAGAGACTGTGTTAGTGTTACATTAACAGAAATGTTAATGGTGTAGATAACAGTAACACGGTGTGTTAACGTTTGCTTAAAGATAGTTCACATGAGATGAGATAAATTGGAGATGTTTGGCAAAAGATGAGGAAATTGAAAAAATTGTTGGAAAATACAAAAAAAAATCTGGTTTTTCAAAAAAAATACTGAGTGCAACAGAAAAACATTTCATCAAAATCTCAAACACAGCTAAATTTCTGTGATATTGTAACATGTTGTTATATACATATATTACCCTATCTACTTGAACTTTATAAAATACTAATTGTATTCTTCTTCTCTTTTTATTTATTCTCTTTATCTCCAATCACGCCTTAGTTCTAAGTCTATCCATAAATGGATGAGTATCGTAAGAAACCAAAATTTATGTTTGTAATTGCAAATTGATGACGTAATATAAGGAAAACAGAAAAAAACAAACAGATTGAATGATAAAAGCGCTTTTTTAGGAAAAAAGCCTCACGAATTTCAACTGGGCTTTCTTGTTTACAACCACTCACACATAACATAGAAGAAAAAATATAAAAACAAATAAGAAAAAAAAAACGCAAACATCTGGCAACATTTTATACGAAGCAGACGATAAGTAAGATAACAATGATGATGAAACAGAAGAAGAAGAAACTTAGAAACTAAGATTAAAAACAAGAAGATGCTGTAGCTTTGCCTCTGAAAAGGAGTAACCCAACAAACATTTTTATTTGCCAGTTAAGCAAACACAAGAGAAAAACTGGTATATCACAAGGATCGCGCTCGATTAAACAAATGGCGCCGCCATCAGCATAATGCGAAGCCGAAGGAAGTCTCATCGCCATCGCCATCATTTAATGCCGTAGTCAAATAGAAATGTTATATTATCGTTTCGTTTCGTTCTTTTTCGATCTTAATCTTAAGCTGCACATTCCATCGTTTTTTAGTAGAAAGCGTTTAGGAAGGGCAGGCAAAAACATATGCCGGCGCCGCCACCTTCCTTACCACCAGTCAAACGGGGGCTGACGCGCACAGCGCCTCCCCAAAGCTCTTGAATTTTTCATTGTAGTAGTCATGTGTTTTATTTTTGTTTTTTTTTTGAAATTTGTTTGTTTGTAATTTTTATGTTCTCTCTAGTTTTAGTAGTTTACATATTATATAATAAAAAAAATGTTTGGTTTTTCTTTCACCCCCTCCCCCACCCCTTTCCAGTTCATTGTTTGTGTATTGCCTCCCCCCTCCCTACTCCATCTTTGTTTCTTAAGCCATTTAAGCTATTTTTGTAAAATTTTCCAAAAAGAAAAAGGGTAAAAAACCCCAAAAAAAAATAAAATCCAGTAGTTCTTAAAGAAAAATAAAAAAAAAACGTAGTGGTAAAATAATAACATTAACAGAACAGAATGATGGAAAAAAAACGGGAGTAATAAGAAGTTTATTAAATGTAAGTGAAAATGAGAAAAAAACCGAGGGGAAACACCCCCCATAAATGTGGATGTATTATTTATTTTGAATAAACGGAGAAAATAAAACTTGAAAGATATTTTTAAGTAAAAACTCGACTAGTGTTATATAATTTCTTGTAATGAGGAGGGCAGCGGCAAGGAATTGCTCGAAGGCTTGAATGAAGGTTTGTACAAGGGTTTGTTGGGTTATGGGGTAAAATTTTAATAAATATTTGAGTGAACTGTCTGCTAATGGTAATAAATAAAATAAATAAAATAAATAAAATAAATAAAATAAATAAAATAAATAAAATAAATAAAATAAATAAAATAAATAAAATAAATAAAATAAATAAAATAAATAAAATAAATAAAATAAATAAAATAAATAAAATAAATAAAATAAATAAAATAAATAAAATAAATAAAATAAATAAAATAAATAAAATAAATAAAATAAATAAAATAAATAAAATAAATAAAATAAATAAAATAAATAAAATAAATAAAATAAATAAAATAAATAAAATAAATAAAATAAATAAAATAAATAAAATAAATAAAATAAATAAAATAAATAAAATAAATAAAATAAATAAAATAAATAAAATAAATAAAATAAATAAAATAAATAAAATAAATAAAATAAATAAAATAAATAAAATAAATAAAATAAATAAAATAAATAAAATAAATAAAATAAATAAAATAAATAAAATAAATAAAATAAATAAAATAAATAAAATAAATAAAATAAATAAAATAAATAAAATAAATAAAATAAATAAAATAAATAAAATAAATAAAATAAATAAAATAAATAAAATAAATAAAATAAATAAAATAAATAAAATAAATAAAATAAATAAAATTAATAAAATAAATAAAATAAAGTAAATAAAATTAATAAAATAAATAAAATAAAGTAAATAAAATTAATAAACTAAATAATGTTATAAAGAATTAAATCCTACCGAAATGTGAAACTTTTTTATATTGTTTACAGTAAACAATTTTAACTTGATCGCATATTTTTATTAAAAATTAGTAATTGTTTGCGTATTATTTATGTGGAGACTTCGTAAACGCAAGCTTGCATCATTTTTATATGTGTTCGAGATAAAATCGTCTGTGAATTTGTTTGTTTTTGAACCTATAAGTGAAAGGGCGTGAAAAAATTTGTAGTCAGAGAATTAAAATTTTAAATACAGATTGGGAATACAGACATGAATATACAATTGTTATTTTTGATCAGCGGGCGTACGGGGCGTGGCGAAAGCGATGCTTAGCTTCAAATAGATAAAATTAGCTACACCGATAACATTCAACACTACATCCATGAATTGCAAGGGGAGTAGAGATAATTTAATTAAACTTGCCACATTAAAAAAAATCTAGTATTCCGTACTTAAATCGTTCCCAATCGGTGTCAAAAGTACGTTAAGTACGGATTTTCTTAAATCCAGTACAAAATGCTAGATCCAAGAACGGAAAAATCTAGCCTGGAATTCTTATTTGTAGATGTTATTAAATGATGATTTTTAAGTAAAAAATTCGAAATAATAGATGACAATAAGCCTGATGGGGCTTGATTTTTAAGTATAGAATTCTAGAATATAGATGACGTTGAGCCTGGGGTATGATTTTTATTATGCGGCTAGCTAATTAAATAGTTGACAGACTATATAATCAGTATCCTTTTGCTTTGCTTTTTTACTATCATTACAAAACCTTAAGTGTTATAATCTCCACGAAATTAATGAGAAGTCAAAACACACTGGTGCGAAAATAGCATCAACGATTCACTTGATTCACACAAGCTCTTAAGATTTTCATACTTAATTAGAGAATTTATACGCTTAAATTCAAGTACGATTTTTGCAAAAAAAATAAGAATTTTAAACTTAAATTTAGAATGCGAATTAATCGTGGGGAGAATACATTAAGCTAAGAGATTAAATGTTATTTCTATCCCAAACATCTTTTTTCAGAGATGTATGTAAAATTTTTTATTCTTACTTTAAGTCAGAAAAAAATTGATATTAATTCTAAGAATTTTTTACTTAAAAGATAAGAAGTTCGTACTTAAAATTCTGTAATTAAGTTCGTACAAACTTAATTGGAAAATTTCATTCTTATTTTAATAATTTCTACGCTTACATTTTTGAACATATCCCGTTTTATACTTGATTTAAGAAATATTAAATATTTAAGTACTTTTTCTGCAAAAAATAAGAATTTTAATCTAAAATTTAGAATGCGTTTTTTTTCTGTGTATTCATGTTGCAATTTCATAACAGGACATGGAACGTCGTATATTTTTGAAATTCGTCCACGGAGACACTCATCACTCTTAGAATCCGCATAATAACAACTCTTTAAAATGGTTAACATCACAGTGCAACAAACTTTTTGGGGGCGGAATATTTCCTTCACGAAATTAAAGTCTTATGAAAGTGCATGCGGGAGGAGAGATCTGTCCTAGGTCGACCTTTTTTTTATGGCCTGGTGAAGTTTTCAATTTACCCTAAAATAAAGTTTGGAAAAGTCCTAAAGTCCTAATACAGAATTTTTTCTATATTTCGAGAAAATTTAGAAAAAGGCCTTAAAATATTACTTTACAACATTCAAATGTTCTTCTATTTTCTTCTACTTGGGTGCTCTAATTCCAAAAATCGATATCTCCAACTTTTACTTATCATTTTGTCTAATTTCAAAGCACTGTGTGAACAGTGACCTAAAAAAAGCCATAGAAACCTCGTTTCTTATTGTTTAAGAGTATTTTCTATAGCATTTGTATTCAATGGAATTTAACGGTAAATTTCTTTGTGGAACATTTTAACTCTCTATCTCGACTCCTACGTGTCCTTATGTCGAGAAACGACGGAAAATTAAATTAAAATGAGACATTTAACCATACATGTTCTACAAAAATTTTGCTTGGACAATTTTACATGGGGTGCTCTAAGACCAATGATCGATATCTCAAAATTTTACGAATCATTTTGTCTCTTTTCAGAGCACTGTGTGAACAGCGACCTAAAAAAATCAGAGTATCTACAATTCTTTTTGTTTCAGTGTATTTTCGGTTCATTGAATTTTAAC
Organism: Muscina levida; assembly: GCA_964034835.1. Classification (NCBI taxonomy): domain Eukaryota; kingdom Metazoa; phylum Arthropoda; class Insecta; order Diptera; family Muscidae; genus Muscina; species Muscina levida. Next base: position 26,351,366 of record OZ035883.1, on the reverse strand, counting down.
GGGGAATTTTTTTTATAACAGATATTGAATGACACTATGATACTTTAGCTGACCCTGGTAAATTTTTGTTAGAACTCATTTACTGACTACATTAAATCACGACCTTTCAGATATCACATTTCGAATGAAATTAATTTTTTTATTAACATATGTATGTTGGTTACCTCAAAATATGAAATCGTGCGCTACAATCGTGCGTGACTTTGTGCAAGTCAAACACCCCCTACTCCACAGAGTCCTAATTTCGCCATCACTAGCTATCTCTTTCGCCTACGTTGAGGTTGGTTTTCTTAAGGAGGAATTTTTTATCAAAAAACTATTCGCTAATGTTGTCGTCAGGAACTTCGCAGTATAGTGTCGAGTCAATCGGCATATCTAGTAAAAGTTCTCAAACAGTGACGTTTGTATTCGTCGATAAACAAGTAGAGGCCGTTTGATGTTAATTTAAAATCGAAAGCGTGTTAATTCACAACAATGCGAGAAGCTATCCCATACCTCATTCATGGGGTGTAAAGGGAAATTAAGTTTTTTTTAAGTAGCGGCGCCTCGGCCCTCTTTGTCAACTTGGTTCCAACTCTTTCTATTATACTGTGCAATTTTCAGGACAATCAAAATATTAATATGGCTGTTATAACGGTTTCTTTTAAATGGGGCGTGGCACAGCCCCCTCCACAATGGCTGTAATTCATACTGTATCAACAGCACATACCAAAGATTTGTTGGTTTATGAACTTTGGCAGCAAATGTATACACACACATTTTCAAGGCGATTAGAGAAACAGTTGACAGAAACAAATGTTGAGGTTGCAAAAATAGGTTTCAAAGGGCTGGTTCACACCCACTTATATATCATAAATTCAAGTAAACTATTTTCACCATCGACCACACAAATACATTCCTTGAAAATTTCAAAAAGATCGGTCAAGCCGTTTTCGAGTCTATACGATACTAAAAAGTAAAAATAAATAAACCCAAACTCATTTTCATATATGTATATAAATTTGACCTTTGACTTCTTATTGGGCACGGCTTAAAGTTATTCGATTTTGCCAAAATATTGTCCATAACCGTTTTATAATAACTGACACAATATTCCGCTCGGGCATTACCGAAAATCCAAAGTTGAATTTTCGCTGCCACCCTAATATACACAAATACATAAATGGGCTTATTTTGGTCTAGAATCAGAATATAGAAAATGTCATGGAAATTATCATGGTGATAATAACTTTAATTTTAGTACCCTCACTGGGGGTGTCCCAATTTTGGGATTTTTGGGATTCCAGGGTCCTTACGAACACCAGCACCAACTTTGACTTTGTTGTTTCTTGAAAGTTAGTACTAGTGACATTCTTTTTGCTGTCCCCCTTATTTCTGCACTTTTGTTCTAATTACATCTTCCAAGTCAAAAATGTTATGATCTCACATCATAGTGGAATATCCCATATGCGAGATGCATCCTCTGTCATTTAAGCAGTTGGTTAACAGCATATTACGACATATTCTCCAGCCGACTGTAAAAAGTAGATATTTTCAAGGTAACTTTAAACAGTGCAATTAACATAACATCACACTGTTAACCGTGTGCATGCTGTTAACCCGGTATTCGCAACACATCGCCACTCATTGTTCTCTCTATATCATCTTCTCCCTTTCAACGATTTGGAGCCCGGCTGCCTCCCACCCCCTTACCCGCCAGCATATAAAGCATTTCGTGTAGGTCGTTTGGCGCATGTGTTGTTGTTGATGTATCACTTATTGTTTATTTTGTTTTGTTCCGTTTACTTTTGTTGTTGTTGCAGTGTCTTTCCCTTGCACTTTACAAATTCTCTCTCAACCAAAAGCGAATGTACCAAAAATCGTCCCATTAATGGTGATGCACATTTTTCGCCCGTCATCATTGTTGTTGGAAGTTCATACATAGCAGCAACAGCAGCAGTAACACCACCTCCATCACCACCACCGCCACCAGTAATAAAGGAATCACCAACAGCGATAGAGAGCTAAAGAAAATCAGCAAAACAACAAGAACAGAAAAATAATTTACACACGAACGGGTCGCGGTAATAAAAACATCCCAGTTCTCATTACAAACAAGTGGCTTCTCATTGAGAGTTTTAGTGGCAATAAGTGAAATAATTTAATTGCAATTGAAAAACAGAATCATCAAATTTTTGTGATCTAAACAATTTGTATAAAAGGTAAAGAAGAATGCAAATGCAAACAAAGGGCACAGGCCCCAATGGCAACAAAATGTGTGTGAGAGAGCTGAGAGACAGGTGCATTTGAGCAGGCACAGACACAGGTTGAGAAAGCGCCGTAACCACCGCAATTTGGGTTGTTTACAACATCACCGGTTCATGAATGTGCATGGAGGGCTAGGGTTGCAGGGAGAGAACTGCAGAACTTGCATGTTTTTAGTATTCTCGTATGTTATTGCTATTGTTGTGTGATGCTAATTTTAATTGTACCAAAAACAAAAACAACATGCAAACAACCGACAGTGAAACCAATTGAGTGCAAATAAAATATAAATAAACGCAAAAGAAAACATTACACTTTACACAAATGTGTCTACAAAGAAATGTCATTCAACCTACCCCGCCGCAAAAGTGAAAAGAACAGATTTAGTTATAGAATGTGATTAAAGATTCTAGTGGAGCATATTATTAATGAAATTAGTTGCTGTGATAGTTATGCTATAAATTCGTTGCAGTTTAAAGGAATCCATTCTCCCCCTCCATGAATGAAGTTATCGAACAGTGTCTGTCTGGTTTTTTGACATTTCTCTCGTTGTGCTCGTCTTTTTGATGGTCCCCAGGCAATTGAAATTGCCAAGTGGTGCTCCCCTTTTTATGTCTTTCTCTCTCGTTCTCACACTATTTTCATAACATTTACTCTTAGTACTATGATCAGTGTTGCCATCGAGAGTAGTTGCCGTAGATGCACTGTGCATGATTTGAAAACTTTTTAATGAATTTGAATTGGGATATTTGAAATATTAAAATCCTAGCAATAATCAAAACTAAAATCATTGGAAAAATAAAAACATCTAAAATATTTTAAATAAGAAAACATATTAGCATATTATACGGTTATAAACATGTACAAAACTATAAAAACATAAATATAAAAAAGTTAAAAATCTATTAACGGATAACTATAAATAATAACAAAAAATGTAAAAATATCAAAATACAAAAATATAAAATTAAAAAAAAAATAAATATATGAAAATATAAAAATAAAAATATATAAAAATATAAAAATATAGAGATATAAAAATGTAAAAATATAAAACTATAAAAATATAAAACTATAAAAATATGAAAATATAAAAATATAAAAATAAAAATATATAAAAATATAAAAATATAGAGATATAAAAATATAAAAATATAAAAATATAAAAATATAAAAAAATAAAAATATAAAAATATCAATATATTAAAATAAAAAAATATTAAAATATATAAATATAAAAATATAAAATTACAAAAAAATAAAAATAGAAAAACATAAAATATCAAAATTATAAAGAACTAAAAACGTAAAACCATATATATATATATATATATATATTAAACCGACTCAACAAATAATTTAGTCCACCACCCAAAATGTACCTTGGCTTGTTTTATGATGAACCCCTAAAAATTTCGTGTCTAGGATTAAGATCAAGTGAGCTGGACCGTTTTTAAAAATGGTCTTTTGTTAAGTTTTTCAACGATTTTCGATATGTAGTTAAAGACTATATGCGCAATAATAGTATTATAGGAAAGAGTTTTTAAAGACGCATCCAATGGTATCAAAAACATGCCCACAAATGTCCTTAGCAAGTCCTTTTTTCAGGAAAATGCTGCAAAAATATGGATTTTTAAGTTTTTAGTAGCGACATTTTTCTAAAGTAAATGACAGATTGACATATATTTATCCTTATTCGATTTAAGTAAACACGTGTTTCAGCTTTTTTCTTTAACATCTTTATTTTAGTGTATACTGTACAAGGGCGTAGCCAGGTAGGAGCAGGGGGGGCAGCTGCCCCCCCCTAGAGCTTGAAAAATTGGTCAAAATCCTAAAAAATATGAAAATTAAAATAAAATAGTACAGAAATTTTACAAAAGGTGAACTGACTAATAAAAACTTTCACCATATGTTCACTCTCAAAAATTGTAGTGGATATTTTTTAACTTGGATTCAATTAAATTAACTGATTTTTAAGTAAAAGTACTTATGTACTGTTATTGTTCTGCTTGTGCGGTGGTATTTGTTGGCCATGTATCAAAGCTGTAGAAATGGTTACAGTTTAAAAAGTGTTAATGAATTCACAAAATATTAAGAGTTCCTCCTTGAAATTATTGGGAAAATTTAGACTACCTTGTATTGGAAGTACTAATACGCAGAGCGAGGCTCTTTTTAATTCGTAAGTTAACGTTCAATAAGCGATAAGATTGTGCAAAATTTTAACTGTATTTAGTGCAATTGCAAGAATGATACTTAGTATGTATGTAAATGTACCAAATTCAAAAATCATCCAGTTTTTCATTAGGAAGTTATGTTTTTATTTAGGAAGTTAAAACCAACTTTTGAAAATTAATAAAACTGTTAAATCTTGAAAAGGGTCAGTAAAGTTTACTCGAGTTCTCCTCCACACCAGCCAGCCGCCCAGACAGACTGACACTTTTCCAGAATTGAAGTCGCTTTTCAGATTCTTAAGGCCCAACGTGTTTCCTTTAACTGTACACTTTTTTTCGTGTCAAATGATATATAAGGTGGACCAAAAACAAGTTAATTTTAAAATCATAGTTTATTTTAATCCAGAAGCGATTCAAACACTTAAGGCCAATATCATCAAAGCAATCCGTGAGCTATAGCCCGAAAGCATTAACAAGGTCTTGGGAAATTGAAGTGATAGAATGAGGTACTTCGATGCGAGCCGGATGCATCCAATTAAACGAACACAGTAAAAATATTTAAAAAAAGCAATCGAGTGTGAAACTAATAATTTCTGAAGCAACTTATTCCGTACTCGATTTTCGATTTCTGAGTTACAATGACGGTTTTGTACAGAATTTTATTTAAAGTTTTTTTTTTACTTTGAATAGTGTTTAAGGGGTTGAATAGATTTTCGCCAAGCTATAGTTGGGATTTCTGATAAGCAAGAAACAACTTATTTAAAACAACTTTGTCGAAGACGGCATATCCGAAAGTCCAACTATGGTCTGCGAAAATCGATTTGAGCCCATAAACCCCAAAAAATATTTGAAACTGAAGTCAAAAATTATTTTTTTTCATCGATTTTGACACATTTAAAAAAAAATAACCATGAGCAATTCAGAATAAAAAAACGGTTATTTAGTGCACAGCTTGTTTCAAATAAAACAAGAACAATTTTTTAAAATTTCTCAAGAATTCCGGCTTAAAATTTTATGTAAAAAAAAAAAACAAAAAAAAGCAGATGAATAAAAATATATTTTTTTTTGAAATTCGACGACCTACACAGAAAAAAAACACAGCTGTTATTAAGTAATTAAATATTATTGTTAGCATTCAATTTCGATTTATAACAACTTTCCTATTTGAACATGTTTGTAAATTGTCATATTGACAAATTTTCAACCACATTTCAAATTTAACTAAAATACACAAATTGTAACTATAACAAAACTGTTTATTGTATTTACAATTTTGGTTGTTGGCGCCATTTTAATTAAATATTTAATTGTATTGACGAAATGGTATTTGATATAACAACTAGTTTGTGGTAATTTTTTTCTGTGTAAAATTTTTTTTAAAAAAATTTAATCTGGTCTACCTTTGTTTAATATAAACAATGAGTATTGGTTTTTAGTTAGGTACTTAGTATTAATTGTTTTTTTGTAAACAAACTACATATTAACATGAAATGTAAAACCGACTGCCCCCCCCCTACATTAGATCCTGGCTACGCCCTTGATACTGTACATCTTTAATACAGGCTTCTGATCTCCACGGCAAGACCTAAATCGTCAACTAAATAATTCTTCAATTAAATACAGTCGGTTTTTTTGTGACATGATGTAATTAAGAGAAAATATGCCTAGTCTAAATATGAGTTTCGTTTCTCGCGAATTAAATAGCATTTAGTTCAGAAAAATGTCGCTACTAAAAACTTAAAAATCCGTATTTTTTTGCAGAATATGCTGAATAAGGACTTGTCAGGACATTTGTGGCCATGTTTTTCAAACCGTTGGATTCGTCTTTAAAAACTCCTTCCTATGATACTAATGTCGCACATATTGTCTTGAGATAAATATCAACAATGTCTGAGAAACTCAAAAAAAAACTTTTTTTTTAAAACGGTCCAGCTCACTGGATTTTAATCCTAGGCACGAAATTTTTTGGGATTCATCATAAAACAAACCAATATACATTTTGAGGGGATTACCGAAGATACTTTTTTTGGACCCATACAAAATGAGTCGCTCTAGTTTATATATATACAAAAATCGACTTCTTGTCATGGGACACATAGACTAAAATTTTCTGAGCAACATTTTTGTAGAATATTTCAATATTCTAAAGTCGCACTTCAACGTTCTTTTCCGAATTTTCTCAAAATAATGACGAAAAGGACACTTTTTTCATTGATATTGACCGATTAAACACGAAAATATGTATTAAAAAATTATCCTAGAGGCCTTTTTTTTGAATTTTTATTTTAAAATTTTTGAAGGTGCGCTTACTATTTTAGTTACATTTTAGGTCTCCCTTACCCGATCTCTATATATAATCACTCAATTTATAGATAATAAAACTCTCCACAAGTTCTTTCTTGAAAATTTTCAAACAAGTAATGTTGATTCGATTCTTTTTTTGTAAAACTTGTGGTAGACAATTTATTTATTGTCGTAGGAATAATAGAACACGCAATGCAAACCCGAACTATAAATTTATTATAAATAGTTGACCGTTTTCGAAAGAAAACAAGACCCCAACCGTAAAATCAATGAACAATTTTAAATGTTATGAATTTTTTTGGCGAAATACTAAATATTCTGTTTATAACGATTACTCGATAGTTGTTCTTTTATCGTTTACAAATCACTATCTCTCGGTACATATTGACATATAGTCCCATATTGACATCAAAAACAAAAAAATATATATTAAAAGAAAAAAATTGTATAACGACCACCTTAATGTTTGAATATAAAGGGTAGATATGTTCTGACAAACTGTTAGGGTTCCAAAAATATTGAAGGTCGGTCATACATTTGATTCCTATAGGAACACTTTTGAGGCATTTAGAGCGGTTGGAGCAAGTTTCAAAGAAAAATAGATTTTAGCATGGGAGCACCTTAAGAGGGCCAAGATATGAGTTGCGTATGTTTTGTAAAATTGTAAGGAGGTAAAAATAAGTGGGTGGTCGGTAAGACATTTTACCCCTCTAGGGGCTACTCCGGGGCATTTGCGGGTCTGTTGTGGATTTTTCCTCCATTCCATTTAAAATTGTTATGGATTTTAAGGTTGGATAAAAAATGGATACGGGAGGAATCGAGAATGAGAGTTAGTATGTTCCACAATAAAAATCCTTGTTAAATTTCACTGAAGAATTCTGATATCGAAAATATTCTAAAAATTTTTGAAAAGAGACAAAATGTCAGTAAAAGTTGGAGATGTCGATTTTTAGTCTTAAAGCCCCTTAAGTAAAATTTTCTGAGCAACGTTTTTGTAAAACGTTTGAATGTTGTAATATCCCACACTAAGATCTTTTCTGAATTTTCTCGAAATAAAGACAAGAACACGTAATGAGTAAATATGAAAAGTAAAAATGTTTCACAAAAAAATTCTTGGCTAAATTTCATTGAAAACAGACGTCTTCGAAAATGCACTAAAACAATAAGAAAATTAGTTTTTTAAGACCTATTTTAAACTCTAGTTTAGGTTAAACTAAAAACTTCACTGGACCATAAAAAGAAATTTTGACCCATATCGAATTTGTTCTCTCCGAATTTTAATATACTCATTCTGCCAAGGAATCATTCCACACCCAGACAACAACCTTTATTCTGTGGCACAGTGTTATTATGGTCTTAATATACAAAAGCCAACGTTCGGCTGAGATGCCACAACTTGACATGCAATAAACTAGGATTAAATCCTATTTTAATTTAATCTACATCGCAAAAACTTGCCTACATTTGCTAATTCTCATAGAGTTGAAATTGTCAGCTTCTTATCTCTTATATATGTAACTCATTTCAACCGACTCCCTGTTCTTGGGTCTTCATTTCAATTTCTGCTAGCGCCTAATATTATTCTATATCTGTCAAGGTTTAGATATTTTTGAATCTTACGTGTAATCTGTTAACCCCTGCTCGATGGCAACACTGTTTTCACAAAGTACGGTGCGCTAATGTTTGTTTGCATTCTTCTGTCATTGTCCTCAGTCGTAAGCAAAACATATCAAAACAGTGGCTAAATTGCATAGCTCCTACAACAAGTCATCAAAGTGCTGAAGAAAAACCTTTTATACAACAACTAGTGATTACTACGAAATTGAGTAATAAAAGTGAGAAAATTTCATAACAAATAAAACGTGAAAGACTGCTGCCGTGTGCCTCCATGAAAGAAAAAGATTGAAAAAGTGTTCCAAACGCCAGTTAACTTCATTACAGCAACTGATATCTTCCAAAAAAAAACATAAAGACCAGATCTAAACTATTTTTGCAACATACATAACTCTTTGGATGCGTTTTTATATTTTGTTGGTGTCTTCTACAAGTCCACACACAACAAATCAGTTGTAAAGATTCCCCCTCTTCCGGGCGGCAAAGAAACAGCAACAAAACCGCAAAGAGGCAATAAAATAAACAAAACAAAAAAGACATCACCATCACCATCAACCAGTGGATAGTGTAGGTAAATAAAAAAAACAATAAACTGAAAACAAAAACAACGCCCGTTATATCAGATACTCTTTCGGTCGTATATCCGTTCTTTACTCAGTACGCGCTCTTAAATCGTTTAACTCGTTCGTTCGTTCTCTTCGAACCAAGTTGCCGGTTTACATTTGACATTTTACGTCGTGTTCGCGTGTGTTGTGTAAACAAAGTATCAAGTGTTTGAGTGCGTGTGTGTGTTCGTGTATTTATGACGTTTCGTCTGCCGGTTTGCGTGTCAGAAAAGAGTATAGTTTTGTGTGTTTTTGTTTGGCCATAATTAAAAATAGTGTGTAAAGTGTTTAAACTCTCATTCAAACCCCTCCGCCCAAAACAAACAACAACAACAACATCAGCAGTTTTACGTCTGTGGGTTTTTGGCCATTTTGTTGTTGAGACCTTAATTGGTTTAAATTCTACTCAAATCACCGTTATTGGTAAGTGTTGATAAGTACTATGACGATTTGTATGATTATACACTAAACAACAACAACAACAATCGTTGTGTTCATTGTTGTCTTAATTATGCGGAATAAATTTGTAGTTTGCAGTTATGAATGGTTATTTACATTGTTTTTGATTAGATCGGTGGAACTTAACGGATATGTGAAGTTAACAGCAGGGTTGGGGTATTGATTTAATTGGGAAACTTACTAGTAAATTATATCAATAAAAAATTTTATACAGTTTTTTTTACCAACGAATGACTGCATTGCACAGTGGTTTGAAGAATACATCAACTGGAAAAGAAACTTCTATCTTCTTTGACCCTTAATGTCGAAAATCAGGAAAATTGTTGTGACCTGGGCAATATTGCCGTACGTGGATGTAAAAAAACACTTCTCCCCCAAAATGAAAAAAGGAAAGAGCAATTCCATATGAAAAGATCAAAATTGGCAAATTTTTGGACGACCCCTCTCCGATTTTAAAATAAATAGTCTCAATCGATTGCCCAGCAAAAAATAATGTACCTACATATTTTTTTTTTTTTTATAGTGACTGGTTTAGTGGTGGTGTACACCACTGTCATGTGACAAAATTGAAGAATTCTTCATAAGGGACCTCATTGAAAGTTGTTTTAAATAAAAACTACTAAAGCGATCGCAACGAGTGATAGCTCGTTGGAAAGGTATTGAATCAGGCTTTAATTAAAAAATAAAATTTTCCTAATTTTTCTCAGAAATTTACCTTTTTCCCATGAAAATTAAATTTTCCGATTTTCCACAGAAGCTCCTAAATTTTCCGGCTAATTTTATTTTTTTTTGGATTCCTCATAATTTTTGCTTTAAGAATCAGCAATAAAAAAATGGGCCCCGACTCCTTGTTTGGACAGGAGAAGAGCATTTAAGAGACCACCTTGTTCTCATTGTTTTTATATTTTTTATAATTGAATTATTTTTAATTATTTAACATTATTTTATTTTATTATTAAAAATACATTTTAAAAATTTGAATTATATATATATATATATGATGAATTTCATATCAAAACCTATAAAAAAGGGACATTTTGAACCCGACCCCCTCAGATTTTAATGAAATTTTGCATACAGCTACATTTTACTTATAGAAACACAACCTTATTTTTAGAAATTAAGTATTTGAAAATATGTGGGCTTGGCAAGGTACCGAAATATGTGAAAAATTACGGTAATAGGTACTTTTAAGCTGCGATTACTATGGAAAGACTCAACCGATTTTAAAGATCTTGGTGCCATTAGAAAGGTATATGTCAGCTTTTGAAAACATACACTAACATTTTTGTGCTAAAAATAAAAGTATAAACTTGGAAAACACCTCGAAGATCAAGTCTTTTTTTCCAAAAAAAAATATTTTTAGATACGCCTATTTAATACCAGATGGGTATGGGAGTTAGCAGATGGGGTGTGGCTAGACTTACAGTTTTTCTCCAAAACTCTATCCTGCTATAGCTTTAATAAACAAAGAATTTAGATACGACAGCGTTGGTTTTATTGATATTATTGCTCTATCTCTAAAGTGGGCAAAAAGGCTCATTTGTATGGGAGGTCCCAGTAGGTGCGTGACTAGACTACCAATTTTTCTTTCTAAAACTTTTTCCTGTTATAGCTTTACTAAATACAGAATTTGGGTACGATCCCGTTGGGTGTATTGATATTATTACTCGATTTCTAAAGTGGGCGGAATGATTTATTTGTATGAGAGGTACCAGAAGGGATGGGGACATGAAGCCCATTTGCAATACCTTAAGTAGTTTTGGGGAAATATTAACTCGTGCAAAATTTCAAAACATTTGGTTGCGTCTTTCGAAAGTTATCGTGCGCACCAGCCGGAGAGTTAGACAGACGGACATGGCTCAAAGGATTTAAAAAGTCATGAATCGAATTTGGTTCAAAGAAAACTAGGGTCTAAAGGGACTCCTTCAAACGGCGAAAGAACTTTATCATTGGGCTTCACAAACTTTTAAAACCTCCGCAGAAGTTGCTTATGCAGACGCTGCCGAAACAACATAACAAAATAAGAGCTTTTTTCAAGGTATAAAAATGCTAATACTATTACAGGAACTCAAAGCTTCCGTTCTTTTATACCTTTAGATGAAACTCCACTAAATGTTAGCAAATATTCCGAGTCAACAGTATTTCTTGCGAAAAATTTATCAAAGTTAAGTCCATATTTTTAGGGGTGTCTAAAAAAATTATAATACGATTCTTGATCTAACCCAGTAGAAAGTGTCTTCAAGACATCCTCAAGGATAGGTGCACGACCATAGTAAATCGTTGGTGACACATAGAGGACCGTCCACACAAATCGTCGACGAAAATTTCATACAAGTGTCCGCTTTGTCATGCACGACCTGATGAGCGACAATGTCGGTCAAATTGTCGTTACCAGTGCTTAATAATTTAAAATAACAAATTGAAGTAGTTTTATTGAAAACGGGCGATACATGAACCGTCACGCACTGCTGTTTCCAACAAACTGAAAATTTTTTACTTCCACTTTCCTCTTTTCAATTTTATGTCGTTATTGTTCCGTGTCATTGAACTTTTTTGTTTGATGCACGACAACATTAGTATTTTGTCGGTCAGCTTGTCGTCTACCGAGTGTTTTGACGACAAGTACATACATTTTTCACATTTTGTCTTGAGGACAGCGTTGACGACAAAGTCGTGTATGACGATACTTCCTACTGGGAATCTATTTGTATTACTTCCAATGTTTAGCTACTTTATTCATTTTTGTCACACAAAGATATCAAAATATAACGAAGTTTACAAGAAATACATTTACTTAAAAATTTTTTTAAAAAAAAAATAAGAAAAACCCCATTTTAGTTTTTGGATATGTTATATATATTAAATAGACCTATCTAAAAATATTTTTTTTTGGAAAAAAAGACTTGATCTTCGAAGTGTTTTCCAAGTTTAAACTTTTATATTTGGCACAACAATTTTTTCAGTGTATGTTTTCGAAAGCTGATTATTTACCTTTCTAACGGCACCAAGATCTTTCAATTCGGTTGAGTCATTCCATAGTAATCGCAGCTTAAAAGTACCTATTACCGTAATTTTTCAAATATTTCGATACCTTGCCACGCCCACATATTTTCAAAAATGCAATTTTTAAGAATGAGGATATGTTTCTGTAGGTAAAATCTAGCTGTGTGCAAAATTTCATTAAAATCTGAGTGGGTTGGGTTCAATGAATATCGGTTTTGATATGAAATTCATCATATATAAATATGGGTCGATATTGCGAATTGACTAAGTGCGAAAAAGGGGTTTGAATAATTATTTTTTGATTGATAATGTTTTATAAGACCATTTTATGTATTAATAAGCAATGGGCCATGTATATTTAAGGATATTAAGGTCTTTACGCTCAAGTTTTTTTTCTCTGATTATATCTTTAATCCGTACCTACATTGTTTTTAATTTGGCCTAGTAGTTTCAGAGATATCGTTGTAGTCTAAAAAAAAAAAAAATTTTCCAAAAAAAAAAATATTTTGTTTTTTAAAAATTCAAAAAAAAAAAATAATGCAGCAAAAATCACAGTGTTGGTCTTAAAACATTTAGTTTAATATATTTTGAATCAAATGAGCTATATTTCATTGAAATCTGTGCACAACTTTTGATTTTGTCAACAATTTACTAAGATAACTAAATTTACAAAAATCGCGATTTCCATACAGAAATAACATTTATTAATATGTTTGTGAAAGTGTAACTCGAGCAAACCTTAACGGATCGCTATGAAAATTTATCAGTATTAATATTTTTCGAAACGAACTTTTAAGATTGTAAATGGGCGGAATAGCCCCACCCCTTCTGGTACCTCCCATACAAAATTACCTATTTTTGAATAATTAATATATCTTCGATAGCTGCCAAACAGACTACCGGAGGATATTGAAATTTGGTCAGTTTATTTATCTTGCAAAAGTAGACAAACCCTAAATAAACCGAAACCGTTGCCATACCCCTTCTGGTACCTCCCATACAAATGACCGAACTCACCCCAATAGTCTTACATACATATCTTTTTTGTAAGTACACTGAATTCAGTCAAACTATGCGTAAGTTTTACGGTTATCAAAATATGAATCAGGAATTAATTTGCACTATATCGGATCACCTCTTCTGGTACCTCCCATACAAAATTACCTATTTTTGGAAAATTAATATTACTCTCTTAACTTCCAAATTGAAACCTGCCGATTAATTTAATTTGGTCAGTTAATTAATATTGTAATAGGAGGCAAAACTATAAATTAAACTATAAATAAATTTGCAAATTTGTCATGATTTTTAAAAATACAAAATTTTAATTTTTTTTGGGTAGAAACAAAAAAATTCGAAAAATCTGTTATCACCGAACTTAGCATAACTCAATAAATTTTCAATCGATTATTATGTTCATACATGTTTTAGAAAGCCACTTTAATATGATATTCAATAAAGCTAATAAAAAGAACAATTTTCCCCAAACCGATTAACTTTCAGCGTGAAGAAAATTAAAATTTCCATTTTTTTTTGTAATTTTTTTTGTTTTTTTTTTTGAATAAAAGAGCCTTTACTCAGTAATTTTTTTTTTTGTAATATTAAAAAATTTGATTTTTTTCAAAGGTAACAACGATATCTTTAAAAAAAAACAAAATTTTAAAATCCGGCTTATGAAAAAAAAATTATGATTTTTTTAACTATAATTTTTTGGAAAATAGGCGAAAATACGATTAGTACCTGTATCTGAAAAATTCGAGCTGATGGAGAAAAATGGAGATTAGATTTAAAATCAGCGACCTCAAATTAGTAAAAAACAGCTATAGAATTCCAAACAACACTCAAAAAGTACAATTTTGTTCCCTTGTGTTATCTTTAAAACTAACGGAAATTGTCGTAACATTGATAGTTTACACCTAACCGAAAAACCGGTTTAAAGCATTTTTTTCTTATTGAACAAATTGGCCCACGGGAATGACGAAAAAAATTGGCCACGGATTAAAATATCTCAAAATCATAAATTTTAAAATAATATTATATTTATGAAATTAAAATTGTCTTGGTTCATTCTTCCTGAATAACTTGACGTACTTCATTTATAATATATATTTTGAAATATTAATGAAAATCTGTGAGTTCTGAACACAAAACGATCGGACACACGCCACGGTAATGATTATTTGCACCGTGCGACTAAATTTTTTCATATAAATATGTAGAATATTTTATTTTGATTTCCGCGCCTTGTTAAAGCACATTTTGTTTTATTTATTCCTGTTCTCATAATTTAAATTTTTCAATAATAATATGTTTTTCATTGTTCGGTTTGAGATCTATTCTATTATTGCTAATAGAATTTGTTTTTACAAGAGTTGTGTGAAATGGATTATGTTGACAGCTGGCAGGGCAGATACCTATTTCGATGGTTGCCAAACCATCATCATCAGTGCCGTTTGCTGTGCCTTCTCCACTCATTATCACAACCTTAAGTGTTAAAAGCTTCACACAATCAATGTGAAGCTCACACACACCGGTGCGAAAATGGTATTAACGAAGACAACGTCAACATAATCCGCACAAGCTCAATATTTTTAATACTAAATGCGTCTGCCCACATAAAGTAGTCACATTTGTGACATCAACCCATATGTACAATGTACATTGTACATATTGTACATATTATTTTTTACTTGTTTTTCAAATAAATAAATATTTTTTATAAATTTTTTCGAAAACCATTCTTTTTACTAAATAATGTATAGAATTAGAATTGCATTGAATAATTTTAAGGCGGGATATTGCCACACGTAACTCGGTCTGGCTCAGAGGTGGAAAGTTAATACCATCGTCATGGATTGGAGCGGGGTCTTTTAATGTGGTGCCCGTATACAGTAAATTTCTGAAATGATCTCTCCATAGCTCGTCACTAGCTTGCTAGAGGGCACCCCTGTTCCACGCATTCTCGCCTTAACTCTCTGGTAGAATTTTCGGGTTTCGCCTCTACTTCGGAGCCACTATGTGCACTCATCCTGTCTCTTCTTCAGCTCCTTCTTTTCCCTCTAAAAAGACGAGTTGCCGCTCGTCTCTTCTCCCTGTGCCATTCACGAATTGGTCGCATTGCCATTGACTGCAGTTTCGCCCTGTATGCAGCAACCGTCTCTCTCGTGGCATTGCGAAATTCATCATCGTACCAGGCATCTTCTTGAGACGGCTTTGAGTACCCAAGTACGCTTCTCGCAGCCCGTTCTAAGGAGTCGGCTATATTTTGCCACTGCGAGGTTATATTATCAGGGGTTGGAGCATTCCGCAGCAGTTAAGTTAGGTGGTTGGAGAAGGCGTCCGCTACCTCTGTGGTCCGCAGTTTACCGATGTCCAGCTTTCGTTGTGCCTGGTTACGTACGTTTTTCGCCATGCTTAGCCTTGTGCGTACCTTAACTGCGGTAAGGAAGTGATCGGAGTCAATGTTCGTACCCCTGATCACTCGTACGTCCAGAACACTCGATGCGTGCCTTCCATCGACTATCACGTGATCTATCTGATTCCTTGTCAAATGATCTGGAGATAACCATGTTGCCTTATGAATATTTTTATGGTCAAATCTAGTGCTGCTAACTACCATATTTCTTTATCATATTTAAATCATGGTCCTTAATTCGTTTGCGGTGATCGTCAACATTGTGGGGGGTCCATTTTATTCTTTTCTTACTTTTATCATTGCAATAGTTTATACGTCGGTGGCGGGTTGCAAGCCCAGCGCACGATAAATCTGTTAGTCTCGTTAAAATTATTTATACTCATATATATATATACAAATGATCTTAATATGATTTATATTACTTTTCCAGACATTTCTTACCCAGCATGCATCAACCACGCTACAGTCCAGCACCTGCAATGTCACAAATACCACCACATGTTGGTATGCGACCACCAATGCAGCAACAAATGCGTCCCCAAACGTTTAATAATGTAAGTAACGATAATTTGTTAAATCTTTTTAATAACATATGACCATAACCTGATATTAACAAAGTTTTAATTCTGTACTTACTTAAAACTTTACTTAAATACCTTAAGTCAAGATTTTGCTATACATGTTATTATTATCTTAAGCACTCTTCATACAACTAGAACTTCTTTCCCTTTCAAAAAGTGCACATTTTTCTTATACACCACTGACTACAGTTAACAAATCGTATAACTTTCTCAAACTGGTCATACAATATAAACTTATTTTCCTGCTTGAATTCTTTTGTTCATACTACTGCAAACTTCTAAGACGTTGCCGGGGAGTGGTACCCCTGGACGTACCCTCATTCACTAAATATAAGCAAGTGGGCGCTAACTCTGCACATTGTTGTTGCCCATTCAATGTTTTATGGATGTGGTGGAAGTTTTAATTATGTCTTAAATTATTATTAATTACATATATTGTACACGTATTTAGTTTACATACCCACAACGGCAGACACAACGAAATGACTATCTTGTGTAGCATTTATTCATTCATTCATTACCATTCCAAGTGGAAATGTGTAGGAAGTCTGCTGACTATATACCCCTCAGACCCTGCAAAGAGGAGGAAGAACTTAATGAGTTCAGTGCAGCTATGGCTGTATTGTGTGCCAGTAGGGAGGAAGTCGATACATGTTGAAGTTATATGTACTTGAATTAAAAAGCAAAGAAGAAAAGAAAAAGAAAAAAAAAATTGCCAAGATATGGAAAATTTAGAGGAGAAAATAAATACAAGTTTCTTATGGCAAAAGCAGCACAATTTTTGATTAAAAAAATTACAGTAACACAATGAGGAGGTAATATATCTAAAAAAGGTGTCTCAGTACCTCAATACTACAAAGAAAAAAAGACCGGGTAAATTTAAAAAAAATATCATAATTTTTGGCCAAAATCGTACTTAAAAATATAAGTACGTTTATACTTGATTCAAGTACAGAACGGGCAATATATGGATTGTTATTCATTGTAAATGAAATATAAAATTCAGGACGGTCGATCTGTGTGACTCACATCCAATTTGGCTCCCATCTACTAGTACATTTTTCGTCCGCATTCAAACTTCGCTAACATATTAAAGAATATCATGGTTATTTCAATATTCGCCCTACATTCTTTCCCATCATCTCATAGTCTCTGATTTACCAATTTTCCCACAAAATCATAATTTAATCGAATTGACTTTTATGACTCTCCTTAATTGTTTGATGTTACCCCATAACCGAAAAGCACCAATTATCGCCATTTCGCCTTAGACTTTGCTTTACATTTGCAGGCATAAAACAAAATTATGGCAAAATTATATCAATAATAATTTTTTCGCAACATTTCACGTTGCCTGAATTGGGGTTCATTATTAACTAAATTTTGCCCCCTTCCCCCCGCAAGACTATTCAACTATCTTCATTAAAGTTGGCTTCATGGACCTTAATGAGTCTATAAAGAAATAATAAATAATTTTGCTGACTGGACTTGTTTGTATGCTTACTTATAATTATTAATGTATCTGAATTGAATGTGTGTGTGTGTGTACGTTTGTATTCCTACAAATTTATTTCACTCAATTGCAATAGCAAACATTTGTGGTTAAAAGGCGTATGTGACTATGTAGTGTGATGAAACAACTCCCTTTTGACCCCTATCCTTCGTTTCGGCATGGTCCTTTTATCTGCGTGAACTTGGCCATAAGGACGATATAATCATTAAAATGCGTAACACATTATTAAGATTTCATGTGGCACGAGTGTCATCGGTAGTTACATATTTACTTTTAGACTCTCTCTCTCTTCTTCGTCGTATTTAATTTGTCGCTTTGTTTGCATCGCGTGTATTGGGGCTCCGGACATGGGTAAAGTCCTTTGGTTGTGGGTCAAGAGTTTGGGTAAAATTGCAATAATAGTCATAAGAAAATCATAAGCATTTATGGTTGTGTGTGTGTGCGCATAAATACATAAAACTGTTGATGACAATATTTTCAAGTAGTTGGGCTACACATTGTTGTTGCTGTTGAGTTTGTGTGTTTGCCAGCCGCATTTATCTCATACATCGATGAACATAAATCTCCTCAAATAGGGCAAAAAGAAAATCTTTATGATTATGTATGACCATATAAAGTCAAAACTGACGACATTTTGGCCATTTGGACATTTCATACATACGATCATTAATACAATGTACTACACCCAAAGAAATAAGTGTGTCGTAGGGGTAGGAAAGGACAAAATAAGTTTATAAAGCTTTAATATCCAATGTCCTTATGAATCGTTTCTTTAACCAGCATATGGGACACTTTTTAGCCTCCACGATTATTTTCTCATTGTAAATGTAAAAAAATTGATGGGAATAAAAATATAGGGGGTCAGGAGGCATTAAAATCAGTACGGTTCGTCTTAAAGCCTATGTTCCTTAGGGGATTTTCGGTTCGGGCAAGAAACGTTATTAAAAAAGGCTAGTAAGATAATTATCGTCGGCTATTTCGAACCGACAGTGGCATAGTAGTTCGATTCCCGCTTCCAGTCATCTACATTTTTCTTTCATTGCCGGCTCCCTCGATGTTGTCGACAGCAACGTCGCAGTGTAAGTGTTGAGTCAATCGGCATGTCTAGTAAAAGCTTCTCAAACAGTGACGTTCGCATTCGTCGATTAAAAGTAGGTGCCGTAGTTGTGAATTTCAAAAAGAAAGCGTGTTAATTCACAACAACGCGAGAAGCTATCTTATACCTCATTCATGGGATGTAAAGGGAAATTAAGTAAGTATTCCCAAGCTCAGATACCCTTTCTTCTTCTTTAATGGCAGCAACAACATACATTTATCCATCAGTAGCCGCACGTAGAAAACTATTTCAAGCGCTTCGGTCTTTTGCGCTCCGTAGGTAGTTCGTCACACCAAGGTTAGTTAACAGCTCTTTCACCTGCCCATCGAGTTTATTGCGCGCTTGACTACGTCGATATCGTTGTACAGCTCATGATTCATTCGACGACGGTACTCGCCGTTAACGATGATAGGTCCAAATATTTTGCGGAGTATTTTTCTCTCGAAGACTCCCAGAATCGATTGATCCGCTTGTGTCATTACCCAGGATTCTGCGCTGTAGAGCTAGACAGGTAGGTTCAGAGTCTGGTAGAGCTGGATCTTTGTTCTTCGAGAGAGCGCTTTGTCGTTAAATCGCTTGCTTAGCGCATAGTAGCAGTGGTTTGCGATCAATACTCGTCTTTTGATTTCCAGGCTGACATTATTATTTTTGTTTGTGGCGGAGCTAAGGTAGCCAAAATCATCTACCACTTCAAAGTTATAGTTGTCAACGTTCACACAGCGTCCCAGACGAGTGGACTCTTTGTTCGTTGAAACAAATAACTTGGGTTTGTTCTCGTTTATCACCAGACCCACTTCAGGCGACTGGTTTTCAATGCTCGAAAAAGCCGCAGTAACATCTCACAATCCACGTCCAAAAATATATCTATATCATCAGCATACGCGAGCAACATGGGACTTTTGTTGCAGATGATACAATTTCTGGTTTCTGCAGCCTTCCGCATGATCATCTCCATTACGATATTAAAGAGATCGCAAGTCAGACTGTAGCCTTGTCTAAAGCCTCGCTTGGTAGAAAATGGCTCTGACAGATTTTTGCCAATTTTCACGAATTAGCTTCGCGGGAATACCAAACTCAGCCATAGCATCCAACAATTTCTGTCGTATCGGACTGTCGAATGCAGGTTTTTAATCGATGAACAGGGTCTTCTCCAGGATTTGTCGTAGTGTAAATATCTGGTCGGTCGTTGATTTACCTGGTCTAAAGCCACACTGATAAGGTCCAATCAGTTTCGCCAGAATGGACTTTAATCTTTCACATCCTAGACAGGATCTTGTATGCGATGGGTAAAAGGCTAATCCCGCGACAAGACATAGAACATTCAGATTCCAATCATCGGGAATGCACTCGCTGAGCCAAATTATGTTTATGAGCTGGTGCATGCATGTTACTGCCGGCTTTAAAAAGCTCTGCCGGAAGTCCATCGGCACCCGCAACTTTATTATTTTTAAGCCGTGCAATTGCCGTGCTTATCTCGTTTTGGCTCGGTGGTGGACCGTCTACTCCATCGTCGATGATTGGTGTGATTTCGTCGCTTATGCTGCCTTCGGGAACGAGTAACGATTGAAAGTGTTCTCTCCATATTTGCAGCACACTCTGAGTGTCCGTGACAAGATTTTCGTCTCTGTCCTTACAGGTGGAGATCCCTGTTCCAAAACTTTTACTTTTTACCTTTTGGTAGAACTTTCAGGCCTCATTTTTTCCGTCTGAACAGGCGTTTCAACTCCCTCCTTTTCTCTTTATAACACTCAGTCATCGCACGCGTCACCATGGGCTGAAGTTTTGCCTTGTATGCAGCATCCATTTCCTCAGACATTTCGCGACATTCATCATCGTACCATGAATTTTTGTACGGCTATATCTCATGAACTATGAGAGGTGTAGAGATGATATTTGATATGTGTTGTTGGTTTAGTATGAAGTAGTTGTGTAGTCGGTGGTGAAAATATGGTACCTTCATGTTTGATAGATCAAGTGGGCGTGGCCCGGCCCATTGGACACTATTTTTGAAACTGCAATATGTGTAGGACTTTTCCTCCAATCGCCTTGATTATATGTATTTGGCGGAAAAATGGGCAGGATCGGATCAGTGGGCGTGTTATCAAACTTCAAACTGTATACGGTCGTATTTCATTAACTGTAAAAGGTGTAGATGAGATATTTGGTATGTGTTGTTGACACAGAATAAATAAGCTGTGTGGCCGGTGGTGAAAATAGTGTACTTGCATTTTTGATATATCAAGTGGGCGTGGGCCCGGACCATTGGACCCTATTTTTGAAACCGCGATACACTGAACATGAAACTTAAAACGGCTGTATCTCATGAGCTGTTAGAGGTATAATGTATATGTTTGTTGTTGGTGCAGTATGAATTACACCCAGGCTGAATGTGGGCTGTGTAAAGTAACCATATAATGGTAGTTTGACCATAATAACCATAATAATAGTTTGATAGTCCTGAAAATATCACAGTATGGTAGAGATATAGCCAGACTATTTGAACCAAGTTGACCGAGGCTCCGCCCACACACGTCGGTAATTTCGTATGAAAAATTCATTTTGAATTATATGGGCGGAATATAATGGGCGTGGCCGATTTTGATGAAAATTTATATTTTTCTTAATAGGTTAAGAAAGTGCTCGGTGCCAAGTTTCATCACTCTAGGAGCACTGCTTATAATTTTTTCACTCAAATGTATGAAGACATCCCCACTGTGCGGCGTATGCGGCGGTTAGCGTCCGTATTTAGTAAAGCTATAACAGGATAAAGTTTCGGAAAAAAAAAATTGGAAATCTAGCCACGTCCGTTCTGGTACCACCCATACAAATGTATCTTTCCGCCCGGTTCAGAGATGGAGTAATACTATCAATATACTGAAAATTTTATGTTGAGGGTGAAGGTATATGTAAGTCGGGTTTCCCGATTGAAATGTTAGACCAATTTCAGGATTTATCAGCTGCGCCGCTTTCAGATTTAATCTATCTGCGCACAATTACAGTACGTACTATCTGTATTACTGAAAATGTCAGAAAAATATTTTCTCTACTGTTCATTTATTTAGTCTTCTCTTTAGTATCTTTTTTACTGATATTTTTCTTTGAGTGTTTTGCTCCCCACCCAAAATAATTGTATGCAATGCCTTTAAGACGTGATTTGGGTTTCAAATCATTAAATTTTGTTAATAATTATGGCAAATAAAAGGCATTTCGTATTATTTTCAATAAAGAGTCTTTGGGCTGTTTTACTCCCCCACCCACCACCTGTTTAAAACTTGTGCCGTGGGCAATGAAACACAATTGTACCAAGGGTGGCCATGATGAGATACAGGCCATTAATTAAAGTCATACGAGAACGTTTGTCGCACTCAGAGAAAATTGTATTGCAGACAGTCTAGCCACGCCCCTTCTGGTATCTCCCATACAAATGTACCATTCCGCCCACTTTACAAATCGAGTAATAATATAAAAATACCCAACGTAATCGTGTCCAAATTTTGTAATTAGTAAAGCTAAAGTTAAAGTTTTGGAAATAAAGAAGGTAGTCTAGCCACGCCTCATCTGGTACCTCCAATACCTATCTGTTACCGCCCACTTTATATATTGATTAATATTACGTATACACCCAATGCAATAATGCCCAAATTCTGTATTTAGTAATGCTATAACAGGATACAGTTTTGGAGAAAAAAATTGGAAGTCTAGCCACGCCCCTTCTGGTACCTCCTAGATAAATGTACCATTCCGCCCACTTTAGAGTTGGAGTAATAATATCAATACAACCAATGCGATCGTGCTCAAATTCTGTATTTTGTTAAGCTATAACAGGACACAGTTTTGGAGAAAAAATTGAGTCTAGCCACGCCCCTTTTGGTATCTCCTAGATAAATGTACAATTCCGCCCACTTTAGAGTTGGAGCAATAATATCAATACACCCAACGCGATCGTACCCAAATTGTTTATTTTGGCCACGCCCCTTCTGGTACCTCCCATACAAATGTACCACACCGCACACTTTAGAAATCAAGTAATATCAATATACTAGAAAGTTGTATGTTTTACTGAGGGTCAGGGTATATGTAAGTCGGTTTTCCTGACTGAAGCTTTCTTACTGGTTTTTAACTATTATTATTATTATTATTATTATTTTGAACTATCTTTCTTATGCTGCAAATACTCAGTAAGTAGTTTATGTGTTATGTCAGTTCACCTGAGTGAAATTGGCCAGCTATACTTTTGGTGCACGACTACACAACTTAATGTGCGACATCTTGTGTCTTAAATTTCACAAAAGCCTAACTACAAGATTTAGAACTTTGTATAGCATGCGTCACATCACCCACAGATGTGTCACTTACCATAAGTTAACAAGTTCATATTTCTCACAACCTACCCCCTGGCATAGTGTTTAAATTTTGTTTGTTCGTTTGTTTGTTCCCCAGCATCATTGACGCTCTGTGCTAGACGTCAATGACATAGCCTACCTATTTTTGCCATTCATGGCATGTCCTCGTACAAATACTTTAAGACATTGGCAAAAGTTGAAACGTTGAACTATACTCTAAGAAACAGAGAGAGAGCGATAGCGAGCGTGCGAGACTAAGTTTAGTTTAGCTCACAATGCAGGGCAAACATATTTAAGTTAAATGATGTGCATTATTTTTACGTCATTTAGGTCGTCGCGTTCACCTGACTTATGGCCCCAGCCTCATGAATAGATTAGTTTCTAAGCGACAATGCAAAACTTTCTCCCATAGTCGCTATAGCCAAAGGATTTTGAGTTTCAGCCTCCCCAGCCAGCGCGTTTATACCAAACACCCATTGTCCTGCGATTTTGTTTAAAATTGTTTTGTTGTTGTGTTATGAATAAAATATTTATTTAGGTGTTTTTGTTTTCTGTATGTCGCTTTAGTTGGTTTCTGTTGCCTTTTCACACCCCGTACGATGCTGGGTGAAAGTTTTTACCATACAAGTCAAGCCTCAGCATTGGCATTAGCACTTTCTTTTCTACTACCTTAAGAAGACTCTGTATTGGTGTTAACACCTCCCTTACCCCCAAAGTAAAATATGCCAAGACATTATGTTTCTGCTTGGTTCCGGTGCTCCTACGAGCATAACACAAAGTTTTAGTGAAAAATTATTCTTTCTTTGCAAAATGTTTCTTATAAAGTTTCGAAAGGAGAACTGTGTTGTATTGCTATTATTACTGTTGAGTTTAATATTTTTTTTCTCATTTTCGTTGAAAACATTTATGAAAATTGTACATTTAAAAAAATTAGCTTAATGATAAATTTGAATAACAATGCGATTTTGCGCGCGGCGATAACAAGAGTTTTTATTTTGGCAATTGAGTTTGGTGGATGAAAAAAACACGAATTTTTAACACTAAAATGCTATTTATGTTTATGGTAATAAGTTGGACAGTTTTCATTTTGCACCAACAGCAATAGAAAATTTTCGATGAGGGGAGTGCTAAAAACTTTTATTTAGGCGATTTGCAGATATTGTGGTTTGTTTTAAATAAGCGTAGAGGGGAGGCGGAGATAACTAATGTTTGTTTCGAGAGTGCTTTTAGTTCTAGGGTTCATTTTTAAGCTTATTTCCTTGTAATATGGTAATTGTAGGTGCCTAAAGCCGATTTAGATCTGTGATTGGCAATAACTTTTAATAGTATTAAAAAAGACTTTATTTCTCTTTACACCCCATGAATTAGGTATGGGACAGTTTCTTTTGTTATTGTGAATTAACTCGCTTCCTCGCTTTTCCTCACACATTTCATAAACGAATCCGAACGTTTATAAATAAATCCGAACTGTTTTGTAAGATTTTACTAGACTTTTTACTTCGAAATTGCTGTTTAACTTACAGGTAAATTAGTAAAGTAATTACACAGTACAAGAAATGATTTTGGGACTCAATTCTGAGAACTGCACATGAAAGTTGCCCCAAAAAAAAAGAAGTTCTGCATCATTCGTTTTGCCAAGTTACATGCCATAATAATTTAATATCGATTTGAAGTTAGTAAATATCGTATAGGGGAATTAGTCACGTTTTAGCCTCTTTTGTTTGACATAACATAAATAATATATGGTGGCGTATGATTATCATAAGTAATATTCCACGTACATCATACGCCACGGATTACAACAGTTTTATTGTAACTGCTACAAAATACACCTAGTTCAAAATCATTTGATGAATGGAAATGTGAAACTGTTGCTTATGAAGGGAAACGTTATATGAACATATTTAAGGAATAGTAAATCTTATTTTTTTTTAAATTTGTTTCAGCTATATCGGACAAGTGGTTCTCTGTTATGTCAAACAGAAGAGTCTAAAAAGATACTTACTAACTTCAAATCGAAATTAAATTATTATGGCATGTAACTTGACAAAACGAATGGTGCAGAACTTCTTCTTTTTGGGGCTACTTTCACGTGCACTTTATGAAATGCGCCCCGTTTCGATCGGATATAAAGTGTACATACAAAAATGATATGTATGGAAAAGGGGGCATATTACAAGATAAATTAACTGACCAATTTGATTATCCGCCAGGTGCCGGTGTAGAAGTTATGGGAGAAATATTAATTTTCGAAACAAGGTCATTTAGCATGGGAGGTATAAAAGGGGTGATCCGATATAATCCACATTCATTTCTGATTTAAATTTTCATAACCGTACAACTTACGCAAAATTTGACTGAATTCAGCGTACTTTCAAAAAAGATATGTAAGATGTATGTAAGAATATGGGTGTGAGTTAGGTCATTTGTATGGGAGGTACCCGAAGATGTGTGTCGAATAGTTCGGTTTCCTAAGTTTTCGCCTCCTATCACAATATAAATTAACCGACCAATTTTCATAACTCCCCAGGTATCCGTTTGGAAGTTATGGGAGAAATATTAATTTTCCAAAAATAGGTATTTTTTGTATGGGAAGTACCAGAAGGCGTAAACCGATATAGTCCATATTCATATCTGAGTCCAATTTTTATAAGCGAACATCATACGCCAAATTTGAGTGAATTCAGTTTACTTACCAAAAAGATATGTATGTAAAACTATGAGGGTGAATTCGGTCATTTGTATGGGAGGTACCAGAAGGGGTGTGGCAAAGGTTTCGGCTTGCTTAGGGTTTGTTACTATTGCAAGGTAAATAATCTGACCAAATTTAAATATCCTCCGGTAGTCTGTTTGGCAGCTATGAAAGAAATGTTAATTATCCAAAAATAGGTAATTTTGTATGGGAGGTACCAGAAGGTTTTGAAAAATATTAATACTGGTAAATTGTCATACTGATCCGTTAAGGTTTACTCGAGTTATCCTGCTGACCAGCCATCCAGCCAGACGGACGGACATAGCTCAATCGTCTTAAAAAGTTCTGAAACGAATTTAGTCTTAAGATATTTGGGGTCTAACTCGTCTCCTTTAATGCGTTACACTTTTTTTCGTATCAAATGATATATACCCTCATCCCTAAGAGTGATGGTATACAAATTGGGGGAAGAAAACATAAACTTTTATTTTCGACTCTGTCTAATGTGTATGCTGTAAATGAGTAATACGAATCACAAAACGAATTTGACTTCTGAGAATTTTTTTATATTTTGAAACATTTATAACTTTTTTGTTTATGAATAAAACTAGCTGACCCGGCAGACTTCGTCCTGCGTCCAAAATTATTGATAAAGATGTTGAGTACTTGTTGGAATCTAATAACGATTGGTTAATTTTCTTTGGCCTCTAAAATTTTTAAATTTAAACGGCGAAGTGTCTCCCATATTTTTTCCAGAAAAAAAAAATTATTTTAAACTAGAAGCAAAGAAGACTATAAGATTTTCTTGTTGGGATTGCATATATATGTCGGCAATACCACATCAATGCTCTGATGAAAACTTACTTGGTTATTTTAATGTAATTGTTTTATTTGTTTGCTTGTAGTGAACCGCAAAGTACTTTTAATGTACCAAAATGTGCTTTTCTTGTATCATAAAGAACAATTTACAGTACCAAAAGGATCAAATTATTGACCGAAAAGTACATTAATTGTACCAAAAAGAACTCCTATTGTACCCAAAAGTAACATTTATTTTTCTAAACGGTACTTATTTTGTAAAAAAAAGTACAATTTATTATCTCACAAATGGGAAAAAGTAATTCCCAGGGAACTCATTTTTCTGTATGTAAAATATTCATTCTAAAGCGTGAGTTACCATTTATTCTGGTGCAGCTTCAACCGTTTGCTTGGTGCCATGTTCGCTCCTTTTTCTCCGTTTTCTCCAAATTTCATATCTCCCGTCTAATATCGCGGTTATGTCATGAAATCAAAATTCATGCTAATTACAATGATACATTTTTTGACCCTGTTTTCCATTTTTGACTTTTAAAGGGTGGGTAAAAATTTTCAGAAAAAACGTCACAAAAGGAACCTACATGCCAAATTTCAATGCTTTAGCCGTTTTGGTTTGGGGGAGTGATTTGTCTCATATGATCGGATCTTTATGTGCGTTACGACAACTGTCCGAATAATAGTAGTAGAAATCGAGATAGCACCAGTCACTTGTCAAATTTGACGTAGGAGTCAAAAATGATCTATGGAGGAATTGTAGGATTTGTTAGTGGGCGTAAAATAAAATCGTTGTTGGATAATCTTAAAATCCAGGGGCCGACTTATGTTTTCGACCCTGTGTTCTGTACTTTAAATATTTTGTATGTTTACAATTATAGCAAAAAACTGCTAATAAACTGTTGTAATTTATTATCATTTTGTGTATTATATCCTTGTCGAACAATGCATCAACATTCCCTTAATATTCTGTAATTCTCTTACTATCACACCTTCTCTTTTATTTGCTACATAACGATTATCTTTAAGATAAAAATCAAAAATTAGATGAAGAGACTGGAGATCATAAAAAATTAACATAGGAAACATAATTGTCGTCATTGTTGTCTGCAAAATCTTGCAGATGTGAGCAAAAAATTAGCAGATGGCGGTCGTCTAACTATTAACAACTATAATCACGTCGTGCCAGATGGCATAGAAAGTCCTAAAGGGTTCCAGTGCAATTAAAGCGTGAGATATGGAATGTCCCTTTTTACAACCGAATCGAATTTCTCAAAGGATCCTTAAATTGTCCGCTAACAGCCAAAATCTATATGAACAATTTATCTGTCAAAGTTGGCCAAAGGCCAACTTCACGGTCTGTAGCCAGTATGATGTTATAAGTTGGAAATTCAGGCAATGGTTAAACGAAATTTTCAAAATGTTCCTTAGTAATATCGTACCCCTCCTTCCTAACCTCATCGGGCCCATCACGTTTAAAGCAGTCCCCTTGGAGGTTTGACAAGTCAGGTTTTGATGTACTGGCATTGATGACAGCTCCAAAATAACTTCTATGCACGGTAAAAATACCCATTACTTAAACGCTGATGTCATCAGCTATATTTAGTAGCAATTAGCGATGATTCTCTCGCTCAAATTCCTCTTTAAATTTAACATATAAGTGTCATAGACTGTTTAATTGGTGCGCTCGCGCTTACAAAGTAAGCGACGATGTCAGTAAGTGTCATTTAAGTTGCAATTACGTTACAAGCGGAGTTTAAAGCTAGCTTGATAGAACACTTGATTACGTAGTAATTGACGATGTCAGTAGGTGGCATTTCAATAGGAGTTGCAATGAGTTTACGACTTTTTTTTACATTACACACGCATGACATTCTAAGTACTTAAGTATGGTTTACACGCTATCTACCCATATCTACTCATATCCCCTCAACAACAAGAGTGAGATAGTCTAATTAGAAAACATGTAGGAGTTATCAAAGACAAACACTACAAAAATAATAGCAAAGTAATTGTGAATTATAGGAAGGTGGATAGGAAATCAAAATGTACTGATTCAGCCTATAGATAGCTCGCTTACATAGCCATACTGATGTCTTGGATAACTAAAGAGTTACTTCATTTCCGGTAACGCTGGGAACATACATTTTTTACTTATACTGCCTTACATCTCTTCAAAATTTGCTACAGCCTCTGCTATTGCCCCAAACACAGCTGTAGTCATAACCTTTGCATATTGCAGATTTGAGAGTATCGTTGGTAGTAGTTAACTCGTTGTGTATGATGGCATTAGACGATGTGGATGATGATGATTATGGTGTTTTCGTATTTTTTTGGCATTTAAACGATAACTTCCGGTTTCAATTAAAAACATGCGCACTTTTTCGCAAATCTCCAATTCTCATCAAACATGCGCTGTGCAACAACACCTCCACTCACGCGAAACTCTCATCTGATACAGCTGCTGCTATACACGTTCGTGGCTGTTGCTATTGAAAAGCCGGCTTATCAACAGAAACGAAACAGACTACATAGAGGGAATTCTGCGACACAACAACAGCAAAAATTTTGCAAACAAACAACCACAAGAGCGAAGCTGTTGCTGCAAACTCGTGGATTTCTGCTGTGATATGTTGGTCGTCGCAATGATGATGATTGTATCTCTACAACAGCAACAACAACACAGCACCTCTCTGGAGTCTGCACTGGCGGGGGGGGGTTCCTACTGCTATCGATGATAGTCATCGTTGCTGTTGTGGCTGGCGTCTGCAAAAATCTCCAAAAAGTAACCTCACCCCCCACCCTAGCAATACTCAACGAGACAGACAGAACAGAACTGAACTGAACTGAAGTGAAACTGCTCGTGTATAAGCGTAAAATCCACAATAGAATCGAATTCTGCTAAACGGCGGCAAACCTTACTCAACATAAAATTCAGAATGCCATTCGCCCAACGTTTGTCAAGTTAAACCAAACGCAAAAGACGACCAACACAAACGACTCCGACAAGGACGAGGACCCAAACAAACAGCCAACAACGACGACGACGAAGACTACTACGACGACTAATAGTACTGCAACGACGACGACGAGGAATATAAAACGCCGCAAACAAAAGAAAATTTTGTTTAAAATCCCCCAATGAAAGAAAACGTCAGAGTCAAAATCAAGCCACAGAAGAAGAAGGAACACACATGTGTCGTCGTCTCTTCACGTTCTACCGTACAGCGACAATTTAAAGCAAGTCAAGGCAATCAGTAATCCCTCGGAACGAATTAATATTTCCTCCAAAGTCCAATTAACATAAAACGGAAAGTAAAAACCGGAAGTTTAAAACGTACAAAGAACGAACGTAACAAAAAGAACAACAACAAAAAAAGAACGTCGTAGACGCGTGTGTGACCGACCGAACGACTGACACGTCTGTTAAGTGTCGCCTCCAGAGATATTAAATTTCACACAAAAAAAAAAAAAATAGGGGACACAACGAACGAACGTAGAAAGAAAACGCCAATTCCGCATAGTGTGAACAACGAAACGTGCCACATGAGACAAGTGTTGCATTAGTCGCAAAATTTTTATTGTGTATTTAGGAGCAAAACATAAACGTAGCATCAAATATTTAAACAAAATCATCACAAGACACCCAGTCCATTCATTATATATCAACGATACATCCGTCGCGTCACCTTTTCCTGTGTGTGTGTGTGTGTCTCTTTTGTTTATTTGTTTTCAAAACAAATGCCAAAGAAAAGTGAAACAACATATTATCAATTGTCAACGAGTTTAATTGACAAACAAAGAGCTCTAAATTAAGCAAAGAATTTTAAATAGTGAACAAATTTAGAAAAATTGCTTAGGAATTAATTTAAACTAAAGAAACTGTAAACAAAAACGCTTAAACGGAGGAGGACCTAAATCAAAGATATTTTATGTTTAAAAATTGTAAACAATCTAAGTGTCGTTAATTAAACCAGATAGCTAAAATTGTACTAACAAGTTAAACGAAAAAAAATCGCTAATTTAAAAAAACGCTAATTTAAAAAAAAACGCTAATTTAAAAAAAAACGCTAATTTCAAAATAAACGCTAATATAAAAAATCATTGGTTTAAAAAGTTTAAATAAATTGAAAACTCGTAAAACTAAATATAAATAAAAATACAAGCAATACGTAGCAAATTTAAGTGTATTTGATAAGGTAAACATTGTTTTACAATAGAAAAAAAAATCGCTAAATTAACTAGTAAAGTAAAGATACAAATCTCGTGGCCAATTTAACACAATTTATATAAATCGGTTTATTTATTTATTAATAAACGGCAAATAAAACGAATGAATAAAACGATAAAGTTGAATATCACTTGAATGAATAACAGCGCTAAACAGCAACGCCAAGTTTTTTTACAAGTCAACGACTATATTTTAAGTGCAAAGAATTTATAAAAAAAACAACAACACCTAAAGGAGAGAAATGAATGATAACTAAAAATCATATTGTTATCCTAAACAAATATTAAATCTAACAAGTTGATAATATAAAAGTGCTAAAAGAAGTTAAGTTATTAAATCGCCCAATTTCCAACCAACAAACTTCATAAAATCACCAAATTTCTAAAAAAGCTGAATGAAGCTATAATAAAAAGTAAATTTAAATACACAAAAATTAAAATAAAAAAAACTTAAAGAAATTTTAAACAATTCCCTAACCTATTTAAATGAAAAACAAAATTGTGTGAATAGCTCAAGGTAGAAATAACACCAAAGTCGAAATTCTGTAAACTAGAAAAATTGGGTTTTATATTCTGGGAAAGAAATCTCTCTAATTGAAGTTATAATATAAACCTCATAGAAAACACAAATACTGAATATTTAAATCCTAGAAAGTACTAAAGTAGTATAGTGATGTGTAAATCTTCATAAAAAAATATCTGAAAAAAAGGAAACACCTCAAGAAACTACAAAATTTATATCTACAAGGATTATAACGACACACCACATATACGGTCGATTTAAGATAGTGACAAATGAGATCTACATCTAAGACAATTAGTAAAATTACAACTAAAATAATACAATTAGTACACACAAAATAGATTTTAATTAAATAAATTAATTAAAATTTAAACATTGTAAAAAATAAGTAAATTTAGACAGTGCAAACAAAAAATCCCCACATAGACTACAATTTAATAAAA
The DNA here is from genome assembly GCA_964034835.1 of Muscina levida. Lineage (NCBI taxonomy): Eukaryota > Metazoa > Arthropoda > Insecta > Diptera > Muscidae > Muscina > Muscina levida. Next base: position 26,319,317 of record OZ035883.1, on the reverse strand, counting down.
AGCAATTGTGGTGGCATAAAAATCATGGATTAACCAACATTGCTGCATGATTAATGATTACTTAAAATAGTGGAAAATATTATTCTTAAAAAAAAAACTTAACCAATCCGGGAAAGTGTTTTATGTAGGTAGCAATTAAAAAATTTGTTTTTAAAGCCAGTTACTGAGTTCAATTCAATTCTGTTCATCTGATATTTAGTTAAGCATTTTCTGATGGATTTCATGTGTCGCAAAATAGTTATGAACAATTTGTAATTCTAAGGAAACTGTCTCCACTGCACAGTACAACACATGATTGTGGGACTCAATTCTGAGAACTGCACGTGAAAGTAGCCCCAAAAAGAAGAAGTTCTGCATCATTTGTATTATCAAGTTACATGCCATAATAACTTAATATCGATTTGAAGCTAGTAAGTATCGTATAGGGGAATTTGTCACGTTTTAGGCTCTTTTGTTTGACATAACATAAATGATATATGGTGGCGTATGATTATCATAAGTAATATTCCACGCAAATCATACGCCACGGAGTACAACAGTTTGATTGTAACTGCTACAAAATAAACCCAGTTCAAAATCATTTGATTAATGGAAAAATGAAACATTTGCTTATTTAGGGAAACGTTATATGAACAGTTTAATACAATTGTAATTCCTAATTTTTTTTAAATTTGTTTCAGCTAAATCGAACTAGTGGTTCTCGCGTTATGTCAAACAAAAGAGCCTTAAACGTGCCAAATTCCCCTAAACGATACTTACTAACTTCAAATCGATATAAAATTATTATGACATGTAACTTGACAAAACGAATGATGCCGAACTTCTTCTCTTTAAGCCTACTTTCACGTGCAGTTTTCAGAATTAATTCCCAAATCAATAAGTTGAAACATGTTGCACTGTGTTGGTTATGAAAATAATTTAATTTTTTTTTAAATTTTAGAACCGTTTTATATTTGAACTCAGTACCAGCTTTTAGTTAGAAAGTGTAATAACGTACAAAGGAAACCTAAACAACTACTAATAAGCATAATGTAGTTTGCTTAGATTATGTTCTGTACATTTCTTTATTTTATGTGGTGATTATACGCAGTGGTGTTTAATTACGAAATACAATTTTTTTATTAAAATAAAAAAAACAAAAAATGTCCAAAGTCGAGTGTCAAAACCAGTACAGAAATTTAAGTCTGGTATACTGACTGATAAATGCCATCACCCAATATAAGATATTGTTGAAGTCTTGAGTTATTGAAATTAATAGATTTTTAATTAAAATAAAATTCTTATGTATAATTTTTCTCCTGCTTGTGGTGCAAAATCGTTCAAAACTTGACATATTTGTGTAGATGGTATAGGGACCGGATTAGAATTGATGTGAGAAATATTAATTTTACAAAAAAAAGTTATTTTGATAGGGGGTACCAAAAGGGATGAATCAATACAGTCTTTTTCATTCCTGACTCAAATTTTCATACGAACAACTTGCGAAAAATTTGACTGAATTCAACGTACTTACAAAAAAGATATGTATGTAAGACTATGGGGATGAGTTCGGTCCTTTGTATGGGAGGTACCAGAAGGGGTGTGTCAAATAGTTGGGCTCTCTGAGGTTTTGCCTCCTATAACAACATAAATTAATCGAACAGTTTTCATTACCCCCCAAGAATCCGTTTGGAAGTTATGGAAGAAATATTAGTTTTCCAAAAAATGGTCATTTTGTATGGGAGGTACCAAAAGGCATGGACCAATATAGTTCATATTTATTCCTGAGTCCCATTTTCATAAGTGAACATCATAGTCAAAAAACTTACAAAAAATATATGTATGTAAAACTAAAGGGTGTCCCAACAAGAGCGCTATTTTTAAATTTTAAATAAAACACAGATATTTAAAAAAAAATCGTGAATCTTTATTATATCGTAAAGTAGACAGAATGAGCTTATGTATGGAACAATATATCGTGCAGATGGCCGCCGCGGCTTTGCTGGCATGCACGCGATCTTTTAATGAAATTTTCAATGACCATTTCGCTGAATGCTGCGGTATTTCATTAATGCAGCGTCCAATTTCCTTTTTTAAGGCTTGAGTCGTCGTCGGCTTATTCGCATAAACCATCGACTTCAAAAAACCCCAAAGAAAAAAATCTAATGGTATTAAATCGCACGATCTAGGCGGTCAATTCAGAGCTCCAAAACGCGAAAAAACACGACCGGAAATGACTGATGCAGCAATTGAATTGTTTCTCTGGCTGTATGACATGTGACACCGTCTTGTTGGTACCACATGCCCTCCACATTCATTTCTTCAATTCGAGGCAAGAAAAAACTGGTTATCATTTCACGATACCGAACAGCATTGATTGTTTGCGCTTGACCTGCCTTGAGCGACATCATCACGTACAGCTACGACATTTTCGGTCGATCGACCTGGTCGATGGCGCGTTGTTGTCTTTACATCACTAACAGACCCAGTTTCGTCAAATTTATTCATTAATCTCTTTACTTTTGAAGCATTATAGTGACCCCAAATTTTATCGCAATTTTCGAACTGTAGCCGCAAAACCTTCACCATTTTGGAAAAACAACTTCACAATGAGAATGCGTTGTTTATTCGTGTAGCGCTCCAATTTTACTAACCTCGTACCTTCTACTAGCAAACAATAACAATTGTTCAAATGTCAAACAATGACACTTCGAATTGTGCCAGATTTAAAAATTGCGTTCTTGTTGGGACACCCTTTAGGGATATGGCGAAAGTTTCGGTTTTCTTAGGGTTTGTCTACTTTTGCAAGATAAATAAACTGATCAAATTTAAATATCCTACGATCGTCCCTTGGAAGTTATGAACAAAATATAACATATCCAATTAAACCACTCTTTATATTGGCTATTCTACCTGAGCCGTTTGGCCTGGGTGATGGTACGAGTTTTATATCTTTTTTGGCCTAAAAGTATGATTAATTTCGAAAAGTCCCTATAAAGCGCACAACTTCTGGTAAAATAAAAACTCAATTGCCCAGTATTTAAAAAAGAAAGGCTGAAAGATGATTTTTATCCAAAAGGTGGGCTTAAATTTTATGTTTTCATCACGTAATCGCCATAAAAGCAGTGTCAGTAACGTCACACAAAAATGTCAGTAACATCACACGTACGAATTTCGGTAGGATTTTCCGGTAGAAAAGTTTTAAGAGGCAACCTGGGGAGAAATAAAGACTAAACCAGTTAAAAAAATTGTAGTAAATCCGGCTCGACCTTTAGAGCTGATTTTTGTATGATAGAGTGTTAGTTAATAAAATTATCTCTTCAATAATGTGTATAGCTTGAGGGTTGAAATTGGTTTTTGATCAGTTTTGCATCATTAAAACTAAAATTTTTAATTTCTCCCTACTTTTCAGTTTTAGCGCCTATTTAGTACGAAAAAATGTCGAATTAACTTCTGTTTTTGTTTTTTTTTTGATAAAAATTTTGTGTGAGTACTTTGAACTAAAGCCAGGACACTCTGTAAAATAAAAACACATTATTATTGGAAAAAACAAAAGTCTTTATTAATTCAGTCTTGTTAATTTTTGCAAAATTAAAGCATCAATTCACTTGAAGTTTTTTTTAACATAAATAAACATAAAATATGACAAAAAAAAAAGAAATGTTAATTGTATCCCTGCTGAGATGTAGCATAGGCTGCTATTTCATCCCCAATGATACGAATTTGGTGCGCAGACGAAATGTCACGAATGTTTTTTGCGTTTGCGAAAATTGTGGCCGTATCCAAAATGGTGTTTATTTTCTAAACTCTTCTTCAGCAGCTTCCGCAACTAATATTTGCCATTGTGTATATTGGAACGCCTCAACGAATTCCCATGCACTGTTTACTATGCAGTGACGAGCTTTTTCCTTTTGTACTCGTCGTATTTGTTGGTTTCTTTTAGCTTTTTAACATAACGCTTGTCTCTTTTTGCACCATGAATCGGAGTCTAGCAATTAAATACCAAATTGTTAAGCAAAAAAGTAAAAAAAATAAAATTAAAATATTACGTCAGTAACGTCACACAATCTGTTTTTGCAAAAATACCCTGCTATGTGCTAATAAGGCTTCATTTAAGCATTGATTATGAAAGTACTTCAAAAGTACTCAAAAAAAATCAGCTCATCCAACCTCTTTGCAAATTAGTTAATGCATAAAAAAACATTTTATAAAAATTTGTCAGTAACGTCACCATTTATTTGCGGCTGATTACTTTAAGCCTTAATTGGTCCAAAACCCAAGCTTTGTACACAAATTTGCTTGCTAATCAATAGTTTGATTTGTATTCTATCCAAAGAAAGTAAACATCTGTCTAAAGTATAACAAAATAAGAACAAAATTTACCTTTTTCGCCGACATTGGTATATTTTTCAAATACACATTGCATGTGCCACTTATGAAAAGGATGTAAAATATCAAAGCAGACACAAATTTTGCACTGGCATACATTGCTGGCATATTCTATACATATAAGACATTTGAAATATAAAAAAAAATTTTGGACCTCTGTCTTGTGACAGAAAAAAAAATCTATGTGGTTTCATTTTTCGTGGCCTTGCCCACATATAGAATTTATCGATTCTACCTTTACCTGTTTGGTCTGTTTTACCTTTAGCCGTTTGGTCCCTTTTTGCTTTTTGGTCTTGCTGATGGTACCGGTTTTTTTCCTATCTGGGCCTTTTTACCCCTAAAATTACGAAATGTAACTCTCTGGTGCTATAAGGAGATTGTTCATACACTTTTTCACGATGATAGCTGTAGCCGTTTGGCGTATATGATGGTGCCAGTTAATCTCTTTTTAGGCATTTTTACCCCTAGAACGAATTTCGAAATATCCCTTCGTGTTCTTGTATATATTTTCACGACGATAGCTTAGGCCAGTTTTATCCCACTTTGAGCCGTTTTTTACCCTTTAAAGTACGAAATTCGAAAAATCCGTTTGCGCAGCTTTCTAGGTTTATAACGAAATTGCTCATACAAATTTTCACGATTGATGTTGTTGTAGCAGCATATGTGTCTTGTTTGTCCATTAGGTTTAAATTGGTTCGCCTTGTATGAAATTTCATGCTGTGTTTGTTTTCAAGCCAAGGAAGGTGGCTACTTCCACTGGGTGGGTACGAAGGGACTTGTGAACAAGCTGAGTTGGTTTGGCAGGGCAGTTGAACAGGTGTAGATCTTAGTTGGGCCAAAATAACTTTTGTCTGCCGCGGTAATTCCTATTCCTCCGAAGACACTGATGGAGGGTGTTCTCCGAGCGCGACATTCCTCTATAGTTATTCACGGCTTCATAGGCTCTCTCTTATACCGTTGGACCTCGCGCTCTAGATCATGAATGTCTTTCCCGACCTGCCTGAGGGTTGGGAGTCTATCCATTACAGGGTTGTTGGGATGGCTGGACCGGTAACACCCAAGCAGGTACTGCTTCGACAGAAGGAAATAGTGTCAGCGCACAGGTATGACCTTCGACTCCTCACCATGTTGCAGTGTATGGTGATACCAGTTTTATCCCTTTTTGGACACTTTTTTTTTACCCCTAAAAGGACGATATTCTTCTTGTTTGGCCGGAGACCAGTTCAAATTGGTGCGAATCGTCGAAGTCGGTCCAGCCTTTTCGGGAAAACTTTCGACCTCACATAACCCCACGGAAAAAATTTCAGAGATATGACACCACATGAACTAATTTCCCAATTCCGCAATTGTATCGCACACTGTGTGCCATAGAATCATCTTGTTAAAACCAAGTGTCTCCGTCATCACAACTAGAATAAAACGAAAATTTTTCAAAAATTTCCCCCTCACATTTTAAATATCAAAATCTTAAAAGTTGTCGTTATGGTTTCCTTTGCCTTTTAAACATTATATTCAATTTACCAAAAATGCCAATTATTTCCATTTATAACTCTATAAAATAATCCATTACATTATTTTATAGCCAACAACATTAAATTGCCATAACCAGTAATTCCAATTGCCATAAGTCAATGCAAAAATATTAACAAATCATTAAATAATGTGCAAATTTGTATAGCCATTAAGCACAACAAACAAAACTGCAAACAAAATCCTAATTACATTTAAATTGTGAAAGAGAGTGTCAATAGAAAACCATTAAAATTGCGTCTATAAAAAGAAAATTATTGCCTAGTCCAACAGTTGAAACGACCAACACCAAAATCATCCCCAACGATAGCAACAATAGAAACAACAACAACAACCCGAAGCGCCCTAGAACAGTGTCACCGACGACAGTAGCAACGACAACGACAGCAGTTATAACAGCGACCAACGGTTTAAGACCAACACTGGCAACAGTTGTTACAACATTTGCTGGAACAATATCAACAGAAACACTGACACCTTTAACCTTTCAAGCAATCCCCACAACTACCACAAAAATAACAGTGCCCGAGCGAGAAACAACGACAACACCAACAACAGCATCGTCAACAACGACGACATTGTCATCGTCAGCAACAACATCGTTGCCATCTCCAACAGCATCAGTGGCACTACCAACACCACCACCACCACCAACACCACCAACACCAACAACAACAACATTGCCACTGTCAACACCAACAGAAATAGCAACACAACCACCACTACCACCTCCGCCACCACCACCGCCGCTGCTGCCGTCAAAGGCAACCACAGCTGTAACAACTGTTTCAAATATTGATAAAACAATTGAGACATCTCTCAACGAGGAATCTGAATATTTGGAATTGTCTGCAGCAAAAGAAATAACCACAGCTACAGCCAGCAACGAAAGTGCCAACATCACCACCAACACCGCTGCCACCGCCACTAGTACTAGCTATACCAACAATAAGGCCACTAACTCCACTGTCGCCAGTGACACAAACGGTGTTTCCTCCACCTCCACTCAAAACGAAAGCGGATCTTCCATTTTAGACATTTCGCCATTGTCATCGTCAACAACATCTACAGCCGCAGCCACAGCCCCAGCCGCAACATCATCGTCGTCATCTTTGAGCACTAAGAAGACTTTGTACCAGTCTCTTGGATCGCAGCATAGCTATAAAACGGCCTCTAATCCGGCTGCCTCTTTTCAAGCAGCATCAGCAACAGCCGCCACCACGCAGCACCCCCATCATCAACACCACCCACAGCAGCAGCAGCAGCAACAACCCATATTCTACACGTGCACCGCAGCATCGACCTCCCTGTTGGCCCAACCCCCACCAACGAAAATTTTTAAAACGGATCATTTGTGTGTGAACGCCTACGGTTTGCCCCCGGTTGCTGCTACCCCAGCGACTGCTGCTGCTACTGTTGGGCATCCTTGCGTCTATTGTGTTATTCCCGTTGTGGTAAGTTTGAACACTGAACACTAAGACAACACTTACTGAGTGCTAAGGTTGTAAATTGGTTTAAAGGCCACACAACAGCCATTTAAAGTTGTCAAATTTTCAAGATTCCTCTTTTCGTTTTTATGACAGTATTTGATGGGTTAATCTTTGGGTTTATTTTTTGCATTATTTGTTGTTGTTGTTTTTCTTAAACATTACAAGAATACGGAGTAATGGGTGGGTTAATGTCTTCCTCTCATTGATTCAATGATATTTTCAAGGGGCTATGGTTATACAACAAGAGAAGTGTATCTTTATCCATAGTGGGTCCTTATGAAGTGTGAAAATGACATATTTGTTTGTTGTTCTTAGAATCAGTAGCCATAGTGACTTAAGTACTTGTATTTGTGGTAAATATCTAAGTGAATATGTGGCCCCCACAGAGGCTGGACTGCTCTGTTACAAACGGCAATTCTAGTTTATTACAAATGTTTCGAGTAAATCATTGTAACAGAAAAGATTTATATATACTAAACTAAAACCATCAAGGATGAACGAGTATCCAAATCCTTGAATAATTTGCAAAGATAGTCTAAGCTTATGTTTATTATTAGTGCGAAAAATTTGATAATTTGATAATTTATTAAAATTTAATGAAAGAAAATTTGCAATTATACTCACACAAAAAAAAAAATAATGTCATTAAAATCATGTGAAAGTAAAATTTGTCATTAACATTGAAAAACAAACTCTATTAGCAATTATAGAAATAAACGTCAACCGAACAATGAAAACAAATCTATAATTCTGTGCAGGTCAACAAAAACAAACAAGAGCAAAAATTTTTTAAAAGTGATTCATTTCGATTCTCGTTTTTGTAATTTTATATGAAACTGTTAAATTTTAACTAATGGCGGAATATTTATTATGGCCCGAAAGACCAATCCTTGGCATTTATTTTTCATAACAAAATTTTATCAAATGTAGGCTGCGATTACGACATAGGTGGTCCATTCGGAAGGTCCATCAGTCATGCTACCATTGCCTTAAGAATCTCTTGAATGACGTGAGAACTGGAGTATTTCCTGTCTAAAAACGTATAATTTTCGTTGTAGTATGAATTTTGTTGGCTCATTGACAAAGTTTTTAGAAATTTGGAAAGGGTCATCATCCAGCTTCAGGTATGGTATGGGGGGGAAATCTTACGATGGCGTCTCTCATTTTTAATCATTTTTTTACACATCGGCCAATGTTTACATAAAAACAATTTTGGAACTTGTTGTAAAGCCACCTAACCATTTCCTATTTCAGAACAAGACGTGGACTTTCTGGCAAGTTTCTGTGTCGGCTCATAAGGCTAAAATGACACAGGTTTTTTTAAGTTATCACATGTCTCTTTTAAATAATAAATGATTATCTATCACGTTTTAACAGTTACTCCATTCTTGTAACGTTCATCACAGTAATAGAAGCCGATGACCAGACATCATTTAAACATTTTGGCATTAAGGAAGCAGCTTCGATGAGTAAGTGCCTCCCCACACGACACGAGAGGTATTACATCATCTCGAGTCGGCAGCATACGCCTATCGAAATCTGTAGAATGCCCAAGAATTTTCAATGCATAATTTCTTGAGTCTTGGTTGACTATTGTCAATAGTTCAAAGGAAACTAATGAATTCTTAAAAAGAAGCACATGTTACACGTCTACAACAGAAAGCATTGCTTGGGTTACAATTGGTCAGTAATACTGGCGACAAAGTCCATAGTAAATAAGTACAGTTTTGCTATTGACCTTTCCTTCGGGGGACTTACTACGAAGTTGCCGTCGACGATATCATGAGGATCGAAATGTAAATGAAAACAAAAGCTCTTGAACCAAGGTGTTCGTATTTTAACTATCATGCCTTAGACGTTACACAGTAAAACACATGATTTTGGGACTTAATTCTGAGAATTGCACTTGAATGTAGCCCCAAAAGTAAGAACTTCTGCATCATTCGTTTTGTCATATTGGCTGCATTAATAGTTTAATGGCCATACGAATTTTTTTGCTCATGGTGGATTTTTAGCTCTTTTTATATATTTTAACAGGGTTATATCTCGGTTCACCGTACGGAATATATGTTTTGTGTCTGAAACAAAGTTGTAGAAATTGAATAGATACCATAAATTTCACTTTTGGTACTGAACTGTACTTTTTGGTGCTATAAATTTTACTTTTTAGTATCATAAATTGTACGTTTTGGTACAATAAAATGTACTTTTTGGTACAATAAAATGTACTTTTTGGTACAAAAAAATTTAAGTTTTTGGTACAACAAATTTTACTTTTTGTTATTATAAATTGTACTTTTTGTTACCATTAATTGCAGTTTTTGTTACAATAAATTGTACCTTTTGGTACCATAAATTGTATATTTTGGTACCATAAATTGTACATAGATATTGAATCTTCTTTTTCTTCTTTAATAGCAGCAACAACAGAAATTTATCTATCAGTAGCTTCAGTCTTTTGCGCTCCGTAGATAGTTCGTCACACCAAGCTTAGATAACAGCTCTTTCACCTGATCTACCAACGGAGTTTTGGTCGCCCCCATCTGCGCCGCCCATCGAGTTTATTGCCGAAGACTTTTTGAGCCGGGTCGTTTTCGTCCATTCGTATAACGTGCCCAAGCCAGAGCTTTCGGTCTATTTGAACGCGCTTGACAATGTCGATGTCGTTGTACAGGTCATACAGCTCATGATTCATTCGACGACGGTACTCGCCGTTAACGATGATGGGTCTAAATATTTTGCGTAGTATATTTCTCTCGAAAACTGTCTGCGTCATTACCCAGGATTCAGCGCTGTAGAGTAAGACAGGAAGGATCAGTATCTGGTAGAGTTGGATCTTCGTTCGTCAACGTATAATAGCAGCGGTTTGCAATCAATACTCGTCATTTGATTTCCAGGCTGACATTTTTATTTTTGTTTACGGTGGAGCCAAGGTAGACAAAAACATTTACCACTTCAAAGTTATATTTGTAAACGTTCACGCAACGTCCCAAACTAGTAGACTCTTAGTTCGTTGAAACAAATAACTTAGTTTTGTCCTTATTAATCACCAGACCCAATTCTGCCGACTGCTTCTCAATGCTCGAAAAGGCCGCAGTAACATCCCGCAGTCCTCGGCCAATGATATTTATATCATCGGCATACGCAAGCAGCATGTGGCTTTTGTTAAAGATGATGCCAGTTGTGTTTACTGCTGCCTTCCGCTTATGGTTATATCCATGATCATATTAAAGAGATCGCATGACGGACTATCGCCTTGTCTGAAGCCTGGCTTGGTAGAAAATGGATTTGTTAAATTTGTGCCTATTTTCATTGAAGATTTCGTTTCAGTCAGTGTCATCCCGCAAAGTCGTATAAGCTTCGCGGGGATACTAAACTCAGCCATAGCATCTAATAGTTTCTGTCGTATCGGACTGTCAAATTCAGCTTTGTATTTGATTTCTTGGATCTTCTCCAGGATTTGTCGTAGTGTGAATATCTGGTCGGTCGTGGACTTACCAGGTCTAAAGCCACACTGATAAGGTCCAATCAGGTTCGCTAAAATGGGCTTTAGTCTTTCACATAAAACACTAAACAGGACCACATAGATAGGTAAAAAAAATTAATATTTGCAATTTTTAAGGCACTGAATGCACTTTTTTCGGGTATGTTTGTTTCGTATTTTTTCCTATGATTGGTCTAAATATTTTACGTAGTATTTCTCTCGAAAACTGTCTGCGTCATTACCCAGGATTCAGCGCTGTAGAGTAAGACAGGAAGGATCAGTGTGTGGTAGAGTTGGATCTTCGTTCGTCGAGAGTAGTATTTGTCGAGAGTATTATTGTGTTCCTCTGTTTATTACTTTAGATATCAGTGATTTCAGTGAAATTTCCATCTAGATTTCCGTGAAAATACTATCATAGCAAATCAATGATTATCTGCAGTAGTACGGAAGCTTCTCTCTCAATTAATAGGCCAAAGAAGAGGTTTTCTCTTACCAACGTAACCGTACATTCACCTATGATTTTAAATAAGATAACTACCTAACAGAACATAAAAAGTGTCTAATTGGTTTTTGAAGATCGTGAAGTGGGTTGAAGTAATTGATACCCCAAAGATATTAGAGAGAAGTGTAATTTTACGTAAATTATTGCAAATGGAAGAACTCATATTGATAAATAAAATAAAATTTAGTAGACATCATGTTAGTTTTTAATAATAATTTTTAAAAAAAACTTTATTGTAATTTTAGTTTTGGAATATATGTTTGAGGTAACATCTAATACAGTGCTAGTATTTGGGCAATGACTCATAGAAAATCCTTGATCCTGTTAAAAAAATCAAGGGAAATTCTCGATTGACTTTCGTTCGTAAATTTTTTATGTCGGAAATCATTTATCTGTACTAAGTCCCTCCTAAAGAGAGTCGTAATTGTTCTTTTACTCATTGTATTAATGCCTTTCTATGCTATAAGATACTTCAGTTGAATTTTTTGTGTTTCGTATTTTTTTTTCTCTTCCCCTGCCATCAATATTAATTAAAAGAAGCACTGTTCTATAGCAGTTGTATTGTTTTTCTTTTTTTTTTTAAATACTTCATTGTGTTGTATTTCCCGGTTTGTTGTTGCTACTGCTGTGAATCATTATTCGTTGCTGGTGTTGGCGATGCTGTAAGATACAAAATCTCATATCTTTATATCTGATAGAGATAGTGGAACTACTAACACATTCAGCTGTTGTTGGTAGTTCATATTTAAGCAAATAACAAAAATACGGATATTGCAGAACGTCATGTTTCCGATCAATGGGTGGGGGCGTTGTGACGGAACACTGTAGGCGGACAGTGAAAAAGATGTGAGGAATAAAAGTAGAATTCGCGCAAAACAAACAAACAAACAAAAAGACATACATATATCGGTTGAAATGAAATACAGGTCACATCAAGGGGAAATCACGCTAGCACACGTGTCATTGGAGGACACAGATATTTACAGAAGGGGGGTGGTATGAAAACTAACTGGTAACGTGAAATAAAAAGCAGAAGCTGTAAATTCAAATTTATTTTTTTTCTCAGATAAGTTAGAGACGTTATTTATTTAAATATTTGAAATAGTTTTCGTTAAGCAGATCTGTGTAAGTGATAACGTTCTGAAGATATGGGGAGATCACTTTAGAAATTTACTGGATACTGACACCACTCCAGAAGACCCCGCTCCAATCCATGACGATGGTATTAACTGTCCACCTCCGAGCCAGAGCGAGATACGTATGGCCATCTCCCGCCTTAAAAACAACAAAGCTGCTGGAGCCGATGGTCTCCCTGCTGAATTGTTTAAGGCTGGCGGGGAGGAGCTGATTAGGAGCATGCATCAGCTCATGGAGAACATCTGGCAAGAGGAGAGCATGCCCGGGGATTGGAGTCTCAGTCGGTTATGTCCCATATACAAGAAAGGAGATCGTAGTGAATGTAAGAACTACCGTGGAATAAGCCTATTACCAATTACGTACAAGGTCCTTTCAAGCATATTGTGTGAACGTCTAAAGCCAATTGTAGAAAAACTAATTGGACCATATCAGTGCGGCTTTAGACCTGCCAAATCTACGACGGATCAAATATTCACCTTACGACAAATCCTGGAAAAACCCATGAAAAGCAGATCGACACCTACCACCTCTTTGTCGACTACAAAGCTGCCTTCGACTCTCCGATAAGGAATAGGCTTAATGAGGCCATGTCTGAGTTTGGTATTCCTGCAAAGCTGATTCGACTTTGCAAATGTACCTTAGACAACACCAAATCCTCGGTTAAGATTGGTAAGCATTAGTCTGAACCATTCAACACGGAAAGAGGTCTCAGGCAGGGCGATAGCCTGTCCTGTACACTATTTAATATAGTTATGGAGAAGGTGATGAGAAAGGCTGGTGTCAACATGTCTGGCACCATATTCCACAAGAGCCACATGCCACTAGCCTATGCCGATGATATGGACATCATTGGCCGAAATCTGCGGGATGTTACTGCAGTTTTCTCATCGCTAGAAAAGGAGTCAGCAAAAATGGGTTTAGCGGTCAACGAGGAAAAAACAAAAATAATGATTTCGACGAACAAAGAGTCCTCTTGACGGGGACGCACCGTGAACGTTGACAATTATTGTTTTAAGGTAGTCGACGAATTTACATACCTCGGATCTTCCGTCAACAAGATGAATAATGTCAGCCAAGAAATTAAACGGAGAATAGTGCTAGCCAATAGATGTTTCTACGGACTTCGGCAGCACTTTAATAACACCACCTTCTCTCGGAATACTAAGAAACAGCTATACCAGGTGCTTATCTTACCTGTTCTGTTGTATGGTGCCGAATCATGGGTGCTTACTACAACGGACATACAAAACCTGGGAGTATTCGAGAGAAAAGTACTCCGAAAAATATATGGACCTATCTGTGTCGAAGGCCAGTTTCGCCATTGGATGAACCATGAGCTGTATGAGCTTTACCACGACATCGACGTAGCTAAAAGAGTCAGAATCCAACGACTTCGATGGCTGGGACATGTTGCCAGGATGGATGTAAATGCTCCAGCGAGAAAGGTGTTTGAAGGCGAACCTGAAGGACGGCGCAGAGCAGGGAGACCCAAACTCCGTTGGAAGGACCAAGTGGTAGGCGATGTGCCATCATCTGGTAGGACTAACTGGAGAACACACGCAGAAGACCGAAGCGTGTGGAATTCTTTATTACTTCAGGCCTCAAATTTATGAACTACGTTTCGTAAATTGTAATTGGCCACTTAAGTAAGTAAGTAAGTAAGATCTGTGTAAGTGTATTATAAAATCAGCTCATTGATTTGGGACTCAATTCTAAGAACTGCATGTGAAATTAGCCTCAAAAAGAAGAAGTTCTGTATCATTCATTTTGTCAAGTTACAGGCCATAATAATTAAATATCGATTTGAAGTTAATAAGTATCGTATTGCAGAATTTGTCACGTTTTAGGCTCTTTTGTTAAACATAACTCGAGAACCACAAGTCCGATTTAGCTGAAACAAATTTAAAAAAATTAAGAATTACAATTCCTTTAATCTGTTCATATAGCGTTTCCCTACATATGTAAGAGTTTCACTTTTCCATTCATCAAATTTGATTTTGAACTGGATTTATTTTGTAGCAGTTAACATAAAACAGTTGTACTCCATGGCGTATCATTTATGGGGAGTATTACTTACGATAATCAAACGCCACCATATTTTATTTATGTTATGTCAAACAAAAGGCCCTAAAACGTGACAAATTCCCCTATATGATACTTACTAACTTCAAATCGATATTAAATTATTATGGCATGTAACTTGACAAAACGAATGATGCAGAACTTCTTCCTTTTGGGGCTACTTTCACGTGCAGTTCCCAGAATTGAGTCCCAAAATCATATGTTGTACTGTGTTGGCCATGGAATATGGCTTTCATCAACAATGAAAATTTGTTATCATGTTCATATCGCGTCAATCGAGGTCCCACTTTATATATGTAACAATATGTCAAGCACCAAATAATCTATAGAAATTATTGCGGTGATAAGGATAATGTAGTGACGATGATGATTATGGCTGCAGATAAATGTTAATGCCATTGTTGTTCCATATTTTATAGTTATTGCGCTAATGTATCCACTGGCTCACATAAATAAACACTGCATTGGTTTTCTTCACGAATAAACACATCATGATATGCAGCAGCATCATTTAGAGTAATGGGGATGAGTAATGACCGGATTTTATTTGCACTCTAATGTTTATCTCTAGCATGGTGGTATATTAAACTTGCGCCGTCACTTAGATATATTTATTAAAATAATCATGAAATTATTTTTGTATAATCGAAATTCAACTAACAATGATAAACAACAACCAAACAACAGCCCAAAATTAAAATATTTTACAAAAAGACATGACCAATGTGCAACTTTACTAACATATCATTCTTAAGATTTAACTTCAACGACAACTCAATATATGGTAACATGAGTAAGTTACTCATCGGTTATGTTGTTGATAAACAACATAAATTTTTATAGATTTCTTCCTGAATTGATTTTTGAATCCCTCTGCACTCCAACCCTTTTAACAATTTCCCCCAATGAAGGCCAAACTTAATACACATGCACACACACACACACATACACACACACAAACACTGTATCTTATCCTCCCCGTGTGTATAATGAAAAATAGTGTGTGGCACAAAAAAAAGGACCTCGAAAGTAATGCATATGAGTTTGTTAATATCTGTTAACATACACATAAACATAAATGTATGTGTGTGTGTTCGAGTGAGTGTACAGTGCAACATAAACCATTGTCGTAAAGAATAGAAAGGAAATAATACAACAACATAAAACAAAACAAACTGTTCAACTGCAGTAAAACAACGAACTGTGAGACAGAAACAATTCGAGTATTAGTCCAAGAGGAGGACACGGCGACGGAGGGCAAAATGAAAACAAGAATTGCTGCAACAACGAGAAAAAGTGGCAAACGTTGAAAAATGATGAACCATCAAACAAAATTCATCATGGCAGCCTTGTAAATAACTGTAACTACTCGAGATTTGAATTGTAGTAATGGCTTGATGCAATTCAAGCAATGGCGAACCCCTCGCCGCCGGCCTTTGTAGCATTACTGGTTGGCGATGTTACAGTGGTTGGCGGATGGTTGGAAATGGGTAACGAAATATGTATGTTGTAAGATGTTGTATCGGAGGTTTTTTTCAGGGGCATACAAGTTTTTTTATTAAATGAACCACAACTTTATTAGCTCACAAATTTCGTGACAGTTAATGTTTCAGAATTATTTCTGACATATGGCTTCCGCGACTGCATCTTATAAACGCCATCCTGTCGATCCTTTTTTTGAGCATATCAAGGGCCAAATTACCGCATCCGATTTGAATCGAAATCTTGTATACGTTCGTGTTCTTATGGCGCTATTTATATCACGAACTTCACAAAATAACGAAGTACAAAATTTTTCAGCTCATTGATTTCGGACTCAATTTTGAGAATTGCACGTGAAAGTAGCCCCAAAAAGAAGAAGTTCTGCATCATTCGTTTTGTCAAGTTACATGCCATAATAATTTATCGTATAAGGGAATTTGTCACGTTTTTGGCTGTTTTGTTTGACATAACATAAATACTATATGGTGGCGTATGATTATCATAAGTAATATACCACGTAAATGATAGGCCACTGAGTACAGCAGTCTTCCGTAGGGGCGTGTACACAAATTCTATGATCACTGACGCAACGACCGCATTGGGTTAGGAAAAACTATTCTCAGACAAACCCTACATACTAGGAAAAACTGTAACCAATGGCAACGTATGCTATGGCGGAGCGTTTTAATGAGAAGAGGAGGGAGATGACACGCCTCTTTAGGTGGAAAAAGCGTCTGTGGAAGAAAAGAGATAGAGCCAGGATATCGAAAGCTACAGGGATAGAGGTGAAGCCCGAAAGTTCTGCTAAAAGTAGAAAAGCAAAGTTTTTTGGAACAGGGAGTCCCATCTGTAAGGACAGAGGCGGAAATCAGGCCACGGACACTCAGAGTGTGCTACAATGGAGGGAACACTTTCGATCTCTACTCATTTTCGAAGGTTTTCTATTATAGAGGATTGAGTAGATTGTCCACCACCGAGCCAAAACGAGAACAGCACAGCGATGGCAAGGCTTAAAAAATATTCAAGCTGCGGGAGCCGATGGACTACTTGCACATTTTGCACATGAGCTGGCAACATGCATGCACCAGCTCATAAACACGATTCGGTTCAATAAATGCATAACCGATGATTAGAATCTAAGTGTTCTATGTCCTGTGTTTAAGAAAGGCGATCCAAGTGTGTGTACCAACTATCGCGGTATTAGCCTCTTACCCATCGCATGCAAGATCCTTTCTAGTGTGTTATGTGAAAGACTAAGATTCTGGCGAACCTGATTGGAGCTAATCTGTGTGGCCTTAGACATGGTACCGACCAGACATTTACATTACGAGAAATCCTAAAGAATACCCAAGAAATGCAGATCGACACCTACTATCTGTTCATCGATTACAGGCTGCATTAGACAGTCCGATACGACAGAAATTGTTAGATGCTATGGTTAAGTTTGGTATTCCCGCGTAGCTGATACGACTTTGCAGGATGACACAGACTGACACGAAGTCTTCAGTGAAAATTGGTTAAAATCTTACATAGCCATTTCCTACCAAGCGTGGCTTTAGACAAGGCGATAATCTGTCTTGCGATCTCTTGAATATGAGAGAGATAATAATGCGGAAAGTTGCAGTAAACAGAAATGGTACCGTCTTCAACAAAAGTCACATGTTGCTCACGTACGCCGATGATATAGATATCATTGGACGTGTTTTGCGAGATGTTACAGCAGCTTTTTGAGCATTGAAAAGCAGTCGGCGGAAGTAGGTCTGGTGATAAATGACCAAACGAACATAGAGTCGGATCCGAAACTGAACCGTTTTCCGTTTAGAATCCGAAACGGATTCAAATGCGGATAAAAACGGTCCGTTTTTTAAAAGGAATTTCAAACGAAATCGGATCCGAGTCAGATCTGATCCGGAATCCGATTCGGATAAAATGTCCGTAGAAATTAATCAGTATCGGATCCGAAACTTATCCGGATGGCACACTGGGTTATGTCGGTTTTTGTGTTGATTGTTGAAACAAGCTTGTGTGATGCTTTTTTCATAACACTCAACCAAAGACTCGCTGCTTTGAATCAAATAAAACTTTCAAATGTGTGTGTATTGCCAATCATGTGTGTGTGAAAAAAAAGATATTTTGCCTGCCTCGCGAGGCTATGAGCTGCCCATGACTGTTCTTAATAATCAATCGTTGCTTGTTTATCAACATAGATCAGAGATTTGACGTAGTCCCTAAAAGGTAGTCCAAAGTTGTCAAATCATACGAACGAAGTAGCCAACTTTTACAGGACCGTTTCTTGAGATAATTCGACAACGGAGTCTCAATAGTCTAATGAGGCTTGTGCTCTCTCCAAACATGACAATTCTGCTTGACAACACACCAGTTAAGTCAGCAAGGAACATCGTCGCTGAAATTGATTTGGCGATATAATTCTGGCTTAACTTTAAATTTATGTTCAGCCCATTCACCGAACACACGGCACAATTGTTGCAGAATTTGTATTTAATATGTGGTTAGAACAGGCGACTACTATGCAAGAGATCACAGGTTCAACTCCTGGCTCCTGTCATCTTAAAAAAAAATTGTTCTTTCATTGTCGGCTCCCCTCGAATGTTGTTGACAGCAACTTCGCAGTATAAGTGTCGCGTCAATCGGCATGTCTCGTAAGAGCATGTCAGTGACGTTCGCATTCGTCGATAAACAAGTAGGTGCCGTTAGTTGCGAATCTAAAAATAAGAAAGCGTGTTAATTCACAACAACTTTTCCATACCTCATTCATGGGGATTCATGGGGTGTAAAGGGAAATTAAGTTTTTTTTTTAAGTAGGTCAAGATCTTTACTTAACATTTTCTTACTAGTGGACCGCAGAGACCGAGTTGCTGAGAACGGTGTCAAATCGATGAACTCGAGTGCTTTGTCACACTCACGTCTACAGCGGCAATGCCTTCATGTGTACTCTTGGTACGGGATTTTAATAAATAATTTTCAAAATAGTAGTAGGATGAATATGAGCACTGTAAACTTGACGTAGTGTTCTATAAGTTTGGCAAACAGATCATTAATTTTGGAAACAAAGTTTCACACTTTGTAAACGTTAATCTGGTGTAAGTTTTTTATGGTTATTCACCACAGTAAACTGAACACAAAAGGCAAACAACTTTCACTACTATGACAGCTAGTTTTGCAGTTATCCTTTGACAATCGTTAGGAAAAAAGTAAAAGAAGTGGGTAATAAAATAAAACCTATGACCTGCAATTGTTGCTAAACACAATAATAGTCATCAGACTTTCGGTGGTATTACTATGAACAAAACAATTTTCTTATAAAGTGTGATTCATTTTGAGGTTTCTTGTTGGATTTGTTATTTTTTACAGATCGCGCGTGACCGTTGTCAAGCTATCAAGTTAATTTTATTTACTAGTGTTTGACAATTCCTCATAGAGAGACTTTTCTTCTCTAAATTATTCTGCTGTAGTAAGAGAATCAGAATTTTTGGATACTTCTATTCAGTACTCGTGGCAGTGCCTATGTTTTGCATAACTGCTGTGTGTATTGCGTCTATAGCGGAGGGTATGGGTAAAGACCGTGACCTAGTGTTCCAACGTTCTGCTCAGCAACAGCAGCTCGTATACAATATTTAGCGAAGTTCACGCAAGGATCGCGATTTACAAGACTTGGTTGGAGAATAAAGGTTGTCAGATGGAAATAAGTCTCGGAGTACGAAGGCGATAGTAGTAGTGTATTACCATTCCTGGATAATTAGCATATGTCTCAAAATCTTTATTCTTAATGGCTTTTGGATCAAAATCCTTATTCCTAATGGCTTTTGTCTGTACGTGTTTGTATTAATTAATTCGATAATGCAGGTGTTTTTATGTTGAGATTTCTTTCAAAGGAAAAACAGTTTCTTTGAGTGATATTGTATATGATTTTTTCTATTTGGGTGTCAAAAATATAATTAAGTGATGATGTTTATGGCTTTTTTGGTAATGTATGTGACACTTTAAGATTTGTTTTGAAGATCAGTTTGTGTATTGTCTGACCTTTTTTTTTTGCTTATGAGGGAAAACTGTGTCTTTAATTGTGAGTGTTTGTGTTTAATTTATTCTAATGTATTATTTTGAGATTTCTTTCAGAGGGGGGGGGGGGGAAACAGTGTGTAAATTAATTAATTCGAGTTTGTTATTTTGAGATGTAATTGAAATATGAAAATAGTTCCGTTGTGTGATTTTGTATGTGGTCAGTTATTGCAGGTGTTTTATTTTGAGATTTCCTGGTCCCTTTAAGTGATAGTGTTTGTGAATAATTTATTATAATGTATTATTTTTCAGATTTCTTTCAGAGGGAAAAAACTTTGATTATATTTAATTTATTCGAATGTTTTATTTTGAGATTTTTGTTTGTGGACGGACATGTTGTGTGTGCGTGTGATAAATGTTTGTTTGGTGTATGGTGAAACTGTTCTTTTGCGTACCGTATGTCCCTTTGAGTGATATTGTTTATGGTTTCTTCTATGTAGGTGTCAAAATGTCATTAAGTGATAATGTTTATGACTGTTTTGGTTATGGTTGTGACACTTTAAGATTTGTTTTGAGGATCAGTTTGTAGTACACAAAGTACGTCTATCCTTTTTTTGAGCGAAAACTGACCCTTTAAGTGATATTGTTTATGACTTCTTCGGTTACGCAGAAGGTGGTCAAGTTAATTAATTCAAACGTTACGCAGCAGGTGACACTTTAAGATTTGTTTGTGGATGGATGTGTTGTGTGTGTGTGTGTTGTAAATGTCATAAATATTTGATTGGTATATGGTTAAACTGTTCTGCACGTACCAAAAAAAAAAATATTGGTTTGTAGGAAAAAAGAAAAGTGCATTGAAGAAATTGTTTGGGTTTAGATTTGGTTTGATGATCTATCAATCTTATATAAGAGAGAGTTTGATAGTTTTTTGGTATCAATTCAGTAGAATCACTCCAACGGCAAACAAACATGGAAGGAAGGAAGTTAAATAATACCAATATATCAGAGGAGGGAACTTACAAGAGGGTCTTCCAGCCGGACGAGAACCTATTCGATTTTAAAGGAGATTGGACAATTCCCTCCAATCAAGAAGACCAGGAAGCAAAGAAGAGGAAAGTTAATCCGGAGGAATATTGGATAATTCCATGCAACCAACAAGCCTTCATTCATTTAGATGATCATGGTGAAGAAGAAGATAATCAATACGCTGATGAGCAGCAGCAGCAGCCGCAGGATGGGAATATACAACCGAGTGGTGATGGGGTTTGGCCATTATCCTGTCCGCACATCCAACAAGTATTAAAACATCTAGACGATCAAGGTGATCAATTCACTGATGAGCAGGGAAACAGTGTGTAAATTAATTAATTCGAGTTTGTTATTTTGAGATGTAATTGAAATATGAAAATAGTTCCGTTGTGTGATTTTGTATGTGGTCAGTTATTGCAGGTGTTTTATTTTGAGATTTCCTGGTCCCTTTAAGTGATAGTGTTTGTGAATAATTTATTATAATGTATTATTTTTTCAGATTTCTTTCAGAGGAAAAACTGTGATTATATTTAATTTATTCGAATGTTTTATTTTGAGATTTTTTTCAGTGGAAAAAAAAAATAAAAATTGTTTTGAAGATCTGTTTGTGGACGGACATGTTGTGTGTGCGTGTGATAAATGTTTGTTTGGTGTATGGTGAAACTGTTCCTTTGCGTACCGTATGTCCCTTTGAGTGATATTGTTTATGGTTTCTTCTATGTAGGTGTCAAAATGTCATTAAGGGATAATGTTTATGACTGTTTTGGTTATGGCTGTGACACTTTAAGATTTGTTTTGAGGATCAGTTTGTAGTACACAAAGTACGTCTATCCTTTTTTAAGCGAAAACTGACCCTTTAAGTGATATTGTTTATGACTTC
Source organism: Muscina levida (assembly GCA_964034835.1). Taxonomy (NCBI): domain Eukaryota; kingdom Metazoa; phylum Arthropoda; class Insecta; order Diptera; family Muscidae; genus Muscina; species Muscina levida. The sequence goes on along the minus strand of OZ035883.1, from coordinate 26,297,316 downwards.
TTCGGTTACGCAGAAGGTGGTCAAGTTAATTAATTCAAACGTTACGCAGCAGGTGACACTTTAAGATTTGTTTGTGGATGGGTGTGTGTGTGTGTTGTAAATGTCATAAATATTTGATTGGTATATGGTTAAACTGTCCTGCACGTGCCAAAAAAAAAATATTGGTTTGTAGGAAAAAAAAGAAAGGTGTATTGAAGATATTGTTTGGGTTTAAGATTATTTTTTCATAACAATTCACTTAACTCCCTCCTAGAGTAAAGTCACATTAATTTTTCTTCCGTACACATCCAAATTTAAATTAAAAAAATATAAAAATATGGATTCATTTAATCTAAAATGTAACATTTGTCAAAAGACATTTAAAAGTCAAAAAAGTTTAAAAGTGCATAGCAAGGCTCACAACCCTTGCTTGATTTGTGGATATGTTTCATTAACATTATCTAAACAAAAACAACATTTGGAATTTTGTCAACTGTATTACGTGAATCAACAACAGTTATATACCCACCAACAACAACAACCTCAGCAACATCAATATCATCTTCAGCAGCAACAACTTTATCCTCAGCAGCATCAGTTATATACCCACCAACAACAACAACCTCAGCAACATCAATATCATCTTCAGCAGCAACAACTTTATCCCCAGCAACAATCTTATCATCAGCAACAACAGTATCATCTTCAGCAGCAACAACTTTACCCTCAACAACAACATCAACCTCAGCAGCAGCAATATCATCTTCAGCAGCAACAACTTTACCCTCAACAACAACAACAAACTCAGCAACATCAATATCATCTTCAGCAGCAACAACTTTATCCTCAACAACAACAGTTATATACCCACCAACAACAACCTCAGCAACATCAATATCATCTTCAGCAGCAACAACTTTATCCTCAGCAACAATCTTATCATCAACAACAACAACAACAACTAGAAGAATCCAACAACTTCCCCTCTACTATTCTCCAAACCAATATTCAAGAAAAAACCAATGAAATGATTGAACTACCTTCTACATCAGTAGCAGCCAAACGTAAAAATATGAGCGCTTCTAAAACAATTAATAATGCTAAACGTCAGCGAATTGATATAGCCCCCCAAGTTTCGGGAGAAATGATCGTTCGATGTGAAGACTGCAACATTAATAAGAGACGAGATGAATGGTTTGCACATTGTGCTACCAATTCACATAAAATTAATATTTTAGAAGCGGTTTCAGATGTAATAACTTTAAAAAAAAGTGCTTACAATAACCGTATTGCAACATATAGATATAAAAAAGGAAACGAAAATCTAGATGTTGATGAATACCTTAAAGTTGCTAGCACATATATTACAAAATTATTGGATAATAGCATAGCACAACACTATGTGATTAAATTCAATATGCAGCTTACGGCTGAATATATCAAATTAAACGAAATTGATTTTAAATTGAAACAGGCATACCACATCACTACAAATACAATATTAACCAGATCCAGCAACTCTACCGATATTCTCAAAAGTGAGATGGATCAAATGAAAAATGTTATGTCTGAATATCAGGAGAGAGATTCTGGATGGACCTTGACTAAAATCGAGTCTTTAGATATTAATATCTATAAATGCAAATTAACGTCTGGTTCGAACTATGTGAAGAGTCCAAAGACATTGGAAGTGAAGCATGCATGTATAAACATCAAAAATTATGACAACAATTGTTTTAAATGGTGTTTGATTGCTGCTTTTTACAAATTGGAAGTTTCAAATCCATCCCTTCCATCTTCATACAATATTGAAAATATTAATGAATCGAGAATTAAAGTGGGTGATGTTACACTTGATTTCTCAAAAATGACGTTTCCCGTATCTATAAAAGATGTGAAAATATTCGAGGATAATAATGACATAAGTGTTAATGTATTTGGGTATAATACAAAGAATAATGAAGTCATTGGCCCATCCTACAGAACACAAGGAGAAAAGGAGATACATGTAAATTTGTTGTTGCTGGAAGGTGAAGGAAAGTTTCACTACATTTTAGTGAAAAATATGTCGAAGTAAGTATCTGAATATGAATTTATTATTTTTATAGGTAAACTAATTATTAATAATTTTCTATATAATAAAAATTTTATTCTTCTTTTTTTTTTTTTTGTTTAGATTGTTGGGAAAACAAATGAGTTCCGATGGTCATAAAATGTATCTGTGTAACACCTGTCTCCACTACACTCGCGAAAAACGTCTTAGTTTAAAACATAAGGAAGAGTGTAGTAGAGTCGTTACACATATGCCTACAGCTGAGGATGCAGTACTGGAATTCTCCAGCCACCACCGACAATTGAAAGTTCCCTTTGTTATATATGCGGACTTTGAGTGCATATTGGAAGATGTGGAGGATGGTGTAAGTAGTAATAGTGGTAGTGGTAGAATTATAAAAAAGCACGTACCATGTGCTTATAGCTTTAATATAAAATGTAGTTATAACGATAGTTTTGATAAGTTAGTTGAATTTGTAGGAAAAAAAGACGAAAATGTAGCTAGACATTTTGTTGAAAATCTACGAAAAGAAATTCAACTAATTTATCAAAACTACTTAAGAAAAGATATGCAAAAAAGTATACTGCCATTAACTCCTCACGAATTAATAGAGTATAGGGATGCAACTGTTTGCCATATTTGCAAAAAGGGTTTTGGTGATGAAAACCCCGTAAGGGATCACTGTCATTTCACTGGCAAGTTTAGAGGTGCTGCACATAATAGTTGCAATGTGAACTACAGCATCCCTAAATTTATACCCATATATTTTCACAATTATTCGGGTTATGATTCACATCTTTTTATAAAAGAATTAGTTCATGAATCAGATTGCGGTAATGATCCTAAAGTAATTCCTTTAAATAAGGAATTATATGTTTCATTATCACAATCATTGCAGCTAGATGAATTTAATTCTATTGAATTGCGGTTCTTAGACTCACTTAGATTTATGGCAGCCGGTCTAGATGAACTAGCTGCTAATCTAAGTGATGATAAGATGATTTCAGTTAGCTCCCACTACAATGATATACGAGAATTTACTCTCATGAGAAGAAAGGGTGTTTTCCCATATGAATATTTAAATTCGTTCTCAAAATTAAGTGAGACAAAACTTCCACCAATAGAAGCATTTTATAGTAATCTCTATAATAAGGAATGTTCTATGGAAGATTATATTCACGCCCAAAAAGTATGGAGTGACTTCAACTGCATTACAATGCAAGATTATTTGAAGCTGTATTTAAAGACTGATGTTCTTTTGCTTACAGATGTTTTTGAGAACTTCAAAAAAACATGCAAAAGTATTTATGACTTAGATCCTAGTCATTATTACACTGCACCTGGGCTCTCATGGGATGCTATGTTAAAAACAACTAATATAAAGTTGGATTTATTAACAGATATGGATATGCACAATGTATTAAAAATGGGTATTCGCGGTGGTATAACGCAATGTTGTAAAAGATATACCAAAGCCAACAATAAATATATGGATGATTTTGATCCCAATAAACATCCTGAGTATCTAATGTATTTTGATGCTAATAATTTGTATGGTAAAGCAATGTCTCAACCACTTCCTGAGGGAGAATTTAAATGGGTAGAAGATGTCACTCTTTTACCTCCCGTAAGTGATATTCCTGATGATTCGCCTATAGGATATATATATATTGCGGATATAGTATACCCTAAGCATATTCATGATGCACATAACGACTTACCGTTTTGTGCTGAAAATAAGATAGTTGGAGATACTAAGTTTAAAAAACTAGTAACCGATTTATCAGATAAGAAAAATTATGCGATTCATTATAGAGTTTTGAAGCAGTGTCTGAAACATGGACTTATATTGGAAAAAATACATAAAGTTATTTCTTTTAAACAGTCTCCATGGTTGAAAGATTATATAGATCTAAATACACATCACAGAACGCAGGCAAACAATTCGTTTGATAAAGATCTTTTCAAACTTTTAAACAATGCTGTGTATGGTAAAACTATGGAGAATGTAGATAAGAGAAAGGATGTAAAAATTGTATCACAGTGGGAGCGTACAAGAAGGAATAAATTGGGATTAGGGGATCTAATCGCAAAACCTAATTTTCATAGCATGTCTGAATTCACAGAAAACTTGTGGGGTGTAGAAATGAATCGTACGAAAGTAAAGTACAATAAACCAATTTATTTAGGGTTTTGTGTACTTGAACTATCAAAATTAATAATGTATGATTTTCATTATGAGTACATGAAACCTAAATTTGGTGATAATGTTACTCTTAACTATATGGATACCGATTCATTTATATATTCCATTAGAACTGATGATGTATATGAAGATATAAAAAATGACGTTGCAAAGTATTTCGATACATCAGATTATCCTCTGAATAATATTTACAATATGCCTCGTGTAAATAAAAAAGTATTAGGAATGATGAAGGATGAAAATATGGGTAGAATAATGACAGAATTCGTTGGATTAGGTCCCAAAATGTATTCCTATACTCTTAAGGATGAGAGTGAGATTAAAAAGGCAAAAGGCGTAAAAAAATCAGTTATTAAATTATTTAGTATAAAAGATTATAAAGATTGTTTATTTAATCATAACAAAATTTATGAAGATGTTTTACTATTCAAATCTAAATTACATAATATATATACATGTAATTTTAAAAAAATTGTTTTCACTCACATAGATACTAAGCGTAAAATAAGAAGTGATGGTGTTAATACATATGCGTGGCACCATTACAAATCAAATGATTGTATTAATATAACTACTACATCAGAATTGGATGTTTTAGTAGAAGATATTTTAAATATTTATAAAAATGAAAGAAATTGTGATAGTAGTGATAATTGTAATAACTTAGAATTAGATGAGCTGTTAAATGATATAGTGTATAATGAATAGTGAATATGTAATTTATATATTAAATGATTTAAAATATAAAATAACAAAAAAAAAAAACTGTAAATAAAACAACAATAAAATTTTTATATTAAACAAAAAAAAAATATATTTTTTTTATTACGTCTTTCAATTTCACAAAGAAAAAAATGGATGGTAAGTATAACTTAAATAATCTTTCGAACAATTCCAGTTAGAGGGGTATACTCCACCAAGCGATCGTGAAGTATTAAACAGTATGCTGATGTATTGTTTGGAATGGGGGTGTCGGTTTCAAATTGTAGTTTTAAATCAACTGGTCCAGTTTTAATTGTTTCATTCTGATGACTAATATCAACAACAACGATAGAATTATCTTTAAAATTTGTGTATGATAGTAGAGGTTGTGGCTCCTTCATATAATAGTTTTGTTGAAATTTTGCATACATATCGTAGAGAACAGCATATCGGTTTTCTCCAAACTTTAGGTTTAAATCATCATATGGATAAGTGTCAGAATTGAGGTATACCTTCACATTAGTCAGATTTGAGTGTACGATTTTGTTATCTTTCTCAAATATAAATATAACATATCGTGGTCTTTCTCTGTTTGTAGAAAGTTTAACATTCCAACTGTGTTTGGTACCACCTGCAAATGTAGGATTGAAATAACAGTCCCAACTGCGAAATGATATAGGTAGAGATTTTCCATCTTTAATAGTCTTCATAAATTGAATCTTTTTATAATCCGATAAATGAATATGTGGAACTTTCCATGTTATATTAGTAATTGTTAAACGTATTTCTTCCTTTTCATCAGTTGAGTAGCAGGCATTACCATCATTTGAAGTCCGTAAAAGAATTAAATCATGTTTACTATTACATATTACTTTATTAAAGTCTTCAGCAAATCCCAATAGACTTTTCAGTGGAACGCAGAAATTAAATAAGTTTCTAAATAAATCACCATTAGTATTCCATCCTGCATTACTCATCATAATGCTGTCCGCTGTATTTAGAGATATGTAATTTTTAATTTTACTACTAATACCAAGATATCTAGTTCGATCAATTTCAATTCCATTAATTTCATAACGTATTTCATCAAACATATGTGCTACACAATTATTTCTTAATCGTGCATTAACAGTTTCGACATTGCTATTTGTTTTTACATTTCCTTCTATGTAAAGGTAGCTTTCTGATGGTAAAATATATAAATCTTGGTTTTGTATAGTTATTCTTATTTCATCATTATTTTTATAAGACTGAATATATGGGACATAGCTATGATAGTCCCTTTTAATTATATCTTCATATGAGAATGGCTTCTCATCAATATTTAGTATTTCAGACATCTCGCTTCACCTGAAGATTTAATAATTTCAAAAATTGTTTATTTTCTGCTGTTAAAGGTGGTCTTGCTGAGTTGGCTGATTGACTAGGAATGTTCACACTATTCCTTTTATTATTATATTTATTATATATAATCATATTTATCTCGGTCTAAGGTGAATTCGAAGTGTAATTTCTTCTCCTCTAAAATTTATTAATCGTCCTTCCTGATCCACAATCCGTATCTTGATAGAACTGATTTCCTTGACGTTTACTGGCAGATAAATAAGATTTAGGGGTCTTTCAGATAATTTATAGCCTGGTGGAACGTCTAATGCAAACTCGTGAAGAATATGTGATGGTGTGTTATTCATGTAAGATCCGAATATAATATTACATTGAAGTTGAATAATATTTACTTTAAAAATGTTTACAGGAAGATTGGAAGTATGTGTTTTATTTGATTTCAAAGTGTTTTCTTTAAATCCAAATAGTTTACCAATAGATCGTCTTCTATTAAAAAATACATCTTCATGTGAGGATGTTATCTCAACTTGTAATGTATTATTGTTAGCTTCTATTTTGATAGACGCATTAGAATTTAGAGTCTTATATTTTTTAGTTATATACTCAACAATATCTTGTATTTCATATGATCCAATGGGAATTTCTATTATTTTATCACCGATATGAAATAAATTATTATCATGATCCACGTTAGGAATAGAGTTGTATGATTGAAAATCAATTAGACAACATTCGAAATCATCATTCCCCAATTCAATAGGAGGAGAGAAAACGGCAGATAAAATTGAAGATGTACCGCTTAATGTCAATGTTCTAATCATTCTAGTAGTTAATGTAATAATAAGAGAAAAGACAAGAGTTTATTTGGTTTTATACATTAATTTTTTTATTTTTATTTTCATAACATTATATATTAAATATAATTTACAATACATCGCTCTTATCTATCCAAGAGTTGTGATTCTTTGAAAATCCTAACCACTTCACCAAAGCTTTATTACCTTTGGTTTTTAACACTGTTTCAACTAGATATGTATTGGGATAACGAGTGCGTAGAATCTCCTCCTTGTAGAATCCACCTTTTATTGGAGTTCCTTCATAATCTTCTAATAAGTATGTTGTGGGATTAGTGTTTTGTATAAATCGTATTTTAAATATTTCTGTCGTCCAGTTTGGAGTATATCCCTTCTCAAAAATGTTCTTATATCTGCTGATGCGTACATGATCACCAATATGAAACCGTGAAGTTTTAAATATTTTAAGATGATTATAAACAGTATTCAACAACCTTTTTTCATTGGAATGTTTAACATCAATGGGAGACATCTTTATTGTTCGATGTGTATTTTTATTATATTTTTCAACTAAATCTTTATAAATATCAATCCAATGATATGTACCGTTATTACTAAATTCCTTCCACATCATTTCTTTTAATGTTCTATTAAAACGTTCAACTATAGATGCTTTCATCACGCTATATGTAGAATAGTGATTAATAAAATTATCTTTCATCAGCTTGCCAAATTCTTTATTAAAGAATTCTTTTCCATCGTCAGTTTGTATATTTTTGGGAGTACGACCTAATTTTAATATTCTTCGAAATGCATTAGTTACATCAATAGCATTTTTAGTTTTACTTGCTTCAACCCAAGCATATTTTGAAAAAGTATCAATGACAGTTAATAGATATCTAAATCCATTGTTTATTGTTGAATAATTCCCCATTTCCACCAAATCTGCCTGCCACAAATCATCAATCCCCTTCATTATAACTCTTCGCCTTACAAAATTCTTACGCGCTTGTGTATGAAGCTCATCCACTATTTGTCTCTTCTCCATATTTTTTTTTTTTTTTTTTTTTTTGTTTGCATCTTTATTGTACAATATTTATTTTTATTGTTGAGGATAATGACACCATTAAGTTATATATATCATCTATTTTTTTACTTATAACAGCAATATCTCCTCTCAAACTTACAACCTCCTTTCTGATATCTGTCTTTAAAATTTCTTGCATGTGGTTGATTTGTGTATGTAAGTATGTTTTGTTGATCGCATCCGCTCCGTCTGATGGGGATGCCAAGTTTTTGATCTTTTTATTTTGGACGTTAAGGTTAAAATTTTCATCCACAATAATCCCCAAAGTTTCCGAAACATTGTTTTTTGAAACTTTTGAGTTATATTTACGCATATAATAATGTCCAAATTTGTCGACCGTCATTTGTTTATGAAACTACTCAATAATATTGGATTCTCGTAATTCTTCAATTATTGATATAATTTCATTAGATTGATTATTGTTACCAGCCTGTTGCGATCCCATCAACAGTTTTAATCGTTCTACTAATTCATTAGGATCATCCCAATATATATAGTTAGGTTTATTGAGGTTAAATCTCATTAAACCTTTACCAGTGTGAGTAGTATCAATAAAATTTCTTATTATATTTCTATACTTCATACCTTTATTTCCTTTAATTCGTCCGTTAGGATCATAATTTACTTTATGAGCGTTTGTATATAAGACTATCTTTTTATAGATATTTAACTCGGATGTATCGAAGTTTTTTGGATTTTGATAGAAAAGTAGTTGAAACAAACCAGGCGTATATGCCCAATGTTGGTTTCCAATTACTATTTTTTCATTATTTATTTTCAAACTAGCATTTCCGAATTTCCATTCTCCATTACTATCTTTATGAGGACCATATACAGTGTCAAGTTTTTTATGATTTTTCAAATATGATAGATTAATTATATTCTGATTATCATCATCATCAGCATCATCATCATCATCGTCGGATTGCGAATAAAAAGTATCGTCTTTTAACTCTTTTTCAACGTTTTTAATGTGCGTTCGTTTGACATCTTCTTGTCTAATAATTTCTTTTAAAGGTGTACTGGTAACAATATCATCTTTAAATTCCTTCTTTTGAATTATTTTCACATTCGTTGAAGTATTTAATTTATTTATTTTATCATTTGAAAATTTAACAAGCTTTTGTAGTGGTTCGGTTAACGGTTTAAAGGTTTTTTCTAAATCATTTGATATTGCTTCTTCACCTAATTTTATACTTTGAAACTTTTTCTTTAAAATATTTCTTGACTTGATTAATTCTTTCAACATAGTTTCCTCCATAATCATATATTTAATAGAACAGCTTTAAACAGCTTCACAACAGCTAATAACAGCTTATGAACAGCTTCAGAACAGCTAATAACAGCTTCAGAACAGCTAAGAACAGCTAAGAACAGCTTTAGAACAGCTAATAACAGCTTCAGAACAGCTTCACAACAGCTAATAACAGCTTTAGAACAGCTTTAGAACAGCTAATAACAGCTTCAGAACAGCTTCACAACAGCTAATAACAGCTTATGAACAGCTTCAGAACAGCTAATAACAGCTTCAGAACAGCTAAGAACAGCTAAGAACAGCTTTAGAACAGCTTTAGAACAGCTAATAACAGCTTCACAACAGCTAATAACAGCTTATGAACAGCTTCAGAACAGCTAATAACAGCTTCAGAACAGCTAAGAACAGCTTTAGAACAGCTAATAACAGCTTCAGAACAGCTTCAGAACAGCTTCACAACAGCTAAGAACAGCTTCAGAACAGCTTATAACAGCTTCAGAACAGCTTTTCAAATATATTCAAATTTTTTTCGATTTATTATCCGGTTCTATACCGTATATAAATTAACAAAATACGTCCTTTTAATGTGAATGCAGAAAATTGACTAAACATGTATGAATACATCAAAACCTTTTCTATATCGTCCACAATGTATTTCATCATCTTTACTTATAACTACAAATCCATATTTATCCTTCCAGCACTCTCGACATACTTCATTAAATTTATCAAAACTCATATCACATCCAACGTGATCATTATATATATGTTTTATATTTAATCCATCTTGTTTGAATATAACTATTATATTAGCATTATCACGTATGAGATGTTTCGGTATTCGTGTGTACGTTTGACATAAGTAGAATGAATCAACGTCTTTATGTCGACCCATACTAAAGTACAATCGAATATTATTTTGTTTTTCACATGCAACATCATCAAATATCATAATAGAATTTGATTTTACTTCATCTGGAGATATGACTTCTGAGTTGTTGGAGAATGTATGATATCCCATACCCTTTACTGATGAAATAAGTTTTTTTAAATATTCATATTTAGGTTGATAAAGAGACTTTGAGTATACATAAACATTTTTAAATTTCAATCCATTGGGACTTTCTATTAGACTAAGCATTACATTTGTCTTTCCACAATTTGATGGTCCAACTATTAAAGCTCTAATAGAGTTAGGTAATAAGGAGCTATGTCTTCTTTTAAAATCAATATTTTGTGTGAAGTCTAAATTTCTCACTAAAATTAGTGATTGTTGCTTTTCTAATTTCATCTTTAGAACTAAATATTTTTTATAATAATTCACGTTTTATATATAAAAAAAAAATATTTTGTCTTATTCTAGAAAAATTATATAAAATGATTGTCTATCCGAAAAAGGAAATTATTCGCAAAAGTAACGTCAGCGGGAGCGGAATCATAAATAATCTAATAAATTCGCTTCCAGTGGAACTTCATTTACCTGGTTATCAATTTTGTGGACCTGGCACAAAACTTCAGACACGGTTGGAAAAAGGAGAAAAAGGAATTAATCCTTTAGATGCAGCTTGCAGAGTACATGACATCGCATACAATACTTATTCTGACATAAATAGGCGACATCAAGCAGATAAGGAATTAATCGAAAGGGCTTGGGAACGAGTAAACGCTAAAAATAGCACTGTTGGAGAAAAGATAAATGCATATCTTGTTACGAACGCCATGAAAACTAAAGTGAAATTTGGTATGGGAATGACTAAGAAAAAACTAAAGAAAACAACCAATAGTAAAATATTTAGGAATGCTGTAAAAAATGCAACAATCATTTTAAAAAAGGAAAAACCTCACGATATCAATAGTGCTATCAAAACTGCTCGAAAAATAATTCAAAAATCATTTCGAGGAAAGAAATCACAAGTTATAATTCCAAGAATCATCAATGTTCCGAAAATTGGCGGATTTCTTCCTATGATACCCATATTCACAGCACTTGGAGCTTTGGGAGCATTAACGTCCGGTGGATCAGCAATTGCAAAAGCTATCAATTCTGTAAAGAACGCCAAAAGTCAACTTGAAGAAAATTCTAGACATAACAAAACGATGGAAGCCATAGCTATGGGAAAAGGTCTTTACCTTAAACCGTACAAGAAGGGATATGGATTATTCATAAATGATGTAACAAAAAACTAATAAAGCAGCTACCTAATAGACCTCTAACTGATAAAGATTTAAAACAATTCGGATATAAAAATATTCCATTTTTTAGAGGAGTATATATGAGGAATAGATTACCAAAGATACCACACTTTAGAGAATGTGGAATTATCAACTTGGACTCCTATGAAGGGTGTGGTACACATTGGGTAGCTTATTATAAATATAATAATGATGATATCGAATACTACGATAGTTTTGGTAATCTTCAACCACCTTTAGAAGTATTAACATACTTGGGAAATAATATTACATATAATTATAAGAGGGACCAACATTTTAATTCCTTTAAATGTGGTCATTTATGTTTAAAATTTCTATGTATTAAATCATAAATTATTAATCAATTTTTCTTCCACAATAAAACCATTTACTAAGAAAAAAAATAAAAATCATGTTTTCTTTTTTAGTTTATTTTTATTTTTATTTATTATTTATTTTTCTTTTTATTATAATTTTAAATTCTGCCAATACTTTGACAACGATTTATAATTCATAATTATATTTATTACTTTTCCTTGTTGTCTATTTTGAAAAGTACACGGACAGAAACTAGTAACGTCTCCAGTATACTCTCCTGCTTTTTGGCGAACGCAAGATTCACAGGGTTGATATTTGTTTGAAATATCTTCAAAGTCGCCATATTCATTTATAAAGGATGTAAGCTGCTCGATGTGCTCATCAAAAATAAAATTTCCAAAATCAGTTAAGAATTGTGTAATAATACCCATTGTATTACTTTCCGTAATGTGTTGTGTATTCAAAGTCTGAATAATAACTGAATTTAAATATATTCTTTATTCTCCATTAAAGCTCACATTGTTGAGATTTTAATTTTATATACATTTTTAATTTTATATATATATATTGACATTTTTATTAATAGGTGGAGTAAAATGTATTACATTTAAAAGATTCATTCAGTTCTAACTTATATGTTGATTCAGGTTTATCTTGATGTATCAAAATCTTGGAGATTGAGAACGTCCCAAAACACATTTTTGCAAGCATATCATCATCCAACGTATTATACTTCTTTGGTAGATATAAGAGTCCATCTTCTAGATGTAGCACGACTGTTTCTCCATATTTTGTTGTTGATCGATATGCTCCATCAATGTGATATGCCTTATTCGGTACCATTTCATTAAGTTTAACAAATTTTTTTTTTTCATTAAAGGCATTAAATGCGTTTATAACTTCATGGTTGGAAGACATCTTTCTTTAAATATTTTTAAAACACTGATATCGTTTAAAATGTTTCACCCCCTTTTATATAAATCAGATCACACAAATACATTAACACATATGAAGAAATATGTATGTGAAATAATCCAGACACAATTTTTTTATTTTTTTTTTTTTAATTTGAAATAATTTCATTTAATTTGAGTTATATGAAGCCCTCATTTTCATTCCTTTTAATCCCACAATCTTTAAAAAAAAGCGACAATTTTTTTTTTGTTTGAAATAATTTTATTTATTTTTAGTTATATCAAACCCCATTTTTTTTCTTTTAATCCCAGAACCTTTTAAATAAAGTCAGTTTTTTTTTTGTGTTTGAAATAGTTTTATTTATTTTTAGTTATTTAAAAACCCCATTTTTATTCCTTTTAATCCCCCAACCTTTTAATAAAGACACAATTTTTTTTTATTTTTTAATTTGAAATAATTTTATTTATTTTCAGTTATATGAAAACCCAATTTTCATTTCTTTTAATCCCAAACCTTTAAATAAAGAGAAGTGTATTTAATTCTTTTTTTATTTTTTATTTTTATTAATATTAATTTTTATAATGAATGAAATAAATGATCATCTGAAGATGAGTAAAAGTCATCGTATTTAACCTTTACATCAGTATTATCATCCTCGATGATGATGATAACATCCTCGTCCTTCTTCACGTCATCATCGACAATCATTGTTTCCTGCTGTACAAAGTTGATGGGGTCCATTGCATCAAAATTGAATGAGTAATCGTTTGTATCATCCACTAGAAGATAGTTATTTCCATCTAGATGATTCCTCAATTCATCTCCCTCAAGGTTAAGATAGCAACCTTGTTGGTTGCAGGGGCTTGACCAAAACACATCACCACTGATTTGTATATTCTCCTCCTGCTGCTGCTGCTGCTGCTCATCAGTGAATTGATCACCTTGATCGTCTAGATGTTTTAATACTTGTTGGATGTGCGGACAGGATAATGGCCAAACCCCATCACCACTCGGTTGTATATTCCCATCCTGCGGCTGCTGCTGCTGCTCATCAGCGTATTGATTATCTTCTTCTTCACCATGATCATCTAAATGAATGAAGGCTTGTTGGTTGCATGGAATTATCCAATATTCCTCCGGATTAACTTTCCTCTTCTTTGCTTCCTGGTCTTCTTGATTGGAGGGAATTGTCCAATCTCCTTTAAAATCGAATAGGTTCTCGTCCGGCTGGAAGACCCTCTTGTAAGTTCCCTCCTCTGATATATTGGTATTATTTAACTTCCTTCCTTCCATGTTTGTTTGCCGTTGGAGTGATTCTACTGAATTGATACCAAAAAACTATCAAACTCTCTCTTATATAAGATTGATAGATCATCAAACCAAATCTAAACCCAAACAATTTCTTCAATGCACTTTTCTTTTTTCCTACAAACCAATATTTTTTTTTTTGGTACGTGCAGAACAGTTTAACCATATACCAATCAAATATTTATGACATTTACAACACACACACACACAACACATCCATCCACAAACAAATCTTAAAGTGTCACCTGCTGCGTAACGTTTGAATTAATTAACTTGACCACCTTCTGCGTAACCGAAGAAGTCATAAACAATATCACTTAAAGGGTCAGTTTTCGCTCAAAAAAAGGATAGACGTACTTTGTGTACTACAAACTGATCCTCAAAACAAATCTTAAAGTGTCACAACCATAACCAAAACAGTCATAAACATTATCACTTAATGACATTTTGACACCTACATAGAAGAAACCATAAACAATATCACTCAAAGGGACATACGGTACGCAAAAGAACAGTTTCACCATACACCAAACAAACATTTATCACACGCACACACAACATGTCCGTCCACAAACAAAAATCTCAAAATAAAACATTCGAATAAATTAAATATAATCACAGTTTTTTCCCTCTGAAAGAAATCTGAAAAATAATACATTATAATAAATTATTCACAAACACTATCACTTAAAGGGACCAGGAAATCTCAAAATAAAACACCTGCAATAACTGACCACATACAAAATCACACAACGGAACTATTTTCATATTTCAATTACATCTCAAAATAACAAACTCGAATTAATTAATTTACACACTGTTTCCCCCCCCCCCCCTCTGAAAGAAATCTCAAAATAATACATTAGAATAAATTAAACACAAACACTCACAATTAAAGACACAGTTTTCCCTCATAAGCAAAAAAAAAAGGTCAGACAATACACAAACTGATCTTCAAAACAAATCTTAAAGTGTCACATACATTACCAAAAAAGCCATAAACATCATCACTTAATTATATTTTTGACACCCAAATAGAAAAAATCATATACAATATCACTCAAAGAAACTGTTTTTCCTTTGAAAGAAATCTCAACATAAAAACACCTGCATTATCGAATTAATTAATACAAACACGTACAGACAAAAGCCATTAGGAATAAGGATTTTGATCCAAAAGCCATTAAGAATAAAGATTTTGAGACATATGCTAATTATCCAGGAATGGTAATACACTACTACTGGCGATACTGAGAAATTATTTTAACGAGCACGTAACTTGGAGAATTTTACCCAAAAATCTTGATTTTCAAGATCTAATTCGTTAAAGAATTGCTGCAATTATATGGCAATAAGGCACACGCATTTCGTTACACAAAGGTTAGACTGTATGTCAACTGGCTGCTAAGATCGTGTAGTACCTCATCACTGCATTTTTTTCTTGAGGTTATGTCAAAACTCGATAAGTCAGGTACGATTCAAGACATGTAAGCCAACAATACGCCAAGAGTTGGAAGAGTGATCGAAACTTGGACATTCTAAACAGACCGTATATTGCGTAGACGAGGCCATGTGCGGAATTAAATTATATTTAAAAATTAAATGTCGAAGCCTGTTCTTTCGAGTCGACGCAAAGATTCCTATATTTAGTTTTATTTTGAGTGTTCAATTTTAAATTAAAAAACAAAGTTCTAAATGAATATCCTTTTATTAAAGCATAACATATGGGTATGACTTGATGAACTAGAGTGTTTTTGAAATACAATTAAATCACAGATTTTCTCCAAGACTGAATCTCTAACCCCAGATCCATTTCTTCTCATGGAAACTCTGTCTAAGATAATGCTGAGCCGAGTTGCAGTTTCGGTTTTTAACAAACTAATTTTGGCCGGCCGCGACTACCATGCGGAAGATTTGTGGTTCGATTCCCGACTCCTTTTATCAACATTTTTATACCCTCACCTAGGAGGGTATATGTAATTTGATTCGACCCAAAAGTTTAACCCATAGAAGGAGTCACTTTATACCCTAAGTTTCTTTGAACCGTTTCATGACTTTCTAAGTCGTTTGAGCCATGCCCCCTTCTGTCTGTCTGGCTGTCCGGCTGGTATGCACTATAACTTTCGAAAGAAGAAACCAAATGTTTTGATACTTTGCACAAGATAATATTTCACTAAAACTACTTACGGTATTGCAAAAAGGTCTACATGGCCACGCCCTATCTGGTACCTCCCATACAAATGTACCATTCCGCCCACTTTAGAAATCGAGTAATAATATTAATACATCCAACGCTATCACTTCCAAATTCTATATTTAGTAAAACTATAATAGCATAAAGTTTTGGTGATAAAACTGGAAGTCAAGCTTCGCCCCTTTTGGTACCTCCTATACAAATGTACCCCTTGGCCCACTTTAGAAATAGATTACAAATATCAATACCCCCAACGCGATCGTTTTGGAGAAAAACTGTAAATCTAGCCAAGCCGCATCTGGTACCTTCCATACCCATCAGGTACCGCCCACTTTAGAAATCGAGTAATTTTATTAATAGATCCAACGAAATCATGACCATATTCTGTATTTAGTAAATCTCAAGCAGGATAAAGTTTAGGAGAACCTCCCATACAAATGTACCATTCCGCCCACTCTAGAGATGTAGTAGTAATATCAATACACTCAACGTGATCGTGACTAAATCCTGAATTTAGTAAAGTTAAATCAGGATAACATTTTTGGGAGAAAAACTGTAAGTCTAGCCACATCCTTTCTGGAACCTGCCAAACATATGTAGCACTTCACCCACTTTAGAAATCGAGTAATAATATCAATCAACTAGAAAATTTTATATATTAATGAGGTTGAGGGTATATGTAAGTCGACTAAAACTTTTTTACTGGTTCCTTCATTGCCGGCCCACTCGATGTTGTAGACAGCATCTTCGCAGTATAGTGCCGACTCAATCGGAATGGATAGCCACTCAAACAGTAACGTTCGTATTCGCCGCTAAACAGTAGGTGCCATTTGTTGTGAACCTAAAATAGGAAGCGTGTTAGTTCACAACAACTTAAAGTTCTACTTTAAACTTACCATCCACTGTGCAACAGATTAGGACAGCTGCAGTAGTTATTTGTAGCAGTAAAGCATCATTATCATCATCGTCATCAACAACAACACAACAACCAAGCCCATCTTGTTGTGGTTGTAGTTGTTAGCACTCTGGCATGGAATAACGAGTATCTTTTGTTATTTGTAGCCACTATTATTTTGTTTTACTTCAAATTGTTGTTGCCATTGTTGTAGAGGTTTTGCACATAGTTTAATAGTTAGTTACAAACTATTCTCTTGCCAATGCTAATGGTTATTGTTTGTGTTGTTGTTGCTGCTGCAGCCGCTAGAAATGCCATATCGAAGAGGAGATTTGTTTTTCATGTATACAAATACAAAAGGGCTGCAGTGAGCAACAGCAGCATGAAGTAGCCATGCATTACACTTTCTTTGCAAAAAAAAACAAAAAAACAAAAATATACAACGAAGGCAAATATCTGGTTCTGAGATTTCTCTAAACCATCACCAGCGTCATCAACAAGAATCTTTCGTTTTCGTCTTTTTTTTTTTTGAGAGATTTTATTTTGTTTTCATTGTTTCGTTTTTATTCCCATCTAAAATATTTCGTTATTTTCACCCAGAAACACAAAAATACATAACAAAAAACGGCAAAAAAAAAACAGCACTGAACAAAGGAAAATATGGGAAAAGTTTAAAGCATCATTATCGTTATCATTAGTATCACGAAGATATACAGCCAGATGTATTCATTGAGCTGCATTTAAATCTGTTCAAATTCTCTGTGTTCTGGTCTTTCGTGCATTCCCTATTTGTTGAAATTAGGGATTCGTTCGTTTCTTTGTATGTCCTTTTGTTTATTTCGTGGTATCGTTGTAGGTTCTTATAAAATTGTTCATATATTTTTGTTTAAATTTAACTATAGCATTTGTAATTCCATCTGTAAATAGGAATTTTTTGCTATTAACAGGAATTTAATAAATATATATTGTACTGTGTAAAGTTTAAAGTGTACAGTGTAACTTCAATGGAAGTTAGTGTTGATGTTACTCTGGCCCTAGGGCAGAATATGGCAAGATTATGCAAAAGTTATCTTAAATGTGCCAGAGGCTATAATTTAAAGTTCCTGCGAAGTTAAGTTTATGGAGGGGTGAGGGAGGCGATGTTGTGTTGCAGAGATTGAGGGTTGGGGTTATTGAAGTCTAAGGTTTCTATTTGCATAACAAGTGTTAAAGTTGCACTTTAAAATATGGGGTTAAACAGACCAACATTTTTCAGCTCATTGCTTCGGGACTCAATTCTGAGAATTGCATGTGAAAGCAGCCCCCGATTTTATGTTAGTAAGTGTCGTATAGGTGAATTTGTCACGTTTTAGGCTCTTTTGTTTGACATTACTCGAGAACCACTAGTCCAATTTAGCTGAAACAAATTTAAAAAAAATTAAGAATTTCATTTCCTTTAATCTGTTCATATAACGTTTCCCTTCATAAGCAACAGTGTAACTTTTCCATTTATCAAATAATTTTTAACTGGGGTTATTTTGTAGTACATAGTTACAATAAATGGGATTAGCCGTGGCATGATGGTTAGAACACGCGACTACCATGCGGGAGATGCTTTATTCAACTCCTGGCTTCAGTCATTACTCTTTGTTGTCATCAGCAATTTCGCAGTATGTGTCGAGTCAATCGGCATGTCTAGTAAAAGCTTCTCAAACAGTGACGTTCGCATTCGTCGATAAACCAGTAGGTGCCGTTAGTTGTGAATCTAAAAACAGAAAGCGTGTTAATTGACAACTGCGAGAAGCCATCCCATACCTCATTCATGGCGTGTGAAAGAAAAATAAGAAGTAGTAAAAAAAAAAATAATTTCCCTTTACATGGTATGGGAAAGCTTCTCGCGTTGTTGTGAATTAACACGCTTTCTATTTTTAGATTCACAACTAACGGCATCTACTTGCCACCATATATTATTAATCTTATGTCAAACAAAAGAGCCTAAAACGCGACTCTCCGATAAGGAATAGGCTATATGAGGCCATGTCTGAGTTTGGTATTCCTGGGCTCGCCAATAGATGTTTTCACGGACTTCGGCAGCACTATAGTAACAGCACCTTCTTTCGAGATACGAAGAAATAGCTGTTCCAGGTGTTAATTTTGCCCGTTCTTTTGTACGCTGCCGAATCATGTGTGCTTACGACAACGGACATACAAAACCTGTCGGCGACGATTTTCGCCTTCGAATTAACCATGAGCTTTACCACGACATTGACGTAGCTAAAAGAGTCTGAATCCAACGACTACGATGGTTAGCACAAATTGCCAGGATGGATGTAAATGCTCCAGCGAGAAAGGTGTTTGAAGGCGAACCAGAAGAACGGCGCAGAGCAGGGAGCGTGTGGAATTCTCTATTACTTCAGGCCTCAAATTTATGAACCACGTTCGTAAGTTGTAAGGGGCCACTTAAGTAAGTAAGTAAGTGTTGTTGAAGCGAATTTGTCAATCTGGGTCCTTTCCTGGGGTTTATTATTTTTTTTATTTTTTGAAATAAACCGTCGGTAAAAAGTACTTCTTGGCACATTAATGTTATGTACATCCTTCTACATTGAAAATATTTTTTGGTAGAAGAAAATTAATTTTTAGGGCAATAAAAGTACTTTTTGGTACACCAAAAGTACTTTTTTGTACAATAAAAGTATTTTCCAGGTCACAAAAGCACTTTATGGTGCAATGAAAGGAAATACTGGCAAAGCTAACGTACCTTTTGGTACAGCTTAGGTACTTTTTGGTACAATCTACATTAAAATTACTATTTGGGGCTATAAAAGGACTTTCTGGAAAAATAAAAGTACTTATTTATACAATAAAAGTACTTTCCAATACACAAAAGTACTTTATGGAGCAAAATAAAAGGACTTACTGGCAAAATTAACGTACTTTTTGTACAATTAAAGTAGTGTTTGGTACAACAAAATTACTTTTTTGCAAAATAATAGTACTTTTTGGCACAATAAAGGTACTTTATGTTACACTGGAAGTTCCTTTAACGAAAAAAAGTAGTTTGTGGTACAATAAGATTACTTTTTGGTGCAACAAATGTACTTATTGATAAAATAAAAGTACTTTACGATGTAATAAAAATTGTTTTTTGGCGCAATAAAAGTAGTTTTTGGCACAATAAGATTACTTGTTGGTACAGTAAAAATGCTAGTTGGCACAACAAAAGTACTAATTAGTAAAATAAAAGTACTTAATGTTTATTGTAACATTAATTACACTAAGGTATAACAATAGTACTTTTTGGCACAATAAGTTTACTTTTTAGTAAAATAAAAATACTTTGTTGCAACAAAAGTTATATTTGGTACAATAACAGTATTTTTTAGTATATGAAGGTACTTCATGGCACAATAAAAGTAATGTTTTGCACAATAATATTACTTTTGGTACAATAAAAATCCCTTTTATATACAACAAAAGTACTTTTTAGTAGAATAAAAGTACTTTTCGGTACATTAAGGTACTTTATGTGCTCAATAAAACTACTGTTTTGGCACAGTAAAAGTACCCTTTGGCACTATTCGTTTATTTTTTTTTTGGCAAAATTAAAATAATTTAAATAAAAAATAAATTAAAATTAAATTTTGGCATATCAAAAACACAATAAAAGTACATAAATAACTTTTTTGGTACAATAAAAGTACTTTATGATATATCAAATGCACTCTTTGGTACAACAAAAGTATTTGTTGGCACAATTAATATAAAAATATCAAGCGAGAGTTTTTATTTAAATGGTTATGTGCCAGGTTCGATTCCCGGCCGGAGCACTGTCCAAATTAACATCGATGAAAAATTACTTTTCGAATACTTTCGAGATCTCAAACCAATAAAACTCATCATAGATGCTTCCTCTACAAAAATTGCGTAAGGACCAAGGAAAATAGAAATGATTTATCAAAACCGCAATATAAAATCTACAAAACCAGCTGGCGCCATCTTTGGAGGAATTTGACGGTTAAAACACGCATCGACATCTAACAATCCCTTGATACAAACCTCGTCGTATCTAGAAATGAACGAAACAGAGTTGCCAGCAATTATCGATAACTTGAAAAAAAATTCGGTATAAAGAATTATCACACCAGCTACTTCCTGAAAGCTGTAAGATCTGCTGAAGGGAAGATGACGAAAAAGGTAGACATAGAGAAGGAAGAGAAAATCGTGGGAGACCCAATTGTTGTATTGGACCAGTTAGCCATGGAATGTAATGCATGAAACTAATTAAATATCCTACTCGGACTAAGGGGAGGGAGTAGGAGGGACAAATTTTGATTAGGGGTCTTAGCCTACTACTGCCTAGAGCTACAAAGAAGATGTTCTATCGTCTCGGACTCCTTCTCGTCCTCATACACACAGTAGTAGTCCGGTATCATTGTCATTTCATGTTATTGTAATGGCCTGTTAGAATTTACGGGCCAGTTTCAGGTCATAACTTCACAGGCCAACCCAGTACGCCGATCGAGATCTGCTTATTCGGGCCACAGCGATATATCAACTATACAGTCGGTTCTGGACATCCAACGTCTGCTGACTGTTTTCCACATTCAATCCTCCACTAAGTCAAAAAGGTAACAAATGAGCTGGTAAACATCTTCCAGAGAGTCATGATCAGACATAGAACAGACAAGTAGGTCTGCTTGTTTGTTAGCAAGAATCTCGCGATGTCCTGGAGCCCAACAGAGGCTGACATCCAGAGGCTTTAGTCCATCCAACTTTTCCTTACAGCTTCAAACCACATTTGATTTCCACAATGTAGAATTAAACGCTTTTATTGCAGCTTGGCTATCCACTCATATGGTTGGCTTTTTGAATGGCCAATACCTCAGCCTGAAAAACACTATATTCATTATCATGCCTGATAGAGAACCTTAGCAGCAGGTTTTCGCTGTACACATCAGCTCCTGTGCCCTGTTTCATTTTCGAATAGTCAGTGAAAACAGAAATGGAGACACCATAAGCAGTCCCGTAGTCATGCCATTCTGATCTTTCCGGAATTCTACGTTTACTTTACGGAAATCCAAAAATTTTTTCAAAAAATCAGTACGAGGTGGCAGTTGAAAAGAAAAGAATTAAAATAGTAATAGAAATAACATTTTCAGGGAAGTTCTATTAAGAATTAGGCTGCTAAATTCTCAAACGAACAAGAATTGTACCTTTGTGATCATTCGATGCGTTTTTGATTCCATATATTTACCGAAATTTCTAACGAAAGTAAACTTTCCTTCGGTGTCTACGTAAATAAATCATCTATCTGCTGAAAGTAATCTTTCCATCGGAAATCATAATGAAATCGTAAATAAAAGAGGGAGTTTTAAAGTGATGATCATAAAATATTAAATTTTTTCTTATAAAACATTACACAGTACAATAAATGATTTTGGGACTCAATTCTGAGAACTGCAGGTGATAGTAGCCCCAAAAAGAAAAAGTTCTTCATAATTTGTTTTGTCAAGTTACATGCCATAACAATTTAATATCAATTTGAAGTTAGTAAGTATCGTATAGGGGAAGGCAGCTTTGTAGTCGACAAAGAGATGGTAGGTGTCGATCTGCTTTTCATGAGTTTTTTTCAGGATTTGTCGTAAAGTGAATATATGATCCGTCGTTGATTTACTAGGTTTAAAGCCGTACTGATAAGTATCAATTAGTTTTTCTACAATTGGCTTTAGACGTTCACACAATATGCTAGAAAGGACCTTGTACACAATTGGTAATAGGCTTATTCCAAGGTAGTTCTTACACTCACTACGATCTCCTTTCTTGTATATGGGACATAATAGACTGAGATTTCAATCTCCGGGCATGCTCTCCTCTAGTCAGATGTTTTCCATGAGCTGATGCCTGCTCGTAATCAGCTTCTCTCTTCCTGCCTTAAACAATTCAGCAGGGAGATCATCGGCTGCAGCCGCTTTGTTGTTTTTAAGGCGGGATATTGCCACACTTATACCATCGTCATGTATTGAAGCGGGGTCTTCTATAGTAGTGTCCGTATCCAGTGTATTGCTGAAATGTTCTCTCCATATCTTTATAACGTTATCCTGATCAGTCACTAGCTGGCCATCGCAGTCCTCGCAGGAGGGCAACACTGTTCCTATCATTCTCGCCTTAACTCTCTTCGGGCTTCCAATCTACTTCGAATAACTCTTTGCAGTCATCCTGTCTCTTCTGCAGCTCGTTCCTTTTCCGTCTAAAGAGACGAGTTGCCTCTAGTCTCTTCTCCCTCTACCATTTACGAACAGCTCGCATTACCATTGGCTACAGTTTCGCCCTGTATGCAGCATCCGTCTCTCTCGTTACATTGCGACATCCATCATCGTACCAGGCATCTTCTTCAGACGGCTTTGAGTACACAAGTACGTTTCTCACCGTCCGTTCTATGGAGTCGGCTATATATTGCCGGTGCGAAGTTTATTATCCGGGTTTGGAGCATTCCGTAGCTATAAAGTTAGTTGATTGGAGTAGTCGTCCGCTACCTCTGTGGTGCACAGTTTATCGATGTCCAGCTTTTGTTGTGCCTGGTTACGTACGTTTTACGCCATGCTTAGCCTTGAGCGTACCTTAACTGCGGTGAGGTAATGATCGGAGTCTATGTTCGCAGCCCTGATCACTCGTACGTCCAGAACACTCGATGCGTGCCTTCCATCGACTACCACGTGATCTGCCTGATTTCTCGTAAATTGATCTGAAGATAACCATGTTGCCTTATGAATATTTTTATGGTCAAATCTAGTGCTGCCAACTACCATATTTCTTGCCGCAGAGAAATCAATCAGTCTGATGCCATTGTTCGATGTGCAGACTGACTGACTCATGGCTCGGGCTATGGTCATATACATTTTCTAGGCTCTCGTAGAACTCGTCTTTGTACTCATCGCTTTTCTGTTCTGTCGGAGCATGGGCACATAAAAGTGTTATGTGGATAAACATTGTTTTGATACACAGCGGGTTGAACTTTGAGACTAGATGCCGCAGTCTCTTGCCAACCACAAATCCACATCCAAACTCGTGCTGGTACGCATGGTCACTTTAGTAGATGTCGCACGTCTTTATGCGCGAGCAGCCGTGTCCCGAGTACAGGATTTCCTCATAAGCGGTTATGTCAGCCTTGTATTCTTCGAGGACTTCCGCCAGTTGGATGGAGGCACCTGGTATATATCCCCGTCCCCACGTGGAGGTACTCCGTCTGCAGTAGTACCACGAATACGGAACTCTGTGGGTAGACTTGAAGTGTAATTGGCAATGATCACTCTGGGTTTGACAAGTTATACCGATCAAAATCTTTTCCTTGCATCACACTCCCGGTGTCCAATTTTATTGTCCTCTGGCTTGTCTCGAAAAAAGGACGGCAAGGACAATTAAGATAAAGAGTTCAAATGTTCCAAAAAAACCTAGTAACAATTAATTGAAGACATCGTGATTTTAGAATTTTAAAATCTCACTTCGATACTTTTCAATCCTCTCTCGTAATGCCATTCATTTCATCAACAAATTCTATTTTTTACAAATTCTGATTTGAATTATTTTTCTTTACCGGTTGTTGGCAATATCGTGATTACCTTTCAAAATTCTTTGATATGCGCTAACAAGCGCAAAAACCCCCCCTCCCCCCCCCCCCCCGCGTATAGTGGCATGATGGCAGTAACAACATACATACATCGTTTATGGCCAATACAAAATACAAACCACTGTTAAAGCTACCACAAGAAGTATTATAGAAATACGTTAAGTATTAAACTAAACTTTTTTAAGCACAAACAAGAATACCACACACTATGACAAATTTTTCTACATCAAAATATTCAGTACTCTGTACTGACAACAGGAAAGTTGTTAAAGAAATACATATGAAAACTTTCAACTAATACGACCACGACGACGACGACGACGGTACAGCGATAACGATGATGCAACAATCATGTTCTCAGCCAACTATGCGAGTAACTTATGCAAACTCACTCGAAAACATTTAAATATTAACAACGAAATACAACAATTTTTATATTGATCCGTTTGCAAATCTGTGGAAAATATAACTTTGCATATCCTCAAGTATGAGGAAAAGAAGCCGCCTCCTCCACTCCTCCACATACTCCTGCTACTGCAGCATTATAACCTCTGCCGACCTGCCAGAAGAGTTGGTGCAGTAGGACAAAAATGAGAGAATACGCATACCCACAGAAGGTGGTATGATGTTAAAAAAAAAAACTTGTAACTGTGGCAAGGAGGTGGACGAGATGTTACAAATAAGTCCTGTACACAATGGCAAATTGCATGTTGCAACGCGCAAACATAATAAAATCGTTAAGGATTACTATAATCCTTGTGTTGTGTCTGTGTATTCTCCATACTGATTCTTTCCATCTCTGCCCCATTCGCTTTGTGTGTATATCTGTGTGTGTGTGTCAATTTATTGCAATTTATTTTCTTTTTGCTTTCTTTTTGTTATGAACTAAAAAGAAACGTATACACAAAAATAATAATATAAAGAAATAAAAATCGTTTTCACAAACAACTATTGCAAAGGATGACACAAGCAGGCAATGCCATCATATTTATCTCACACAGGAGAAGACATTTGAGTACTCTCCGGAATGCACGATAAAATTAGCTGCGCTTCTCCTGTTCATGTTGCTATCATCGCTACTGCTTATGAACAGAGACGGCGTCAGTGAATGCACATTTATTTCATTGACTTTGAGACTGACAGATACAGAAGTGTGTTGTTTTTTTTTTAATGTTGATTTCTTTAAAGCAGTGTTGTTATTTGTCCATCTTTTTTATTAAGAATTTTTATTATAATATGTTTTGTGTTTTTTTTTTGTTCGTTATAAACGCAAATTAGCTTATTTACGATGGGTACGACATGAAGGACAGGCAAATTTGTGCGTTAGGATAAAAAATTATATCCACAGTACAAAGGATATTACAATTAGGTAATGTGATATATAAATTGGAGATGGTTTTACTTTTTCCCAATTTTTGATTGAAGATAGTGTACTCGACGTAAACAGGTTTCGTTTCCTTTTTAAAGGACTTTTAATTTTGCAAGTATAAGCAAGTTTGAAAATTTTTTTTGTACTACTCCTAGTTGTTGAATAATTATGTGCATATCTAGCAAAACAGGACAATTTCAGCTTTTTATTGATATATGAATGCAAAAATATTTATTCAGATTATTATCCTTGGAAATATTTTGGAAAAATAAACGTTGGAGGCTATGTCATACCTCTAAAAATACTAATATTCCAGAATTATCTCTTTATTAGTCTTTAGGATTCTGTAGAGTAAGACAAGTAGGATCAGTTTCTGGTAGAGTTGGATCTTCGTTTGTAGAGAGAGGGCTTTATCATTAAAACGCTCAGCGCAAAGTAGTAGCGGTTTGCGATCAATACTCGTCTCTTGATTTCAAGGCTTACATTATTATTTTTGTTTATGTCGGAGCCAAGGTAGACAAAATCATCTACTACTTCAAAGTTATAGTTGTCAATGTTCACGCAGCGTCCCAAACGAGTATACTCTTTGTAAGTTGAAACAAATAACTTGGGTTTGTTCTTATAAATCCCTAGACCCACTTCTGCCTACTGCTTTTCAATGCTCGAAAAGATCGCAGTAACATACCGCAGTCCACCGGTCTTCTCCCGGATAGCAGGTTGTCGTGAATTACCCAGGTGGATTTACCAGGTCTTAAGCCACACTGATAAGGTTCAATCAGGTTCGCTAAAATACGCTTTAGTCTTTCACATAACACATTAGACAGGACCTCGTATGCGATAGGTAAAAGGCTGATCCCGCGTTAATGGGTACACACACTTGAATCGCCGTTCTTAAGCAAAGGACATATCACATTCAGATTCCAACCATCGGCATGTATTCCTTCAGCCAAATCGTGTTTATGAGCTGGAGCATGCACGTTGCCAGCCCATCGCCGCCGGCTTTAAAAAGCTCTGCCGGCAGTCCATCGGCTCTCGCAGCTTTGTTATTTTTAAGCCATGCCATTGCCGTGCTGATCTCGTTGTAGCTTGGTGATGGTGGGCAGTCTCCTCCACCATCGATGATTGGTGTTATTTCGTCTCTTATGCTGCCATCGGGAACGAGAAGAGAACGAAAGTGTTTCCTCTATATTTCCAGTACACTCTGAGTGTCAGTGACCATATTTCCCTGGCCGTCCCTACAGTTCGGGCTTCACCTCTATTCCTGTAATTAACGATATCCTGGCTCCCTCTTTTCTTCCATAGACGCTTTTCCGCCTGAAGAGGCATATCATCTCCCTCTTCTTTTCATGATAACGCTCCGTTACTGCCCGCGTTGCCATTGGCTTCAGTTTTGCCCTGTATGCACCATCGTTTTCCTCAGATATTTCGCGACATTCATCATCGTACCAGGGCTTGTCTGAGCGTGGGTTTTCATAATCTAGTACGGTCGTTGCGGCGGTCAGTGATCATAGAATTCGCAATATGCTGCCATTGGATTTTAGGAATATGAGAATAAGGGGGGGGGGCGGGGGGGGGGATTTTGGTTCGAAGTAATTGCGAGAGATGGTTGGAGTAGGCATTGGCTATCTCTGCGGTATGCAAATTTGTGATATCTAGCTTCTTTTGCGTTTGGTTACGAGCGTTTATAGCACTAATTAAACGTGTGCGTGCCTTGGCTGCTACTAGGTGGAGACATGCCTTCATCAATTACCATGTTATCAATGTGGTTTCATGTATTTTTATAAGGGATATCTAGGTTATCTTTTCAATAACTTATTGCGGTAATCTGGTTCCACTCACTACCATGTTTCTTGCCGATGCGAAGCTAACTAGTCTGAATCGGTTATCGGAGGTGTTGTTGTGTAGATTGAATTTTCCGACTGCTGGACCAAGAGCATCTTCCGTTCCTATTTTGGCTTTAAAATCTCCTCAAACAATATTAATGTCATGGCCAGGGCAGCGGTCACATATTTCTCCAGCCGCTCATAGAATGCATCTTGAATGTCCTGGTCTTTGTCTTTCGTCGGTGCGTGTACACAAATCAGAGTAATTTAAAAATATTTCGCCTTGGTGCGAATAGTGGCTATTCGGTGACTTACAGGACTAAACCGCGAGACCAGATGTCAAGGTCTCTTACCGACTTAGTAGGCTTAGTAGGCCTAGTTTCTTGGGGCTGCCAAAGCCACTAAGAGAGCCGTTGTCTTGAGCTTCAGTAACTTCTGTTCCCAACTTCCTGAGACGCATCGGCGGTAGCATGCCGTTTAGGTTACTCAACATTGCGCCTTCTCACATTTG
Organism: Muscina levida; assembly: GCA_964034835.1. Lineage (NCBI taxonomy): Eukaryota > Metazoa > Arthropoda > Insecta > Diptera > Muscidae > Muscina > Muscina levida. The sequence continues at coordinate 26,268,767 of OZ035883.1, read as the reverse complement.
CTACCACTAAACGGATGTTCAGTGGCATTTCCCGAAGAACACGTGATCTGTCAGACGTTGTGAGTCGCTCGAGGGTTTCTAAAGATATATTTTGGTTATTCCCAAGTGAATAACGATCAGAGAATCTCAAATTAAAAAATATCTACTAAATCTCTAACCACTACCTACTTTCCCTCTACACCCCATGAATGAGGATAGCTTCTCGCGTTGTTGTAAATTAACATGCTTTATATTTTTAGATTCACAACTAACGGCACCTACTTGTGTATCGACGAATGTTAACGTCACTGTTTGAAAACCCTTTACTAGACATACCGATTATCTCGACACTTATGCTGCGAAATTGCTGTCGAGATGACTGGAGCCAGAAGTTGAATCTGGGATCTCCCGCAAGGTAGGCGCGTGTTCTAACCATTATGCCACGGCCTAACTACTATATTGTTTATATTTGAGACATTTGATCGGTTGCTGTGTCCCTAGCCAAACCTTTCACTAAAGAGTTTAATCCTATTAATATTATAAATGTGAATGTGTGTCTGTTTGTTTGTTTGTATGTTTGTTGCTCAATCACGCCTAAACTGCTGAACCGATTTCAATGAAATTTGGAAGATATGTATTGTTCTATATGGAAATTGCCGTAGGCTATAAATTTGTGACCTTATGGGCAGTGTGGGCGTGGCAAAACTTTTTTTTTGAGCTAAGGTGATTAAATTTGATACACAGATAGTAATCGGCAATACGAATATGAATATGCGGACGAAATTTTAATTTTGAACCAGTGGGCGGAGTGGGCGTGGCAAAACATATTTTTAGAGCTAGGGAGATAAAATTTGATACAAAGATAGTACTCGGCAATACGAATATGAATATGCGGCCGAAATTTTAATTTTGAACCAGTGGGCGGAGTGGGCGTGGCGAAACATAATTTTAGAGCTAGGGAGATATAATTTGATACACAGAAGACGCTCGGCTACATGAATATGAAATTTTGATCCAGTGGGCGAGGTGGGCGTGGCAAAACATATTTTTAGAGCTAGGGACATAAAATTTGATACACAGATAGTACTCGACAATACGAATATGAATATGCGGACGAAATTTTATTTTTGAACCAGTGGGCGGTTCAGAAAAAATTTGATACACAGAAGACTCTTGGCAACATGAATATGAAAATGCAGACGACATTTTAATTCAAGATCAGTGGGCGGAGTGGGCGTGGTAACACTTATTTTAAGAGCTAGCTAAATGTATTTAGGTAAATGCTGACACAAGGTAAAGGGTAATAGTGACAATGATATCAGTTGTGTAAATATGTCTTTAAAGTACTCGGCAATGTAGACATGAATATACAAACAACATATTTATTTTCGGCCGGCGGGGATATGAAGATGAATTTTTTTTCCGATCGGTCGTATGTCGTATGTCGTAGTCGACTTTCGATAACATGATTTAAATTTAAATTAGTAATAATTAACACAATTGTTTAGTGTTGAGAATTTTTTTATAATCTAATGAAAAAGAACATGATATGAGCATGGCCAGTCATATTTCAGTCTCACAAACGACATCAGCGATGCCATATTTTAAAAACAACAATGATTCGACGTGACTACGACATACGTAATAAGAGGGAATATTTGAATTTAGATAGTACTTGGTACTATAAATATGAATTTGCAGATGGATGTTTTAATATCGGTCAGTGAGACGTGGTTAGCTTGATCAGGTTAAGGAGTAACTTGGGGTAACGAATTGTTTACAGAGCGTACAAGAACGACGTTTAAGCTTAGCCCTTTAAGTAGGCGTGCCAAACATATTATACGTATTCGTCAAATAAGCAATAGCGAAGCATTGCCGGGTCTACTAGTCAGTAATAAAATCTGAAAAACTTCCACAGTTAACAATCAAAGTTTTTCCATTACATTTGCCTTACCGTTGAGTTCTCAACAATTACCTCCAGTACGATTGTTAATCATTCTTAACCATTACACGCACTCTTAGGCCATTCAACAGAGATCCAATCGAAATCACCCAGTGACCAACAAATACATCATTTATTATTTTCGCTCAAGCGATATGAGAACGATTAATTTTCATTATTTTTTTTTTTTTTTGTTCGATAGCTTTTTGTTTTTGTTTGCTTTGTATTCTGTGCAGTAACTTTCTACCAGAGTTATTTCATCATTTGACACATCTTTTGTGCTTAAGTCAAGATGTTGATGGTATGAGTGGCAACAGCGTGAATCCTTGTTGATGACGTAGGTTTTAGCGCTGCTGATGGTGACCAATGATATAACGTTTAGAATGTGACATTTTGGTCATTTGTATTTTTTGGGGGTGAGCTTTTTTTTTCGCAAGATTACATCAAATGGTAAAAGGTTTGGTGTTTTACTCTAATTTCAGCTTTTACTCTACGCCTCGTCTCTTCGCCCTTCGTGACCCTTCGCACTTTTAAAGCATTTGGCCATTTATGTCAAAGTGTTGTTAGGGGTTGTGATTTTTTATTTCCTATGTTACCACAAAAATTAAATGTTACAATCACTGCGATGAGAAAAAGAAAAAACAACGAACAACAAGAGAAACATACAAAAAAATTGCAGAAAATTTCGTTTCGCTCAATTTGCATTGCCTTCATTTGGCAATCATTCATTCGTTTATTTCCATGGATTTTGTAGCTTTTTTTTGAGAGAGAGGTTCCCCTTTTTTCTAACCATCTATAGAAAAGTGCCAGTTTAGTCTTGGATATGGTGCCATAGTGTTATTTTAGTTTAGTTTTTTTCCGTACTTCACAAAGTTATCATTTTAGTTTTGCAAAAGTTTCCCAAAAACCGATTCACAAATTATTTGCATAACAAATAGCGGACTAAGAGAAAGTTACTTTTTCTGTTTGTTCTTTCCATTTTTTTCTTCTTGCCCCATCACACGCTGAACATTTACATTTGAAAATTGGATTATGATTGTTAGTCAGGAATATAGTTTTTTGGAAATTTTTGTAAGTACTATTCCCGCGGGTTATTGCAAATATTTTGTGAAGGTAAATACAAAGTGCTGCGATTGTGTTTTTTTTTTTAGCGGATGTTGCACAAAAGTCTTTTATATCAGATTCATAGTCAGCAATGACATATTTTAGGTTAAGAGAGTATAACTTGGACTAAAGTGTTTTTAAGGAGAGTATGAGCGATGTTAGATTGTTCTTAGGAAACTAAATTAATCATACTTCCTGCTAACTTTACTCCATAGACGAATGATTAACGAAATTTAAGTGGAGATTTAAATATTACCTCCACTCCATTTATTTAGCTTAGTTTATAATATTTTCACAAATAAGTACTTTAAATTAATTTTGAAACAAAGTTTAAATCAAATAAGTCAGGCGTTATTCAATAAATTGTTATTCAAATAACAAATTATATTTCATATTTTGCCCAACACTGATTCAAACCAAACCAGTTCCTATCACTTAAATTTAACAAAGCTATTAAATCAAATTTGCTTGAGTTTATAAGCTTTCATTTTATACCATTAACTTGATAACCTGTCACGACGCACAGTTGACCTCATCACACCTAACGCTATAATATTATTAAAGCCAGCATTGTTATTCCAATGCACGAATATCACAAAATCGCATTATATATTCATTGAATTGGAGCAAAGTTGTACCTTCAATTTGCCATACAAAGTAATTTGAACGTATGATTAATAATAAATAACTTGAGTGTTGTTTAATACCATCACAAGTTTATATTAATCATACGTTCAGTGAATCAGGTTTTGAGGATTTTGTTGAACTTATTGGAAGGTTTTGATTTTCTGCCGTTAATAATCAATAAATGATGGCAGGTTTATTAGAGCGTGGTGGTTATTAATTAATAACGCAATCGTGAAGGATACTGAGTATTTTCTAAAAGGCATTTTACCATTCGTTGCCCTTCAACCGTGAATGCATTGCCGGTATGTCGATGATAATTTCTTAAGCTATGGAATTGTACAGCCTAAAGTCGTTAACACTAAAAAGAAAGAACACTACAAAGAAATTATACATCGGTGCCACCAGTATTATTAGTTGGATTATCAAATAACAATGTACATAATAATAAAATAATAATGTTAATATTCATGTTGGGATATAATTCAACAGAAGGACACTCGACAACCCAAAAAAAACAACCCAAATTTGTTTGTTGAAAATTTTAAGAAAGTTTTGTTTTTCATATTTAAGCAAACATTGATAACAAGAAATTATGGCCACATTTTAAGGATATTCAAAGTGGTCAAGGACCTCGAAATGCCAGAAAAATTTTTCTCAGCATTGCACATAGCAAATATAAAATTATATTTCTAACATTTTAGAAAAGTTTACACTTGTATATGTAACCCGCAATGATGGTCTAAAATTACGAAAAATATTTCATTGTCAAAAGAGCCCTTAAAAGAAGTCCTGAAAACAATTTTATTGCTATATTCATATATGCGGGTTACCTTTAATATAAAAGTGAAAAAATCTTTAAATTAGTTATTTGAAAGGCGAACAAGGGGAGGTTTTCTGACAATTTCAATGACTTTGACAGCGAACAAAGTCCTTAGAATATTTGCCATAAATTTTATAATTTGCTTATGTAGCATCGTGAATATAAAAAGTAAAAATTTTACAAGTAACTTCCAAATTATTAGTTTGTAGTTGTAGTTTGGACCTTGCTTCCTTTAATGTCCTGTTATTTTTTTTTCTCTCATTAGACTTGTTAATTATAGCTCTTTATACATTTTTTTTTCTTGTATTCAAGAACGCAAAATTTCAGAAAAAAATAATTAAAAATTAATCCGTTGGGTTGTTAAGAGATTTTGTTGGTATACAAGGACCCCTCTCCCATAAATGTTCTTGCAATTGTTGTTTAAACTAAACTAACAAAGACAGATTGGGGAATGGGCGATTTTCTCATTTGAGTAGTTTGATTGTTATTCACTTGGGAATAACCAGATTCTCTCTTTGGAGGTTCACAAGAGGCTCACAACGTCCGAGAGATCACATATTTCTTGGGGAATGTCATTGAACACCCGTTCAGTGGTAGCAATTGTGAGAAGGCTTACTGTTGAGTACTCTAAATGGCTTTATATCACCGATGCGTCTTAGAAAGTAGGTAACAGAAGTTACTGAAGCTCAACACAAAGGCATCCTTAGTGTCTTTAGCAGCCACCGGAAACTAGGATCTTTGGCGGTAATTATTATGAAAACACAATGAAAAGAGAAACAAGATGCCGCTGCACTGGCCATGACATTAAAATTGTTTTAGGAGATTTTAGTGCTTATATATGCTATAAATTGGTTCAAAAATAGTCGGAAAATCAGCCTACATAAATCATCTCCGATAACGGTTAGCTTCGCGTCGGCAAGAAACATAATAGTGAGTGGAACCAGAGTCGAGCATATCAACAAGGCAACCTGTATATCTCCCGATCAAAATACAAGAAATCGGATTGGTTATTGGTTATCGATGGAAGGCATGAGAAGCGTTATGGACGTGCATATAATGCGTGGTGCAAACATTGACTGGGATCACCACCTGATTGCAGCCAAGATACGCAACCGATTAAGTAGTGCTAAAAACGCTCGTAACCAAACGCAAAGGTAGCTATACATCACAAAGTTGCATACCACCGAGTTAGCCAATGCCTACTCCAACCAACTCTTCCAGTTACTTGAAACAAATCTTCCTAATACTGATGTGTCCGACACCTAGTGGCAGTGTATTGCTAATTCTTTAACCACTGTACTGGGTTATAAAAACCACGCTCAGACAATGGCAATGCGTGCGTAACGAAGCGAGATCATGTGAAGACGACTGAGATGAGAAGCCCCTTACGGCGGAAAAAGCGTCAGACGAAAAAACAAGAAAGCCAGGATATCGAAAATTACAGGGATAGATGTGATACCCGAAAGTTCTACAACAGCTAAAATGCAAAGGTTTTAGAACAGAGATCCTCATTGTGTAAGGACAAAGATGGTTATTTGTTCACTTTCGTACTTTGCTCGATCCAAAAGGCAGGCATTAGTGACCAAATCACGTCAATATTGTCCATCACCGAGCCAAAAAGAAATATGCATGGCAGTGGTACAACTTAAAAGCAGTGAAGCTGCGAGAACCGATGGACTGACCGTAGAGGTTTTTAAGGGCGGCGGCGTTAATCAGGCAACGTGCATGTATCAGCTCATAAACATGGGTTTGTTCAAGGAATGCATGCCCGATGATTGGAAACTGAATGTTCTATGTCCTTCGCTTTTGAAAGGCGTTCTAAGTGTGTGTACCAACTATCTCGGGATCAGCCTTTAACCCATCGCCGACAAGGTCCTGTCTAGTGTGTTATGTGAAAGACTAAAGTCCATCCGAGCGAACCTGATTGAACTTTATCATGGTGGCTTTAGACTAAGTAAATCCACGACCGGCCAGATATTTTACGATAGAGTTACATAAGTCTCGCCGTGAAGGCCTTACCCAACATGTGCACTTTTATGCCCTTATCATGTTTTCTGTGGTAATACAATTTAAAGATTTGGCAACAGTGCAGAATATGGGGCGGGAGCCCAAAAAAAAAAAAATTCCACCCCCTTCCAAATTCGCCCCAAAACACGAAAATCGAGGTCAAAGTTGGCGCTAAGGCCCGGCGGCCCGGAAGGGGGGGGGGCTAAAAAAAGGGGCCCTTTGGGTTCTATGATGACCCCTATGTGTGGGTACGATGTTCTTTTTAAGTTCGTACGGGTCTCCTGGACCGTGTTAGAGCCAAATTTCCGGGATATACAAAATTGAAAAATTCTAAAAAAAATAGGAAATCTAAAATCCGGGCGATTTTTAAGCAAAAAAATATTTTTTTCTTAAAAACCCCGTAAAAAATTATCAAAAATGGGACGTGGAAAATTATAATAATTTCAGGAAATGAATTGAAAAATGAAATGTCATCAAAAATGTGTAAAAATTTAAATTTTTTTTTTGAATTTTTGAGGTTTTTTTAATTAAAAAAAGAAAATTGAGAAAAAATTTAAAAAAAAAATTTAGGAAACATGGAAAATTTCAAGAAATATTTAAAAAAAATTCAAGAAAAAGTCCAAAAAGAAATATTTGAAAAAAGAAAATTGATTAAAAAAAGGATAAAAGTGGAAAAAATGAAGAAAAATTTGAAAAATATGTAAAAAAAAAGGTATGTTTTGTAATTATGATTATTTTTTTTGGTATATCCCTTTAGAGCCGTAGGAGACCCGTAGGAACCTAAAAATAAAATCGTTGGATTCGTCTCGAAAATATCTTTTATTTGAGTCCCCGCACATGGGGGGTCATCATAGAACCGAAAGTGGCCACTTTTTTGAACCCCCGGGCCCTATGGGCTTAACTTTTATCTATCATACCGATGTTTGGGGACCAAGACGAAGACAATGGCATATTTTTTTTTAATCGGGCTCCCGTCCCTTATTCTGCACTTCAGCCAAAGATTTATTATCGATTTACGTTTCACTGCTAAAAACTCCTATAAGATTTTCAAAACGTTCCCATTTCGTATTAAAATTATGACACGCTTAAATTCCTTTAAGTTTGTCATTTAACTAAATATGATTTTTCTTTCTACCACAGCATAGCAAGTTAGAAACGACAGCCAACAGAAAAAAAAACACACACAAAACTAATAATAGAAAAGAATTTCCCCTCCAAACTTTATGTTTGTCTTTCAACGCCAAAATATCTCATACTGCTTTTAATACTCTCTACACAAGGTATGAAGTTTGTTCCGACGACCGGCGAGTGAAGGACAAACGAAACGGAAGAAACTGAATGTAATCCAAAAGGAAACACAAGTCAAGTAATTTATAATGACTTTCTAACAGAGAGACAGAGAGAGATAGAGAGCGAGAGAAAGTTACAACATTTTCAGTTTTCACGAAGTTTGTTTGTTTGTTTGTTTGCCTTTCAACGGCAAAGGAAATAAACTCAAACAAATTATGATTAATTGTAATTTTATAGAAAATGCCATCATCTATTGTCCACACAAAAATAAAATTCTGTTACTTCGTATCGTATATATAAGAGAGGGACGGGCGGCGGGCGTTGTTGTTTGCCTACAACGTGTAAATATTTAAATTATGAATGATATCTAAAATGATGATATTGTGATATGGCAGGAAATGTGTAAAATGTGATGTAAGACACGAGTTATCATGATAAGCACAACAAGCTTAAAAAGTAATCAAATATTAGCGCATTAAAAAAAAACATAGATAACACAACAATTGTTAAAGTAGGGAAGTACATTTAATTAAAATTCTTTAAAGTTAGGAATTTTTTTATATGGGACGTTCAAAAATATTCTAGAGGTGGTACAAAAGATTTTGTTAATTTTATAATGAATTATCTTTAACCTTGGCAAGATATCACTAAATCTACATTCTTTTTGCTGTCGAATGGCAACTTCTGATTGATCGAGTCAATCGCACTGTCTCGCAAAAGCTTCCTGTTTTTTTCTCCAAAACTTCATGCCGATTTAGCTTTACTAAATATAGAATTTGGTCACGATCGCGCCGGGTGTATTAATAATATTAATCGATTTCTAAAGTGGGCGGAGTGGTACATTTGTATCTGAGGTACTGGTATGGGCGTGGAAGCACTTCCAATTTTTTTCCAAAACTTGATCCTGCATTAGTTTTACTAAATACAGAATTTGGTCACGATCGTGTTGATTGAATTAATAATATTAGTCGATTTCTAAAGTAGGCGGTACCTGATGGGTATGGAAGGTGCTAGATGGGTTTTTTTTCTTCAAAACTTTATCTTGCTAAAGCTTCACTAAATAGAGAATTTGGACACGTTTGCTTTGGCTGTATTTATATAATTATTCGATTCTTAAAGTGGGCGGAGTGTCACATTTGTATGGGTGGTACCAGAAGGGCGTGGCAGACTACCAGACGCATCAATACAACCACAATATGAGTTTGTGCTGGTGAGTCGCTCTCATTTTTTCTCACTGAAGTGAAGGAATTGTTATATAGTTTGTTGGTATGTTTGTTGCGGCTGAACCGATTTCAATGAAATTTGGAAGACAGTTAGTGTACTACATATATGGAAATTACCGTAGGCTATAAATTTTTTTATAAATGTTGACCCTATGGGTGAAATGGGCGTGGCAAAACTTTTTTTAAGAGCTAGGGAGATAAAATTCGATACACAGATAGTGCTCGGCAACATGAATGTGCATTTGCAAACGAAATTTCAATTTTGTATAAGTGGGCGGAGGGGGTGTGGCGAAACTGTATTTAAGCCTTAGAGAGCTTAAAAGTGGTACGCAAATAGTATTTGACGACACGAACATGAATATGCATACGATAGTTTAATTTTGGGGGCGGAGGGAGCGTTGCAAAACTGTATTTACATCCTAGTTAGATACAATTTGGTACACAGATAGTTCTCGACATCACGAATATGAAAATGTATACGACATTTTAATTTTGGATTTGTGGGGGGAGGGGGCGTGGCCAAACTGTATTGTAGCCATACACGAATATGAACACGAATATGCAGACGAAATTTACATTTTGGATCAGTGGGCCGAGTAGGCATGGGCAAACTGTATTTTAGCCCTAGAGAGATAAGAATACATGTGTGGCTCTCCCGCTCATGTCGCCTATGGGCTACCTTAAGCTTGTGACTGCTTTAGTTTCTTTTTGTTGTTGTAACGCGGATAAGGAGGCGTGGTAGGTGTGACAATATATAAATTTCGTATATGTAGTGTTAAACGTCGACTTCTGATGTGAAGAAGTCCGTCCGTCTGTCCCCTCAACTGCAACCATTGCACATTGGTCGGATCTGTGATAAAGTTGGCCCTAATATAAAAGAGACTTCCAATGGGCTTAAAACATAGTACTACGGAGGTTTTTGGGGTTGCTGATTTCGAATCCGGAGTAAAATTTAAAAAAAAACAATGGCGGATACAAACCGATTCAACCGATTATGTGCCTAAGGGGGTTTTTGGAGTCGCTGATTTCAAACCAGGTGATGGACAGTCTTTTTTCAATGCTGGAATTCAACCGATAATGTACCTAAGGGGGTTTAAAAAAACAAAATGGCGGATATTTTTTCAAACAATGCTGGAATTAAACGATATTGGGCCTGTGGCGGTTTTTGGGGTCGCCTTTGTAGTCAAGTTGAAAAAAAAAACAAAATGGAGGATAAAAAATTGCGAATATTTTCTTTTAAAAATGCTGTCTAAGGAAGGGTAAATTCAAAGGGCAAAATAAGGAAATTTGCCAAAAAGTAGCAGATTATCCTTGGACCGGCCGTGGCATAGTGGTTAGAGCACGCGGCTATCATGCCGGAGATCCGTTATTCGATTCCCAGTTCCAGTCATCTGCATTTTTCTTTCATAGCCGGCCCCCTCGATGATGTCAAGAGAAACTTCGCAGTATAAGTGTCGCGATAATCGGCATGTCTAGTAAAAGCTTCTGTGACGTTAGCATTCGTCGATAAACATGTAGGTGCTGTTTGTTGTGAATCTAAAATAGAAAGCGTGTTAATTCACAACAGCGCGATGTAAAGGGTGTAAAGGGATATTAAGTTTTAAGTTTTTAAGTCGAGGAAACATCAGAAATTTTTAATATTATGTGAATTTTGGGGCCTCTTAAAAAACGACCTAATTTATTGAAAAAAAAAACTTTCTATTGAATTATACACAATTAAAGTACAACATTTAAGCGTTTGTACTCAGAAAAAAAATTTATATTTATTGTTTAAACTAAAATCTACCGTCAGTTATAACTTACTATATTTTGCTTTACTATTTTATATGACGAATACCCATATAAAATAGTATCAGTCCATCTGTCCCCCGAATGCAGCCATAGTTTAAGAGTTTTTGAGCTGAAATTTTACCTTCTATTCTCTAATCGGAGGTTAAGTTTTAGCATGAGCAAGATCGGCAAAAAACTTCTCCCATCTCTCGTGCGAACTCCCCCTTTTTGTGGGTTTGCGTCCGTCCCTTCCCGCAGTTACAGAAGTAGTTTTAGAGCTACTGAGTTAAGGTATGCGAGCTTATATCGTCTAAGTAGAGGTTATGTTATAAGTTGAGGTAGATCGGACAAAATCTACTTCCGCCTCTCCATACAAACTCCTCTCTTTTAGGGTTTAATAATTCATAAAACAAGAATTTAAAGAGAATTGATTATGCATAATCTATAGTGGCTGGAATATTTATAGCAAACATTTTAAATAATTATTTTTTTGCTATTTGGTATGTGTTTTGTTTTTGTGAGTATTTCAAATTTACTTCAAAAATTAAATTTATCAAACATACTGCAATGCTTGACTAAATACTACACAGTACAACACATGATTTTGGCATTCAATTCTTAAAACTGCACGTAAAAGTAGCCCCAAAGAGAAGAAGTTCTGCAGAATTCGTTATGTCAAGTTACATACCATAATAATTTTATATCGATTTCAAGTTAGTAAGTATCGTATAGGGGAATTTGTCAAGTTTTAGGCTCCTTTGTTATATTGTTATATGGTGGCGTATGATTATCAGAAGTACTGTTCCAGGTAAATCATACGCCACGGAGTACAACAGTTTTATTGTAATTGCTACAAAATAAATCCAGTTCAAAATCATTTGATGAATGGAAAAGAGAAACTGTTGCTTATGTAGGGAAACGTTATATAGGGTGATTTTTTAGCTATTATCTTTTTGGCAACACTGATTTAAACAGCTGACGCACGTTTCGTGTTTTGTTTCACCGTCAAACATCTTCAGTTTGGTCTATAATTTAACCATGAATCGTCTTACAAACGAACAACGCTTGCAAATTATTGAATTTTATTATCAAAATGCGTGCTCTGTTAAGACAGTTCATCGCGCGCTTCTTCCATTTTATGGTCAGTTTAATCGACCCACTGAAGCGGCTATTCGGGCTATTGTGACTAAATTTCGCACCACATTTACATTGTTGGACATTAAACCACCAACACGCTTACGTAGAGTGCGAAGTGTAGAAAATATCGCAGCTGTATCGGCCAGTGTTAATGGTGACCATCAATTATCGATTCGTTGCCGGTCGCAGCAATGGGCCTCTGTTACTCAACAATGTGGAAAATTTTGCGGAAGGATTTAGGTGTGAAGCCTTTGAAAATACAGCTGGTGCAAGAATTGAAGCCGAATGACCTACCGCAACGTAGAATTTTTGGTGAATGGGCTCTTAGAAATTCGCCGAAGATCCACTTTTTTTTTCGAAAAATTATGTTCAGCGACGAAGCTCATTTTTGGCTTAATAAGCAGAATTGTCGATTTTGGAGTGAAGATCAGTCAGAAGCATTGCAAGAGCTACCAATGCATCTAGAAAAAGTCACAGTTTGGTGCGGTTTATGGGTTGGTGGCATCCTTGAACCGTACTTCTTCAAAGATGATGCGAATCGTAACGTAACGGTGAATGGTGAGCGCTACCGTGAGATGATATCCAACTTTTTTTTGCCCAAAATGCAAGAGCTTGACTTGCATGACAAGTGGTTTCAACCAGACGGTGCCACATGCCACACAGCACGCTTAACAATGGACTTATTGAGAGGCGAGTTCGGTGAACATTTTATTTCACGTTCGGGACCGGTCAATTGGCCGCCTAGATCGTGCGATTTAACGCCTTTAGACTATTTTTTGTGGGGCTATGTTAAAGCTCATGTCTATACACACATGCCCGCTTCAATTGACGCATTGGAAGACATTGAAGCATTTATTCATGATATACCGGTCGAAATGTTGAAAAGAGTATGCCAAAATTGGACTAAGCGGATGGACCATTTGAGGCGCAGTCACGGTCAACATTTGCATGAAATAATCTGCAAACATAAAATTATGTGGACCGTACTATCGATTAAAATAAAGATGTCATGCATTTTTCTGAATTTTATGTGTTTTTTTTTTAAACTTTTCTACAGCTCTTAAAAAGTCACTCTTTATTACCACATTAAAGGAATTGTAATGCTTGATTTTTTTTTAAATCTGTTTCAGCTAAATCAGTTTGAGGGTTCTCGAGTTATGTCAAACAAAAGAGCCTAAAACGTGACAAATTTCCCTATACGATACTTACTAACTTCAAATCGTTATTAAATATTGACCGGCCGTGGTATAGTGGTTAGAACATGCGACTACCATGCGGGAGATCCCGGGTTCGATTCCCGCCTCCAGTCATCAACATTTTTCTTTCATTGCCGGCCCCCTCGATGATGTCGACTGCAACTCCACAGTATAAAGTGTCGAGTCTATCGGCATGTCTAGTAAAAAGCTTCTCAAATAGTGACGTCGCAACAACGCGAGAAGCTATCCCATACCTCATTCATAGGGTTTAAAGGGAAAGTTTTTTATGTAGCTTGGCAAAACGAATGATTCAGAACTGCTGCTTTTTGAGGCTACTTTCACTTGCAGTTCTCAGAATTGATTCCGAAATTAATGAGCTGAAAAATGTTGTACTGTGTAATGATCCTGAATAGCCCTCCCCTAATTATTCCTAACATTTTTATCAGTATTTTTTTTTTCAATAATAATGTTATTTCACTAGTTCAATTATACTCTAATATTATTAATACAAGTCCACATTCTATTTGTTGTTTGTGTTATTATCCTTTTGACCGTGTACATTGTAGTCACATGCACATTATCATATTTGCATTATTATCCTTTCCTACTTAGATATTCATGTCTCACAACAATTCTTGTACGTTTGCTGAAGTGTCATTTCATATCGTTGTCGCACACACAATTTATTCCACAAGTTTTTCTTGTCCGCCGTATTTGTTGTTAACTCCTACATAGCCCCCTCTCTATCTCTCTCGCTCCTGCCAACATATCTTGGACTATCATATCTATGAATTTTGCTATGCAAACATATTCTAAGTGAACAACAAGAGTGGCGGCCATCTCAGATACTCATATTTTACCATTTGAATACACTTTTCAGAGCTATACTCTCAAACAACAATAGAGGAACAACGACGACTAGAAGCATCATACATTTTTTCTGCCATTGTTTGGAAATCGCATATTTTTCTGTAGTGTTGTAATGGATGTTGCTGTTGTTGGTTTCGAGAGGGGGGGAGGGGTCCTTTTTTCGACTCGATTTCAAAAAAATAACAAAAAAAACTATTGTATGTCCGGACATATGAGAAAACACTGCTGTTATCCTGGCAGCTATATGCGGCGATATCTTCACTTATGCCCGAAAGTACAGTTGGTATAAAATACTCGTAAATCTATTTCAAAATACAACAATAGGAAAAAGAACAAAAAAAAACAGCAACAAGCATTGTCCCCTGATGGCTTTGTGAGTTTAGTAGTCAACATGGCCACAAAGACTCTCACACACAAACACATGAGATAAAAAGAACCATTCAACAGCAACAAAATGCCATTTACAATTATGAGTGATTTGTAGTTAAATTATGATAAACGATTTCGATGCGATTTGCCAGTTCAGATAAGGCAAATTACTTATTATTATTATTTGTAATATTCTATCTCTCTCTCTCTGTCTCTATTTTGTTTAGTTTGTAGCAGCGCAAATCTTGTCTTATGAATTTATGTATGAAATTTAACTATAATTGTATTTAACAATGTTTTGTGTTTTTCTTTTTCTCGTTTTAGGTAAGTGCCCTAGAGTAGTAGACTGTGTAATACCAAGTGTGAAATGTTGTGTAAGTAATTATGTATTAAAGACCTGAAATGTTTCTAAGAATGATTTGAAATGTAATAAGGCTTTCGTGTACAGTTTCAACTTGGAAATGCGTTTGAGGGCTGTTATTTTGCTAGAAAGTATCCAAACAGTCGCAATAGTGTAATGATCGAATTTTCTTTATTGAAACCGCCTTATTCCTGCATATGAATAGTAGTAAGGGGTTTTCCAATAAGAGGTGTATTTTGGTATTCAAAGAAAAATTTAATTTTTTGAGATAAATGATCGGATGTTTATTTCATAATAAAGAGAAAGGTATGCCGTTAATAATGAAAAACAACTTCAGCCAAATGGCCGCCAGGAGCACGCTTACAGGACCATATCCTTTTCATGAAATTTTTCACAACCAAATTGCAAAGCAGCTGCCCAATGTCCTCGATAGCCTCACGAATTTTATCTTTGAGGTCTTGAATAAAGGCCTGCAGCGTTCCATTCATTCTACTTGTACAAACAGATAAAACAAGTATTATCGGTACAAATACAACAAAGAGTAGAACAAAACATGTGCTCATGCGTTTTGGATTGAGTAGATCGCGTATCATCTCTTTCTCTGGCTCTCATTGTAGTGAGAACTTTTTTTCTCTTTATCTGTTTCACTCAGTGAAGTAACGGTTGTTCCTCTTTTTCAAATGGATATATCCATTTAATGTAGATATTCCAGATAGTGCGTTGATGATGTTTTCTTACTTTTTTTATTCTTTTTACAAAAAGTAATGGTGTCAGTTTCATCTGTGGCACATTTTAACAATAAAGAAAACAAAATTTCGCTCTTTATTCTTTATGCTTGCAGCGTCTCTCTCTCTACATATTCCAAGCACAGATAACAAGAATACCGATATATCTGTTTGTTGGTATGTAATCATACAAGTATTTTTGATACTTGGTACTTTCACTCTCTCATACCTATTGTACCGTTATCTAAAAAAGAAATATTTCATACGCACTTAATCCAAAGAGAGCGAAACAGATACAAGCAGATATAAGAAAATTTAACTACATACAAAAAGAGTGTTTGGATGGTTCTTGGCAGACCTTAAGTCTTGAATCGACTTTGGGCTGTTGGCGTAAACTTTATCTTTCACGTGGCCCCAAAGTAAGAAGTCGCACGGTGTTAAATCACAAGATCTCGGTGGCCAATTGTGATCACCTCTTCGAGAGATAACACGGTCCGGTAACTTTTCCCGTAAAATATCATTGGTTTCGTTGCTTGTGTTGTACGTACCGCCGTCTTGTAGAAAGTAAACGTTGTCCAGATCAATACCATCCAACTCCGACCATAAAAAATCAATAATCATCTATCGATAGCGCAATCCATTCACCGTAACTGTTGATCCAACCTCATTTTCGAAAAAGTAAGGACCAATGACCCCGCCGGACCATAAACCGCACCAAACAGTCACACGTTAAGGATAGGAAGGACAATTTCAACAATAACTCTTGGGTTTTCCGAGCCCCAGATGCGACAATTTTGCTTGTTGACTTAGCCACCGAGTTGGAAATGGGCCACATCAGTTAAGATGATTTTTCGATGGAATTCCGTATCATTTTCATGCATTTCAAGGACCCAACCAGCAAAGACA
This sequence comes from Muscina levida, assembly GCA_964034835.1. Classification (NCBI taxonomy): domain Eukaryota; kingdom Metazoa; phylum Arthropoda; class Insecta; order Diptera; family Muscidae; genus Muscina; species Muscina levida. The sequence continues at coordinate 26,252,441 of OZ035883.1, read as the reverse complement.
CGACGTTGTTGATGATCGGCCAGCTTGAGTTCTTGAGTTAACTGAACTTTATAAGCCTTAAGTCCCAAGTCTTTTTGCAAAATACGGTGTAATGACAAACCTGGGTTTTCTTCAACCCTTTGGGCTACAGCAGCAATATCCCCAGTTGCTCTTGAACGACGTGCACGAGTTTTATTCTTTACATCACTTACTTGTCCCAACAGCTCGAATTTTTCCACCAATTTCTGTATTGCGGTCCGACAAGGTGCTTGACGACGACCAAAAAATGCTTTAGTTTTGCGAACTGTGACTGCAAGATTTTCACAATTTTTTCAGTGAATTTTAATAATTTCAGTGCGTTGTTGAAACGTGTATCGTTCCATTTTTAGTAATGGCGTAGTTTCTACTTGTCAAAAGTCAAAGAATATAAGATTCAAAAGTGGCAGCTGCCGAAATAGCGGACCATTCACAATAACACCTCTCATTGGAAAACCCTTTAGTATAAAATCTTAATTTTTGATTAATTTGTTTTTATCACAACCCCTAGTTCCCATGTGCAATCCTTCTCTCTCTCTCTCTCTCTCTCTGTCTTTAATGTTATTCTTTAGTGCTTGAGATATTCTAATTAGCCAACATGACTTTTAGCTTCTTGGCAACAAGGCCATCTATAAGGCGTTTCAAGGACCTTAGTCTCAGTCCTTAGGTATGCAGAATGTCTGTGTGTTAGTATTTTACACATATACAAGCATGTCCTGTTTCTGCTACCCTGCAAATCCATCTAAACACCTTAAAATCTTTTGTGATTAATTAAAATATGTGAAGTGTATTTGTAAAGGGATTTTCTCCGGCGTTGCTTTTCTGTTTTTTTTTTGTTTTGGTACATTCTCTTTAACATGTCTATGTTCCTGCTTTCATTACGGGCAACACATCTATGATTCAACGTGGATGTGTGCATATGTGTGACTGTCATTCATTGTCAGTTTATGTGTACACACATGGACTTGGCTGATGCTGTTGCAATTCAAGGATGATTAAGGAAAATTAGAACAGAAAATACCAAAAACCAGACATAAGCAAACCAAAAATACCTGTACATAGTACATAAATCTAGGGATGTGTTGCGCTGTGTACATGTGCGTTGTATATGTATGTATGTACGCTTGGGTATCTCGAGTGCCCAGTAGCGGAATCCATGGCTTGGAAGGCCTTCCATCAGGAATTTTTTAGATTCTGGAAGGCCTGCAATACACATTGGCACTTGCTTTCCAAATTACGACAATCACATTGGCGGTCAAGACCTTCTGCTCTCGTTTCTGAATGAATGACTTAGTTGTACGAATTTCTACTTATCTGGCTTATATGGGAAGGCCTTCTACTAGGTCCTCTCACACAAAGGAATGGGTCTAATATATATGAGACCCGTTCCTTTGTTAGACAAGGCCTTTCTTCAGGACTTGATAAGAATGCCTTCTGGAATTAATGTCCTGGAATATAAACAGTTTTCATAGTTTCCTTCTATCATGCTAAGAAAAGAGAATGTAAGATTTTTGATTTGCCGATGAAAACAAAGAATATGTTAAGCCTTTATCAAGGCGTTCTTGTGTCAACCATTCGAATTTTTTGGCGGATCTGATAGAAGGTCTTCTACAAAGCCCTCTATAGAGAAGGCCTTAACAATTTCTCTGCTGGGTGAAAATATAACAAATGAAACTTGCCACTCTTGCACACTCATAAACGCACATTAAGAAAATAGTGTGTGTTTGTGTGTTTGTATGTGTGTGCGCATGCATGGTTGTCATGCTTACGATGTACAAATGGAAACGTATAGAAACCACAAAGATCTCATACATACAACATGTACTAAATCGTGTGAGAGTGGGGATTGGTAGTGGTAGAGGCTGAGCTGGAAAATTAGGAATCTACTCTGGCTTTCAAATTGATATGCTTAAAAGATGCTTTTGCCTGTTCTAAAGACTACATACCACCATTTTAATCTGGTAGTTTAAGACTTGTCGTGTTTTTTCTGCGGTGGCTGCTCATTTGGAGAACTGCAACTACAGTGTGCCATCGTATATTAGTGTTAAAACAATATGAGGCTAAGAGAAAAACTTATGTATAGGCGGGAATGGAATAGCTTTTTCAAACTCATGCTACAAATTGTTCTAGAGTGTAATGCAAAAGTCGTTGCAGGCTTTCTTTGTAAAACTGACCTATATAACCTTGGAATAAGCGGTTTTACGTACGTGGGTTCGTTTGGTTTGCCGTCTACAATATGTCACAAAATTCGCCTAAAAATTTCATGTTAAGGAGGAAAGGATTACTGCAAATATTCATAACAACTCCAATTTGTCTAATGACTATAATTTGTACTACGAATCTAAATCATCCAAACAAATTTTGTATAGAATGTGCGAAAATATTGGATTAGATACGAAATATACCTGTGATATCATTTATCGAAACGGGTTTCCATATTACGTCAAAGGGATCGTGCCGAAATTGGTTTCATCGCCTAAAAGACTGTGATTTCGATGTTGAAGACCGTGAAGAAAGGCAAAAATCCTTCGAAATCGTTGAATTAGAGGCACAGCTCAAAAAGGATCTATGCGAAAAGGAAGAAAAACTTTTATCAGTTTTAGAAGTTACCCTTACTTACTTAAGTGGCCCATTACGACTTACGAACGGGGTTTCAAAATTTAAGGGCTGAAGTATTAAAGAAATCCACACGCCTCGGTCTTCTGCGTGCGTTCTCCAGTAAGTCCTACCAGTCGCCTACCACTTGGTCCTTTCAACAAAGTTTAGGTCTCCCTGCTATGCGTCTTCCTTCAGGTTCGCCTTCAAACACCTTTCTCGCTGGAGCATTTACATCCATCCTGGCAATATGTCCCAGCCATCGTAGTCGTTGGCTTCTGACTCTTTTAGCTACGTCGATGTCGTGGTAATGCTAATACAGTTCATGGTTCATCCGAAGACGAAACTCGCTCTCGACACAGATAGGTCCATATATTTTTCGGAGTACTTTTCTCTCGAATACTTCCAGGTTTCGTATGTCCTTTGTCGTAAGCAACCACGATTCGGCAGCATACAACAGAACGGGTAAAATTAGAACATGGTATGGGTGTTTCTTAGTATCCCGAGATAAGGTGGTGTTACTAAAGTGTTGCCGAATTCCTTATAGAAACATCTATTGGCTAGCACTATTCTCCGCATGATTTCTTGGCTGACACTATTTTTCTAATTAATGGAAGATCCGAGGTAGGAAAATTCATCTTCTTCCTCAAAGCAATAAGTGTCAACGTGCACCGTGCGTCCCCATTGGGAGGACTCTTTGTTCGTGGAAATCATCATTATTTTTGTTTTGTCCTCGCTGACCGCTAAACCCATTTTTGCTGACTCCTTTTTTAGTGATGAGAAAACTGCAGTAACATACCGCAGATTTCGGCCAATTATGTCTATATCATCGACGTATGCTAGCGGCATGTGGCTCTTGTGGAATATGGTGCTATACATGTTGACACCAGCCTTTCTCATCACCTTCTCCATAACCATATTAAATAGTGTACAGGACAGGCTATTGCCCTGCCTGAGACTTCTTTCCGTGTTGAATGGTTCAGAGTGATCCTTACCAATTTTAACCGAGGATTTAATCTTTTCCAAGGTACATTTGCAAAGTCGAATCAGCTTTGCAGGAATACCAAACTCAGACATGGCCTCATATCGCATATTCCTTATCGGAGAGTCGAAGGCAGCTTTGTAGTCGAAAAAGGGGTGGTAGATGTCGATCTGCTTTTCATGAGTTTTTTTCTCCACGATTTGTAGTAAAGTGAATATTTGATCCGTCGTAGATTTACCAGGTCTAAAGCCGCACTGATATGGCCCACTTTGTTTTTCTACAATTGGCTTTAGACGTTCCCATAATATGCTTGAAATGACCTCGTACGCAATTGGTAATAGGCTTATTCCACGGTAGTTCTTACATTCATTACGATCTCCTTTCTTGTATATGGGATATAATAGACTGAGACTTCAATACCCGGGCATACTTTCCTCCAGCCAGATGTTCTCCATGAGCTGATGCATGCTCCTAATCAGCTCCTCCCCGCCTGCCTTAAACAATTCAGCAGGGAGACCATCGGCTTCAGCCGCTTTGTTGTTTTTAAGGCGGGATACTGCGACACGTATCTCGCTCTGGTTCGGAGGTGGACAGTTAATACCATCGTCATGGATTGGAGCGGGATCTTCCGTATACAGTTAATTTCTGAATTGATCTCACCATATCTTCAGAACGTTATCCGGGTCCGTCACTAGCTGTTCATCGCTGTTCTGGCAGGAGGGCAACCATGTTCCACGCATTCTCGCCTTAACTCTCTTGTGGAATTTTCGGGCTTCCTCTCTACTTCGGAGCAACTCTGTGCACTCACCCTGTCTCTTCTTCAGCTCCTTATTTTTCAGTCTAAAGAGACGAGTTACCTCTCAGCTCCCTGTGCCGTTCACAAACAGCTTGCCTGTCTTTGGCTGCTGTTTCGTCCTGTATGCAGCATCCGTCTCTTTCGTGGCATTGCGAATTTTATCACCGTACCAGGAATCTTCTTGAGACGGCTTTGAGTACTGAAGTACGCTTCTCACAGTCCGTTCTATGGAGTCGGATATATGTTGTCACTTACTTACTTAATTTCCCTTTACACCCCATGAATGAGGTATGGAATAGCTTCTCGCGTTGTTGTGAATTAACACGCTTTCAATTTTTAGATTCACAACTAACGGCACCTACTTGTTTATCGACAAATGCGAACGTCACTGTTTGAGAAGCTCTTACTAGACATGCCGATTGACTCGACACTAATACTGCGAAGTTGCTATCGACAACATTCGAGGTGAGCCGATAATGAAAGACATATATTTTTTTAAGATGACTGGAGCCAGGAGTTAAACCTGTGATCTCCCGCATGGTAGTCGCGAGTTCTAACCACTATGCCATGGCTGGTCCCACTGTTGCCACTGCGAGGTAATATCAGGGGTTGGAGCCTTTCGTAGCAGATGAGTGATAGGGTTGCAGTAGGCATCCGCTACCTCAGTGGTCCGCAGTTTACCGATGTCCAGCTTTCGTTATGCCAGGTTACATACGTTTTTAGCTATGCCTAGCCAGGTGCGCACCTTAATGTAGTGATCTGAGTCAGTGTTCGTATCGCTGATCACTTTTTTGTGTGCAGACTGAATTTTCCGATGGTAGGCTCAAATGCGGTCTCCTTGCCTATTTTCGCATTTTAAGCGCCTAGTACAATTTTGATGTCATGGCTTGGGCTATGGTCATAAACATTTTCAACGCTCTCGTAGAACTCGTCTTTGACCTCATTTCTTTTCTCTTCTGTCGGAGCATGGGCACATATAAGTGTTATGTGGAAAAACTTTGTTTTGACGCTTATGGTGGCTATACTCTTATAGTGGCTATACGTCCTTGAGAAATGGTGTCGCAGTCTCTTGCCAATCACAAATGCACATACAAACTCGTGCTTGTTCGCATGACCACTGTAGTAGATTTCCCACGTCTTCACTTACGACCACTCGTGTTCCGTCCGGATTTCCTCTAAAGCGGTTATGTCAGCCTTGCAGTCTTCGAGGACTTTCGCCAGTTGGATGGAGGCACCCGGCTTATACAGTGTTCAAAAATTCCAGGTGCATATCCTCTAATCATGCTCCTTAATTCGTTTGCGTTGGTCGTCAACATTTTGGGGGTCCTTTTTATTTTTTTAAAATTAATTTCCTTGCAATAGTTAATGCTTCGGTGGCGGGTTGCAAGCCCAGTGCACCACGTCGCAGTTTTCTCATTCTGCCATGTTTTTATTACAGCCGCCCATTCTGGGTCTGACGCTGACTAGGGTACCGCTCATTCTGGGCCGACATTCTTGGGTTTTAGATTTCGCCCTCTAACGGGTGTAAAAGGCACGTTTCCAAGCGTCACCACGTGAAGGTACTCCGTCCGCAGTAGTACCACGAATACGGAGACATGTGAGTAGACTTCATGTGCAATTGGCAAGGATCATTGTGGGTTTGCCAGGTTGAACCGACCAGAAGCTTTATCAAAAGTTGGTTTAAATAGGCATTTGCTATCTCGGTGGATAAAACTTTGTGACGTCTAGCTTTCGGTGCGTTTGGTTTCGAGTGTTTTTTGCGCTGCTTATTCTCGTGCGTGCTTTGGTTGCAAATAGGTGGTAACTCGAGTCTATATTTGCACCACGCATCAAATATACATCCATGACACTGCCGACATGCCTTCCATCAATTACAACAAAACCAAGCTAACCCTTGCAAATCGTATATAATTTTTGTCATCTTTTTCTTTTATTACAAAACCACTGCTGCAGCACTCCGGTGTTATCAATAATTAATTCACCTCCTTAAATATCTACCTTAATTTTCAACAATTTTTCTTACGACATTGTCACATACTCTAGGACAGTATCCATCCTTTACACTGAATTAGTCCTGTAAATTTAAGGGTCTGTTGCAAACACACCACAAAATTTACACACACTGTTGCCTGCATTTATTTAAATGAAACTATATACTCTAACGATTACATACATTTCACTCTGCGTATACATACGCAGGTATACTTCGTTATATGCTACTCACAGATATACAAAGATATCCTTTTTTTGCACTGGCAACATTTTATCCTACAATGTATCGCCTCAACACTAAATTGTATCTGGGTATCTGGGTGTATGTATGTGTGTGTGTGTGTGCATGTGTAATTGGATATGTGTATGCACTGCATATGTGTATGGATGTGGCATCCTTAATACCGGCACATCAGGTGCTAAACAGTTTATTTAAAAATGTATGAAAAAAAAACTGTGAGCGTGACGATAAATGGCTAGAGTGCACAGTGGTGTTTTATTAACGGATATAGTTTATGAATATAATATGTTAAGATGGTCCGATGGACTAAATTTCCTGTATATAAAGGTTCGACAGAGACATCAACATTTTTGAGCTATAAGTTAAGGTGATTCATTTAGAACCTTTTTCTTTAATCTTTAATTAAACAGATTAAAAAACGGGATGTCGGTATATTTTTTATGATCCGAAATGACTATTTTAATGACATTCATTTATTTAAAATAATTTTAATACAAAGGTTTACGGCGACTACTCCGTAGGATGTCTATTCGAAAGGTCCAACATTCAGAAACTATTTGCGTCTATAATTTTGGTAATTTAAATTTCGGAGGTGCAATGCCACTTGGTCTAGGCTACCATGTTGTAGGTCCTTAATGCAGCCTTAGGTGGTTATTAAACTGATTTCTAAATAATGCCATTATATCAATCGCTGCGTATGCCGTAAGACAGTATTGGTGAAACAAAATACCGATTACACCAATTTCAAGCAACAAAAAGTCGGTCATCGTAATACGGTAACGCTCGTCATCGACGATGTGTTCTGTCCGACCTCGTTTGTAAGGAATCGGACATCGGTCTGTTAAATCGGACTACGGTCTTTTGAATCGGATTTTGGTCTGTTGAATCGGACTTCGGTCTGTTAAATCGGACTTTGGTCTGTTGAATCGGACTTCGGTTTGTTGAGTTGGGCTTCAGTTTGTTGAATCGGACTTCAATCTATTGAATCGTACTTTGGTATGTTGAATCGGACTTTGGTCTGCTGAATCGTACTTCGGTCTGTTAAATCTGACTTCGGTTTGTTGAATCGGGTCGTCCTGTTGAATCGTACTTCGGTTTGTTGATTCGGACATCGGTCTGTTAAATCGGACTTCGGTCTGTTAAATCGTCCTTCGGTCTGTTGAATCGGATTTCAATCTGTTGAATCGGACTTCGGTCTGTTGAATCAGACTTCGATCTGTTGAATTGGACTTTGGTCTCTAGAATCGGACTTTGGTCTGTTGAATTGGACTTCATTCTGTTTAATCGGACTTTGGTCTGTCGACTCGGACTTCGATCTGTTGAATCGCACTTCGGTCTGTTAAATCGGACTTCGGTCTGTTGAATGAGACTTCGGTCTGTTAAATCGGACTTCGGTGTGCTAAATCGGACTTCGGTCTGTTGAATCAGACAGCGGTGTGTTGAATCGGACTTCGTTCTGTTCAATCGGACTTCGGTCTGCTGAATCGGACTTCGGTCTTTTGAATCGGATTTCAATCCGTTGTATCGGAGTAGTCGGGCTGTCAAATCGGACTTCGGTCTGTTAAATCGGGCTTTGGTCTGTTGAATTGGAATTCATTCTGGTGAATCGTACTTGGTTCTGAGAATCGAACTTAGGTCTGTTGAATCGGACTTCGGTCTGTTAAATCGGACTTCGGTCTGTTGAATAAGACTTCGGTCTGTTGAATCGGACTTCGATCTGTTGAAACGGACTTCGGTCTGTTAAAACGGACTCTGGTCTGCTGAAACGGACTTCGGTCTGTTAAATCAGACATCGGTCTGTTATATCTGGCATCTGTCTGTTGAATCGGACTTCGGTCTGTTCAATCGAACTTCAGTCTGTTGAATCGGACTTCGATCTGTTGAATGGGACTTTGGTCTGTTGAATCGGACTTTAGTCTGTTGAATCGGACAAAGGTCAGTTGAATTGTTAAGTAAATGCCAGGGACTGTGCCGTCGGGTCATAATAAAGCTTCCGACGTCCAATTCTAATTTCAGCGTTTCGTTTGAGACTTAGACTAAGAGACTTAGAGTGTTTCTAGCTAAGCAATACTCCCTGTCATGTAAATCTCTGCTTAGGTTAATATCTCACTCTGATTGAGGATATAACAATTTAATTTATAAATTTGAATTCAAACAAATATTACTCCATCGCGACCAATGTGTCCTTTCCTTCTTAAATCTCCTGTACAAGGACTCACATTCTGTTGGTTGACATTTATAAATCCTATAAAATTACAGCTTGTGTTTCTTGGTCTACCTCTGGCTGTGCAAACTAGCAAGTGTGTGTAAGTGTGTTTGTGTGTGTGTGAATATGTAACCGATTCGTGTTCGTTTGTTAAAACTTTAAATATTTTATACTTTCTAAATGACAACAACATTAATTTTATGTTTATAAAACAATGTCTCGGTCCTCTGTCTGTCGGTCTGTCTTTGTCACCCAACCCAAGTTACTTTATTTTATGTTGAATTTTATATTTGAAGAAATTCTTTGTCAGTTTGACAGCATTTTTTGTGTGCTTTCATTGAAGCAACAACAAAACAAAAAATAAAAACAAATCATAACCATTGTGTAGTCTATAAGTTGTGCATTCCTTATATATGTATGTATGAGGACAGTTGGGTGTATGTAAAGTACAAGTATGTGTGTTTGTGTTTATTTATAAAGGATAACGCATTTAAATATAAAATGAGATTTTACTTTTAAAGCAAACAATTTGTGTAATTTTTGTCTTTGCACCTTTGTTTATTCTCTAGCAAAAGTGTTGATAATATTTATGACAAAGTTCTCAGTGGGGGGTTTACTTTTTAAGATGATTCTGGCATTTAGTACCTAGTATTCGTTTAAGATTGACACTGGCTATAATGCATTAAGCAGAGTTGAGTTGTATGGAATATCTGGCTAACTCTTTAACACAACATCTTTGACAAAAGGATACACCGGCGTAGAGGCAAAAACATTTAAAAATCCGCGGGAATGACGTAGATGGTTGGTGTCCTTTTTATTGTGAATTCATATTTGCTATTTTACAAGCTTTCTTTCTCTGTAGGCCAAATGCATTCTCAATTTAATTCTAAGTCTTTTACGTAATTTAACATTTTAGTCATTCTCTTTTGGTAGAGACTATAAATTTTGGCACATAACTTGACCGACCTTTTTAGGACAATTATTTGTTGAAAGAAATATTCTTTTGTTTAATCGGCCTTCGGTCTGTTGAATCGGACTTCGGCCTGTTGAATCGGACTTCGGTCTGTTTAATCGGACTTTGGTCTGTTGAATCGGACTTCGGTATGTTCAATCGGACTTCGGTCTGTTCAACCGGACTTCGGTATGTTCAATCGGATTTCGATCTGTTGAATCGGACTCCTGTGTGTTAAATCGGACTTAGGTATGTTAAATCCAACTCCTGTTGGTTATACCGACTTGTCGGTTGTACAGATTTCGGTCTGGTACACGAAGATACTCTTCGTTCATGTAGCATTGTACTAGAAATTAGCACCGTCGCATTTTGATACTAACACTCCGTCATATGCGAGTATTAGTTTAGTGGCGGGTTCGGAATCGATACAACTACGAGTGGCATAAGTTGATACGCTGAAGTACGCGATTCATCAATACGATCCTGAGTTGCAGATACCAAACTGATTTACCGACGTAAGCCAAATCTTCGGTACAACTACGAGTGGCATAAGTTGATACTCTGAAGTACGCGATTCATCAACACGATCCTGAGTTGCAGATACCAAACTGATTTACCGACGAAAGCCGAAGCATCGATATATTCCCGAAAATTAACCTGAATACCCGACTAAACCCGAATCACAATGACGGCCACGTATTCCTGATATAAACTTAACCACCACCAAAACCGATACATCAATCATCACTTGCTGATATTAACCTGAAACCCCGACAAACCAGAATCACCGTAATCGGTCATTGCAGTCATAGGCCACATCAATACTCGTAGAGCGTATTACTAAAAGTTCAGGATAATCTCAAATCGGCCTGTGTACAAATTACTGGACAGGACAACATCGCTATCACTTAATCCGAATCTGGATTGTTTTCGAATTTAAATACTTTATCCAGTAGATTATAAGTTTGATTTACACCATCAGCTATCATTTGAATTGCACATCAAACAAAACTGCTATTTTGTCCTTGTCAGGGAACATTTACTGAGTTCTTTCACCGTAAGGTTTTCTGGGTCCTTGTGTCGGCCCTGGCGACAACTGGACTTACCTCAGCCGACGAGAAAACCACGTTACACTGCGAGAGACGATGGAGCTTTTTTAAGGCCGGTGACGATGAGCTGGTAACGTACATGCACCAGCTCGCAAACACGATTTGGCTCAAAGAATTCATGAACGATGATTGGAATCTGAGTGTTCTATGTCTTGTGCTTAAGAAAGGCGATCCAAGTGTGTGTACCAGCTATCGCGGGATCAGCCGTTTACCCATCGCTTACAAGGCCCTGTCTAGTGTGTTATGTGAAAGACTTAAGCCCATTTTGGCGAACCTGATTGGACCTTATCAGTGTGGCTTTAAACCTGGTAAAACTACGACCGACCATATATTCACACTACGACAAATCCTGGAGAATAACAAAGAAAAGCGGATCGACACCTAGCATCAGTTTATCGATAACAAAACTGCATTTGATAATCCGATACGACAGAAACTATTAAATGCTATGGCTGAGTTTGATAACCCCGCGTAGCTGACACGCCAATGCGGGATGACATTGACTGACACAAAATGTGAAAGTAGACACAAATCTGAATTAGCCATTTTCTACCAAGCGAGGCTTTAGACAAGACGATAGTCTGTCAAGCGATCTTTTTATCATCTTAATGGAGATGTTCATGGAAAAGGCTGCAGTAAACGCGACAGATATTATATTTAACACGACGCTGGCATATGCCGATGACATAGATATAGTTGGCCATGGACTGCGGAATGTTATTGGGGCCTTTTCAATCATTGAGAAGCCTTCGGCGGAAATGACTCTGGTGATGAATGAGGACAAACGCAAGTTATATGTTTCAACAAACAAAGAGTTTACTAGTTTGGGATGCTGCGAGCAGGTTAAGAACTATAACTTTGAAGTGGATAAATGATTTTTTCTACCTTGGCAAAAAAAAAAAACAAATAATGTCAGCCTGCCTTGCACTACAGCGCAGAATCCACAAGCGGATCAATCTATTCTGGGAGTCTTGGAGAGAAAAATACTTCGCAAAATATTTGGACCCATCATCGTTAACGGCGAGTACTGTCGTCGAATGAACTTTGTGCTGTCCAACAACATCGACGTAGTCAAGAGCGTTTAAATAGACCGAATGCGTTGGCGTGGACACGTTGCGTGAATGTATCAAAATGTTCCACCTAGAAAAGTCTTCGGCAATAAACTTGAAGGACGGCTCATGAGGTTTTATCTAAGTTTGGTGTGACGAACTATCTACGGAGCGCAGAAGACCAAAGCGCTTGAAATTCTTTTCTATGTGCGACTACTCAAGGATGAATTGCCGTTGTTGCTACCATAGAAGAAAAAGAAAAATATGTGCTGAGAAAATTATTTAGTCTTTATGTACTTAATTTTTACATCCAAAATTTTCAAATTATAAAGAACCAAATATCTCGAAAATATCTCGGATAGAATGGAACACAGTACAACACATGATTTTGGGACTCAATTCTGAGAATTGCATGTGAAAGTATCCCCAAAAATAAGAATTTCTGCATCGTGTGTTTTGTCAACTTGGCTGCATGAATAATTAAATGGCCATACGAATTTTATTGCTCAAGGTGGATTTTTGGCACCTTTGGTGTATTTAAACACGGTTATATAATATCTCGTCATAAGGGTATTGTATTCGAAAGTAAAACTTTCTTAAAAATTAACTTAATCTGTTTTAATAATGACCTTGTAATTTTGGGTTAAACTTTATATGAATATTACCCATGCCAGAGAGTATGAGTTATGTGGAATTTTATTTATTACTCATACGTAAATCAGTTTATACCAAAGTAAGTGTAAAGGAGCGTTCAGACACAAGGATATGACTGCTATGAACCGTTAACACACAACATTTTCTCTCACCGCCTAAGACATAAGTGGCCGTATTTCATCTACGATTTGTTTATTTTATTTTCTACGAAAAACCAAAATTTTCGTTTGTATAAAGGCAACACATACTGCGCTTATCACTAAAAAACACAGTACAACACATGATTTTGGGACTCAATTCTGAAAATGGCCCCAAAAAGAAGAAGTTCTGCATCATTTGTTTTTTCAAGTTACATGCCATAATAATTTAATATCGATTTGAAGTTAGTAAGTATCATATAGGGGAATTTGTCACCTTTTAGGGTCCTAGTCCGAGTACCAAATCAATGAGCTGAAAAACGTTGTACTGAGTAATTTTCCGACCGTTATTCACGTGGAAATAACTAGAACATTTCTGCAAAAAATTTCTAAACAGTGGATGTTAAGATCCGTCGTTAAACTATCGGTTGCGTTGTGTGAGTCTAGAGATAGAAGCGTTTTAACTCTCTCGAATGCGAGAAGATCTTTCCTAGATGCCATAAGTTCTTTACCCAACAAACTATCACCTTAATTACCTAGACACCTGCTAAACATAGACTGCTTAAATCCAAAATAAAGTGGTAATTTAGTAAGTCATTTCTTAGCGTAACTGTTCAAAATGACAACAAAATGAACACAAATTTAGGTTATGTTTATACATACCCCATCTTAGTCCAAGCGGCAGGCACCACATCTCCTCTCTCCATTTAACATTGTTCCATGCTCCATTTTTAATCTTAGAACACAACTACTGTAAAAAACGTCACTGACGTCACCAACAAGCAGTAGCAGCAGTTGTTTCATTAAGTTTAATGTAACACTACCACAAACAGGCAAGTGATGCACATTCACACACACACTCATTGAGACTTCTAACACTGACACATGCTCTCACTCACATGAATATATGCATGCTGAGATCCCTATTTTTTTTGGATGGTGCTGCGGTAGTGCATTCTGTGGTAGTGCATACATCATACGTACCTCCTCTTTTACTCTCTCTCTCTCTCTCTATGTAACCATATTTTAGGTCTTACTGGGTTAAGTGTTAGTGATGTTAAGTGTTTCGTTTTGTACTGTAAATATACGCCGTCATATCTACAATGTGTTTGTATGTGTTGGTGCCGTAGCTATAGTTATGTGTGTATGGCACATGAACATATGATCATCGTATATATTTATGAAATGTCAAGTCAAAAGTTTTGCCACAGATGTTTTGTGTGTTTAAATACAACTATTTGCTAAAATGATTGTAGATTTTTTATTCTCTGCGTCTTTCTTAATTTTACCCAAAACTGTCATGGAGCTGTACTGGCGGCGGTTGTGGTATGATGAGTATATTAGTGGATGGTTATTAGTACATATGCACATGATGTACATATAATAGTAATAAGGGAAAGATGTTTATTGTAACCACTTTGGTTTGTGTATGTTACTTTATGAGCTTAAATACGACAAAGATTAATAACTCTTACAGCACAAGGCAACAGTTTTATTAATATGATGGGCAACCATAAATATGATGTGCATTTTTTTAACCTGATGTGCATACAATAAATAAAGTAATTGCATGTCAAGTTACCACATGAATTGTAAGCGGTGTCTGGCCTTAAGCTATATACGTTGTTTTTTTTCTATTAGATGTTTAGGGACCGGCCGTGGCATAGTGTTTAGAACACGTGACTACCATGCGGGAGATCCCGGGTTCGATTCCCGGCTCCAGTCATCTACATTTTTCTTTCATTGCCGGCCCCCTCGATGTTGTCGACAGCAACTTCGCAGTATAGTGTCGAGTCAATCGACATGGCTAGTAAAAGCTTCTCAAACAGTGACGTTCGCATTCGTCGATAAACAAGTATGTGCCTTTTATTGTGAATCTAAAATAGAAAGCGTGTTAATTCACAACAACGTGAGAAGCATCCCATATCTCATTCATGGGGTGTAAAGGAAAATTAAGTTTAAGTAAGATGTTTATATTAAGTCAGCAAAATAAGAAATTATTAAGTTAATTAAATACAGATTTCACTGTCTCGATCAGTTTTGTCCACATCCAAGAGTACCGTCAACCATAGGTCGCTATACGCTGCTATACTCTATAACCATATCTTTAGTTTTTTAAACATTTTCTGCTATGCCATAAATATTTTAAAACCACGATTTATATGTAAGCACACGAAAAACAGCGAAGAAAACAAAACAACAAACAAGAAAACTACTTGTTGTAATACCATCAAGAAAGTGTTTCCATTTGGGTTTCTTTAAGATTTCAAATCTTTGTTGCTTTTGCGTTTCAGTCCTTAAGTGTGTGACATTTTCTTGCCATTGTCGTCCTTAAGGTTTGCTTTGCTTGTTTTGTGTGTGTATTTGTGTGTGTGAGGGTGCCTAAAGTACTTAGAAACAAATACTTTACATTTTAATTCTGTTTTGCGTTTTTTTGTTGTTGTTGCTTCTTTTCTTCGCTTTAGCTTTCGCACAAACTCTTGACATTTGCTCGAGATTTGCTCTTCCACAAATCAAACCAAACATCTAGAAAAATAAGAATAACAACTAAAGGTATATATATGTATGTATATGTATGCGCGTGAGTATATATTGTATATAAATACAAGAATTCTGTTTTTCTTTTCATTTCACTTTGAAATAAATTCCTTTTAGCAAAACTTTTCGAATCGAAAGATTTTATGTTGAATAAAACAAAGTTTGCATTTTCTTGTGCGTTTTAGTTTTATGTTTGGTATTGTGGTTGTTGTAGTTATTGTTGTTGTTTCTGAACCTATTTGCGCTCATGTGTCATTCATTCATATTTAAATGACATTTTATCTTTATCTTCTAGGATAGAGGTATATATAGAGGGCAGAGGATAATGTTGGACGAAAAAGAGAAAAAACTTAGGACATTTTGTCACTTAATCCGATCCTCTTTACTGGGAAAAAAGGTCGCCTATAATCTAGAAAGGTGGGATAGGTAAAGGTAACTGCGCAATGGGACTTAGACAGCTTTTGTTTGAAAATGCTGTCTTTTATTGTATCAAAAAGTAAAGTTATTTAAATGCTCCAAAATGTATTGAAATGTTCCGAAAGTCCTTTAAGTGTGCCATGAAAGCGTACTTTTATTGTACCACTAAATAGTTTTTTTTTTATAAGAAGTACTCTTGGATGCAGAAAACAGTTTTATGGTTCCAACAACGTACTTTAAATGTGGGCAGTTTCATTGGGACGGGTGTGACCATGTTACTCACATATTTGGTAATAATTCATGAAAAGAAAATTTATTATTAAAAAAAAAAGCTGTGATTACCAAGAATGTTAAGTTTTAAAACGGTTAGTAACAGCTAGACACTGAAAGATTTCTGCTTAGAATATCCATTAGAAGACAACGATGGGTGTGACCTTAGGAATTTGGGCTTGTACAAAATTATGTATTTCAGGTTAAATTCTGTAAAATTTTCTTTAGAAAGTCCACAATTGTTATGATGGAAGTTATTGTTTATACAAAAAACTAATTTTTCTTAATAAGAAACTTTAAAAAAAAGACGGGTGTGACACCATTTTGCGGCGGGTGTGACCTAGTAAAATAAACCACAAAAGTTTATAGAGTTCCATTAAAAATAACATCCATACCATTGTGCCAAACAGCGTCAGTGAATCCTCCACATGACTCCGTCTTACTTTTCGCGCTGGAGTTTTCTTATCCATCCTTACGATAGGAGGAGATATGACAGGCAGGATATGACAGTTTGGCTAGGAGCGGGACAGTCGATGTTATCGTCTCAGATTGATGCAGAGCGGGCATACAGATGTGATCTTTCCATATCCTCATTAAGTTATCGGAGTCCGTAACAATATGACCATTTTTACAGGAGGAAGACCTTCCATGTGCCTTTCTATTTATCTTCTACCGTCATTGCCATTTGTCTTGTATGTAGCATCATGTTTCCGGCTGATTTGCGGTATTCATCAGCGTATCAAGCATTATTGTGTAGGAGTTTTACTTCTCGCAGTCCTTTTCCTCAATTGTACAATATACTGTAACTGCGCTATAGTATTTTCAGGAGTTGCAGCATCGGAAGTAGTTGAGTGAGTTGGTTGGAATAGGCTTTGGCTATCTCCACGGTCTCCAGCTGTCTCTGGAAATCTCTGCTGTGACGTTGCTGTTGAATTTGATATTCGCATACCTAATTTGTCGTGTTGCTCGCGTATGCCGATGATATTGATATCATTGGCCGTGGATTGCGGGATGTTACTGCGGCTTTTTCGAGCATTGAAAAGCATTCGGCGTAAGTGGGTCTGGTGATAAATAAGGACACAACCAAGTTATTTGTGTCGACGATCAACGAGTCTACTCGTGTGGGACGCTGCGTGAACGTTGACAACTATAACTTTGAAGTGGTAGATGATTTTGTCTACCTTGGCTCCGCCATAAACAAAAATAATAATGTCAGCCTGAAAATCAAAAGACGAGTATTGATCGCAAATGGTAGATGATTTTGTCTACCTTGGCTCCGCCATAAACAAAAATAATAATGTCAGCCTGAAAATCAAAAGACGAGTATTGATCGCAAACCGCTGCTATGCGCTTAGCAAGCGATTTAATTACAAAGCGCTCTCTCGAAAAACAAAGATCCAACTCTATTAGACTTGATCCTACCTGTCTTGTTCTACAGCGCAGAATCCTGGGTAATGAACAATCAATCTATTCTGAGAGTCTTCGAGAGAAAAATACTACGCAAAATATGAATGAATGAATCATGAGCTGTACAACGACATCGACGTAGCCAAGCGCGTTCAAATAGACCGAATGCGCTGGCTTGGGCACGTTGTACGAATGGACGAAAACGCTCCGGTTCGAAAAGTCTTCGGCAATAACCTCGACGTGCGGCGCAGGAGAGGGCGACCAAAACTTTGATGGATGGACCAGGTGAAAGAGCAGTAACTAAGCTTGGTGTGACGAACTATCAAAAGACCAAAGCGCTTGAAATACTTTTCTACGTGCGGCTACTGATGGATACATTTCTGTTGTTGCTGCCATTAAAGAAGAAAACCTGTCGTATGTCTAAGAAACTTTACGCGTATCCTCCATCGATTGCTATGTGATCTATTTGATTTCTGGTAACTTGATTGGGTTATATCCCTGTTTCTCTGTGTATGTTTTTGTGATCAAATCATGTGCTGCTAATTACCATGTTCCTTGCTACAGAGAAACTGATCAGGCTGATTCCGTTTGGCGATGTGTCGGTATGCAGACTAAATTTTCCGACTGTTGAGCTAAAGACAGTCTTCCAGCCAATTATGGCATTCATATCTCCCAGCACGATTTTAACATCTTGGTCCGGGCTATGGGCATTCTTTCTAGTCTGACGTATTACACAGTACAACATTTATCAACTCATTGATTTGGGACTCAATTCTGAGAACTGAGCCATAAATTTGACAAATACTTACTAACTTCAAATCGACATTAAATTATTATGGCATGTAACTTGACAAAACTAATGATGCAGAACTTCTTTTTTTGGGGCTACTTTCACTTACAGTTCTCAGAATTGAGTCCCTAAATCATATGTTGTACTGTGTAATTCTTTTTTGACCTCAACAGTTTTCTCCTCCTTCCGGTCAGCATGAACACATATCAGTGTGATGTGGAAACATTTTTCGTTTCACTCTTATGGTGGCGTTTCGTGCACTTACAGGAGTAAACCTAGATACGTAGTATCATAGTCTCTTGCAGGCCTCAAATTCACAACCAAACTCATGCTTATCCGCGTGGCAGCTGTAGTACACGACACACATCCTCATCAGCGAGCTTACATATCCAGTCGAACGGATTTCCTCTATGGTAATAATGTAAGCCGCCATACAGGATGTCTTCGAGGACATCCGCCAATTCAACAGAGGCATCTGATCTTTATAGAGCAGTCAACCGCGAGAGATAGCCCATGGGCCCCATGAGCGAGAGAACCACACATGTATTCTCACACACATGGAACGAAAACAAACAAATGGATTCACATTTATAAAATACCCAGCAGCGGAAAAGAAGAGGCATTGTAAAAATATGCCTGCAAACATGCCTTCAAAGGCAGTTTGTTGACATTCAAATACGCCTTCCTTTTCCAGGCATGTATACAGGCTATAATAAGTCCTTCACTTGGCCTTATAAAAAATTCCATACCCATGCACATTTCGCTTCTCAAATGAGACCTGCAATGAGGTCTCTTACTAGGATGAGAATAGATCCCGCAGACATGCCTGTTTCCCTTCTTAAAACTGGCCTTTGAGCAGCCCTACTGTGTACCTCACAAAAATAGCATAGATGTTCTCAAAGGGCATGCAAACTTTCTTGCCTTAAACAGGCCTGTTGACAGTGCTATTAGTAGAAGGAAGAATTGACGTTCATAGCCATGCACTTGTCACTTCTCCGATTAGGCCTGTTGGCAGGCCTCTTAAGGGAAGGTAAGACAGATGTTGTTAGTATCTTCAAATCTCCACTCATGGCCACGAATATTACACGACCTTGTTAGATTATAAACATTTCAAATAAGTCTTAGTACACATTTGTATGCCACTTTTTCTATTAACTTTTTGTTCTTTTTTAAATCTACTTTAAGTTTCGAAACAAAGTGGCAACGCAACAAAGTCCTTCAAAGCCTACCAAAAAATTTCCTCATGCTAAGAGTGTCATATTTGTTATTCCATCTGACTCACTTTTACGCATTGATATGATTATACCACTTGTGATAGTAGTCAAACAGCTATCGTTATCTATTTGCCTAAAAGTTAGCTAACAAATAAGTTTATGCAAAGATCATAGAAAACTTTTTGCATTAAATTCATAGCAAATAATTGTATGTGGAAAAAAATGTATGCACCTTCAATTGTTTGACATCAGCGTTAAGATTTGTTTTTACAGCAAACGACAAGCGTTAACTTTTTATTATTTATTACTCTCTATGATTTATGAAACTGTGATGTTCCATCGAAATATCCGAAAGAAATGATTGCAGTTATTATTTGATTTTATAAAAAACCGCTAAAAACATTTTCAAATGCGTGAAAGGCGATACAAAAGAAAGGCCATCAAGGTAGAAAAGCTTTTTTCAACATAAACAAGAAAGAAGTTAATAAAGAATGTTTTCTCATAGTGAATGCTTGTGAAGTTTTTCGAGTCTATGCTCCCAAGTTATAAGCTTCGAATGTATTATTCTAAATAAACATTTCACAATCATTGATTAAAGTCTGCTGATGAGGATTCGTTGCTGAATCCGAAATAGCTATACAGACTGCTTGTCACTATGAGAATTCATTATCTGCTATACTTCTTTCAAATACATAAATGGTCTTGAGATTAAATACTTACTTACTTAAGTGACCCATTACAACCGTCGAACGTATCATAACTTAGGGGCCTGAAGTTTCAAATAATTCCACACGCTTCGCTCTTCTGCGTGCGTTTTCCAGTTAGTCTTACCAGATGGTGGTACGTCGCCTACGACTTGGTCCTTCCAATGAAGTTTCGGTATCCCTGCTCTGCGCCGTCCTTCAGGTTCGCCTTATAACACCTTCCACTCTTGAGCATTTACATCCATCCTGGCAACATGTCCCAGCCATCGAAGTTGTTGTGGATTCTGACTCTGTTAGCTACGTCGATGTCGTGGTAAAGCTCATGTTTCTAAAGTGCTTCCGTTGTCAGTAAAAACATCTATTGGCGAGCATTATTCTCCGCTTGATTTCTTGGCTGACACTATTTTTCTTATTGACGGCACATCCGAGGTAGGTGAATTCATGTACTACCTCAAAACAATTATTTTCAACGTTGACTGTGCGTTCCAATCGAAAGCACTCTTTGTTGGTCGAAATCATTGATAATATATTTTGTCCTCGTTGACCGCTTAACTCATTTTTGTTGACTCCTTCTCTAGCGATGAGAAAGCAGCAGTAACAGTCCGCAGATTTCGGCCAATGATGTCTATATAACCGGCTAGTGGCATCCCGCAAAGTCGTATTAGCTTCGCGGGGATACCAAACTCAGCCGTAGCATCCAACAATTTCTGTCTTATCGGACTGTCGAATGCAGCATTGTAGTCGATGAACAGACGGTAGGTGTCGATCTGCATTTCTTGGGTCTTCTCCAGGATTTGTCATAGTGTGACTATGTGGTCGATCGTGGATTTACCAGGTCTAAAGCCACACTGATAATTTCCAATCAGGTTCGCCAGAATGGGCTTTGTATGTGATGGGTAAAAGGCTAATCCCGCGATAACGCGCGACATTGAACATGCATGTTACCAGCTCATCGTCGCCGGCTTTAAAAAGCCCTGCCGGCAGTCCATCGGCTCCCGCAGCTTTATTAATTTTAAGCCGTGCAATTGCCGTGCTGATCTCGTTTGTGTCGGTGGTGGACAGTCTACTCCATCTTCGATGATTGGTGTGATTTCGTCACTTATGCTGCCTTCGGGAACGATTAAAATCCGAAAGTGTTCCCTCCATACTTGCTGTACACTCTGAGTGAACGTGACCACATTTTTGTCTCTGTCCTTTCAGGTGGGGATCCCTGTTCAAAAACCTTTGCTTTTAGCCCTTTGGTAGAACTTTCCGGCTTCACCTCTATCCCTGTAGTTTTCGATATTCTGGCGCCATCTTTTCTTTCACAGACGCTTTTTCCGCCTGAACAGGCGTTTCATCTGCCTCCTTTTCTCATTATAACGCACCTTCACCGCACGCGTCGCCATTGGCTGCAGTTTTGCTTTGTATGCAGCATCCATTTCCTCAGATATTTCGCGACATTCATCATTGTACCAGGGCTTGTCTTAGCGTAGTTTTTTATAACCCAGTAAGCTCGTTGCGGCAGTGGTCATAGAATTCGCAATATGCTGCCACTGTGTGTCGGGAACATCAGGACTAGGGGGTTTCTTTGGAGTAATTAAGAGAGAGAGTTGGTTGGAATAGGCATTGGCTATCGGTGGTATGCAGCTTTGGGATATCTAGCTTCCTTTGCGTTTGATTACGATCATCACCCTATCCATAACTGTATTCAATAGTGCTTGAGACCTCTTTCCGTGTTGAATAGTTTAGAGTGATCGTTACCAATCTTAACCGAGGATTTGGTGTTTTCCAAGGTACATTTGCAAAGTCGAATCATTTTGCAGCAATACCAAACTGAGACATGGCCTCATAGTCGACAAAGATGTGGTAGGTGTCGATCTGTTTTTTATGAACTTTTTCCAGGATTTGTTGTGAAGTGAATATACGATCTGTCGTAGATTTACCAGGTCTACAGTCGCGCTGATAAGGTCCAATTAGTTTTTCTACAATTGGCTTTAGACGATCATTGGTAATAGGCTTATTCCGCTGTGTTCTTACACTCACTATGATCTACTTTCTTTTATATTGGACATAACAGACTAAGACTCCAATCCTCGGGCATGCTCTCCTCCAGCCAGATGTTTTCCATGACCTAATGCATGCTTCACCTCCTCCCCGCCTGCCTTAAACAATTCAGCAGCTCCAGCTGCTTTTTTGTTGTTCTTAAGGCGGGATATTGCGACACGTATCTCGCTCTGGCTCGGAAGTGAATAGTTAATACCATCGTCATGGATTGGAGCGGGGTTTGCTGTAGTGGTGTCCGTATCCAGTAAATTTCTGAAATGATCTCTCCATATCTTCAGAACGTTATCCTGGCCGTTATCTGGTCATCACTGTCCTTGCGGGAGTGCAACCCTGTTCCAAGCATTATTGCCTTAACTCTCTGTTTGCATTTTCGGGCCTCCCTCTACTTTGGAGCAACTCTGTGCACTCATCCTGTCTCTTCTTCAGCTACTTTTTTCCCGTCTAAAAATACTAGTTGCCTTTCATCTCTTCTCTCTGTTCCGTTCACAGACAGTCGCGATGCCATTGTCTGCTGTTTCGCCCTGTATGCAGCATTCGTCTCTCTCGTGTCATTGCGACATTCATCATCGTACCAGGCATCTTCTTGAGACGGCTTTGAGTACCCAAGTACGCCTCTGGCAGTCCGTTCCGTGTAGTCGGCGAGGTAATATTATCAGGTGTTGGAGCATTCCGTAGCAGTTGAGTTAAGTGGTTGGAGTAGGCCTTAGCTACCTCTGTGGTCCGCTGTTTACCGATGTGCAGCTTTCGTAGTGCCCGTTTACGTACGTTTTTCGCCATGCTCAGCCTTGTGCGTACCTTAACTGCGGTAAGGTAGTAATCGGACTCAATATTCGCACACCTTGTCACTCGTACGTCGAGAACATTCGATGCGTGCCTTACTTGGACTTTTACGTGATCTATCTGATTCCTAGTCAATTGATCTAAAGGTAATAAATAAAATAAGGCAGCAGCCTTATGAATATTTTGATGGTCAAATTTAGGGCTGCGAGAAAACAATTAGTCTGATTCCGTGGTTCGACATATCTGTGTGCAGACTTATTGGTAGGCTCAAAGGCGATCTCTCTGCTTATTTAAGCTTTAAAATCGCCTAGTAAAATTTTGATGGGACCGGCCGTGGCATAGTGGTTTGAACACGCGACTACCATGCTGGAGATCTCAGGTTCAACTCCTGGTTCCAGTCATCTTAAAAAAAAAAAAATTTTTCTTTCATTGTTGGCTCCCCTCGAATTTTGTCGACAGCAACTTCGCAATATTAGAGTCGAGTCAATCGGCATGTCTAGTAAGAGCTTCTCAAGTAGGTGCCGTTAGTTGTGAATCTAAAAGTAGAAAGCGTGTTAATTTACAACAACGCGAGAGAAATTAAGTTAAGTACAATTTTGATGTCATGGCTCGGGCTACGGCCATATACATTTTCTAGGCTCTCGTAAAACTCGTCTTTGTCCTCATCGCTTTCCTCTTCTGTCGGAGCATGGGCACATATTAGTGTTATGTGGAAAAACTTTGTTTTGACTCTTATGGTGGCTATACTTTCACAAACCGGGTTGAGCCAATCACAAATCCACATCCAGATCTGTCCCTATGGCCACTTTAGTAGATGTCGCATGTCTTAGTGCGCGAGCACCCGTGTCTCGTCCACCGGATTTCCTGTAAAGCGGTTATGTCAGCCTTGTATTCTTCGAGGACTTCTGCCAGTTGGATAGAGGCACCTGGTCTATACAGTGTTCTAACATTCCAGGTGCATATCCTCAAATCATGGTCCTTAATTCGTTTGCGGTGGTCGTCAACATTTTTGGAGCTCAAAGGAGTTCTGTGAGTAGACTTGAATAAACCATTTGTGTTTCTCGATGTTGTCGACAGCAACTTCGCAGTATAGTGTCGAGCTTCTTCGTAAATTTTTTATTATTTCTGTTCTTATTAGGCTTCTTTCAAGATGCCACGAATCCTTATCAAAAGCTACAATACCACTGTCGGTACAGTTCCGTACAAACCTTCATTTAACATTTTCCATATAATCCGTTTTCACTACACGAAAATCTTAAAACGAGACGTATAGCAAACAGATGCTACACAAAATTAGTAAGTCATCCTTAGATACATGTCTTTTTTGCTCGCTCTGCTTATTATAATTAGCTCTTTTTGTGAACACAGCGCCAGACGCGCGCAACAAACGTGCCCTCCAGCCATCACATACACGTTTGTTAAGAACTTCACCCGAAGCAACGACATCATCAGTTGATATTACGTGGATTTATATACTTAAATTTTCTTGATTATGAAATTTCGTATAATACAAAACTATTGTCACTTAAAAAGAACTGCTAAAACTCAATAAAACATTACGTCTATAGAATAACAGTTGGACACCAATATGAAACATTTTGTATGTGTGTGCTTGTGTGTTTTTAGGAGAAGGATAAACTGCAGGCAGACAAGAGATGTCTGCTATACAAAAATTGCGAAAAAAAACTTTGACTGGTAACTAAGAAATTCAAATTATTTGCTTTGTGTCGTCTACTTTCTTGCACAGCTGCAGTTGATTAGATGCATGCAGAAAAAAAGAGGATAAAAACGCTGCACAAAGTAAAGACGACACGACAAAGAATAAAACGAAACGCACCAAGTGATTGACATAACAAATTTGATTATTATCCATATAAAAGGGATAAAAGTGCATTGAGTTTAACACAAGCAATGTCGTAAAGACAACTTTTGACGTTGTCACTTTTATATTGAGTGATAAAGCAGAGGAAGCAGCAGCGGCGGCGGCACAGTGGGTTGACAGTGATACAAAAGAGGCCAAAAGAGGTTATATTAAAAAAAAAAGTTATATGTTTAAATTGGTACCAACACTAACTGACACTTAACTTATACATAACTATTTATTATTAAAACCATCTAGGCATCTGGATGATAGATCCGACGGAAGTCGTGTTTAGGTAATATCATAAGGATAATTTGCCAGTATAAATCGTCTCATCATTTATATTGCTACATCTCTTAAAATACTTTCCTCACATGTAAACTGACTGCAATCGAAATAATTAGTCCAATGGACAGATTCGCCGTAAATTGTTTCCAATATACACTTATGTGATCCTCTGTAGCCTTGTATACTCATACTCCACCTTATCCTTTTACTTTACTTTAGCTGGTACTTCTTTGCAATCCCAGTGGATTATATACCGCACGTAAAAAAATACTATAAGCGCATCGATCTTTTTCGTCCATGCGTACAACATGACCTAGCCAACGCAACCGTTGCACCTTAATGCGTTTGACCACTTCAATGTCAGTGTACAGCTCGTACAGCTCATGATTCATACGACGCCGATACTCTCCGTTAACGATGATGGGCCCATATATTTTACGGAGTATTTTTCTCTCGAATACCGCCAGAACCGATTCATCCGCTTGTGTCATAACTCAGGATTCTGAGCCATATATTAAGACATGTAGAATTAGTATCTGGTATAGCTTGAGTTTTGTTCGTCGAGTGAGGGCTCTGTCATTGAATCGCCTGCTTAGTCCGTAGTATTTATTTGCAAGCAGGATTCTTCTCCGGATTTCTAGACTGACTTTATTTGCTTTGTTGACGGCGGAGCCTAGGTAGACAAAATTATCTACCACTTCGAAATTATAGTTGTCAACGTTCACGCAGTTTCCCATACGAGTAGATTCTTTGTTCGTTGAAACTAATAACTTCGTTTTGTCCTCGTTCACCGTTAGGCCCATTTTCGCTGATTCCTTCTGTATACCTGAGAAGGCTGCAGTCACATCCCGCAGTTTTCGACCGATGATGTCTACGTCATAGGCGTACGCGAGTAGCATGTGGCTTTTGTTGAATATAGTGCCACTCGTGTTTACTGCAGTGTTTCTCATTATCATCTCCATCACTATGTTGAAGAGATCACACGATAGGCCGTCGCCTTGTTTTAGGCCTCGTCTGGTACAGAATGGCTCCGTAAGGTCCTTGCCAATATTCACTGAAGACTTCGTGTCAGTCAGCGTCATTCCGCAAAGACGTATCAGCTTCGCTGGAATACCAAACTCAGCCATAGCTTCGAGTAATTTCTGCCGTAACGGGCTGTCGAAGGCAGCTTTATAGTCGACGAAAAGATGGTACGTATCGATCTGTTTCTCTTGGGCATTTTCCAGGATTTGCCGAAGTGTGAAAATCTCCACCTCATCCTCCCTCAGTTTTTTTTGGCTGCTATAACTGCTTCGATTTATCTCTTCCCACCGACAGTGCAGTTTCGATTAAATTTAATAACCAAACTGTGATGCCAATAAAAACGGATCGATCATTTGTGGTCATTTAGTGATAAAATCGTACAATGAAAATGAAAAACTTAAAACACGTGCCAGCAATGGCACAGAGGTCTGAACTAGACTAGACACTCGTACCAATGATTAACCATATAACTGTATGCTATAATCTCCACCATGATATATGTTTGTATGTAATTGCTGCCTCTACAGTTGCACATAGTAAAAGTACATTATTGTATTGAATAGTAATGCAAATATATTTTGCCGTTTTAAATGACGCCATCATATAGACTGTCTGCAGATAATTTCTCTTTAAGGCAGCGGCGACAGCGGCATCTGCCCATATTGGTGGTAACATTGGACAAACAATACAACAACAAAAAAAGGACAACGAAATCATGTCTAGAGAAGAGTACATCCATCTGCGCTGTGCTGTGGCATGGCGTTATGCATATAAATATGTATTACTATAGCTAGATATAAACAACTCTTTGTTTGTTTGTCATAGCATTTAAAATTTTGCACTCTCCTTCTTAAACCAAATATACCATATATGCAGTTTCTCTTAATATCCTTGCGGTGTATGGAGGAGCATAGTTATTGATTGTTTTGTAATAAAAGGCATCCTTGGAAGCCTTTTTTGTTGGGGAAAATATAATAAATCTAGGCTATGTATTTAAATACAATCGTATGCGAATGTCTGCCTTATAATCCCTGCAACAATATGTGAGAAATTTGGTAATATTTAAAACTTTTAACATATTTGCGAACAAAGAGTGGTTGTATCAATTTTTTTAGGAAGAAATGTGGTTTTTGCTTACAAATGTCTGATGTGCTATTAGGGTTAATCGTAGGCAAAAAATTACAAAAAATGAACAATGTAAAATTTTGAATAACAAAGGGTGATTCATGCAGAAGTTTTCTTTTTAATTATTACATGAAAAACTTATGTCTGACACTAACTTTTTTAGGAAATGTTAGCCGCAACTATGGCGTAGGGGGTCTAGTCGTAAGGACCAACTTTACAACACACTTCCCTTGCGCACTAGGCGAGTAATGATGGCTTGAATCTTGAATCATTGCCGATTAATCGACGAGGACTTTTGAATTTAGATAACTTCAAAGAGACAAAACCAAATGTGTGATATCACACCATGTAGACGAAAGTTAACATATCCAAAACGCAAAATTATATACTTGCTGAAACCAAATGTGGCCATTATAATGGACATTAACTTCTGTCCATTATCGTGTTGACGATTCCCCCCTGTCCGTCCTCATTTTGATTAAATGTGGACAGATGATTCCACTGCCCATTTACTGAAATTAAAATTCAAAGTAAATTCAAGTCTGGCTGCTTCAGTTCTTAAACGAGTTGGATGAGACAGATGATTCCACTGCCCATTTACTGAAATTAAAATTCAAAGTAAATTCAAGTCTGGCTGCTTCAGTTCTTAAACTGTCAAATTCGCCAAGTAGTTACATACGATCGATAAGTCACGGTCTTCAGCCACGCTCTCCCCTTCAACCGCAATGTTGGCTTACATTTTTAATCGAATTGAATCTTTTAAGCTTTTAAACCAATATCCTTGCGTTTAATTTGTCATATTGCAGCGTACTGGAGGCCAAAATACTGATCACATTACTGTTTTAAGCCACACTCTCCGCTACAGCCGCAATATTCACTATGGGTAATGTATCATTTAATAACGAACACCGATATTGGCAATAGTCGGCTCGGAAGTACGATAGTGCAGACCATATGTTGAGCGCATTACTAAATAAAACTTTTTTTTGTAAAACTTTGATTTTTGTTATTGTCAAACAATACTGAAAACAGATATCCATGACTTTACGTGGATGCCTGCCCGTTAGGGCTTTATTCCACGGTGATCATAGCACAAGGGTGAATACAAATTCGTAGACCAACGCCCCCGAGGAACCAGGTACCAGATTCGGCGATCGGACCCCCTTGGTTGCGGATCGAAGCCTATCTAACAGTCCTGTCGTTCTATGGTGGATAAACAACGCAACTCCACACCGGGCCCATTTGCCACACTCACTCCTATCCTGGTATGGAGTCTGTTCTATCTCTCACAAGCACACAAAAGCATCCTAATTCGTACTATGAGTACGCCTCACTACACGGGCATAAGTGAACCCAAGCACACACCATCTATAACCAAACACTCTTAATGCTGCCTCATTCACAATTGTCACATCAATATCACTTCTACCGTTAGGCCCGTCAAACGTACATAGCTCGCTAGCCCCTCACTAAGCATCTTACCCCTGGTGTGGTTCAGATGCCAGATAGAATGCCGGGACATCTTGCTGAACCATTAGGAGAGGATGCGTTCACGTCCACACCTAGGAAGAGAGGATGTACACTAAGCCGGGTCGATCTATATGGAGAAAAAAAAATATATGAATGTTACCGCCTTATATGAACAGTCTTATAAAAACAAATTCGGAGGTGCAAAATTTTTACTTTTGTGGGCGTGGCAAAAACGCCGGTTTTGACGTTTTGTCCATAACTTTGTTGTTCGCTGTCCGATTCTTAAGTTTTATATATCGTTGAAGATGGATTAACAAGAGCTTTGTTATTAATATAGTTACTTAAAACTATGACGTCATATTCCAGTGGTTCTCAACATTGTACCCTTAAAAACCCCCCTAATCATAAAATTTTCTGATGCAGATTTGAAGCCCTGTAGAAACTATAACATAATTGCGAAATAAACGTTACATTTTCTTCATAAACAAAAAAGTTATATTGATTTAACATTTTAGTACATAAGATAGTTCGAGGTAGATCTGTATAAAAAGTTTTATTTCCTCAACCAAAGATTTCCTCATGATCCGATATGGCATTAAGCGTCATCATACTTAATTTACATTGGTCGCTAAAAAAATCTTTGGAAGTTCTGAATGTTAGATAGTATTCCGATTATTTGGTATTTTCGAATATTTATTTTTACTTGTTTTAACATTATTTATTTTTCAATTGTACACGTTTTATAACAAACGAATGTAATAAAAATAAACAAATGTATATTTCGCATTATCACATGTACTAACTTTTTAAATCAATATAACTTTTTTGTTTATGAATAAAAGTTAACGGTTTTTTCTAAAATCGTTAATAGTTTTTCAAGGCCTTCAAATCTACATCAAAAAATTATATGCTTAGGGGGGTTTTTAAGAATACAATGATGAGAACCGCTGGAAGATGGCGTCGTAGTTAAAAGTCTTTAACACACTAACAAAGCTGTGGCTAATACCTTTTCAACGATGCATAGATCTTGACAATCGGTATACAAATAACCATGTTATGGTTAAAACCCCGAATCCGGCGTTTTTTCCGCGACCACAGAAAAAAAATTTTCGCTCCCCCGAAATTGTTTTTACTTCATTTTTCATATAAGGCGGTAACATTGACAACTTTTTTTTTCGACCCGGCTTAATGTACACTTCTTCTTCTTTAGTATCAGCAGCAACAGAAATTCATCTATCAGTAGCCGTACGTGAAAAGAATTCAAAGCGCTTCGGTCTTTTGCGCTACGTAGATAGGTAGTCACACCAAATTTAGATAACAGCTCTTTCATCTGGTCCATCCAAAGAAGATTTGGTCGCCCCCTTCTGCGGCCCCATCGAGCTTATAGACGAATACTTATCCAGCTGGAACATTATCATCCATTCGTACAACGTGTCCTAGCCAGGGCTTTCGGTATATTTGAATGTGCTTAACTACGTCGATGTCGTTGTATAGCTCATACAGTTCGTGGTTCATTCGACGACGATGCTCGCCGTTAACGATGATGGGTTCAAATATGTTACAAAGTATTTTTCTCTCGAAGACTCTCAGAATAGATTGACCCGGTTGTATAATTACCCAGAATTCTGCACTGTAGAGCAAGACAGATAGAATCAGATTCTATTGGAGTTGGATCTTTGTTCGTCAAGAGGGGGCTTTGTCATTTAATTTCTTGCTTAGCGCTCTTGATTTCCGGGCTGACATTATTGTAAGTAATTTTGTTTATGGCAGAGCCAAGGTAGACAAAATCAATGTTCTCATAGTTCTTAACTTTCACGCAACGTCCCAGACGAGTGAACTCTTTGTTCGTTGAAACAAATAACTTAGTATTGTCCCCATTTATCACCAGACGCACTTCCGTCGATTGCTTTTCAATGCTCGAGAAGGTTCCAGCAACATCCTGCAATCCACGGCTAATGATATCTATATCATCGGCATACGCGAGCAGCATGTGACTATTGTTAAATATAGTTTCAGTCCTGTTCACTGCAGCCTTTCGCATGATTGTCTCCAATACGATATTAAAAAGATCGCAAGAAAATGGCTCAGTCAGATTTTTGCTCATTTTCACTGTACTATTCGAATTAGTCAGTGTCATCCCGCAAAGTCGTATTAGCTTCGCGGAGATACCAAACTCAGCTATAGCATCTATCAATTTTTGTCGTATCGGACTGTCGAATGCAGCTTTGTAATCCATGAACAGATGGTAGGTGTAGATCCTGGGTCTTCTCCAGGATTTGTCGTAGTGTGAATATCTGGTCAGTCGTGGATTTACCACGTCTTAAGTCACACAAGTAAGGTCCATTTAGTTTCGTTAAGATGGGCTGTAGTCTTTCATACAATACACTAGACAGGATTTTGTATGCGATAAGTACAAGGCTGATCCCGCGACATTTGGCACACACACTTGGTTCGCCTTTCTGAAACACAGGACATAGAACACTCAGATTCCAATCATCGGGCATGTATTCCTTGAGTCAAATCTTTTTCATAAGCTAGTGCATGCACGTTGCCAGCTTATCGCCGCCGGTTTTAAATAACTAGCTCTGCCGGCATTCCATCGGCTCGCGCAGCTTTATTATTTTTAAGCCGTGCTGATCTCGTTTAGGCATTCTGAACACTGATTTGATCCCCAGATTGTACTCGACAACACAAATATGAATATGCAAACGAAATTTTAGTTTTGGACCCTATAGTCATATTGGTTGAGGCAAACCAAACTTTTATTTTCAATCAACGGTGGAGGGGCA
This sequence comes from Muscina levida, assembly GCA_964034835.1. Lineage (NCBI taxonomy): Eukaryota > Metazoa > Arthropoda > Insecta > Diptera > Muscidae > Muscina > Muscina levida. The sequence goes on along the minus strand of OZ035883.1, from coordinate 26,220,991 downwards.
GGGCACAACTAGCAAAACTTAAAATATATTTTTGAATTAATGAACTGACCGTGTTATGAGGGTTAGAACACTACTATCATGCGGTAACTTGGGTTCAATCCCTGTCTCATCTATGGACATTTCATTTGTCAGTTTTGTAAACTGCAACTTCATAGTAGCTTTTCAAATAATGTAATTTGGATTTGTCGTTTAATTGTAGGTGAAGTAGTGTGTATAAAATGAAATGCTGTAGAACGAAAACTCCTCGACTGAGAATCAAATTAAAGGATTACTATTAAACCAGTGTAATAAACAATATAACTGCCTACTACGTATGCATGTCCATAAAGCCTACACATATTTCAACTCTTTCTATATTGACCAACTCTTTCTTTATGAGAGGTAGTCGAAGTTTCATCAGAACTGCCTAATCTGCTTACAATGAAAAAACTGGCGTCTCTTTGCTGATTTGCCTATTAGTTGCCCTTCTTATCTCTTTACCTCTATCATTGCAGTAGATACCAATATACAAGATTTAAAACGTGTACCAAATTACTCGGAATCTGATTATCATTTGATTTTTAAATGGAAAATTTATCATGAAATCGGATCATTTGCTTAAGTGTATCAAAGAAATTGGCATTTGAAACGAATGCACACACACTTACACACACATGCCGACAAAAACACACATCTCATACACACACATATGTATATGAATGTTGGCCACATGAAATCGACAAACTTTGCATATCCTTTTAATATTCTTTGTCCCCTTTATCATAGACCAAGACGCATCTCGTTCTCTATCTCCTCCTCCACCGCTTTCTTCTCCTGCCTTTTCCCCCAGCTGCTGGAGAGCCAACACAAATAAGCCAATGTTAGCCAAGTGCCAAAGCAAATGTGTATGCGCTAGAATCAATGCATTCTTCTACTTTTAGCCATAGATTTTATGAGCGGCAAGTATGAAACACAATTTGCCTGCCGGTCTGTCGGCCTGAATAGTTGTCATTTCTCATTGTGAAAATTTATTACACTTATTGCCAAGATTCTCTGCAACAATCGTCTCGTAATTCAGCTGAGGCGTTTCGCACACGGCGGCATTTGCTGGGACGTGCACATCTTCCGGCAAAAGTAAAGTTGCCTTCATTGCCGGGCGGGCGATGGCAAACAAATCTATTCCATTTCATTTCAATACCAAAACCAAAGATCTGTCTTTGTTGTCGTCGCAGTCTGTGTGAAATGCGAATGTGTAAGCAGAAAAACAACGAAAGAACGAAACGAACAGAAAGAACCGTAAATGAAAAAGAAACCAAATCAGTTCTTTTGTTACACATACTTTTTTCTAAGTTATTTTTCTAGTTTCAGACTTTCCATTTTGCCAGTGTTCGTTGCTGTTTTTTTTTTTGGTTTGGTTTGGTTTCTCCTTGCAAGATAGTAAAATACTTTATGCCATTAGGGACTATTGGAGTTTTCTTTTCATATCATCATGTTGTTGTTTTTACATTTTACGCTTTTAAAATGTTTTATGAGATTTAAATTGAACTAAAGAAAACTATAAATTGTTTTATGTGAGTCTTGTTTTTTTTTGCGTGTGTGGATGTTGGTCTATCTAACACACACACTCTCACACTTCAGTTTCTACATGTCCTTTCAGCTTTAGTTGTCCTTGCAGCCGAGTATGAATGTGTCAGCTAGTAGGTGTGATTTATATCGGAATAAATTCGACTTTTGTATTTGAAATTGCATCTTGTGCTCTTGTTTTCTCAATCTATGGTAGAGCTTTTTAGAAATTTACTGTAGTTCCAGAGATGTTATGAAGAATATTTGTGAAAGCCAAACTTAATGGATAGCATAACAAATAATGGATCATTTAATTTTATTGTGGTTCTAAATTAGAAGGTCATGGGATGGTTGGGCTTTTATGTTATAATAGGATTATAGTTAGCTTGACAATGAGACAATGTACCTTAAAGTACAATTTAGCTTAAAAAACTATCAGATGGGAATTTAATTGATTCAATTGCATATAAACCAAAGTGTTGTCCAACTTACTTAACATCAAGACGAATTAACTAATGTGAGAGGCCATAACATGTTACCGCCGTATAGGAAATGAGATGGACGGGACAGGGATGCACACGACGAATAAACTGTGACATCTTTTACAGCTGCCATGCAGAAAGGCACGAATTGGATGTGGTTTCATAGTCGGCAAGAGACTTCGACACCTTGTCTCGCGGTTTAACCTTGTAAGTGACCGAATAGTCACTATTCCCATCCGGGCGAAATATGTGTACATTATGCTAATTTGTGTACACGCCCCGACGGCAGACAGAGACGATGACACCAAATATGCATTCTATGAGCGCCTGTAGGAGATATATGACCGCTCTGCACATTAAAATGAAAAAATACACATTAAAATTGTTCTGGCAGATTTTAGTGGTAAAATAGGAAGGGAAGGAGCTCTTGGTTCAGCAGTCGGAAAATTCAGTCTACACAACAACACCTCCGATTACGGACTCAGACTGGTCGGCAAGAAACATGGTAGTGAGTGGAACTAGATTTTCGCATAAAGATATTCACTAGGCAACCTGGATATCTACCGATCAAAATACAAGAAATCAGTTTGATCACGTGGTAATTGATGGATGGCAAGTCTCAAGCGTTATGGACGTGCGTGTGATGCGCGGTGTAAATATTTACTTGGATCACTAAGTAGTTGCAGCAAAGGTACACACGCGATTAGGTAGTGATAAAAACACTCGTAACCAAACGCAAAGGAAGCTAGACATCTCAAAGCTGTATAGCACCGATATAGCCAATGCCCACCCCAACCAACTCTCTCAATTACTTCAAACCAGCCCCCTAATTCTGATGGTTCCGACACCCAGTGGCACCGAATTCTATGAACACTGCCACAATGACCGTACTGTGATATGAAAAACCACGTTCCCACAAGTCCTGGTACGATGAAGAATGTCGCTAAATGTATGAGAAAAAGGATGCTGCACACAGGGCAAAACTGCAGCCAATAGCAACGCGTGCTGTAACGGAGCGTTATAATGACTAGAGGAGGGAGATGGCACGCCTCTTCCGGCGGAAAAAGCATCTTGGGAAGAAATGAGAGAGCCAGGGATACAGGGATAGGGGTGGGATTACAGGGAAAGGGGTGAATACTGACTGTTCTAACAAAAGGTTAAAAGCAAAGGTTTTGGCACAGGGATCCCCACCTGTAAGGACAGAGACGGAAATCTGGTCACTGACATTCAGAGTGTGCTGCAAATATGGAGAGAACACTTTCGTACTCTGCTCGTTCTCGAAAGCGGAATAATTGACGAAATCATACCAATCATCGACGATGCAGTTGAATGTCCAACACAGAGCCAAAACAAGATTAGAGCGGCAATTACACGATGAACTGCCGGCAGAGCATTTAACGACCGGCGGCGATGAGCTGGCAACATGCACGCACCAGCTCATAAACACGACGTGGCTCTAGGTATGCATGCCCAAAGATTGGAATCTGAGTGTTCTATGTCCTTTACTTAAGATAGGCAATCCAAGTGTGTGTACCAACTATAGCGGGATTAGACTTTTACCCATCGCATACAAGGTCCTGTCTAGTGTGTTATGTGAAACACTAGAGCCCATTCTGGCGAACCTGAGTGGAACTTATGAGTGTGGCTTTAGACCTGGCAAATCCACGACTGACCAGATAATCACACTATGACAAATCCTGGAGAAGAACCAAGAAATGCAAACCGACACTACCCATCTTTTTATCGATAACAAAACTGCATTCGACAGTCCGATACGACAGAAACTATTACATGCTATGCCTGAGTTTAGTATCCCCGGGAAGCTGATACATATGACTTTGAGGGATGACGTTGACCGATACGAAATTTGAGTGAAAACAATTGACAGTCATTTTCTACCTGGCGAGGCTTTCGACATGGCGATAGTCTGTGTTGCGATCTCTTTAACATCGTAATGGAGATGATCATTGCGGAGGCTGCAGTAAAAAGTAATGATACAATCTTCAACAGAAGTCACATGCTGCTCCCGTATGCTGATGATATAGATATCATTGACCGAGGACTGCGTGTTGGTCCTGCGGCCTTCTCAAGCATTAAGACGCAGTCAGCAGATGTAGGTCTAGTGATAACCAGGTTATTTGTTTCAACAAACAAAGATTCTACTCGTTTGGGACGCTGCATGGACGTTGACAACTGTTACTTTGAAGGGGTAGATAATTTTGTCAGCCTGGAAATCAAATGACGAATATTTATCGCAAAACGCTGCTCCTATGCGCTAAACAAGCGATTTAATGAAAAGCGCTCTCTGGAAGAACAAAGATCGAATTCTACCAGACTCTGATCCTAGCTGTCTTGCTATACAGCTCAGAATCCTGGGAGAGAAATATGCTTCGCAAAATATTTCAACCCATCTTCATTAATGGCGAGTACCGTCGTAGAAAAAACCATTAGGTGTACAACGACAACGACGTAGTCAAGCGCGTACAAATATGCCACATGCGCTGGTTTGGACACGTGGTACGAATGGATGAAAATGCATCAGCTGGAAAAGTCTTTGGCAACAAAGACTCGCAAAGATAGGCGACCCAGAAGTGAGCGACCAAAACTTCGTTGGGATGGACCAGGTGAAAGAGCTATTATCTAAATTTGTCAAGCAGAGACTGATCATGGGATCATTGGGACCGGCCGTGGCATAGTGGTTAGAACACGCGACTACCATGCGGGAGATCGCAGGTTCAAACCTGGCTCCAGTCATCTTAAAAGAAAAAAAAAAATAAAAATTTTCTTTCATTGTCGGCTCCCCTCGAATGTTGGTGACAGCAACTTCGCAGTATTAAGCGTCGATTCAATCGTCGTGTCTAGTAAGAGCTTCTCAAACAGTGACGTTCGCATTCGTCGATAAACAAGTAGGTGCCGTTAGTTGTGAATCTAAAAATAGAAAGCGTGTTAATTCACAACAACGCGAGAAGCTATCCCATACCTCATTCATGGGGTGCAAAGGGAAATTAAGTAAGAGACTGATCATAGAATGACTACTTTAAATCAAAAATAGATTTGCGTGCGTGTGAATTGCCGATCGTGCGTGTGTGAAAAATACAATGATTGCGGGCCTCATGAGGCTATAGGGTGCCCGGCACTGCTTTGCAACCTTATGAATGAATTACGCAAAGGAGCATACTAATATCTCTTTTTGCAACGAAATTATAATTCCCGAAAATAATCATTACACAGTACAACACATGTATTACGGACTCAATTCTGAAAACTGCACGTGAGAGACGCCACAAAAAGAAGAAGTTCTGCATCATTCGTTTTGTCAAGTTACATGCCGTAATAACTTAATATCGATTTGAAGTTAATACTAACTAACTAACTTACTAACATATAGGGGAATTTGTCACGTCTTGGGCTTTTTTGTTTGACATAACTCAAGAATCACTAGTCCGATTTAGCTGAAACACGTTTCCGTACATAAGCAGCAGTTTCACTTTTCCATTCATCAAATGATTTTGAACTGGGTTTATTCTGTAGCGGTTACAATAAAACTGTTGTACTCCGTGGCATATGATATACTTGGAGTAATACTTCTGATAATCATACGCCACCATATAACAATATAACAAAAGAGCCTATAACATGTCAAATTCTCCTATACGATACTTACTAACTTCAAATCGATATTAAATTATTATGGCATATAACTTGACAAAACGAATGATGCAGAACTTCTTATTTTTGAGACTACTTTCACGTGCTGTTCTCAGAATGTAGTCCCAAAATTATATGTTGTACTGAGTTATTTGACATCACGGTCAATTAAAAAGGGATTTTGTAACCATTCATAAAATATAATTAGACATCAGCATAAAACTTAAAAAAAAGTAAGACCAACTTGCCCAAGTTAGTCAACTTAAATAAACTACCTACTAAAGCTTTTACTGAAAAAGGACTACGACCTATTTCGAGCACAAGATTCTAACCCTTTTTCCCATTATGTAATTTCCCATACAACACCAACCAAACTCTTTCGGAAGAGGGCAAAGAAATATTTACGTGCAGAAGCTAAATTTAGTCATTAAATGGAATTAATTTTGTGAAAACAAAGCAAAGAACACAAAAAGAGCATAAAGCATCATTAAACAAAAAGTTTAAAGGAACCGACACAAAGACACATCACAGGTACAACAAAATCATGAGGCCGACCAAAATAGGGACACTTATAGAGAATTATGTCTTGGTACACTTTGATGAGCAGCTTACACTCAAACACTCGAAATGCATAGACTCACACACACACACACATACAAACACACTACCAAAACCCTACCACCAGGCACACACAAAGAAAAATGGCCATCGTACGTACCTTTGTACGCTATGGTTTTGTTGGCAGCAGGACCAAGCACATACGTATAAAGAGAAGAGACTGACACGACAACAAACAACTGGTAATATCATTGCCACAATGTTTTGTTGCAACAGTTGCTGCTGCTGCCGCTGTTGGTGATGATGCTGATGATAATGACGATGTTGCTGTTGCTATTTCTAATGTTGCTGCTGTTGTTTATGTTTCGTAAAAGACATCACCTTTTTGCTAATTAGTGTGTGAAAGCAACAACAGCAACAATACCAACAACGATGTTGACATCAACAACAAAAGTGTCATTCTTGCATGCATTGTCATACAAAGGAGCAATTTGTATGCACGTGTATATAAATATGTATGTGAAATTAAATTTGAACTGTGTTAGCATTGCAGGATCACTGGAAAAGTTTACTTTATTTCCAAACTGCTAACTTGAGAGTGGAGAGGAAAGAGACGAACCTCTTTTCGGTAGGTAATAGAGACATATTTTATCTTTTATATTCGACATTTTGGTAAAATTTTCTAAGTTAATTTCGAAGTGTATACTAACACAGTATAAAATTTTTCAGCTCATTAATTTGGGACTCAATTCTGAGCAGTGCACTTGAAAGTAGCCCCAAAAAGAAGAAGTTCTACATCTTTCATTTTGTCAAGTTACATGCCATAATAATTTAATATCGATTTGATCGATTAGTAAGTATCGTATAGGGGAATTTGTCACGTTTTAAGCTCTTTTGTTTGACATAACTCGAGAACCACTAGTTAAATTTGGCATAAGCAACAGTTTCACTTTTCCATTAATCAAATGTTTTTGCACTAGGTTTATTTTGTAGCAGTTACAATAAAACTATTGTTGTCCGTGGCGTATGATTTACGTGTAATATTACTTATGATAATCATACGCCACCATATAACAATATAACAAGAGAGCCTAAAACGTGACAAATTCCCCTATACGATACTAACTAACTTCTAATCAGTATTTAATCATTATGGCATGTAACTTGACAAAACGAATGATGCAGAACTTCTTCATTTTGAGGCTACTCTCACGTGCAGTTGTCAGAACTGAGTCCCAAAATCATGTGTTGTATTGTGTAGCTTATATACTAGCTCCTATTTTATTTAAGATCGATTTTCATTAAAGAGGCAAAATGCCTGTTATCTTATCCGATGCTCTTCCCTCATATTATTGCAGTTACAGTCGCCGTTGCAGCCTAGCTTCTCTGAGCTTCACTCTTTCTTACCACATGCTAAAAACTCTCTTCCACTCTACATTGTATGACCACTTATGAGAGTGATACTTCGGTTTGCAGATCTTGTTTTTTTGCATTCAAATTTTTTTTTAATTTTTAATATTCGACTAAGCTCAGATACCCATTTGTAAGAATGGTCATACAGATATTAGGAGTATTCACAAACATAACACAGTACAAAATTTTTCAGCACATTGAATTGGGACTCAATTCTGAGAACTGTACGTGTAAGCAGCTACAAAATGAAGAAGTTGTGCATCATTCGTTTTGTCAAGTTACATGCCATAATAATTTAATATCGATTTGATCAGATGGTGTGTGACAAGCCACGCCATATATGCATTTAAGTGCTTTTTAATATTTCCCGAACTACTATAGAATACAGAGAAGCACACGTATATTTCTGTCAGTTCACTTGAGCAGTCGTCTAGTCTCAACTTTCCGTTGTGTTTTATATTTTTGTCCCCTCACTCAATCTCTCTCTCTCTCTCTCTCCACTTTGATGCATCTAAAGTAGGTTTCATTATTGTAATTAATAAAGCCAAAGATTGACGTTCTTTGTACTCAATCAGTTGGTAGGGGAAGAGGTAATGACACCACTTTCTGCATTGGCGTTGCATCATCATCAAACAAATAAATTCTAAAAAGCTTTTGTAGTTGCTGTTTCCCCACTGATGGTAGTCGCCGCCGTCCTCGTCATTAATTCATTGAAAAATGAAAGTGTGTAAATCAAAGAATATGTTTGATGAGAGAAGCTAATCGAAATACATTCTAGTTGTTGTGCGAAAAAGAAAAAGTTATCTTTTTAATTTAGTATTTATACATATAACTATTCGCGCATCACATCGTTGCGTTGAAAGTAGACCACCACAACACAATGGCTGATGAGTGGAAACGCGTTTAAGCTGTTTTCTCTTTGACACACACAATGTGAAGCTGTCATCGGATAACCTTGATGGCGGCATCATCAACACTGTAATCCTGGATGTTGTGTTATCTTCTGCAGACATGATACTCAACTGGGTGCTTGTCAAAGGATTTAGGTGCCACCACTACACTGATAAGGTTAAACATGAACATTGTGATGTTTCACATTATACGGTTAAGGTATGAGGCAATCATTGGGGTTTTTATGACATCTGTTTGATGAGTTGATAGACATCTTAACTTCCATTTAAGAGACTTAACTGATAAAGGTGGTATTACACGACATGTGTTGTACATATGACATGTCAATTTTTACAGTGTAAAATTTATACATGTCGTGTGACCCCTTTCAAACACTGCTTGTGTAAAACAATGTGTTGGATAACATATGTATACATTTCATTTAGAGCGTGCTCTATTTTGACATGTAATACATATCGGCAATCAGCTGTTTTTGAAAAACAACAAAGCGTTTGCTGACAAAAAGTTGATAAGGATAAGTATTTTATTTCAAATAGTACATAGAACAATTAATGAGTGTTTTTCAACATATTTTTAGTTAAATTTGGCAAATAAAGCTGTGTTTGGCGATGATAAAATATAGCAAAGTCAGCTGTAAATGATAAACACATGTATACATACACAAGCACGTTTGAACGCAAAAATTATAAACCAAATGTACACGCTCATTTTGACAGACATGCAGAATTACATATCGCTTTTTGAATTGACAATCCATGTGTAAAATACACCTCGTGTAATACCAGCTTAAGTAGAGCGCTTTGATGTGTAAATTATCGATATGAGTGCGATGTGTAAGGCACAAGCTGTTTCCTTAGGTTTTACAAAAACTGGAGAACAACTTGTCCAATTTTTTTTTGTCCAATATGTAATAATAACTTGTATGGTAGTTATATTCGGCTATGCTCAGACACCCATTTGTACAAATGGTCATACAAATATAAAGAGTATTCACGAACATAAGACAGTACAACATTTTTCAGCTGATTGATGTGGGACTCAATTCTGAGATTTGCATGTGAAAGTAGCCACAAAAGGAAGAAGTTCTGCATCACTCGTTTTGTCGAGTTACAGCCATAATAATTTAATATAGATTTGAAGTTAGTAAGTATCGTATAGTGACATTGGCTTATATATTTACCACCCCGTCTTGTGGCAGCTAAAGCCATTCAGTAACTTCTGTTACCTACTTCCTAAGACGCATCAGTGGTGACATGCCATTTAGGGTACAAAAACAAAATAAACAAATACCAAGTACCAAAAAAAAATTAAATATGTACTACAAATGCTATAGGCATATATTATCGTGAATAACCCAATAATCTTTAAATTCTTCTTTTATGAATTATTGAACCTCTAAATAGGGGGAGTTTGTATGGGATGTGGGAGCAATTATTGTCCGATCTTGTTAAAGGATAGAAACTTGCATAGTTCGATAGTTCTTAAACTACTGCTGTAATCACGGGGAGAGAAACTAATTGTAGGGAAACCTTGAATATATAAATACAAGTAGATGTCAGCATCGTCCACTGTTTCTGAAATATTCCATTACATAGTACAACACATGATTTTGGGAGGTTCTTTTGTTATATTGTTATATGGTGGCGTATGATTATGATAAGTAATATTCCACGTAAGTCATACGCCACGGAGCACAACAGTTTTATTGTAACTGCTACAAAATAAACTCAGCTCAAAATCATTTGATGAATGGAAAAGCGAAACTGTAGCTTATGTAGGGAAACGTTATATGAACAGATTAAAGGAATTGTAATTCTAAATTTTTTTAAATTTGTTTCAGCTAAATCGGACTAGTGGTTCTCGAGTTATGTCAAACAAAATTCCCCTATACGATACTAACTAAGTTCAAATCGATATTAAATTATTATGGCATGTAACTTGACATAACGAATGATGCAAAACTTTTTCTTTTTGGGGCTACTTTCACATGCAGTTCTCAGAACTGAGTCCCAAATCAATGAGCTGAAAAATTTTGTACTGTGTTAGTTATAGTCCACGCAATGTAAATAGTAGTTGTTTTAAAAAACTCCATAATTTCCAAATTATTTCACTAATCATTGTTGCTTAGCTTTGTAATCAAGCTTCCACTTAATCACTAGTAAATAAATCCATGTCAGGCATGAACTTGAATTGATGACCTTTGTTGTTCACCTATTATAAAAACGCATCCCGTACCTCTGTGTAGAGCTAAACATTTTTGACATTGCGTGTTTGCGCTAATAGTTAAGGTTAAAATCAATGGCTATTGATAAGAAGCCACAGTCGATTTTGTCGCTATGACTACTGTAGGTGATTTTCAGCTTACCTTGAGGCATACACAGGCATATTATTTATGTGACACTGGGATATATATACTGCCATGGTCTGTAGTTTGTATAATAATCATCAGCGGGTGGAGGATAAAGTGTTCTTCTTTAGCCTTGATGTATTTCAATACGGAAATTAGACAGAAATTTCAATGTCATTGTAGTAATGACAAGTTCACTGAAGGTAGAGGACATCATTAGTAGAATTACGCCATTACAGCAAGGAAGGAAACTAATTGTATAAGCAGCAATCACAGTGAATCGTTAATTGTAATGATGTTAACATATACAATTATTATATTACAATCTTTAACATAATGCAAGTGTTTAGGCATTATAACTGAATCTATCAATAACGACCTCGAACCTTTTAGCGATTGGAGGTGTAGCTTACGACTTAATCTCATTTTCAAGGCAACTTAAGAGTTTTGAGTATTTTAGCTGATTTCTAAAATATACTTACACAGTACAACACATGATTTTGGGACTCAATTCTGAGAACTGCATGTGGAAGTAACCTCAAAAAGAAAAAGTTTTGCATCATTCGTTTTGTCAAGTTACATGCCGTAATAACTTAATATTGATTTGAAGTTAGTTAGTATAATATAGGGGAATTTGTCACGTTTTAGGCTCTTTTGTTATATTGTTATATAGTGGCGTATGATTATCATAAGTAATATTCCACGTAAATAATACGCCACGGAGTACAACAGTTTTATTGTAACTGCTACAAAATAAACACATTTCAAAATTTGATGGCTAAATCGGATTAGTGCTTCTCGAGTTATGTCAAACACTTACTTACTTACTTACTTAGCTAGCGCTTCTTTGCAATCCCACTGGATTATATACTGCACATAGAAAAATATTATAAGCACTTCCTTTAGTCTTTCACATAGCACACTCGACAGGACCTTTTATGCAATGGTTAAAAGGCTGATCCCGCGGTAGTTGGAGCACACACTTGGATCACCTTTTTACAGCACAGTACATAATATACTTAGGTTCCAATCGTCGGGCATGCACTCTTTAAGCCAAACCGTGCGTAGGAGCTGGTGCATGCTCGTTATCAGCTCCTCGTCACCGGACTTGAAGAGCTGTGCCGGAAGTCCGTCGGCACTGGCTGCTTTATTGTTTTTTAGCCGCGATATTGTTCTTTTTACCTCAGCTAGACTTGGTGGTGGGCAATCTAAGCCGTCGCCGACAATTGGCGTGATATTTTCGGGCATCACCTCTAACCCTGTATTGCTCTATATCCTCGTTCTGTCTCGCCTGGACCGGCCGTGGCATAGTGGTTAGAACACGCGACTACCATGCGGGAGATAGCAGGAAATCTGGCTCCAGTCATTTAAAAAAAAAATTGTTTCTTTCATTGTCGGCTCCCCTCGAATGTTGTCGACAGCAACTTCGCGCTATAAGTGTCGTCGAGTCAATCGGCATGTCTAGTAAGAGCTTCTCAAACAGTGACGTTCGCATTCGTCGATAAACAAGTAGGTGCCGTTAGTTGTGAATCTAAAAATAGAAAGCGCGTTAATTCACAACAACGCGAGAAGCTATCCCATACCTCATTCATGGGGTGCAAAGGGAAATTAAGTTTTTTTTTTGATCGCCTGTTTTACTGTCTCCTTGTGCCGTTCCCTTACAGCACGGGTTAATATTGGCTGTAGCGTTGCCCTGTAAGCAGCATTCTGTTCCTCAGACCCTATGCGACTTTCTTCATCGTACCAGGATTCGTCTGAGCGCCGTAATTCATATCCTAGCACTGTTGTTGCGGCGGTTGCCATGTAATGCGAAATATGCTGCCACTGTGTATCGGGAACGTCAGAAGTAGAGGCGTTGTGTCGTAGAAGTTGCGAGAGCTGGTTGGAGTAGGCAGTAGATATCTCTGGGGTTTGCAGCTTCGCGATGTCCAGCTTTCTTTGTGTTTGGTTACGTGCGTTTTTCTGAGCCAATATTAGCGCCACAGATCACACACACGTCCATGACACTAGATACATGCCTGCCATTAATTATCACATGATCAATTTGATTTTTGGTGTTTTGTTTGTCCTGTCAATCTCATCTCCTGGATGGCGGTGATGTCAGCCTTATATTTTTTGAGGACATCCGCCAGTCGGATAGTGGCACCTTTTCTATAAAGAGACCGGACGTTTCAAGTGCATATCTTTAAATCAAAGTCCTTCTTTCGTTTACGGGGGTCGTCAACATTTGGGGGTTCCGTTTGTTACTTTTTCTTTGTCGTGTTTTCATACCCAGTAAAGGACCTGCAGGCGGGAGGCTAGCCCAACCATCAGGGTTCGTCGCTCACTATCAGCCGGTATTCATGATAAAAATATCATGAATATCGTTGCCCAGGTGCCACCACGAAGGGGGTTGTGAGTCGGCTTAAGATGCAAGTTTCACTTTACATCCCCAACGGCACCCAAAGAAAAGAGCATAAAACGTGACAAATTCCCCTATTCTATACTTTCTAACTACAAATCGATATTAAATTATTACGGCATGTAACTTGACAAAACGAATGATACAGAACGTTTTCTTTTTGGGCCTACTTGCTACGTGCAGTTCTCAGAATTGAATCCCAAATCAATGAGCTGAAAAATGCTAGGATCTAAAATGAATAACTGTTTTGTGACAAGATTTATATTGTAGTTCGAATAATTTCGAATGGTTCCATACTAACCTCTACTGAACCCAAATTAAGGATCTTTTTGCGTTTCATGCTTAGTTATAATAAGATAATCACACGCTTACAGAATTTCTCATATTTTTCCATGATTTGCATGCTTACGATACTTTTCCTGATTGATAGCATAGTTTAGGATATAAAGGCATTGTAAAACTTCATTATTTAGGAATTTCCTGCATTTTTTTTACTAAACTTCAGTGACATTTAATTTAACCTTTTTTTTTAAATGCGATAGCATTTTAAAATCCTCCAATAAATTTAAAACATTAATAGATTTATTTAGTTTCAACACTTTAAACGTACACTTGATATATTAAGCCAAAATCAATATGTTCATCTATTAAAAGCGAGCGAAAATTAAACCTCTACTCATTATAATTTTTAAACAAATTAATAATTTAAATTTGACCACAAATAACGCATTTAAATATTAAACATTAACAACCATTAAAGTATCGAATACCAGATGTGTTCGCAGGTCTGTGTAAATGACACCACCTCCCTCCTATGATTTCAATTTCACGACTGTGGTAATTTAATTCAAGCGTGCAATGGTGGGCAAGTGTCCGTCTGTCTGTCCTTCTATACAGTTATTAAATTTAACTATTCAAATGTAATTAAATGGAAACGCTATACGTCATTTCACATCCAATCGCGGGTGCACATTCATACACACGTACATACCTACAAAAGATTTAAATAAATTATTATAGTTCCATTTTGGAACTGAGGAATGGTCAGAGCATGTGGTTGTGGTTGTTTGTGTTGTGTGTTAGTGAGTGAAACTAATTCTGATTATGATCCTAAATATGACCTGTAATAGTAATTGTAATAAACATAGCTAGTAATTATAATTATTGTAATTAAAGCCATAGTGGGATGGATATCTATTAAATCAATAATCATGAAATATAAATGTAGTGTATTACAGAACTGAATTTCTGTAAAAAAGTTAACATGGTTGCTGTTATGGATTATGGATTGTTGTACTCCGTGGCGTATGATTTACCAGGAATTTTTCTTATGATAATCATACGCCACCATATAACAATATAACAAAAGAGCAGAAAACGTGATAAATTCCCCTGTATGATACTTACTAACTTCAAAACGATATTTAATTATTATGGCATGTAACTTGACAAAACGAATGATGCAGAACTTCTTTTTTTGAGGCTAATTTCACGTGAAGTTCTCAGAACTGGGTCCCAAATGTACTGTGTTATATAATATATTATTATATTTATTAAGTGTAATTACAAAACATTCTTAATATACGATGCCATGAATTAGCAGAGCGTTTGCAACCTCCACTAACTCGTATCTCACAGTACAACAAATGATTTTGGGACTCAATTCTGAGAATTGAACGTGAAAGTAGCCCCAAATATGAGAACTTATGCACCACTCGTTTTTTTAAGAACCGTGAGATGATAACGAACTTTTTATGGCTCGAATTGAAAGATATGGATGTGAACAATATGTGGTTTCAACAGGACGCTGCCACTTGTCACACAGCTAACGAAACAATGGCTCTTTTGCACGACAAATTCAATAGCCGTGTTATCTCACGTGGTGGCAATGTCAATTGACCGCCAAGAGATTATTTGAAAGTAAAGGTGTACGTCGATAAGCCAGCAACAATTAAAGAGCTAAAAGATTAAATAAATCGGCACATTAACGGCAAAGAACCTCAATTATGCCTCAGCGTCATCGAAAACTTGGACCATCGGATGGAGGTGTGCCGCCAAGGTAGCGGCGACCATTTGGCCGATATTTTGTTCCATATATAATTGAACCATACCAATATTATCATAATAAAAAGAAATGACAATAGTTTCCTAAATAATTTGTGTTTAATTCAAAATCAACATAGGCCCTTGAAATTTAACCACCCTTTTGCTTCTATGTACAATAAATGTACTTTTTGGTACAGTAATACTACTTTTTGGTACAGTCAATTGCAAATAAATGTACTTTGGTGTACGACAAATTGTACTTGCACTTTTTCTTTCACCTGGTCCATCTATCGGAGCTTTGTTCGCCACCTCCTGCGCCGCTAATCGAGTTTATTGCCGAAGATTTTTCGACCCGGAGCGTTTTCGTCTATTCGTACAACGTGTCCAAGCCAGCGCATTCGGTCTATTTGAACGCATTTCACTACGTCGATGTCGTTGAACAGCTCATACAGTTCATGATTCATTTGACGACGGTACTCGCTGTTAACGATGATGGGCCCAAATATTTTGCGTAGTATTTTTCTCTGGAAGTCTCCCAGAATAGATTGATCCGCCTGAGTCATCATCCAGGATTCTGCGCTGTAGAGTATGACAGGTAGGATCAGAGTCTGGTAGAGTTGGATCTTTGTTCTTCGAGAGAGCTTCTTCTTGTTCTTCCTTCTGCCTCCAGCCACCTAAAAAAAATCTTTCATTGTCGGCTCCCCTTGATGTAATAGACATCAAATTTCGCAGTATAAGTGTCGAGTCAATCGGCATGTCTAGTAAAAGCTTCTCAAACAGTGACGTTCGCATTCGTCGATAAACAAGTAGGTGCCCTTTGTTGCGATTCTAAAATGTAAAGCGTATTAATTCACTACAACGCGAGAAGCATCCCATACCCCCTTCATGGGGTGTAAAGAGATATTAAGTTTTTTTTAAGTTTGGAATTTTCAATTGCACTTTTTAGTTTCGAGTATTATCAGTGTTTCAAATATTATCGCTCTAGGGCTAAAATACAGTTTTGACATGGCCCCATCGCCCACTGATTGAGAATTACAATTTCGTCTGCAAATTCGAACCTAAAGTGCCAAGTACTATCTGTGTACCAAATTGTATCTCTCTATGGCTAAATTACAGTTTGGTCATGCCCCCACCGCCCACTGATTAAAAATTAATATGTCGTCTGCATATTCATATTCGTGTTGCCGTGTACTAACAGTGTATTAAGTTTTGTCTCTCTAGGACTAAAATACAGTCTTGCCACACCTAATCCGCCCACTGATCCCACACTTAAACTTCGTCTGCATATTCATGTTCGTGTTTTTCAATACTACTTATGTACAACATTTTATCTCTCTGGGGCTAAAATAAAGTTTGGTCACGCCCCCTCCGCCCACTGCTCCAAATTTAAAAATTTCGTCTACATATTTATATTCGTGTTGTCGATTAAAATTTGGGTACCAAATTATATCTCTCTAGGACTAAAATACAGTTTTGCCACACCTAAAAATATGTTTTTCCACGTCCAATCCGCCCACTGGTCCAAAATTAAAATTTTGCTCGCATATTCATATTCGTGTTGTCGAGTACTATCTGTATACCAAATTTTATATCTAAGGGGCTAAAATACAGTTTTGCCACACCCCTTCGCCCACTGATCCAAATTTAAAATTACGTCTGCTTACACTATGACACAAAATCAAACTTTTTGAAAAACACCCGAACGTGACTATATAGGTTCGATAGTACAACCGGAGCTGAGTAAAACCCTAGCTCAGTTTGGCTAGATTGGCTACCAATTTTTTTTTATGGCCCCCTAAACTTTTTGATATCCCTTGGACCCCTTGAAAAAAGGTGACATCAATTGTTGGCCAACAGTTTCTACAGTTTTTAATCTAGCTCTTTCTCTTCTTCAACAAAGTTTTAGCTAATAGTCCGCTTAAGAAACTGATATAATAAAATTTCCCAAAAAAATTAGACTTCCCTCGTTTATTTTCAAAAAACGTCGATAAAAATTCAAATTTTTTCACTATTTTTTATATAAGTCGTAGGGAATCCAGATTTTTTGCATACTCTATTCAGTGAAATTGTAGTTTAGGTAACACCGACTAACTTCTCTGAACAAACCTATGCAATCTGAACAAGTCTAGGGATTTTAAATAGCTCTCAAAACACACTATCTACTTTAAACAAATCAGTTTTTTAGGAGTTTTGGGCCATTGTGTAATGTTTTTACTTGCTATCTTTACCAAAAACGTACATATTGTATAACTAAATATCTTCTGTAAACAACCAATATGATCGGAATACTCCACCCCCTTAATTGTTCCCAAAGAGCATTAGGGTGTTCCTTATATGGCATTTTTTTCGAATTTCGTTAAAAATATGTATTAATCGCGATGTTGGTCATCTATCTTCACATTACGTTTCTTTTTGTTAATATTAGGAATATATTGTGAGAAAAGTTGTATCAATAGTTGGACATTAGGGTGTGCCGCAATGAGGTTAAAGTATGAATTTGTTCTCAAATCAGTTTATTGCCGCTGAGTTTTTCTCTTTCGTATATAGACTAAGTTGTAACAACCCGTTCAATAGCTGAAATAAAGACCTAAAATAATATGTGTTTGCTTTTACCATACCTCTTATAGACGCCGAGATATTTGATATAGAATTTGGGGTATTTTTAAAAAAATTATTAAAAATGTTGAAATTGAATTTCGATGTAGATTATTATGGGCAATTATATATTTCAACTTTTAAAGGTTAATCAAGTTAAAATCTATATGTTTAAAAAGTATATGTGTGTATTATCACTATCTCTATCAATTCTCGAGATATCAGGGGCTTAAAAAGCATAGCAATGACTACTTAACTTTTGTTTCACCTGTATATCCATTGTGTATGGTTACAAATGTCACCAAAACCATTAATATCCAATGGTCTTTTGAGGGGATTTTTTATTTTTATCATATTAAAATCGTTATTGGTAAGTATTCAATGGGTATTCAGATGGAACAAAAGTTCATTAGACATTGCTATGCATACAGTCAAAAATTCCGTTTTTTAACGCCTGATATCTCGATAATTGATGGAGATAGTGATAATACACACATATACTTTTTAAACATATAGATTTTAACTTGATTAACCTTTAAAAGTTG
Organism: Muscina levida; assembly: GCA_964034835.1. Classification (NCBI taxonomy): domain Eukaryota; kingdom Metazoa; phylum Arthropoda; class Insecta; order Diptera; family Muscidae; genus Muscina; species Muscina levida. The sequence goes on along the minus strand of OZ035883.1, from coordinate 26,202,502 downwards.
AAATATATAATTGCCCATAATAATTTACATCGAAATTCAATTTCAAAATTTTTAATAATTTTTTTAAAAATACCTCCACTTCTATATCAAATATCTCGGCGTCTATAAGAGATATGGTAAAAGCAAACACATACTATTTTAGGTCTTTATTTCAGCTATTGAACGGTTTATTACTACTTAGTCTATAAACGAAAGAAAAATACTCAGCGGCAATAAACTGATTTGAGAACAAATTCATACTTTAACCTCATTGCGGCACACCCTAATGTCCAAATCTCGATACAAAATTTCTCACAATATATTCCTAATATTGGCAAAAAGAAACGTAAGGTGAAGACAGATGACCAACATCGCGATTAATACATATTTTTAACGAAATTCGAAAAAAGCCATATAAGGAACACCCTAATGCTCTTTGTGAACAATTAAGGGGGTGGAGTATTCCGATCATATTAGTTGTTTACAGAAGTTATTCAGTTCTACAATTAGTACGTTTTTGGTAAAGATAGCAAGTAAAAACATTTCACAAAGGCCCAAAACTCCTAAAAAACTGATTTGTTTAAAGTAGATAGTGTGTTTTGGGAGCTATTTAATATCCCTAGACTTGTTCAGATTGCATTGGTTTGTTCAGAGAAGTTATTCGGTGTTACCTAAACTACAATTTCACTGAACAGAGTATGTAAAAAATCTGGATTCCCTACGACTTATATAAAAAATAGTGAAAAAATTAGAATTTTTATCAAAGTTTTTGAAAATAAACGAGGGAAGTCTAATTTTTTTGGGAAATTTTATTATATCAGTTTCTTAAGCGGACTATTAGCTAAAACTTTGTTAAAGAAGAGAAAGAGCTAGATTAAAAACTGTAGAAACTGTTGGCCAACAATTGATGTCACCTTTTTTCAAGGGGTCCAAGGGATATCAAAAAGTTTAGGGGGCCATAAAAAAAATTTGGTAGCCAATCTAGCCAAACTTAGCTAGGGTTTTACTCAGCTCCGGTTGTACTATCGAACCTGTATAGTCTCGCTCGGGTGTTTTTTTCACTGTTGCACTGTGTTATTCGCCATCATGTTGCCTAGCCCTAAAAAATATTTTGCCGAGCCTACTCCGCCAATAGGGTCAAAAATTAAAATTTCGTCCGCATATTCATACTCTAGTTGCCGAGTAATATCTGTGTATCAAATTGTATCTCCCTAGCTCTAAATAAATATTTGCCACGCCCACTCCGCTCTCTGATCCAAAATTAAAATTTCTTCCGCATATTCACATTGGTGTCACCGAGATCTATCTGTGTATCAAATTTTATCTCCGTAGCTCGATAAATAGTTTTGCCACGCCCACTCCGTAAAAAATGGGAATTTTTGTGACTTTAAGGCAATGGATGCACTTTTTTTTGGGTAGATTTGTTCCGCATTTCAATATCTACAACTTTGCTTCAACCACAACCGTGTTCAAATCTAGAAAAAGTGCTAAAAATCCACATTGAGCAAAAAAAAATCCGTATGACCATTAAATTATTAATGCAGCCTACTTGACAAAACGAATAAAGCTGAAGTTTTTATTTTTGGGGCCACATTCACTTGCAATTCTCAGAATTCTGTCCCAAATCAATGAGCTGACAAATGTTGTACTGTGTTATGATAACCTTCATTATAGTAAATCTATCTATTTTTATGCAAAATTATTTCATAAATTACGTCTTGCAATTCCCTTTATACGCATAGTTGTGTGCCATGTATATATGTATGAAATTGACCTCAGCTGTTTGTTAGTCCCTTGAACTCAATGGTTGTTGTTGTAGTCTTAAAATAACTCAATTGTTGTATAAGTACCATAAAATTAGCAATTAAACACGTAATGTGTCAAGTAATTTTAAGCGTTTTGGAGCTTGCAAGCAATTCCATAAAATCGATGTACAAATATGTTAGGAAGGACCTCAACACTAATGCAGTCTCACATAAGGGGACAGCACGTAAATGCATACGTTGACATGTGTATTGGTATTGTTAATTCTATGCGTACTTAGAAACATACAATTGCAAGTCCTTACTACCCGCCTTTCTCTCTGTCACTCCCTCTTACAATCTTTCCTTTTCTCTTGTTTGTTGTTTGTCATCGTCTGTACTGCTGCTGCTGCTATGATAGTATGTGTTTCTTGCTGCTTGTATCTTTTAAATGAAAATCAACATTTGTAGAGTGCTTTATGTACTCGTATGTATGTGTTTGTATAAGTAAATTAACATTTCAACTGACAAACTTACTGGAACGCACACAGACTGACACAAGTTAATGTAGTGCAAAAAAAAAACATAAGAATAAAAACAAAAAACAGGACACCATGCATAAAGGAGAAGTACAAAGTGCAAAAAGATTACATGCCACATTATTACCCCAACCCTAAAGTTGTAGTGCGGAACTATTGGTCTTTCCTCCCTTTTTGCTTGTGCCATCTTTACCATTGCCTTTTTGATTTTCATTTTCGCTGTCCTGTCCGTCTTCCTTGTAAATTTCTAAAGAGATGATGATGCACTCGAAAATGTGGTCTGAAAGGATGTGAATTCCTTTTTCCCATTGACATACTACAGAGCACAGTGGTTTTGAGGGGCTGTATTGAGATACTATTTCTAGAAGGTTTATTTATTTAGGAATGGGGGAGATTACTAATTTTAGTCTTTCTGATCCTGATTCACTTGGGAATAACCAAAATATCTCTTTGGTGGTCCCCAAGCAGCTCACATCGTCCGAGAAATCACGTATTCCCCGGGCAATGGCACTGAACATCCGTTCAGTGATAGAAAATGTGAGAAGGCGAAATGTTGAGTAACCTAATCGACATGCTAAAACCGATGCGTCTTAGGAAGGACCGGCCGTGGCATAGTGGTTAGAACACGCGACTACCATGCGGAAGATCGCAGGTTCAAACCTGGCTCCAGTCATCTTAAAAGAAAATAAATAAATTTTTCTTTCATTGTCGGCTCCCCTCGAATGTTGTTGACAGCAACTTCGCAGTATTAAGCGTCGATTCAATCGGCGTGTCTAGTAAGAGCATCTCAAAACAGTGACGTTCGCATTCGTCGATAAACAAGTAGGTGCCGTTAGTTGTGAATCTAAAAATAGAAAGCGTGTTAATTCACAACAACGCGAGAAGCTATCCCATACCTCATTCATGGGGTGCAAAGGGAAATTAAGTTAAGTTTTCTTAGGAAGTAGTTAATAGAAGTTACTGCAGCTCAACACAATGGCTTTCCTAGTAGCTTTTGCTACCCCAAGAACCGAGGATCGCGGTGGCCTAATAAGCCACTCTCCTGTAGAAAAAAACCATAGTTATGAAATCACGACGAAAAGAAAAAAAAACAAGAACCCATCCCAAATGTTAACGACCCTCGCAAATGTTACAAGGAACATGATTTAAGGATGTTCACGTGGAATGTCCGAACTCTATACTGAGATGGTGTCTCTATCCAATTGGCGGATGTCCTCGACAAATACAAGGCTGCTATTACCGCCGTACAGGATATGCGATGGACGGGACAGAGATGCACACGACGAATGAGCTGTGACATGTTTTACAGCTGATATGCAGCAAGACACGACTTTGGCTGTGGATTCATAGTCGGCAAGATATTTCGACACCTGGTCTCGTGGTTTAACCCTGTAAGTGAGCTAATAGCAACTATTCGTATCAAGGCGAAATATTTTTACATTACGCTGATCTTTGTACACACCCCGACGGAAAACAAAGACGATGACATTAAAGATGCATTCTATGAGCATCTAAAGGAGAAATATGACCGCTGCCCTGCACATGACATTAAAATTGTTCTGGGAGATTTTAATTCGCAAATAGGAAGGGAAGATGCTCTTGGTGCAGCACTCGGAAAATTCAACAACACCTCCGATTACGGATTCAGACTGGTTAGTTTCGCGTCGGGATGAAACATGGTAGTGAGTGGAGCCAGATTCCCATATAAAGATATCCACAAGGCAACCTGGATATCTCCCGATCAAAATACAAGAAATCAGATTGATCACGTGGTAATTGATGGAAGGCATGTCCAAGCGTTATGGACGTGCGTGTGATGCGCGGTGCAAATATTGACTCGAATCACCACCTAGTTGCAGACAAGGTACGCACACGGTTAAGTAGTGCTAAAAACATTCGTAATCAAAGCAAAGGAAGCTAGACATCACAAAACTGCATACCACCGATATAGCCAATGCCTACTCCAAGTTCCAAGTTCTGATGTTCCCGACACACAGTGGCAGCATTCTATGAACACTGCCGCAACGATCGTACTGGGTTATAAAATTCACGCTCAGACAAGCCCTGCTACGATGATGAATGTCGCGAAATTTCTGAGAAAATGGATGCTGTATACAAGAAAAAATTGCAGGCAATGGCAACACGTGCGGGGACCGAGCGTTATAATCAGGAAAATAGGGATATGAAACGACTGTTCAGGCGGAAAAAGCAGCTGTGAAAGAAAAGAGCGAACCGGTATATCAAAAACTATAGGGATAGAGGTGGCCCGAAAGTTCTACCAAAGGGCTAAAAGCAAATGTTTTGAATCAGAGATCCCCACCTATAAGGACTGAGACGGAAATCTGGTCACTGACATTCAGAGTGGGCAGCAAATATAAAGGGAACACTTTCGATCTCTACTCATCCCCGAAAGCAGCATAAGTGACAAAATCACACCAATCATCGACGACGGAGTAGACTGTCCAACACCGAGCCAAAACGAGATCAGAAACGCAATGCACGGCTTAAAAATAATAAAGCTGCGGGAGCCGATGGACTGCCGGCAGAGGTTTTTAAAGCAGGCGGCGATAAGCTTTGAGCTTTCGATTTGGCTCAAGAAATGCATTCCCGATGGTTGCAATTTGAGCGTTATATGTCCTGTGCTTGGGAAAGGCGATGCAAGTATGTGTACCAACTTTCACAGGATCAGCCTTTTACCATTTCTTACAAGGTCCATCCTAGCGAACCGGATTGCAATTTATCAGTGTGGCTTTAGACCTGGGAATTTCATAACTGACCAGATATTCACACTAAGACAAATCCTAGAGAAGACCCATGAAATGCAGATCGATACCTACCTACCAAGTGTTCATCGTCTACAAAGCTGCATTCATCAGTCCGATACGAACAAATTTGTAAGATGCTATGGCTGAGTGTGGGATACTACACTTAAAACTGATACGACTTTGCGGGTCGACACTGACTGACACGAAGTTTTTAGTAAAAATCTGACTGAGCCATTTTATACCCAGCGATTCCTTAAATAAGGCGATAGTCTGTAATGCGATATTTTTAACATCGTAATGGGTATGATTATATGGAAGGCTGCAGTTGACCGGACTGGTACCATCTATAACAATAGTCACGTGCTGCTGGCGTATGCCGATGACATAGATATCATTGACCGTGGACTACAGAATGTTACTGCGGCCTTTTCAAGTATTGAGAAGCAGTCGCAAGAGTGAGACTGGTGATAAATGAACGCAAAACCAAGTTCTTTGTTTCAACAAACAAAGAGACTACTCATTTGGGACGCTGCGACACAAACACAAATTGAGTCTACAAATTATTACTTTCCAAATACTGTACCACTAACACTATCCACACACATGCCAATTATATATATATATACGACATTTCACACACACAGACACACACTCTCCACAATACACACAGTCATGCATGCATTTTCACATGACTTTTGCGAACATTTGTCGGTATTTAATTTCTCGTGTTATTCGTATTTTTGCTACCACCAACCACCATCATCATGACAAACGCTTTTTGCAAATGCCAATGTCTTTCAAAACAAATGTTATGTTAAAATTAGAAAAATGTTCTTTTATTTTAGTTTTTAAAGAATGCATTTGTATTTCCGACGGAAATAGGAAATTGCTAAAAATATAAAGATACACACACGCTCTCCACACATATCATATGAAAGTAGTTTGTATAGTATACGTATGTTCTCCTCATCCACTAATGTCTCTGTTAGTATAGCAATTTCTATGCAGCAACATATGATTCGCCTTTTAAATATGCAATAGTTTAGAGTTTCTTCGGATAGCATTAGTTTGCCAATGTTGGTGTACTCATGAAATACATGAAACTTAATGGAATAGTGGCTATCATTGCCAATATTATCATTGGATGAGAGGACGTCTTGGCTAGACTTTGGCAGGTTTCTTAGAAAATATCAACGCAATTGGTGGGGAAAGGGAATATTAATAATGAAAGTTAAGAAATAACACATGAAGATATCCAAAAAATCATTCAAAATATTAACAATGAAATAGCTGCGCATTGTGGTCAAAGGTGGTTGGGTAGAAGAACAAATCCACAAAAAGCTAAATGTATGAACGACACCAAAGGTGACTCTATACCAAAATCAAATTTTTATAAAATTTGCTCCCACTGCCCAAAATGTGCCCTTACAGGAGTCATATGTATGACCGAGCCCCAATTTTTTGCGCAACCCCAAGAGTTTTTCAGAACGTATCCACTATCTATCGGGACCGGCCGAGGCATTTTGGTTAGAACACGCGACTACCATGAGATTCCCGGCTCCAGTCAACTACATTTTTATACCTTCATCTTCACCCTATATATCATTTGATATGACCCAAAAGTGTAACACATAGAAGAAATCACTTTAGACCCTAAGTTTCTTTGAACCAAATTCGATTCATGATTTTTTAAGTCGTTTGAGCCGTGTCCGTCTATCTGTCTGTCCGTAAGTCTTTCTGTCTTTCTGTCCGACTGTTGCGCACGATAACTTTCAAAAGATGAATCCAAATGTTTTGAAACCTTGCACGAGTTATTTTTCCAAAACTACTTACGCTATTGAAAATGGGCTACATGGTCACACCCCTTCTGGTACCTCCCATACAAATGCACCATTTCGCCCACTTTAGAGATGGAGTAGTAATATCAATACACCCAATGCGATCGTGTCCAAATCCTACGTTTAGTAAAACTATAGCAGTACAAAGTTTTGTAGAAAAACTAGAAGTCTAGCCACGCCCCATCTGGTACCTCCCATAGCCATCAGGTACCGCCCACTTAAGAAATCGATTAATATTATTAATATATCCAACGCGATCGTGACCAAATTGGGTTTTTAGTAAGGCTTAAACAGGATAAAGTTTTGGAGAACGAATTTGGAAGCCTAGCCACGACCCTGCTGGTACCTCCCATACAAATGTACCTTTCAGCCCTCTTTAGAGATGAAGTAGTAATATCAATAGACCCAACGTAATATCGTGCCCAAATTCAGGATAAAGTTTTGAAAAAAAAACTATAAATCTAACCACGCCCCTTCTGGTACCTCCCATACAAATGTACCACTCCGCCCACTTTAGAAATCGACAAATGATATCAATTTACTAGAAAATTATATGTTTTACTGAGGGTGAGAGTATTTATATGTAAAGTTTTGAAGAAAAAAACTTTAAGTCTAACCTCGCCCCTTCTGGTACCTCCCATACAAATGTACCACTCCGCCCACTTTAGAAATCGAGTACTTATATCAATATATTCGAAATTATACGTTTATCTGAGGGTGGGAGAATATGTAAGCCGGTTTTCCCGACTAAGACTTTCTTACTGGTTATTTCATTGCCGGACCCCTCGATGTTGTCGGCAGCAACTTCGCAGTATAAGCTTCTCAAGCAGTGACGATTGTATTCACCGATAAACAAGTAGGTGCCATTTGTTGTGAATCTAAGATAAAAAGCTTGTTAATTCACAACAACGAGAAAAGCTATCTCTTACCTCATTCAGGAAATTTAAAGGAAAATTATTTTAGTAAGTATCTACCCTCTATCTTTAATCCTGAAGGTGGTCCCCTCCTCTTAGTCCACTATAAATTTGACCCGATATGATACTACATGATATTATGTAAAGGTTTTCTCTTTTCAACATATGAATTTTAATACCTTAAGTCGATAGCAATGATCACAAAACCCACCACATATTTATAGACAAAAAAAATATCCTCGAGGTAATTGTTATATATTTGTTTATAGGCTGACACTGCAAACAATACTTATCCAAATCTAAAGACAAAGTTATGTGTAATTAAATCAGTATTTTTTAAATTTTAAGAAATAGTTTAAGAAAGCTCTATGAATATTTTTGAAAATATTTTTTGTAAAAATCTATAATATTTTCAAAATTTTTGATACTCTTATAATGTGCTCGATGCTACGATGCTTCCAATTGTTATCAGAGTTTTATGCTAGAAATGTCATAAAACATATGCTATGGATGTTATAAAATACATTGTTTTTAATTCGCTCTCTTTTGTTATATTATGCCAACAATTACCAAATTCGTTGCCATTCTAATGTGTTTGTTTATTGGTTGCCTGCATATTATTAGGCAACTATTTTTTTAGACACTATGCAAAACCACACAACGACACAATAATCTTTCTCACACATATTTGAATTATATAAGGACATCTGTATACAATTCAATACCTTTCAGAGATATATATCTATGTACGTATGTATTGTGTTGTCTTTTATGTCAAATCTCAACACTTCAGGGGTTTTTTTTGTAGATGATTTTTCTACTAAGACTTCTTTCTGGACTAGGCATTTATTTGTCAGAATATTGAATTTGTGCACAGTCATAGTTGAACTGAATATGTTAAAAATTATTTATTTATTATTTTAATCTAATAAAACAATTTTACATATTAAATCATTTAATAAGCACAAGCTACTATGCTTATATTTTGTACATTTGAATTTTATAGATTAATATCCACATAACACAGTACAACAACAAAATTCAACTTTACTTAAGCTCTAAAAATTTAATGTTAGTAAATAAAAATAAATTCAGGCTTTCAATATCACCAGCCCTTGTGGAGAATGGACTAAAGTAAACAATGATTTTCGTGACACCTTCAAAAATTCGAAAAGTTACATAGTGTGCATATGTAAAAGGACGCGCACAAAATGTTATTGTTGGTTCAGCAGATATCGTTATGACCAAATATCATTGAATCTCTATGATAACTTTAAACGTGTATCTTATCTAACTAAGCACATAATTGAACAATTTTAATAACTATTAATACATTTAGTAAACTTTCATTAATCGGCGGAGATATCAATGATATTCCTTTGATAAACTTTAAATGCATATATCTCTTAAACTAAGAGTCTAAGCTACAAAAAGAGGTTAATGTTTGATCACTATAAAAAGGTGAGGAATACCACACATTTTGGTGAAACAGCTATATAACGAAAGTGGGAAATTAGGCAGATTTCATATAAGAACCTTAAAATGCGTTTATCTCCTTAACTACGCATCTTATCGACAAAAGGAACTATATTTGTCATCATCATTATAATGACGTTAGGAATCACTCATAATGTGTTTGGGATATCTCTATAAAGATTATGAAAAATAGCCGAAATTCATTGAGACCATTTAAATGCGTTAATCTCCTATGCTAAGCATCTAATAGACAGATGAAGCTTAATTTGTGGTCACCGTATTTAAAATATGTTATTTTTAAATACGGAAAAATCTTCACAATAAATGTTTTCGGTATACATTTTTTCATTTTGTCGTACAAAGTTATACCTCGCTGGATACCTGATGTGAAACATTTATTTTATGTAGGTCCGAACTCGCCCATTTTTTTTGGCGAAATTAGTGGAATCTCACAAAAAGTTTAAAGCTCTCACAGCCAGATATTTGTTTTTGTAAATCTAAATCCGATCTATTTTTCTTTTAAATACGCAGACTGATCTTAAATGATTACATATCAAATTTTTAAATCGAATGGCACTATAGTCCTCCAGATCTTGCATTTTAAAAAATAGAGTACTATGGCGGGAGCAAGTTTGATCTAACCATGGTCCCCTTAAAAAATGTGTGCAGATTGTAAACAGATCCATAACAATTTTCAAGAAGAGTTGTGTGCAAGCCTTCCAAGTGTTACGTTTTCGAAAAGAGGTTCCTGTGGGTGGTACCACGCTTACTTGTTATATCAAACATCATGTAGCCTGTAGTTCCTCCCAGCCATACACATGCTGTCAAAATTTCAAGAAGATCAGTTGAATGGTTTCGCTTTCTATAAGCTTCAAATAAACATAATTTTCACGGCGCACACATGTAGGAAAGGGGTTTTTTCATTTTGTTCTTCCATTTGAAACGCCCATAGGGAGGCGTGGTAGGTATGACAATATATATATATATATTAGGGTGGCAGCAAAAATTTCGGTAATGTTCGAGCGGAATATTGTGTCAGCTGTTATAAAATAGCTATGTTATGTATAGCTATGTGGTCAAGTCGGACAACTTTAAGCAGTGCCCCAAAGAGGTCAAAATTCAAATCTGTATAATAGAAAATGGGTATATCTCTGTTTGTTTGCATTGTTTAGTGCCATATAGACTCGAAAACGATTTGAACGATCTTTTTGAAATTTTCACAGAATATAGCTGTGTGGTCGGTGATGAAAATAGGGTACTTTCATTTTTGATATATCACGTTGGCGTGGCTCCGTTCATTGGACCATATTTTTAAAACCGCAATATCTGGTAGACTGTTTCTCCAATCAGCAAAAAATGGGAGGATCGGATCTGTGTGAGTGGTATAAAACTTGAAGGAAATGTATCTTATGAACTATAAAAGGTATAGAGATGATATTTGGTATGTGTTGTTGGTACAGTATGCAGGGTGGAAATAGGCTGTGCTACGCCTATAGTTAAAAGAAATTCTTATTACAGTCACTATAACAGTTTGATTGTCCTGAAAATTTATTTATTTATTTATTTACTTAGTCTACTGACATAATTATCTTACAGACTAATTTACAGTAATTCAATTAATAGTTTAAATTAAATTCCATTAGTTAAAAATTTTAAATAAGTTCAATTTAAAATTTATTTTATTTATATTAAAATTAATTAAAGGGGAAAAACTATTGCATAACTTTAAACATCTTGCGATTGGTTCATTGATTCCATAATTAGAACGATGAAAATCTTCACGAAACAGACGGTCATGACGTAACTCACGAGGAGGATTATACAAAGATACAAGATTTTTTAACTCAATACAATTAATTTCATTAGAAATAATGTTATAAATGAACATTATTGAAAATATTGTCCTTCGATCTCTTAGGGATTGAAGGCCCAAAAACTTTCGGCGAGCATCATATGGAATAGTTCCATCCGCCCACCTAACTTTTTTAAATGCAAAATTTGTAAAAATTTTTTGAATTCTTTCAATTTTGTTTGTATGGATAGTATAAAATGGATTCCAAATTAAAGAACAATATTCCAATTGACTTCTCACAAAAGAAACATATAATGTGTTGAATGTAATTGGGTCTTTAAAATCTGTAGAATTTCTTCTAACAAAACCTAGCATTGAATAAGCTTTTGCTGTTATATAATCAATATGGTTAGAAAATTGCAGTTTTGAATCAAATATAACACCGAGATCTTTAACTTCATCTACTCTTCTCAGCCTATTAGAGATATAGCCAGACTGTTTGGAACCAAGTTGACAAAAAGGGCCAAGGCCCCGCTCCCACTCGTCAATGTTTGACTATTACATATTAATCCGCTCCCACGCGTCAATGTTTGACTATTACATATTAACCAGAGAAAAACACAATATCTTAATCGAACCTTGGTAAAAACTATAGAAATTACTAAAAAAAAAAACTTGACCTTTGACCCCTTTGGGACACTGGAAATAGTTGTTTGATCTTACAAGTGGTCGAAATTTTTTTAATTTCCGCAACACAAATCGCCCATACATTTCACTGCCACCCTAATATATATGTATGTACAAATGATCAGATTCGAATTCTGAGTCGATTTAAAGCAGTCTGTCTGTCCAACCGGCCGTGGCATGATGGTAAAATCACGCGTCTACAAAGCGGGAGATCCCAGGTTCAACTACTGGCTCCAGTCATCGAAAAAAAAAAATATTTTTCTTTCATTGTCGGCACCCTCAAAGTTGTCGTCAGCAACTTCGCAGTATAAGTGCCGAGTCAATCGGCATGTCTAGTCAAAGCTTCTGAAACAGAGGCATTCATCGATGAAAGAAAGTAGGTGCTGCTTAGTTGTAAATCTAAAAATAGAAGGCGTGTTAATTCACAACAACACGATGGGGTGTATAGGGAAATTAAGTTTTTTAATTTTAATCTGTCCAACTGACTGTCTCCCCTATTACAATAGTAGTTTTAGAGATATCGAGCTGAAATTCTGTTTGGAAGCTTTTACACTCTAAGCTAAAGTTGAGTTTTTAGATGAGCAAGATCGGACTAAAAACTATTCCCACCTTCCATACAACCTCCCCCCAATTTGGGGTCTGTCCTCGCAATTACAGCCGCCACACAGTGGTCGATTTGGGTCGAAAAGGCGCGCATGAGGTATTGGTGGCCCCCAAAAAGCTTTGGCGGCATCTTGACTTATCAAAACCCATGGAAAACCTTGAAGGATTCTTGACCAAGGTTGGACGTCAATACGGAGACATTAGAATTTTTTCATGCACTTTTTCGTGTATTTGGCGAACTTTGAGCCAAAAATTCATAGTATGAAAATGGTTCGAAATTATATAGGGAAGCGACATCCAGTTTTTTAAAATTTTTGAGGAAATTTGGCATGATCCTGAATACTTTTCTAAGGGTATTTTTTGATTGAATATCATCATATTTGCAATGAAGGTAAACCCCGTGCTACTGGAATGGAAAAAGGAATCCTTTTGAAAAGTGCCTCAATCGAAAGAAACTAGCTGTTTTCTTGGTTAATCTATATTTTACTTCCGATGTTAAGATTATTCATATGTACACTATGTTGGGAAATTCTAAATCAGTTGAGGAATTTCTGTATAGTCATCCAACGTTGAGGTAAGAAAAATTTCTCTCAGAAAAATTTTCGGAATTCATCCTCAATAATATCCATCTATTCCTCATTCCCATCTCCAACCTCATGTGTAGCCTGTTTGACTAAATTCTGTAGCTCATCGGGTAGATGTTGGTTCGTAGATTTCCTGTCTGTCGCTCTCAAACTACAAATGTAGGGATCGGAATTGATGAGGAATCGCTGCCATATATCTTCCAAATTTTGTTTTTTAGACACCTGCCTCGCGTATTTCGTCCGAAAATTCTTAAAAACTTTGTTCCTGTGCTCAAGAGCTTCTTCCGATAATTGGCCTAATCATGTACAAAATAAGAGTAATGCAAGAACTTGGAAAAATATGTAACGCTAGTGCTGCTTTCCCTAGTGGTAAAATCGCTAAAGTAATGATATCCGCACCATGCAGCAATACTTTCATTAGGTGTAACATGTTCCAACTAGAAGAAGTGACAAAGTGTAACCAAAGGATCTACCTTTAAGGTGAAATTGTTCCGGTGAAAATTGTGACACATGTTTGATAATTGTCAAATTGTCTGCGACGAATACTTTCGGGGATTTTCGGGTTGCAAAATAAAATCGACCCTCCAAACAGTGGAATTATCTTTGAGGAATGTTTAAAGAAGTTAGTGCGGCTCCCCGAATTTACCGAATTTAAAACATTCGACCGCGAATTATGGGTTAATATTTAGCTATGTAGGTGCAAAAATTTGATTTCGGACTACCTTAGACTATCAAGGAAAGGTAGACATAGTTAGGAAAAGGTATCTGGAACTTCCAAAAATGATCCCTATGCACGCCTTTTTAAAGGAAATCTATCGATCTGAAAATGGGTAGGCAAAAAATTACTCCCACCTCCCATACAAAACCCTGTTTTTTTTTTTTTTGGGGGGGGGGGGGGGGGTTTAGGTCTTTGTGTCCCGCGATTACATCGGTAGTTTATATTTCTTAAAAAAAAAATTTGATATTGGATCTTATATCCTCTAAGGGAAGGTTAAATTCTATAATGAACAAGATCGTACAGTAACTACTCCCACCTCTAATACATAATTCCCTTTTTGGGTGGTATCCGTCTGTCTGTCCCGCGATTACAGCCGTAGTTTAAAAAATATTAAGATAAAAGTTGATATTGAAACTTATGTCCTCTAAGGTAAGGTTCAGTTTCAAGGTCTGAAAAAACTACTTCCTCCTAAAATATACACTCCCCTTTTTGGGGGTGGGGGTGTCTGTCCTTAGGCCTCCTCGATTACAGTTGTAATTTAAGAAATATCAAGCTAAAATTTAATATTGAAGCTTATATCCTGTAAGGGAAGGTTAAGTTTTATGATAAATAAGGTCGTACAGTTACTACTCCCACCTCCCATAAAAAAGAGCCTAAAAAGTGTAAAATTTCCCTATACGATACTTACTAACTTCAAATCGATATTAAATTATTATGGCATGTAACTTGACTAAACGAATGATGCAGAAATTCTTCTTTTTGGGGCTACTTTTACGTGAAGTTCTTAGAATTGAGTTCCAAAATCATGTGTTGTACTGTGTAATTATCTTATTAATATCAATAAATTTTTTTAATTTTTAAAATTTAACTAATATTTTCTTTTCTCATTTCTTTTCAGGTAAGTTTGCGTTTTCTATTTGCTTGGTAAATCATAGTGTACTAGTGTCAAGAAAAATATTAATATTTGTGTTGATCACATTTACTGGAATACCAATGTCTTGTTCGAGGTAAGTGCAATGCCGTAAGAAATTAATCATACCAGAAATTATACAAAATTCTTCGTTCCTCTGCCCTTTTTCTTTAGTTTTTTATATAAAGATTTGATATGATTTCAAAACTTCGATATTTTCAAAGCATATTTTGTTAATTTTGTTCCATCATAAAGATTGTAATAGTTAGAAATGTTAAACAAACAAACTGTTCTGTAATTATACAGTGGCTGGACACTGTAAGTAGCTGCCTTTGTATAGTAGCCTCAGTTGCCTAACAAACGGCTTAAATTGTTAACAAATGCTTTGTTGTGGGTCTTTCGTTTAATAAGTTGTTATCATTGTGTGTGTATTGACATTTAAATCAAAATGTTTGTTGTTTTGTGTGTGTGTGTGTGTGTGTAGCCCCAAAGGGAAAAAATAACAAATGAAAAGAATTTTTAAATATTATATAAATATGCATACGTAAAATTGATTTAAACTATAAAGAAATTCAGAGGAAAAAAAAATTTATGCATCTGTTGATTTAACTCTCTAATACGCTTTCGTTGAAACCGTATAAAGGTATTTCTCTGAACTGCCATTTGATAGAAATAGAACTAGTTGTATTTATAAATTTTTCTAAGAGGATTTATGAATAAATTATATAAATTTTTGCTGAAATATATTATTTTTCATTACAATAATACAATAACATTTTTAATTTTTGGCAAATTATATTATTTAGTTTTATCGAATTTAGTAATTTGTTTTTAATATTTATTCAGAGTAAACAATTCTCCGCAATACTAATATCAGAAAACTAATTAAATTGTTTGCAAATAAATAACATAGTTAAAATTATTTTATACTAATTTGTTTTCATTGTTCGGTTCAAGATCTATTCTATTATTTGCTAATTGAATTTTTTTACAAGGGTTATGTGAAATGGATTATCATCTTCATCAGTACCCGTTTGCTGTGACTTCTCCACTCATTATCACAACCTTAAGTGTTAAAAGCATCAAGCTTCACATTCACATTGATTTCTTGAAGCTTTTAACACTTGTCAATAAGGTTCACATTCACATTGATTTCTTGAAGCTTTTAACACTTAAGGTTGTGATAATGATTGAAGAAGTCACAGCGCAAAGGGGTACTGAAGAAGATGGTTTGGCAACTATCGAAATAGGTATCTGCCCTGCCAGCAATAATAGCAATAATAGAATAGATCTTGAACCGAACAATGAAAACACATTCATTATTTACACATACAGATCAACAAAACAAAACAAGAGCATACCTATTTTATACTATTTTTTAAGTTTTTCAGTTTTTACTTGTCCCTTTAGCTGTCTTAAATAGTCTGTATAAAACTTTATTTCTCTTTTTAAAAATAAAATTCTCTTGAAATTGTTTTATTTTTTTTTTAATTTAATCTGGCGAAGTTTCACTTTAGTTTTACTATGTTAGCTTAAACACTTTGCCAGCTTGTTCTATTTATTTTAATATGTTTAAGTAATTGTCGTTTGTTGTTCTACATAAAAAAAATCTAAAAATCATTTTTTTCAACAAATTTTCATCTTTACCCCTTGAAACACCAAACCAAATATGCGTTTTAAATATGCAATCTAAACCTCATTCTACTACTACCTTTTCATTAAACAGTGAATATATACCAGCTAAACTTTTTGATTATATGTATTTTTCAAATTGTTTTGAATAAATTACTTATTTATCAGGACTACCAACAGATATGCAACATTCAATTTTTGTCAATCACGTTGTTTTTTTTTGCTTTTATCATAGTGGCTTGATAAACAAATAACTGTATTAACAGTAGAAACTCAAAACTAGTGACTCATGGTGGGGCTGAGAAATCTAATAATAGATCTCAAAATTTCGATTCTTCGATCTTCTCAAGTATTGGTATCGTGTCTCTTAACAATTTTCCTTAATTAGCTGCTTTTAAGCATCTCATTTCGTGTACATTATTAAAAGCTTTTACTGTATCTCTTGTGCTTAGGGTTTGTGTCACAAACTAACACTGCCAACGACATGATGTGATGGTGATGGATATTTGTTAACAGTAATTAAAGTCAACAAAAAACGGAATATTCATATAATAGATTCTATGCATTCTATTTCACTAGCTCTCGTGGAGAATGGACGAAAATAAACTATGAATTTCGTGACGGCTTCGAATATTTGAAAAGTTACATACACATGCACGTGTACATTAGGGTAATCCAAAATAACAAAGTATGCTTATGTTGGTTCAGCAGCCATCGCTACGAGCAGGTATTGGAGATTTCAAACTTTAAATATACCATCGAAATTTCAATGACTTATTTAAAACTTGTATATCTCTAAAATTAAGAGCCTAATTGCAAAAAGGAGCTTAACTTGTGATCACTATTAATATATTACGAAATCCCTTATGTTAGTAAACTTCCACTAGCCGGTTAGAATATCATCGATATTCGCATGACAAACTTTTACTTTCATATTTTGGCTGAAATATCTCTCTAAAGAAGGTGGGAAATAGGCGGTATTTATATGAGAAACCTTAAGTGCGATTATCTTCTAAAATTATTTAGCTTTGTAGACTTCCTGTTTGCAATAAATCCACAAGAAAAAATCAGATGCAATAAGTTCAGGCGACCTTGGGGGCCAACGGAATGAAAAGTTTCTGAATATCTGCTCATTGGGAAATTTCCGCGCAATTCTATCATAACAGGCCGTATTTGAGGAGTTGCACCATCTTGCTGAAACCACACAGAGTTGAAATAAATTCTCATTTGGCGTAATTCTGGATAGAAAAACTCTCTCAATATGCTCAACGGTTCTCAGTAACCCTAACGGTGTGACCGATTTCTGCGAAGAAGTAGGTCCCGACAATGCAGCGTGATGAAAATGCACACCACACTGTGACACGAAGTGGATGCAATCCCGTCTCAAGGAGTATCTGTGGGTAGGAAGCACTCCATATCCGACAATTTTGTTTGTTTATGTTGCCGTTTAAATCGAAATTACCCTCTACAGACATAAAAAGGCAAATCAACATGTTTCCATCCTCTTCCACCATTTGAAGCATTTTCTGGCAAAAGCGAAGCGGCAAGTCTGGTGCGTTCCATTTGGCCATTTGAATAATTTCAAATTATTGTGCATAATTGACTGCAACGACTGTCTACTTATACCTATTTCAGCAGATAAGCTTCTTGTCGAGACTCTTGAATTGTTTTGTACCGCAGCAGCGATTGTTTCCTCTGTCCGATCTAAAGGGTTACGATGGCACGGTCTTCATTATAGTCCATCTGCTCGGAGGATTGCCGCCAATTCTTGTTTCAGTGTTCCAGTCATCCAATTTTGTAAAAATTAAAATTCAATCTTCAAAATAAAAACAAAATAACCCAGATACATTAAATAGAAAAAAGGTGTCTAATCTACCGTTTAGACTTAATTTTTAAATATTTTGAATTTGTATCTTTTTTATTATTAACATTGTAACCTTGGCTTAAATGTACCATTCTATTGTGATTTGCAAGTTAGTATCCCGATAACTCGGCTGAATTATTGTGAATGAATTTATCTTAAAACAGAGCTTTCGGATATTCCACTAACTAACATCTTTTGTTACAACATTGTAAAAACGTCACTTATCTTTTACCACTCCAACGGTGAGCTACAGCCAATAAACCTACTGAGTTTCATTAAACTTCTCTTTCTCTATTGCTACACCGCGGCATACATCTCATATTGAAACGAGATTATATGCCTTTTAATATTGTCTAATTGGTCTAAGCAACAACGGCCAGCAACTCTAGCAACAACAACCATCATAATAGTCGCTCTTCTGGTCGAGCAAAACCTACTTGTCATCAACATTAAGAAAACGCAGCAGCGAACAAAGTCTGCGCCTACCAACACCGTCACCATCGTCAACAACGCTTCTCATTTATCGCTCATCATCTTTCCCTTGCGTCTTGGCCAACATCGTCATCTACCTCAACAAACACCTGCAGTTCGTCGTGCCCTTCAAATCCTCCAATATAGTCCACTTGCATTCTCTACCGCTTTAGCTATTGCCCGCAACCCCGGCTGTCTACAGCAGCTAGTTGGAGATCTACACCCTCCAGCCTTCTTCTTCAAAAGGTTACTAAGATATTAGCGGGTATCTCAAAAACCAATCATCTTATCGCACAAAAAAAAAAAAAATAATTTCGCTAGTAACTGAATGCATGAGGTAAGGAATAGCTTCTCGCGTTGTTGTAAATTAACACGCTTTCTATTTCTAGATTCACAACTACTTGTTTATCGACGAATACAATCGTCACTGTTTCAGAAGCTTTTACTCATGGTAGTCGCGTGCGCTAACCATCATGCCACGGTCGATGCCACGCGAGCAGCTTGTGACTTTTACCAGTCGTGTTTACATCAGCCCTCCGCATGATCCTCTCCATTTTGTTGTTATAGAGACCGTATGCCAGATTATCGTCTTGTCAAAGCCCCGCTTGGTACATAAGGCTCTTAGAATTTTGCCTATTTTCACTGAAGACTTCGTGTTGGTCAGTGTCTTCGTGCAAAACCGTATCAGTTTCGCGGGGATTCAAAACTCAGCCATAAAAGCATTTAATAGTTCTAGTCGTCTGGGACTGTCGAAGGCAGCTTTGTCTTTGATAAAGAGGTGGTAGATATCGATATGCATTTCTTGGGTCTTCTCCAAGATTTATAGTAGCGGGAATATCTGGTCGGTGGTGGATTTACCAGGTCTAAAACTATACTGATCAGATCCAATCATGTTCCCTAGGATGTGCTTTAATCTTTCACATAATAAATTCGACAGGACCTAGTATGCGATGGGTAAAACGCTGATGCCGCAATAGTTGGTACACACATTTGCATCGTCTCTCTTAATCACATGACATAGAAAACTCAGATTCCAATTATCGGCCATGCATTTTTTGAGCCAAATCGTGTTTATGAGTTGGTGCATGCACGATACCAGCTCATCGCTGCCGATCTTAAAAATGTTTGCGGGCAGTCCATTGGCTCCCGCAGCGTTATTGTTTCTAAGCCGTGAAATTGCAGTGCTGATCTTGTTTTTGCTTCGCGGTTGACAATCTACTCTATAGTCGATGACTGGCGTGATGTGTCACTTTTGTTGCATGCTGAAACGAGTAAAGAACAAAAGTGCTTTCCCCATATTTGCAGCACACTCTGCGTGTCCGTGACCAGATTTCCATCTCTTACCTTACAGGTCGGGATCCCTGTTCCCAAATATTTGTTTTTTCACATTTTAGTAACACTTTCCGGCTTCACCACTACCCCTGTGCTTTCCGATATCCTGGCTATATCTTCTCTTCGATAGACGCTTTTTCCGCCCGAAGATGAGTTTGATCTACTCCTCTTCTCATTATTACGCTCCGTCACCGCACGCGTTACCATTGCAGCTGCAGTTTTGTCTTGTATGCAGCAACGATTTTCTTAGACATTACGCGACATTCGTCATCGTACCAGGGCTTGTTTGAGCTTTGTATTTCATAACCCAATACAAACGTTGGGAGTATGTTTGAAGTAATTGAAAGAGTTAGTTAGAATAGGCATTGGATATTTCGGTGATATGCAGCATTGTGATGTAAGCTTCCTTTGCATTTGGTTACAGACATTTTTAGCACGACCTAATCGCTTGCGTATTTTTGTTGCCACTTAGTGCAGATCCAAGTCAATATTTGCACCTCGCATTACATGCACGTCCATAATGCTTGAGACATGCCTTTGATCTATTACCACGTGATCAACCTGGTTTCTAGTCTTTTGATGAGGGGACATCGTGGTTGCCTTGTGGATATCTCTATGCGGGAATTTGGTTCCACTCACTACTATGTTTCATGCCGACGCAAAGCTAACTAGTCTAAATCCGTAATCGCAGTTGTTGTTATGGATTAAATTTTCCGATGCTGAACCAAGAACAGCTTCCCTTTCAATGTTAGCGTTCAAATCTCCCAGAACAATTTTTATGTCATGGATAGGGCAGCTGTCATATATTTCCTCCAGGCACTCATAAATGCATCTTTAAGATCCTCATCATGGTATTTGGTTCCACTCACTACTATGTTTCATGCCGACGCAAAGCTAACTAGTCTAAATCCGTAATCGCAGTTGTTGTTATGGATTAAATTTTCCGATGCTGAACCAAGAACAGCTTCCCTTTCAATGTTAGCGTTCAAATCTCCCAGAACAATTTTTATGTCATGGATAGGGCAGCTGTCATATATTTCCTCCAGGCACTCATAAATGCATCTTTAAGATCCTCATCATGGTGTTCTTTCGGGCGTATACTTAAATCAGCGTGATGTGAAGATATTTTGCCTTAGGATAGTGGGTAATCGGTCACTTAGAGAGTTTAAACCCGACACTAGATGTCAAAGTCTTTCGCCAACTATAAATCCGTATTTAAATTGGTGTCTTTCTGTGTGGCAGCTGCCAAAGATGTCACATTTCTTTCATTGTGTGCATCACCGTCCTCTCAATCACATTTTCTGTATGGCGATGATGTCAGCCTTGTATTCGTCGACGACATCTGACAATTCGATAGAAGCACAATCTCTGCATAGAGATTAACATTTGAAGGGGTTCTTATTTATCCTTTTTTTTCGTGTTTTTGTACTTGGTGCCGCCAAAGACACTAAGAAAGCCTTTATGTTGAGGTGCAGTGACTGCTGTTAGTTACTCTTAAAAACCCATCGTTGATGGCATGACGAAAGTTCTGGGACATTGCCCGGGGAACGTGTAATCTCTCGGCTGTAGACCTGCTTGGGGACCTCCAAAAAGAGATTCTGGTTATTCCTAAGTGAATAAGGATCAGAAAACTCATGTTAGAAAATTCCTCATGCGGCAAGAAATTAATAGGAGAACCATTAAATGTAGTGATCTCCTAAACTAAGCATCTAGTCGACGAAAGAAGCTTAATTTGTGTTCACTTAAAAATTTGATTTTGTCTGGTATATCTCTACAGAGAATGAGGGAAATGTCCGAGATTCCTATGATAACCTTTAAATGTGTTTATCTGTTAAACTGTTCGTTTATTTTGAAAAGGTACCTAATATAATATCACAATGAATATTTTACTTTATCTATATAAATAAGTTAGTAAACTGGCTTGCTTGCATAAAAGTTTCATGAACAGTTATTTCTGTTAAATCATTCTTAAGAGCTTTAAAGTTCACCCTGCAAGCCAGGTGGCAATAAATTGTTGCTGTATATCTTAAGAGTACTCCATTTTGACAGCAACTTAATATGTCATTCATACATGTGAAACATCTTTGTAGATTTCCAGTGCCAGTAAATCTACATATACATTTTTTTTACCTGTGCATGATACCTGTGTTCATTCGTTTAATATAAATCTTACCTTTTGTTCCCTGTAGCCCTGTTTTTTCGCATTTCCTGCCTAGGATTAACAGGCTGCGTAGAATAATCCTTACAATATTTTCAGTTTCATTTCATTTTATGAATTCTTCATCTGTCTGTATTTCATCATGGTCTTCATCCACAAAATGTATTGTCCTGTACTCTTTATGCGGTAGCAAAGTAAAAAAGTGGGCATGTGTGTGCATGAACAATTGTATTTGTGTACGTTTGTGTTTACTTCATGGAGAGTTTAAAATGTTGTTATTACTGTTGTCGTTGTCGTATTTTTCTTATTCATATACTTTTTCATCACCATCATCATGAACATCTGAAGATCCATTTATCTGGAATATTTTCATTCATTTATCATAACACAATATTATTTTATCAGTTTTAAAAGCAAAATTTATTATTTATCAAAAATGTGAAGTGTAGCTGTGTCTGTGTCAATAGTCATGGTTGTGACTACGTTTCTACAAATGGCTGTGTGCGAGTGTGCGTGTGAATGTGACGGTGTTTTTCTTAGTGTGTTTATGGATTTGTATATGGGTGACAGTGATTTGTTATGACAGTTTTGAATATTTGGCGAGGGGACCTTTTATGAATTGGATATGACTGTCATGTTTGTGTGGTGTTATAAATCAGAAGGTGGATGTGGCGTATGATCAATATTTTACTGTAACAATGTATCATACGTAACATTGCAGCAGAGTAAATCTACACCGGTAGCAGGGAGCCAAATTGAATTTTATTTTCTTAGATTGATGAAAGAATTTTTTCACCACAACATTTTATAATATACATACTAGATAATAAAATGGAAAATATAAGATAAATGGATATTAATTTACAATTTATTTTTTTTTTTGCATTTTATGTAAAGAACTTAAAACAGAATTGGTATTTTTATTATAACTCAAAAACAATCTTCGACAAATTATCATTATTATTAGCCTTAAAAACAACTTGACAACATATATATTTATATCTTAGTGTCTAAGTCAGAGGCCGAAATGATAAGAGATTTTCATTCGCTTCGATCTTGTGCGCACCGTCTTCAGTCAGTATTACCAAGCAGCGTCTGAATTTCTCTACCTGGTCCTTCCTACATAGTCGCAGGTGGAACCTTTGTTCGATGATACCATTAACTTCGTCTTGTCCTCATTTACTGTCAAACCCATTTTGACTCTGACTCTCTTTCAACATATGAGAAGACAGCTAATACCTCTCGCATCGTTCGACCGATAATGTCGATATCATCGGCATATGCGAGCAGCATGTGGCTCCTATTAAATATGATGCCAGACATGGTAACCGTTGCTTTCGTTAACACCTTCTCCATCACTATGTTGAACAGTATGCATGACAAACCATCACCCTGTCTAAGCCCTCCCGCCGTATCAAAAAGCGCAGATAGATCTCTGAAAATCCGAACAGAGGATTTGGTATTCGTGAAGTTACACAGGCAGAGACGATATATCTTCGCAAGGATAATGAATCCAAACATGGCTTCGTATAGTCGAGGTGGTAAGTGTCGATTTGCTTCTCATGGGTTTTCTCCAGAATTTGCCGTAGTGTAAATATCTGATCCGTTGAGGATTTGCCTGGCCTAAAGCCCGCACTGATAAGGTCCAATCAGGTATTCCACAATTGGCTTTAGAAGGTCACGAAGTATGTTAGAAAGGACCTTATGCGCAATATGTAAGGGGCTTATTCCACGTTAGTTTTTACACTCACTACGGTTACCTTTTTTGTAGAAAGGACATATCACACTGAGATTCTAATCCTCTGGCATGCTCTCCTGAAGCCCAACATTTTCTATGAGCTGTTGCATGCTTAAAACAAACTCATCTCCACCCAACTTAAACAACTCAGCTGGAAGACCATCAGCCCCAGCGGCCTTGTTCTTTATGCGGGATATGACAGTTGTTATCTCAGCTTGGCTCGGAGATGCTATAGTCTCGGATTGGTACACAATCTTCAGCAGCCGAGTTTTCAGACATCAATAGGCTGCAGAAATGATCTTTCCATACCCTCAGTACGCTCTCGGAGTCAATAACGAGCTGACCATCCTTGTCATTAGGGTAGACCTGTTCCATGTAAAAAAACTTAATTTCCCTTTGCACCCCATGAATGAGGTATGGGATAGCTTCTCGCGTTGTTGTGAATTAACACGCTTTCTATTTTTAGATTCGCAACTAACGGCACCTACTTGTTTATCGACGAATGCGAACGTCACTGTTTGAGAAGCTCTTACTAGACACGACGATTGAATCGACGCTTAATACTGCGAAGTTGCTGTTCCATGTACCCTACCATTTATCTTCTGGTAGAATTTTCGGGCTTCATCTCTGTTCCTGTATTCTTTAATACACTACACACTTTATTCCGCTCCTTCAGCTCTTGTGTTTTTACGCCTGAAGAGTCGAGTTGGCTGCCGCCTCTTCTCCCTGTACTTTTCATGAACAACTCGCAATGCCATTCGCTGCAGTTTGGCCCTGTATGCAGAAACTTGTTCCAGGGTGGCATTGCGGCATTCGTCATCGTACCAGGCATTATCGTTAAAGGGCTTCACATACCCCAGTACGGACAGCGCAGTCCTTTCCATCGAGTGGGCAATATGTTGCCATTGCGAGCTAGTACTTTCGGGAGTTGGAGCATCACGATGTAGTTGAGTGAGTTGGTTGGAATAGGCGTTTGCTATCTCCGCGATCTGCAGTTTAGCGATGTCCAGCTTTCTCCGTGTCTGGTTACTCAGGGTTTTCGCTCTGCTTAGCCTAGTACGCACCTTCACTGCAGTGAGTTGGTGATCCTATTTGATGTTCGCACCCCTGATCACTCGTACGTCTAAGACACTTGACTTGTGCCTTCCATCGATTAGCACGTTATGAATTTGGTTTCTCGTTACTTGATCGGGAGATATCCACGTTGCTTTGTGAATGTTTTTGTGGTCAAATCTTGTGCTGCTAATTACCATGTTCCTTGCCGCAGCGAAATCAATCAGTCTGATTCCGTTTGGCGATGTGTCAGTATGCAGACTTTAGCCCGACTGTTGGGCTAAACACATTCACCCGGCCTATTTTGGCATTAAAATCTCCCAGCACGATTTTAACATCATGGCCCGGGCTACGGTCATATGTTTCTTCAAGTTGGGCTTAGAATTCGTCTTTGACCTCGTCACTTTTCTCCTCCGTCGGAGCATGAGCACATATCAGCGTGATGTAGAACAATTTTGCCTTCACTCTTATGGTGGCGATTCGTTCACTGACAGGAGTAAACCTAGAGACCAGGTGTCGTAGTCTCTTGCCGACCTCAAATTTTCAACCAAACTCATGCTTATCCGCGTGGCAGCTGTAGTACACGTCAGACATCCTCATCAGCGAGCATCCATATACAGTCCACCGGATTTCCTGTATAGCAGTAATGTCAGCCTTATACTCTTCTAGGACATCCGCCAGTTGAATAGAGGCACCTTGTCGGTATGGAGTTCTAACATTCCAAGTGCATATTCTCAAATTATGGTCTCTAAAACGTTTGATGTGGTCGTCAACTTTTGGAGCGTTTTTTCCTCTTATTTCTCACTGCCATTATACTGGTGACGGAAGGCAAACCCAGCCCACCAGGTTCTGCATTTTATTTCTACTGCCAGAATACATTTCAGCCCCTCTTCTGAGACAGACGCCGCCCATTATGGAACAGACGCTATGGATTTTTGGTTTGACTAGGGGAACCACGGAGACAACACCCTTCTATTTGTACCTCTCTAGAGGACCCCTGATTCGCCATGTCATAGATTCGTCATCAGGCACATGTACCCTTTTATAGTACGTCCTCGGTCTCTACTGCTCTGGTCGGGGACTACTTATTAATCGTAGTTAACCTACATATCTGTAGGCCGTTCAGCTATCCGCCACCTTCTGACCCCCCTTAGTAGCAAGAGCTAGCCTTATGGCCTTATTCTTCGACAAATAGTTATACTCAAATGTTGGCCGCTATAGGTCTCAATATATAACTTTGTAATGCATTATAAATATAGAACTCAGACTTATTCTATTCGGTCCTGATGGTGGTAGTGGTAAAATAAACAACATCAAGGGGGCCGCCGATCAAAGAAATGTAGATGGCTAACCATCATGCAACTAACCATCATGTCGGTCCCAACTAATAGCCAAAAGCCATCATTTAAAAAACTTAAATTTGTTCATGGACGATATCTATTATTTACGGTTTTATTAAATCTGCCATGTTACCAAAAAATATTCACTTACATTTTAAATCATAACCACTGTACATTTAATAACATTTCTTAACGCTGCTGTGTTGTTGCTGTGTTATCTTAGTGTGCGCATGTTGTCCTTCTACCTTCTAAGTGATTCATTACAACTGCTGCTGCTGCTGATGGTGTATAGTTTATATTCTGTATAAAATTTCCCACTGATAACCATCATCGTAAGCACAAACAATTCGAATGCTTTTGGGCCAATCTCTCAACAATACCACCACTCTCTCACACTCAATCGCTTATCATTACCATCAGTGTCACCAGCAAACAACACAGCACAACCTTACTACCGCTTTTCATTGCATACTCTATATCCATTAAATATCCTTTGTACTTCTAAATGTTGGTAGAGTGCTCTCAATTTTGATGGCATTGATGTTTTGTAATAATTCTAATGTACTATACTCATAGACACAGAACCCTAAAATGCAAAATAATTTCTCATTGGATTCGGAATAATGTTGCCATAATTACTACGCATTATTTGCTCGGTGTGCTTGAAATGCTTTTAATATATCAGCATTAGTTCTAGTTAGTACCTATTCACTTTGTGCATAATAAATAATTTTTAATGAAGTGTTGATGGTGGTGGTGGGGGTATCCCCCTGCTAGGAATGTCGTGCAACTGTCATGATTTATATTAAGTGTAATTGTGGTGTGCAAGAATATTATTGCTATATTGATGTTTGTAAGAAATAATAAACATTTTAGTGAGGAACTTATAATGATGTTAAGATGGAATACTTTATGTGGTAGTGAGAATTTTGGGTTAAATAATATATGCAATTGCACTACAGAACAGCTTTATTGGAATATCGGAACAGTAAATGGATGATATCGTCATAAGACTTAATCTTCAGGCTTAATCAAACAGTTTTCAATCTTCCTTATAAGATCCTTGCCAATTACTACGATGTTGGTTAAAAGATAAAAGAAAATATATTATTGTATGGAAACTGGTGTAGTCTTATGCTCCAATGGGAGTTACAGGAATACATTTCTATAATATAAAAATAAGTCGCTGAATGTGTTGCTAAGCGCAAAACTCGAGAACGGTTGGACCGATTTGGCTCAATTTTTTTTTCAGTTATTCGTAATTGCCAGGAGTAGGTTTTTACAGAAGAACATTTTGGAAAAATCTTTCGGAAAAGCCGGAAAATTGGAAAACCCAAATATTGCTTTTTTGTATGGAATTTTTTGTGCAATTGTTATGAATGATTTTTCGAATGGAAAAATAAAAAAAAATTTGTTGGAAAATTCGGAAAATTCCGGAAAAATTCGAAAAATTTGAATACTATTTTTCGACGAAATTTTGCTTTTTGTCGTACTATTTGATAGTTTTGAACGATGTAACTTGCGAAAAATTTCGGATAATTATTCCGAAATGACTTTCCGAATAAAAAAATAGATAAATTGTCGGTGGAAAACTCGGAAAATTCCAAAAAAAAACCGAAAAATGTGAATTTTTTCGGCAAAATTTTGAATTTGATCGCCTGATTTGAGGTAAATCGAAATTAAATTTTTGTCGGTTTTCGAATGGAAAAATAGAAAATTTAAGTTGGAAAATTATGGAAAATGCCAAAAAAATATTTTTTTCGACAAAATTTTGCATCTTATCGTATGTTTTGGTAATTTTGGGCGATGTAAATGTGAACAA
Source organism: Muscina levida (assembly GCA_964034835.1). Classification (NCBI taxonomy): domain Eukaryota; kingdom Metazoa; phylum Arthropoda; class Insecta; order Diptera; family Muscidae; genus Muscina; species Muscina levida. The sequence continues at coordinate 26,174,545 of OZ035883.1, read as the reverse complement.
TTTCGAACAATTATGACTTTTCGAATGGAAAAATAGAAAAATTCTTGGTGGAAAACTCGGAAAATTCCAGAAAAAAATCGAAAGATTTTAATGCCTTCTACAAAATTAATTCATATAGTAATTTATCAATTGAGAACGGTTGGACCGATTTTGCTGATATTTTTTCAGTTGTTCGCAATTGCCAGGAGAAGGAAAAATCCTCCGAAAAAGCCGGGAAATTGAAATAACCGAAAATTGTTTTTTTTTTGTATGGAATTTTGTGTGTTATAATTGCGAATGACTTTTCGAATGGAAAAATAAAAAAAATTTGTTTTAAAATTCCGGAAAAATTCGAAAATTTTTAATTTTTTTTCGACGAAATTTAGCTTTTTGTCGTATGATTTGACGATGTTACTGCGAAAAATTTTAGATAATTATTCCGACATGACTTTCCGAATAATAAATAGACAAATTCTTGATGGAAAACTCGGAAAAACTCCAAAAATTTGGATTTTTCGAAAGGACATGGTTGTTTTTACGGAGAGTTATTTACTAGACTAAAGCCTCCTATTAGACAATCAAACTTTGGACGGCGTACGCGACGTGCTATAATTAGTTAAAACGTCCGTAATAATCAAACGCAAAAGGAACGGGCCAAAAAAATTTTGGGAGACGTGTTGATCTGAATTAATCCATTTATCTCATCCCCAGCGAAATAGTAAAAATTTCAGCAACAATTAAAAATTCTATTCATTATATTATACATCAAAAGTATCGTTAGAAAGTGTTTGTCAATTGTGCATTTAAAGATATAAAAAATTAGACCCAAAACTAAAAAAAAAAAAATTTTAATGGACAAAAGTAGGTAAATTTTGAATTAAAATTTTAAAATTTTTAGGTTTGAAAGGTTATTAAACTCAAACTATTATCTAAAATGTTTTGATGTCTTCACAGAAAATGTGCGAAATATTATTACCTTTAAAACAAGTATAATCTGATTAAAATCGGTCAAGCGTATCAATACTTTTAATCATATAAGTAAATCAGTATTTTTGAAACATGCCTTTTTGCAGCCAAAAACCTTAAACGATTTTGCGCGACCCCTAAAGGTCGATCAATTTTCAAGTTTTATATACCAAAATTTTTGTTTTTTTAAGTAGAATTAGAAAATATATTATCCCAATGACTTTTCGAAAAAATTGGTAAAATGAAATGGTCTAGTGCCCATATTGCACAGTTTCGCTCTGCACAATCACCACCTCAAATTCGACAAAATGTTACTAGAAGAAGACCAGTCGTAAATATAGACTAGAATCGAGCTGCTTTTGAATACGATTCCACAATCGCCTACAAAGATCTTCGCTGCGTTGATATCGGTTCATAGTCTGTCGTATGCCAGCATTGCAATGCATTGAAGTTACAATCGGAAAATCCCGTCATTCGGAGCCGAAGTTGTTGATCAACCCGGCAACAATCCGAGTTAAAAGGTAATGGCGTCTCATTACACAGTGGAACAGTGAAAAAAAAACGCACGAACATAGTTATGCAGTTCAGATAGTATTACTGGAGTAAACCCCTAGCTCAGTGAAAAATATTTTTTTCACTTTTTTAAAATAGGTCGCAAAAACATTTTATTTCTTTTCGTTGCTTAAAAAAAGAAACGAAGACATAATATTCAATGATATTAAATATTCTAGGAATATCTTAAGCAAAGTGTAAACTGAGGCAAGGTTTTGCCCAACGTTCGAGTGTTTCCGAAAAAGTTTGATTTTGTGTCAGTGTTATTATTAAAAACTATTCTTCCCGTTTTGCTCGAAATTGCTTCCACACATTCAGATTCAAGGGCAAATACATTATCGAGCTGCCGCTTTGTTACCACCACCAAACGAAGATCATAAGTTCATTAAGATCTATTTCGTTGGTGATTCGGCAATAGAACTAGACCAACGTTGTGGAATTTTTACTTCAATAAAACACGAAATAATCGAACAGTTGCAATATTTTCTGCATTGGCTACAATTATAGTGTTCAAATACTTGAATTTTTCAGAAAACCGGTTTCCGGTTTATTCGAAAAATGCCTTTATCCAACAATTCGGTTTTCGAATACATAATTTAGTAGATTTAGGATATTTTAACTTAACATATAAGTGCAATCTATATGACGTACTCACAAACTTTAAAGGCGTTTTCTGTAAAATTTTAAATTTACACATACCTTGGCTTAGAATTAAGGTATCAATTTGATCACATGCATGTTAACCACCTTTTTACCATTCCATATGAATATCGACGGCGTGCTACTCATTTCAAGGTGAGATCCCAATCTATTTTAAGATGAGATCCCAACTGTATTCTTTTTGCGATCGAACATTTTTGTTAGGAGATAACTGCATTTAAAGTTGTTCATATGAATATCGACGGCTTCACAGGTACTGCAGGGTGAGAATGTGGAATCACACGATATTGTTCTCAAGCGTCGGGGATCTCATCGGTCATATGATGCCCTTCAATACCCGTTGATGTTCTGCAGTGGAGAGAGCGAATATCACCACAATAAAGATGGTAAATACAACGACAGGTTTGTTTACAAGTCATCAGGAAAAGAAACGAATAAAAAGGTTAGCTCAAATAATTTTTATGCGTATCGATCGCAAATTGCGTTAGCTGTTGCATCATCTGCTGCCACTTTGTTGAAAGGCGGTCAAACTGCACACCCCGCTTTGAAGTTGGCGATGAATCTTCTCACAGTTGACAAGCCATTGGGCACAATATTCAGAAGTTCAGCGACAGCGAAATTGTTGCGAGAATGCAAAATCATGATTTGGGATGAATGCACGATAGCGCTTCAACGAGCTTTCTAGGCAGTTGACCGAAAGATGAAGGATTTATGGATGATTCGAAACGATTTGGTGGGGGCTACAATATTTCTGTCGGAAGATTTTCGTCAAACGCTTCTCGCCATCCTCATTTCCCCATTCGATTGGCTTTTGCGATGAAATTCAATAAATCGCAAGGCCAATCATTGGAAGTTTGTGGGATCAACCTCGAATTTCTCAGTTTATTTTAGCGCCGAAAAACAAATCGAAAAACATTGTTTATCAGACCGCTCTTCACTGATTTCGATTAAATTCAATTAAGTCACATTAAAATTTTAACTATATGTGTTTTAATATTACTCTGGAGCTTATAAGAAGGCGTTAACTTGGAGCAAGACGAAGTTCGCCGAGTCAGAAGTTGTATGGCAGAACAACGTTTGCCGGGTCAGCTAGTATATATATATAAAATACTGATCACTCCCCAGAACAAACGGCTGAAGCTAGAATTTTCAAATGTGGAATGTCGCTTCCTGTTATGACGTCGACGCGCACTAAGAAGCGAATTTTAAAAATTCGGTCGGAAAGGGGGTGGAAAGGACGTGGAGCACCCCCATACAGTTTGAAATTTCAAATGGCTGTATCTTATAAATCTGGTACCGGCCACGGCATAGTGCTTATAACACGCGATTACCATGCAGAAGATCACAGGTTCAATTAAAGGCTCCAGTCATATTAAAAAAAAAAAAATTCTTTCATTGTCGGCTCCCCTCGAATGTTGTCGACAGCAACTTCCCAGTATTAGTGTCGGTATGTCTAGTAAGACCTTCTCAAACAGTGACGTTCGCATTCGTCGATAAACAAGTAGGTGCCGTTAGTTGTGAATTTAAAAATAGAAAGCGTGTTAATTCACAACAACGCGAGAAGCTATCGAGAAGCTATCCCATACCTCATTCATGGGGTGTAAAGGGAAATTAATTTTTTTTTATGTATCTCATAAATCATTATAGGTACGAAGTCGATATTTAGTACATATATTGGTCATACAAGAAAAAATACTTTGTAAAAAGTAAAAAGTTATTAAAAAATCCTTGTATGGGCTAAATAAATAGAACAACTGTGCAATACTGTCCGTAGGGCCTCTATCATAGGCTACACGAAAACATAGTTAGAAAATAGGGCGTGGCACCTTCCACATAAAGCATAATATCAATCGGCCATTTCTAATGAACCCTTAGAGGTATAAAGAAGGTATACCAATATACTATTGGTACAAGGAGGATTACGTCTCGCTGGGAAATGGGCGGTGCCACGCCCCTCTAGAAAAATCGTTATATCGATTTTCATTTATAATTAAAATAAATAAATTAAGGATAGTGCCCAGGGAACTTCGCCAACTAATGGGTTAATGTACTGAATGTAATGAAATTTTCAAAATTTCTATTATACAACTAGCTGAAGACTTCCCAGTCCTTCCACGACGTAGGTAGGTGTAAAAAAGGGATAAAACTGGTACTATAGCCCAACGATCCAACGGCTATAGACAGAAATATGAAAATAGGATGGAATGTTAATTTTATAGAAAAGATGTGCGATATAAAGTGATTTTGTAGGAATCAACGAATACTCATTAATTCCTCCAATTATATTAAATATAGCGAGACCGACTAGACGGATACGTCCAAGTCGTCTATGCTTTCCCTTATATAGTATTAATTTATAAAGGGGTCGTAACAGACGGCGAGCGTCCAATTACGTCCTCAATTTTAATATTTTTTTGAATTATCTTTAAAGGCAGTAAAGAATATTTGGGTTTTTTTTCCCGCTGGTTTGACTTTATTTCCTGCTTTCCAAATCAAGAATGGCCAAACTTATAAATATGCTTATGCATGAAGCCAAAATTTTAACAAGAAAACAAATTATTGATCCCGTTATCACTACATAGCTTAGAGAGTATAATCACAAGTTGTGAGTGATATTCTTACAAAAACAATAACATGTAATGTAATAAATTATAAGCTTGAGTTCACAATGTGGGAGATTAATATATGCAATGAGTGACAACAATGAGTGATATTTTCTCTCACGAGATACAAAGCTTTTTGTCTCTATGCAAGAGTAGCTATTAAAAGACATACGCTCAAAATAAAATGACAGTTATTTCCAGAACAAATAAACTTAAATGATTCGCATTTTAATAAAACATAAATTGTAGTTAATATAATATATAATATAATGATAATATAATTATAATGATAATAAAATATTCATAGCCGCTACACACTCCCCCTCTGCCTCAGAAATCGGCTCTGATGATGTGGCAGCAATCCTTAGGTTCTTCTTGATGGATTATTATGCCGAAGTGATCTTCTTAACGGTGTTTGGACTATCTTAGGGATTGACTTGTCTCTTGTTGTTACTGGTGTTGCTTTGGTGTTGTTAGCGATGTTGTCATCGTTTGTTGTATTGCTGGTTGAAGTATTTCTGTTGTCGGCGATATTAGAGTTGTCATCATATGTTGTTTTGTTGACGGTTGGGTTGTTAACGTTTGTGTTGTTAACATTTGTGCTGTTAGCGTTTGTGTTGTTAGCGTTTGCGTTGTTAGCGTTTGCGTTGTTAGCGTTTGTGTTGTTAGCGTTTGCGTTGTGAGCGTTTGCGTTGCTAGCGTTTGCGTTGTTAGCGTTTGCGTTGTTAGCGTTTGTATTGTTAGCGTTTGCGTTGTTAGCGTTTGCGTTGTTTGTGTTGTTTTGTTTTGGTCTTCCTCTTTGCCTCAAAGGAAAAACAGGATTTTTAATGTGGCCATTATATAAAACAATGTCGGAAACATGATATGTTGCCAATGGTGTATTGGGATTATCGAGGGATGCCACCGTGTAACTACTGGAACCCTTTTTGGATGTTACAATATATGGTCCATCTCGACGAGGCACGAATTTCGATGTTAGCCCTTTATCTTTTTTGCTGAGAATGTGAGTTGATATCAGCACTAGATCTCCCACTTCGATTTTATCCTGGGGTTTTCGTTTTAAATTGGAGTAAAATTTGTTTCTGTCCTGCATATTCTCTTCACATTCCCTTGCCATTTTTAACGCATCCGCAAGTCGTAGCAAGTGCGGAGTTATTTGGGGTATGAAGTTTTCGGCCCTTACTATAGCACGTAGGTCATGTTGAATTTCCAAAGGTGATCTCAGCTCTCTGCCAAATGTGAGAAAAGCTGCGGTACTGTTAGTTGATGAGCATTTGGCAGTGTTCATGGCGAAACGTATAGATGGTAGATTTTGGTCCCATGAAACGTGGTCCTGCCCAACACAAATAGAAAGCTGCACCTTAAGATCACGGTTTTTTCTTTCCACGGGGTTAGCTTCCGGGTGGTATATTGGTGTAAAGGTCTGTTCAATTTTCAGGCAATACGCCAGTTTTTGCATGACGGCAGAAATAAATTGGGACCCATTGTCCGAATGAACTCGTCGCGGTATTCCATATCTCAAAAAAACTTCATTCAAGAGCAGAGTAGCACAATTTTCGGCTGATGCTTCGCGCATAGGAAATAATTCTGTCCAACGACTGCAGAGATCTTCTACTATCAAGATCCATTGATTTCCCTTATATGTTTTTGGCAAAGGACCAAAAAGGTCAACAGCAATTACTTCAAATCTTTGATTGCTTGAAACGGTTTGAAGAAGTCCTGCCGGTTTCATGTTGGATGGCTTGTAACGCTTGCATTCTATACATGATTTAACATAACTGGCAATTTCAGCCCTCATTTTAGGCCAGTAGTAATGCGGAGTAATTCTATTTATTGTTCTTTCTATACCATAATGGCCAGCTGTTGGTTCGTCATGATAATTGTATAGAATGAGACTTCTCATAGACTTAGGCACCACCAATTGTCCATTTTCTGAATCTTCGTCAGAGCAAAAACGATATAAAACACCATCGAGCATCAAATACCCACGGTTCGTGTAACGCATGACATTTTCATCATTCTTTTCAAAAGAATCTATAATTTCTCTTAGGCTATCGTCTTCCATTTGTGCCTTCCTAAAGTCTTCAGCTCCTTTTCTGGGGAAGTCTATGTGTATAGATAGACATTCGCAGCTCACATCGCTATGGCTTTGTATGGCGCAAGGGGGCCTAGATAGCGTGTCTGCAACTATATTCTGGCGACCAGGTGTATATTCAAAAGTGATGTTATATGTTTGTAGCTGTAATGCCCATCTTGCGAGACGGCCCGTTGGACTTTTTAGACTAAAAAGCCATTTAAGTGGTTGATGGTCGGTTAGAACTTGCACTTCCGATCCCTCTATATAGCCCCGGAACTTTTGCACTGCCCAGACCACTGCTAAAGCTTCACGTTCCGTTGTGGAGTAGTTCCTTTCTGCGGGTAACAATAGCCTACTAGCGTATTCGATAGGGTGTTCATTTTGTTTCTCCCCCTGGATCAATACCGCCCCGAGCGCGTAGTTGCTTGCATCGGTTTTTAGAATAAATGGTAGGTCTTCCCTAGCTTGCTGCAAAATCGGTGGAGAAACCAAAAGCGTCTTTAAATTTTCAAATGCCGTGTTTTCCCGTTGCGACCAACTCCATTTAGCGCTTTTCTTTAGAAGGTCAGACATTGGCTTAGAGACATCTGCAAATGACGGGATGAACCGTCTATACCACGAACAAGTTTGAAGAAAGGACAGAAGTTCCTTCTGATTTTTCGGCTTAGGACGATCGATAATAGCTTTAGTTTTTTCTGGATCAACTTGTAAACCATTTATTGTTAATACATGACCCAGATATTTAATTTCTTGCTTACAAAAGTGACATTTTTCCCGGTTTAGATGGAATCCAAAATTCTTAAGCCTTAAAAACGTTTGCTTTAGGTCCGAAATATGAGTATCTAATGATGATGAACATATAATAATATCATCTAGATATGCAAGTATCATAATATTGGGCAAGCCTTGTCTAAATTTGTCAATCAGACGTTGAAATGTCGCAGGCGCGTTTTTTAACCCAAAGGGCATCCTGTTAAAGACATATATCCCATACGGAGTGGTGAAAGCTGTTTTTATTCTGTCTTCTTCAGCGACTTTAATCTGCCAATAACCGCTTCGTAAGTCCAAAGTCGACATATATGACGTCGTTTTTGCGGCATGAAGAAGATCGTCTATTCTGGGGAGCGGGTACGTATCGGTTGTGGTTATAGCATTTAATCGCCTGTAATCTACACACAACCTAACTTTGTTGTCTTTTTTGGGAATAAGGACTACGGGGAATGCCCATGGTGACTCCATCTCCACAATCACATTCTTTCTTAGCATTTCATCTAGTTCATTTTTTAACACCATTTTCATCCTCGGAGATACACGATATGGTGGACTTGAAATTGGTTTATGAGAGCCCGTTTTTATTGAATGTTCCACTTGAGTTATCGGTACATCAATATCTTCAAAAATTTGTTTTTCCTTTTGAAGTAAATTTTCCAAAATTTCCCGCTCATTTTTTCCTAAGTGAATGCCTTCATCGCTGCGCAACCTTATGTCAAACGAATTTAGCTCAATAGGGTTTAACTCTTCCTTGCCATCATCATTGAATTTAACCTTCTTTAGTGGTGGAAACAGCTCTAAAGATTGTTCAACTTGAAAGTTTGAAGGAAGTGAGTCAGAAAATAGTTTTTCGATAAAATCTGGAGAATATTCATTACTTTGAGTATTTGAGTTCTCAAACCAGTTGAAAAATTGCTTTACATTAGCAGTAGACACATTATCTTTCTCTTCTATAGAAACCTTATTTATCGTACAAGCTTCTTGCATTTTAAAATCGAAATGTTTGTCTGGTTCATCCTTGAAACACCAACTTCTTTGGGCTAAATCAAGCACTATTCCACATTCTTCTAGAAAATCAATTCCCAAAAGTGTTCGATTTCCTTTTGCGTTTGGCAAACAAATAAATTTTATTCTTTTGAATCGGTTGCCAATTATAATGGATGCAGTCGTAGAGTAGACAACTTCGTTTCTAACTATGCCGTCCGCGAGTATTATCTCGGCACATACTTTATGGAATTGACAACCTTTCTGTTTTAGTTTGTCAAAAAGAAAATGTCCTGCCACGCTCGTCCTGGCTGCTGTGTCGAAATAGGCTTCACCATTCAAGCCGTTCACATTAATTTGGACCACCGGGACGTTTCTGCCTACCAATGATGCATGTAAGGAATTGAAATCTAGTTTTCCTGAGCTTGTTCCGTGCTGATCTTTGTTACAGGAAGGACAATTTGAGCGGTAATAGCCAGGGGCACCGCACCCATAACAGTTAAGCTTTGTTTCCTGTGCCTTGGTGTGGGAATGCTTATCAGCTTCTTGTTTCTTAAAACAGTTTTCTACGGTATGGTTTTTCTTTCTGCAATAACTGCACTTCATTGGCTTTTTGTCAGGGAATTCAACATTGTCTAATTTCTTCTGCTTGTTTTCACTAGCTATGAGCTCAATTTCTCTTGCTTTCATTAGAAGGTCTTGGAATGTAGTAATTGAACTCCTAGATATCCTTTCTCTGATTGGCATAATAAGCTGGGAGAAAATCATGTCGATCATTATGCTTTCGGAAAGAGTTTCGGATAACTGAACGAACAATCTTCGTTTTCGGCATATAAAAGCGTCAATTGGTTCCTGATTTTTCTGCCTATCCTGAAAAATTTCGCTATAGATTCGCCAGTCTGGCTTTGGAGGTGCAAACGTTTTCCGCAAAAGTTCTATGGCTTCATTAAAGGTTTTAGCTTCACTCTGGACACCTTGCCACCACGTCGAAGCATACCCCTCAAGTAGCAATGGAAGACTTGTTAGAGCGTGAACATCAGTAATGCCTTCTGCTTCTTTATAAACTAAAATGGTTGCGATAAAATCTTCGATTTTGCTGGAACTCCTATCACCATGGAAACGGGCGGTACATGTGCTAAATGTCGAAATTCTAGGAACCTGTCTTACGCTAAGACCGCTCAGCAACTCCCTAAACTGCGTCTCTGTAAGATTTATATTTACAGGAGCCTGTGTTTGAGGCCTCTCTGAAGGCATATTTGGCAAATTGGCAGTGTTATTCGAATTTACACCAGGACTATCAACAACTGGGGGCGTGTTTCGAGGGCTTCTTCGCATTTTCAATTAATGTTTAAAAACGACAATTTGCTAAACTTTTACACAACTGAGCGAAGATACAACAACAAATCAACAGCTTTCTCAAAATCGGTGTCGCCGACTATGTATATTTCGAATAAACGCTGTTAGCAACAACAACACAACAACAACGCAATCGGCGTCGTCGATCGATATTACGAATAAATGTAGCTAGCTTATGTGGTAACAACAACACAACAACAAGGAAACCAATTCCTGCGGATTGTTCAGCAAAGTTGGAGTTGTCACCAGTAATTCCGTTGGGCGCCACTTGTAGGAATCAACGAATACTCATTAATTCCTCCAATTATATTAAATATAGCGAGACCGACTAGACGGATACGTCCAAGTCGTCTATGCTTTCCCTTATATAGTATTAATTTATAAAGGGGTCGTAACAGACGGCGAGCGTCCAATTACGTCCTCAATTTTAATATTTTTTTGAATTATCTTTAAAGGCAGTAAAGAATATTTGGGTTTTTTTTCCCGCTGGTTTGACTTTATTTCCTGCTTTCCAAATCAAGAATGGCCAAACTTATAAATATGCTTATGCATGAAGCCAAAATTTTAACAAGAAAACAAATTATTGATCCCGTTATCACTACATAGCTTAGAGAGTATAATCACAAGTTGTGAGTGATATTCTTACAAAAACAATAACATGTAATGTAATAAATTATAAGCTTGAGTTCACAATGTGGGAGATTAATATATGCAATGAGTGACAACAATGAGTGATATTTTCTCTCACGAGATACAAAGCTTTTTGTCTCTATGCAAGAGTAGCTATTAAAAGACATACGCTCAAAATAAAATGACAGTTATTTCCAGAACAAATAAACTTAAATGATTCGCATTTTAATAAAACATAAATTGTAGTTAATATAATATATAATATAATGATAATATAATTATAATGATAATAAAATATTCATAGCCGCTACAATTTTTCGTATTGTTAGGGTTTTTTAAGGGTACTTTAAAAAAGGTACTTTTAAGGGAAAAAGCCTAAACAAGGAAAAAAACTGGTGCGAGACTGAACAGCTATAGGTAGAATAGTAGATTAGTTTAAGAGTAATAAGGTAGAAAAAATCATACAATTGGGTCCATTACCCAGACCGTACGACTAAAGGTAGAATCGCGAGAATAGGAGCGAACATTTATTTTATAGAGCAGTTGTGCGAACTGAAGAAACTTTTCGAAATTCGTATTTTTAGAGATTTATAGGCCGAGAAATGGATACAACTGGTAATGTTAGCCAGAACCAATGTTACCACCGTTTGGACCAAACGGCTAAAGGTACAAAAAACACTTTTGTGTGAATATTTATCTTACAGTATAGTATGAATAGGGACCGGCCATAACATAGTGGAGATCCGTGGTTCGATTCCCGGGTCCAGTTATGAAGATTAAAGATTAAATGCTGTCACAGTGAATACAGAGCAGTATATTGTAGAGTGGGTCAATTTTTTTCTCGCCCAAGTTGTTATCGAAATCGTAATCTACGATGAATTCTATGATCAATCTCGAGTCATACATTTTGCACCCCTAGGAGTTACCATAGTAGCGGCAAGAGCTGATCTCATACAAAAATTATACAAATACAAAAAGTGTATTGGTACCACCTTAATGGATGAAGATGGAGGGTAAATATTATCTGAGAAACTGTTGTGGTTGCAAAAATATTGGGGGTCGGTCATACATTTTACTCCTCATAGGGCAGTAATAGCGGTTGGAGAAAAATTTATAAAAAAAAATATTTCTGTATGGGAGACCGTTAGGGAGTTAAGATAAGGGGTAGGTATGTTTGGTTAGCAAGGAAAACTAACTGGGGGTCATTCATACATTAAAATCATCTAACGGCGATTTCGGGGCAGTTGCGGAGCTAGTTGTGAAGTTTTTTTACCAATACGAAAAGTTTCTCGTTAGAAACCGGGGGCTCAATTTTGATTTTAGACCAATTGTTTCTTGGGCTAACTTTCTTAAAATTCATTACGATTTGAATAACCACTTGTTGCATTTTTCCTCCATACAAATTGACCCACTTTAGTATATTGCCATGATACAGAACTGTTTTTGTCCTAGCGTTGTAGAACTTTAATGGTTTTAAACAACATCTTTATTTAAACAAGATGGGACAGTATATCATAACTCCACCAAACCATTGAGGGAAGTTGACGAAATGATAGGGCAAAAAGTAATATACAAAAGACGTGACAGTAATCGGCCACCTGGTACCCCAGACTTATCTCCAAAGGACTATTTTCTTTGGAGATACCTTAAAAATACATTTTTTTAAAAGCAACTTAGTGTTTTATGAGGAATTTTAGAACATTTCAATAAATCAAGTCAATGGAAATTTTCGCTCGAGGTTGCAACAGTGTCAAAATAATCAATCGTTAATGAAACCTGGTTGAGATTTTGTTGTAGAATCAATTGGATATGAAATCAGTTATTGTTCTCCTTCTTATTTATAAGCAACAACAAAAATTCGTTCATCAGTAGCCGCACGTATAAAAGAATTCCAAGCGTTTTGGCCTTTTAAGCTCCGTAGATAGTTCGCCACAACAAGTTTAGATAACACCTTTTTCTAACGATGTTTTGGTCTAACCAAGTTTTGGTCGACCTCTCCTCCACCGCCCATCGAGTATATTGCCAAAGACTTTACGAGCTAGAGCATTTTTAACCATTCGTACGACGTGTCAAAGTTAGCGCATTCAAATAGGCGCTTGACTACGTCGATGTCGTTGTACAGCTCATAGTTCATTTGACGACGATACTCACCGTTAACGATGATGGGTCCAAATATTTTGCGAAGTATTTTTCTTTCGAAAACTCCCAGAATAGATTGATCCGCTTGTGTTATAACCAGGATTATGTTCTGCTTCTCAATGCTTGAAAAGGCTGCTGTAACATCCCGCAGTCAACGGTCAATAATATCTATATCATCAGCATACGCGAGCAGCATGTGACTTTTGTTAAAGAAGGTACCAGTCATGTTTACATTATGTTACATTATGATTATCGTCTTGTCTAAAGCCTCGCTTTTTAGAAAGGGTTTTTTTGAATTTTTGCCAATTTTCGCTGAAGACTTCGTGTCAGTCAGTGCTATCCCGCAAAGTCTTATCAGCTTCGCAGAGATACCAAACTCTGCCATAACATCAAATATCATCTGTGATATAAGATTGTAGAATGCTGCTTTGTAATCGATAAACAGAAAATAGTTGTCGATACTGCATTTCATGTGTCTTCTCAAGCATTTATCGTAGTGTGAATATTTTGTGGTCGTATATTTATCGGGTCTAAATGTCCAGTCAGAATCGCTTGGATGGGCTTTTAGTCTTTCAGATAACAAACTAGACCGAACCTAGTATTAAAAGGCTAATCTATGATAGTTGGTACATACACTTGGATCGTTCTTAAGTACTGGTTTTAGAACACACAAGATCACGCTGTGCACTTGCCGTGCTGACCTCTTTTTGTCTGGTTGATAGACAATCTACTCACTCATCTATGATTGGAACTTTTGGTCTTCACCTCTATCCTTGTTATTTTCGATATCCTGGCTCCCTATTTCTTCCATAGACGCTTTTTCTGCCTGAAGAGCCGTTTCGCCTCCCCCCTCTTCTCATTATATCGTTCCGTCACAGCACGCGTTACCATTGGCTGCAGGATCCATTTTCTCAGTCAATACGCGACATTCCTAATCTTATCAGGGCTTGTCTGAGCGTGATTTTTCATAACCCAGTAAGGTCATTGGGACCGGCCGTGGAATGATGGTTAGAACACGAGACTACCATGCGGGAGATCCCAGGTTCAACTCCAGGCTCCAAATATTCAAAAAAAAAAAAATGTCTTTCATTGCCGGCCCCCTCGATGTTGTCGTCAGCAACTTCGCATTGTAAGTGTCGAGTCAAACAGTGACGTTCGCATTTGTCGATAAACATCTGTTTTATGTACCTTTGTGATGTCTTTCTTTATTTGAGTTTAGTGCAAATGTTTTTAGCACTACTTAACCATTATGTGCTCGGATGACTACATTTGTAATAATTTTGCCGAATAACCCTTATAACTTTTTTGTAACAAAACGGAATGGTACGAAATTTTCAGTAGCTTCCTAAAAAAGTGTTTTAACCAGATTTCACTTATAAAACCACTAATAAAAAATATTTATGCTGCCTCCACATCATAATTTCAAAATGACCATCTCCTGGCCGGCTTACTACAAATGTAGTCACCATATAAAATGTATGGAAATGCACTTAATTTTCAACTGAACTCAAATTTTTTTGGTTACAGTTTGTTGAAACATATGCTATTAATGTTGATTTTGTTTCTCCACAATCAGTCCTAAGACATAGAAAGCGAAATACGAAATTATACTTGATCGCTAGAGAATGACTTAGTTAAATTATAAGATAATCATCCACTTGTGTGAAGGAGCAAGTGTTATGGTACAATGGTAGCAAAGTATAAAACATCATCAAATTATTCCAAATGTCGAATTCAGAAATATATACTGCAAAGCAGTCGAAATAAAATCAGGTAACCTACGTAAAACTGAGAGCTTTCGTTGAACTTCTATAGCTAGCCAGCGTCAATAAATTAATCGATAAGGGGATTCGATGTTGTCGACAGCAACGTCGCAGTATAATGTCGTGATAATCAGCATGTCTAGTAAAAGCTTCTCAAACAGTGACGTTTGCATTCGTCGATAAATAAGTAGGTGCCGTTAGTTGTGAATCCAAAAACAGAAAGCGTGTTCATTCACAACAACGCGAGAAGCTATCCCATACCTCATTCATGGGGTGTAAAGGGAAAGTAAGTTTGATTTGGTTTGACAATTACCATACATGAGCAGTTCTACTAGACGGCAATTAAGCAAATATCTGTGTTGTTCGCTTACATAAACTGTAAACCATTACATGAACTATAAACTAACAGAAGATATAACAATTGTTGCTCGTCTATTTCGATTACTCAGAACATACCATCACAGCATGGCTCGATATAGAAATTGGAAGGTCAATCATAATACTTTCAAGTGATCCTCTACCAAGGGCTGTAATCCTAAAAAACAAGCCACAATACATACTAGATCAAAGGATGTGTAAAAGAGATGTACAAAATGCTTTCCGCCACCACAACCAATAGTAAAACTTGGAGTTGCCTTTGGCTATATTAGATAACATGCTTGATAAAAGCGTATTAGTCATTATGTATTTTGAGAATCATAGCCATGTCTAAGATAAAAGCATGAAGCGAGACTTCCGGTGGAGCTGGGCATAATAGCTTTTCATGTCTTTAATCGAACAACGCATGAACATTCCAAAAATAATGGGATATACATCTGAAACATGGTTACAGTCCTGAAAATACAACTTTGGAAACTTTGCTGATGTTACTAATGACATAATCCAATTCACCTACCACAATCCTTGAATGTGTTATCCATTTACCAACATACAAACTTGACAAAAAATGCTCAGTATACCAGAACTATTTAGTTTTAAAGTAAAATACATTATTTTTTCTTAAAACAAAATAAATTAACCATGAAAATTTAAAGCATATAGGTATTTATTACTCAAAATTCCATATTTGCTACATTTGTAGTCATCCGACCGTCCACGTAAGTTTACAATCCCGAGCACATGAGGGTTAACATCGTACCTACCTTGTTTGCAACTAGGTGGTGACCCTAGTCAATACTTGCACAGCGCATTATCCACAACGTCCATAACGCTTGAGACATGCCTTCCATCGGTTACCACGTGATCAATCTGGTTTCTTGTTTTTTCGGCTGAAGATATCCGGGTTGTATTATGAATATCTTTAGGCGGGAATCTGCTTCCAGTCACTACCATATTTCTTGTCAACGCGAAGCTAATTAGACTGAATCCGTTATCGCAGGCCTTGTTGTGTGGACTGAATTTTACGGCTGCTGAATGTAAAATTATTTCGCCTTGATGCGAATAGTGACTATTTGGTTACTTGCAGGGTAAGACCGCGAGCCCTGATGTCGAAGTCTCTTGTCGACTGTGAATCCACATCCAAATACATTTCTTTCTGCATAACAGCTGTAAAAGCTATCACAGCTCTTTTGTTGTGTGCATCGCTGTCCCTTCAATTACATTTCCTGTATGGCGGTGATGTCAGCCTTGTATTTGTCGAGGACATCCGCCGAATGGATAAAGGCACCATCTCTAAAGAAAGTTCGGACTTTCCATGTTCATATCCTTAATTCATGGCACTTATAACGTTTCGTTCGAGTGTCATTAACTTTTGGGTGTTTCTTGTAATTTTCTTTGTGTTTCCATAATAGGGACCGGCCGTGGCATAGTGGTTAGAACATGCGACTACCATGCGGGAGATCGCAGGTTCAAACCTGGCTCCAGTCATCTTAAAAGAAAAAAAAAGAAAATTTTCTTTCATTGTCGGCTCCCCTCGAATGTTGGTGACAGCAACTTCGCAGTATTAAGCGTCGATTCAATCGTCGTGTCTAGTAAGAGCTTCTCAAACAGTGACGTTCGCATTCGTCGATAAACAAGTAGGTGCCGTTAGTTGTGAATCTAAAAATAGAAAGCGTGTTAATTCACAACAACGCGAGAAGCTATCCCATACCTCATTCATGGGGTGCAAAGGGAAATTAAGTTTTTTTTTTCCATAATATTTTATTCGAGGAAATTAACTTATAAAGCCACCACGCCCGATCCTAGTTTCCTAGGACTGCCAAAGCCACTAAGAAAGCCGTTGCGTTGAGCTTGAGTATCTTGTGTTTCCCACTTCCGCAACGCTGGTAGCATCCCATTTAGATTACTCAACATTGCCTGTTCTTTATTGGGTCCCCATATGCCAATTAAAAATCGAAATATCATAATCTGCATAATCTCTGCCTTAGACAACAAAGTGTAGCACAATATTAGATATAGAAAATAGTCATTTTGCATTCTGAACATATTTGTATGGGTATCTGCTATCACTATCGCCTTGGCGATATAAGAAATTGTTGAAGACGTTCATTTTCGGGGTATCGGAAGTATTTATTTGTGTCATTCATTAAGTAAGTTTTTTTCATGTATAATGTATTCATGATTTGTATTTACTGGCTATACCAATATTCGGCCACTTAATCTAAAACATTGTCCTACGCCTTGTGTCAACTATGAATTCGTGAGGCAGCTACAACAGCGTCAATTTACTTTTCTATAGTAAATGTGCGCTCATTTTATCATCACTTGGTTTGTCGATGCCTTACCCTTTAACTAACTTAGTTTCCCTTTGTACCCCATGAATGAGGTATGGGATTGCTTCTCGCGTTGTTGTGAATTAACACGCTTTCTATTTTAGATTCACAACTAACGGCACCTACTTGTTTATCGACGAATGCGAAAGTTACAGTGTGAGAAGCTCTTACTAGACAGGCCGATTGACTCGACACTTATACTGCGAAGTTTGTTTTGCTAGTGAATTGAGGATGGCATATATTCTCATATAGAGCGAGTTGGGGAGGAAAAAAAACGAGTTATATTATATTAAATGCAGTATGGAGGCAAAAATTAAGACAATGCCATCACCTTATTTCTTGGAGTAAAACACCGTATATTTGTACTATGCAAGAGCGGAATCTTAACTTTATTTATCGCTTGTCTGGTGATAACTAACTCCCCTTGATGTAACAATGTAACATCTAAGCCTAAAAATGAGCGAAGTTGTAACTATTATAATGGGAGAATAATTATTGGCTGGAAGTAGTTGGAACGCAATAGGGGGTAGCGTACTAATTAAGGGAGGCATAAACAAAGTTGCTGACAACAACATTCGAGGGGAGCCGACAATGAAAGAAAATTTTTTTAAGATGACGGAAGCCAGGAGTTGAACCTGTGATCTCTCGCATGGTAGTCCCGTGATCTAACCACTATGCCACGTCCGGTCCCCGATGCCATACCCACCAACTTAAAAATGACACACCCTTCGCAATAGATCCCTATACTCTTATGAAATATCCTCGCATCACGTCCTGATAACTGGCGTAAGTTCGCATTGTCTAAGGACATTTTTTGTGTATCGTTACATTATTATTACTTTTTTCCTATTCAATTTCTCCGTACTGTCGTCTTAAACTGCAAGGTGCTAAGCTCTCATCTCTAGTCGTTGATAAATAATGTCCTTAATGACAGAACCATTATTAAAATCTATAGAAATTATTCCTTACCATTACAAACATTTGTGCATTACTTAAGTCTTACACTTAAGCCGAAATTATTACTAGTTGCATTTAAGTTGCATACAAATATTTGCTATTCTCATTTTCCCCAACTCTATGAGACCTTGAAAAAGTTCATACGTCCCTCGCACATGATTTCCAAAGAGTAAGCGTGTGCCTCTCATCATCTGTTCTGTTGATTTTACATAAAGAGTAAATATAGATTTTCTTAATTGTTCTTAAAAACTGTTGAATATTAATTAAATGCATCGTACTATCATCGTCATCATCATCTGCCATTCAATTCGTTGTAAACGAAAAGAAATAAAAAAATCATCATACATTTCCCTTCTTAAGGGGTGGAGGAGGGTGAGTGCTGGGTACTCGTAGACAAAACACATAAGGGAAATAGCTAAAAGACTATCTGCTGTGCAGCTCTTAATTTGTCCATTAATACAAATTGTGTTTATAGGATGCCACTCTAACTCTTCTATGTCCGCATCCTGAGCTGTAGCTCAAAGTTTTAGTTTAAGTCTGGGCCCTAGTGCGGCATAGTTGTGTCAGATGTTTGAGCAGCAGCCAAGTGCATACACGTATCTGTGTGTTTGTGTGTAAGTATAAATATGAGTTTTGATAGTTTTCTTCCTCTTTTGGACAAATATCAGTTCCATTCTAGAGAATGAGAGTGGGGGGTTTTGTATAAGAGCGTGTGTGGGTGAGCAAATGTTTACTTATGTCCGTAAATTTTGTGCGATAGCAGCGGTGTGTTGGAACCTTCTGTGCTGTGCTGTTCCTGCTGCTGCTGCTGTTATTTGATATGAGCCCATAGTGGAGCTCTCTCTCTCTCTCTCTACATCATCAGAGGATGTTGGTGTCAGCTCGGAAATCATCATCATCATTCTTTCTATTTTCTTTTTCAGCTGCGGCAAGAGTTTCAGTGTGCGCCCAGTGCGTTATGCTATATTTTCATCTTTTCCTCCTGCTGGCCTAGACAAGCAATTAAGATAAAAGCTCAAGTGTGCTCTGTAATATTTTCAACGTTTTGCGTTATTGCCGTTAGTTGGTTGGTTGGACCAGAGCCTAAGCTGCGTTGAGCTGTGTGTGATGCTGATGTAGCTGTGTGTGGCATAAAAATTAAATGTAGTGGATTTTAGTTGAGGTCTCGTTGGGTTGTAGATGCTACAGCAACAGCTTACACACACACACACACACCAATGCACACTCGTACACACTTTAGCAATTTTGACATAGAAATTAAACAAGTTTCGGTTTTGTTAAAGATGATGCTACGCAATGTTGTAAGAATAAAGTAATTAATATACAGTGGGGTACTTGTGATTTTTGTTGTAGTTGCGAGAAGCTCTCGCACATCTCATTCATGGAATATAAAGAAAAAAATACATAAGTACATATGCTTCGAGATAAGGCAAAAATCAATGTTGCATACAGTGTGGGTAAAAACATTAACATTAAGAAGAAAGTTGCTGCTTGTTGCAGTTGCAATTGTGTTAGTTAATAAAAAAATATTAAAGAAATTTTGAAAATATGAGGTAAAATTAATAAATAAATGGTAAAAATTTAAATGCTAAAGTAGGAAGGGAGGGACCGGCCGTGGCATAGTGGTTAGAACACGCGACTACCATGCGGGAGATCGCAGGTTCAAACCTGGCTCCAGTCATCTTAAAAGAAAAAAAAAAAAAAGAAAATTTTTTTTCATTGTCGGCTCCCCTCGAATGTTGTTGACAGCAACTTCGCAGTATTAAGCGTCGATTCAATCGTCGTGTCTAGTAAGAGCTTCTCAAACAGTGACGTTCGCATTCGTCGATAAACAAGTAGGTGCCGTTAGAAGCGCGAGAAGCTATCCCATACCTCATTCATGGGGTGCAAAGGGAAATTAAGTTTTTTTTTTTTTAGGAAGGGAGGTTCAGCAATCGGAAAAATGCCTTCCTCCGATAACGGATTCAGGCAAGTTAGTTTCCCGTCGGCTAGAAGCAGGTAGTGGGTGGAACAAGATTCCCACATAACGAAATGCACAAAGCAGCGTGGATCTCGCTTGATGACTCGGATCATCACCTAAACATTGCAAAGCTGAACACAACCGAGAAAGCCAATGCCCACTTCAACCAACTCGCTGAATTATTTTAAACAAATCCTCCTAATTCTGAATTTCACGAGACCCAGGCATATAGCGAATTCTGAATTTCACGAGACCCAGGCATATAGCGAATTCTACGACCACTGCCGCGTACTGGTTATGATAAACCTTTCGCAGATAAGCCCTGGAACGGTGAAAAATGTCGCATATTAACTGAGAAAATGGATGCTGCATACAAGGCCAAACTGCAGCCAATACTAACGCGATCTGTGACGGAAAAACATAAAGAGAAGAGGAGGGAGACGAAACGTCGCTTCAGTTGGAATTAACGTCTATGTAGGAAAGACAAAGCCAGGACATCGAATAGTGCAGGGTTAGAGATAAAGCCCAGAAGTTCTACCAAGAGTTTAAAAACAACAGTTTATCACAGGGATCACCACATGCAAGGGTGTTATGTCTCATTTAATTCATACATAGTTTGGCAACTCTGATTGATGACAAAAATAACTGTCATGTTTATTGTTAACCTTAGTTTGTAATCTTACTTGTAATAAACCTATTGAACTGAT
The DNA here is from genome assembly GCA_964034835.1 of Muscina levida. Taxonomy (NCBI): domain Eukaryota; kingdom Metazoa; phylum Arthropoda; class Insecta; order Diptera; family Muscidae; genus Muscina; species Muscina levida. Next base: position 26,153,730 of record OZ035883.1, on the reverse strand, counting down.
CAAACGCGTCTTTCACTTCGATATAAAATATAATCTAAACAGTTAGAACAATTGGCGACGAGGAAAAAACTGTAATTCAATAAAAAATAGTAACAGACATCGAAATAAAACAATATGAACAAAGAACAATTCGAACAATTATTAGAAGTGTTCAGTAGAAGTCAACGTGAATTGCTGCAACAACTAAATGCAAATTCGACTCTTCAACAAAAACAGCAACAGCCACAACAGCAGCAGCCGCCATTACAAGTGATGCTACCGCCATTTGAGAATTTCGATGAAAATAAGGAAAATTTTAAATTATATCACCAAAGATTCGAAAATTACCTTACAATGAAAGGCGTTTTTACAAATAAAACGCTATGCCATCAAATGTTTGTGAATTCCATTGGAGCTACACACTTCAAAATGCTTGTGTCCTTGGTTGCCCCCAAGAGTATTTCAGACCTCAAATACGATGAATTAGTGAACAAACTGGAGACACATTTGTGCCTCAAGAAAAACATGTTGGTAATTCAGCATCGTTTTCTTTCAATATATCAAAGCGAAGATCAGACATTGGCTAGTTATGTGGCATTGCTGCGGCGAGATATTAGTGAATGTGCATTTGTATCAACATGTGAATGCAAGGCTGACATCTCAACCATTTTTCTGCGAGCTCAATTTATACGAGGCATTAAAGATAACTCTATACGCGAACAACTCCTTCAATCTGAGGAGTCAGACTTCGAAAAAATTGTTGAGAAGGCGTTATCTTTAGAAGCTTCTAAAATTGACAGTCGCGAACTTAATTCAAAACAACCTAGCAGCATAAATGATGTCAACAAAATGCAGTGCAGGTCCACAGCTACAAATCGTCGTAGGAACCGATCAAGAAATAATTCATCGACAAGGCCACCAATGCGTTCAAGATCCAAATTAAATTACAATCAATTGGGAATCGAAAATCTTTGCATACGGTGTGGAAGAGACAACCATAAAACAACGGAATGCCGCACAAACCGACATAACCTCAAATGCAATTCCTGTGGTAAAAAGGGCCATGTTCAACAAGTTTGCATAAAAACTTTAATGAATTCTTCAAATAACAAAAACTCAGTTTATAAAAGAGACGATTATGATGATGCAGTCCACCAGGTCTATGGAATTAATCAAATTGTGGATATTCACAGCAATCAACATGATGCCTTCAAAAACGATGCAGATAAATATTTCGTAACCGTTGAAATAAATGGACGGCCTCAAAAATTTGAAGTAGACTCCGGCGTAGGATTTACATTAATTCCTAGACATCAATTCGAAAAACTAAAAATCACAACAACTCTACAACCGTCTTCAATAGCATTTCGATCCTACACAAAAAACATTGTGATTCCTGATGGTAAAATCAATGTTGAGGTGAAATATAACAATCGTCAATCAGTAGAGGAAATGTACGTAGTACCCAATGATTATGACGCTCTTTTGGGACGTATTTGGATCCGACACTTGAACATCAACCTTCAGCAAGTGGACAACCTATGTGTTAAAAACATAAATGATAATCAAATTAATAACTTAAATTCAATTGCAGATATCATCAATAATTTTGAACAAGTTTTTACTCAGAAGGTGGGTTGTGTGCCAAATTTTGAAGTTACGCTGCAACTTCGGAAAGATGCTAAGCCGGTTTTCTACAAAGAACGTGAAGTTCCATATGCTCTCCGTGATCGTGTTGAGAAGGAGCTTAATGATTTAGAATCATCTGGCATTATTTCCAAAGTTGAAAGGAGTGACTGGGGATCTCCTCTGGTAATTATTCCCAAAGCTGACGGTGGAGTTCGACTCTGCGTCGATTACAAAGTTGGTGTAAACCCACAAATCGTATCTGCAAATTATCCAATACGTCGTATTGATGAAATTTTAAATAATCTCAAAGGATCAAGATTTTTCTGTCGTCTTGATTTATACAAAGCATATCTGCATCTTCGAGTAAGTCCAGAATCATGTAATATTCAAACAATATCAACACATAGAGGCACATATAAAGTAAATCGACTTTCATTTGGAATTAAAACGGCACCATCCGAATTCAATCGTATTATTGAACAAATACTATCCGGGTTAAAAAACACTATGTCATACTTCGACGATATCATCGTACATGGTGCAACAGAAGAAGAATGCAGAAACCATTTAATTCAATGTCTCCAGCGGCTAAAAGAACATGATCTACACCTCAACAAAAGTAAATGCTCATTTTTTCAAACTCAAATCGAATATCTGGGTCACGTCGTTCAATTTAACAAAATTTCAAAATCACCAGCGAAAATTCAAGCTATTGTCAACATGCCACGTCCAGCTACAGCAGATGATGTTCGAAGATTTTTGGGTATGGTCACGTACTACTCCAGATTTATTCCTGATTTATCTACAATCACATTTCCATTACGGCAACTCCTTCAAAAACACTCTAAATTTTATTGGTCATCAAATTGTGAATCAGCGTTTTTAAAACTTAAAAATATCATCTCTAGCGACAAGGTTTTAATGCCTTTTGACCCCGAACTACCAGTACTTGTAGCATGTGACGCAAGTCCTACGGGCATTGCAGGGGTGCTCTCACATATGGTCAATGGTATTGAACATCCGGTCGCATTCGCATCCAGATCATTAACACTGGCTGAAAGAAATTATAGTCAATTAGACCGTGAAGCTTTAGCAATTATATTCACAATCAATTACTTTTTTATGTACCTTTATGGCAGAAAATTTCAACTTGTTACCGACAATCGTCCATTAACTCGGATTTTTCATCAACACAACAAAATGCCTGCAATAACATCAGCGAGATTACTGCGTTACGCCGAATTCTTGTCGAGTTTTAACTACGAAATAATATATAAAAAGGGATCGGAGCACACCAATGTTGATTGTTTATCTCGGGCAACACAGCTTTTCGAAAAACCGTCTACAGAAAAAATCCTTAACGAAGAGGTAAATGAATTATGTTCTGTATCAATTTTTGAAATTTCAAACGAATATGTTAATGCGGAAGTATTGGCATCAGAAACGGCTAAAGATACAGATCTATCTAAACTTGTGTCAAAATTACTTAACACTGATGAAAGTGAAGACATTTATACACTTAATAACGGCATAATCTTCAAGGGTCAACGAGTTTTGATTCCCAAAAGTCTTCAACCAAAAATTCTGCAAGAACTTCATCATACTCATCCTGGAATTACGAGAATGAAACAACTTGCAAGAAGATATTGTTTTTGGAAAGGGATCGATCGTGATATTGAGAGAATGGTAAGGTCATGTGAAGCATGTGTCCAAGTTCAATCAAAACCGTCAAAGGCACCACTTCATCAGTGGGAGGAACCAGCTGAAAACTGGGAAAGGATACACATTGACTATGCAGGGCCATTCCAAGATCATTTTTTTCTAATCGTCGTTGATTCAAAATCCAGATGGGCAGAAGTACGAATAATAAGAGATGCTCCTACATCGCAATCCTCAATTAATCTTCTCTCCGACATTTTTGCTACTCATGGTTTTCCCTCGATAATGGTATCCGATAATGCAACCATCTTTACTAGTGATCAATTCAAAATGTACTGCAACAAAAATGGTATTTTTCAAAAACTTATTGCTCCAGGTCATCCTAGTACAAATGGGTTAGCAGAACGCAACGTTCAAACCCTCAAGCGTAAATTGAAAGCGATGTCATCAGAACCAGAACCTCTACAGAAAAAAGTCAATGAAATTATGCAACGTTACCGTGCAACACCACTTAATTCGGGGAAAAGTCCAGCAGAGTTATATTTCGAAAGACGCATCAGAATCCGGCTTGATGCATTGAAACCACCCATAAAATTCAAACCTACAAAACATATTCCAGGAGTCCGTCAAATAAGCGTGGGAGAAAGAGTTCAAGTTTTACACATGAGAAACAATAAAAGCGTATGGAAGACTGGTTCTGTTCTACGGAAATTCGGTGAACTTCATTATCTTGTGAAACTTGATGATGGCTATACGCTAAAACGACATATCGATCAACTAAAATCTACCAAAGTTCAACAACGTAAAGTTAATTTTTCGCCAGATGTTGAAACCACAATTTCTAAGCAAAATACGAAAGATTATTGTCAACACCACTTCGAATCAATAGTTCCTCAGAATCAACCTTAGTTGGAAAACCAAGAAGTCGAATTTCCGAGTTGTCAGGAGCCACCTAATGAGCCTCAAAGCAGTCAAGAACAAGTTATTCGTAGATCTGAACGTATACGTAAAAGACCTCCTTATTTAGAAGATTACATTTCAAATTAATTAATACTCAAATATCAATTAAAGTCATATTTATATATATAGATTTTATTTCTTCAAATTTTAATTTAAAATAAATTTGTATTTGAATTAGTTAAGAACGAATTTATTAGCTTCAATTAAGCGTGGGAGATTGTTATGTCTCATTTAATTCATACATAGTTTGGCAACTCTGATTGATGACAAAAAATAACTGTCATGTTTATTGTTAACCTTAGTTTGTAATCTTACTTGTACGAGGGCTGCTATATATATTTCTGGCCTAGGCAACAATAAGTGTTGCCAGGTGCAATCTGATATTTCCATTGGAAAGGTTGACATTTTTTAGCATATCATCACTCAGAACGTGTTGTCATTTAATCGTGAATTGTTAAACTTACAGAGCTTTGAGCAATTCAATTCCGTTAAAAAAATGGAATTGACACGTGAGCATTTTCGTGCGATCATTTTTCACAACTTTCGACGTGGATTATCCAGACAAGAGTGCATCGATGAACTTAAATCTTTGTATGGTGATCAAGCACCATCATATAGCACCGTGAAAAACTGGTATAACGAATTTAATCGTGGTCGCAGTTCGCTCAACGACGAATTCCGTGAAGGTCGTCCAAAAACGTCCGTTGTGTCAGAGAACATTGATGCCGTGCGTGAACTAATAATGCAAGATCGTCATGTGACATACCGGGAGATAGAGGCATCCTTGGGCATTTCTCCCACCAGCATACATTCGATATTACATAAACACCTGACCGTAAAAAAGGTTTGTTGTCGTTGGATCCCGCACAATTTGACAATCGCTCAAAAAAAGGCTCGTGTCGATTGGTGCAAAGAAATGTTGAAAAAATACGATCGCGGTGCTTCAAAAGATGTTCATTAGATCGTCACAGGTGACGAATCTTGGATCTATGCGTATGAGCCCGAAACAAAACAACAATCGACCGTGTGGGTCTTCGAAGACGAGCCAAATCCAACGAAAGTTGTTCGTGGAAGAAGCACTTCGAAGCAAATGGTCGCCTGTTTCTTCGGCAAAACTGGTCATGTGGCGACTGTTCCGCTTAAGCAACGAAGGACGGACAATTCTGAGTGGTACACCACAATTTGTTTGCCTCAAGTCTTCGGAGAAATTCGAAAAACAAACAAGAGAAGACGAATCATTCTTCACCATGACAACGCGAGCTCTCACACATCGGCTCAAACCAGCGCCTTTTTGACCGGCCAAAACGTCGAATTGATGGGTCATCCGCCGTACAGCCCTGACTTGGCACCCAATGACTTCTTTTTATTCCCGCACATCAAGAAAAAAATGCGTGGTCAACGATTTTCGTGCCCAGAAGATGCTGTTGAAGCGTTCAAAAACCATGTTTTGGAGGTGTCTCAATCGGAGTGGAAAAAGTGCTTCGACAATTGGTTTGAGCACATGCAAAAGTGTATAAATCAGGCTGGAGAATACTTTGAAAAACAATAAAACAATTTTTGATGATAAATATTCGCATTTTCATTATTAGGCCAGAAATATATATAGCAGCCCTCGTAATAAACCTATTGAACTGATCAAACGCGTCTTTCACTTCGATATAAAATATAATCTAAACAGTTAGAACAAAGGGAGAGATGGAAATCTGGTCAAGGACATCCAGAGCGAAATCAGCACGACAATTGCATGGCTTAACAACAATTAAGTTGATGGATTGCCAACAGAGCTTTTTAAAGTCGACGGCGATGAGCTGGCAACGTGCATGCACAAAGTCGTAAACACGCTAAAGGAATGCATACCCGATGATTGAAATCTGAGTTTTCTATGTCGTGAGTTTAAGAAAGACGATCCAAGTGTGTGCACCAACTTTCGCGGTAACAACCTTTTACCCATCGCATACAAGTGTGTTATGTGGAAGAATAAAATCCATCTTAACGAATCTGATTGATTCTTTTCAGTGTGACTTTAGACCAGTAGACCCAAGAAATGCAGATCTACACTTACCATCTATTTACCGATTACAAAGCTGCATTCGAAAGTCCACTACGATTGACACTATCAGATGCGTTGGCTAAGTTTTTATCCCCGCTAAGCTGATACGTCTTTGCAGGATGACACTGACCTACACGAAGCCTTAAGTGAAAATAGGCAAATATCGGCTTTAGACAAGGCGATAGTCTATCATGCGATCTCTTAAACGTTATAATGTAGATGATCATGCGGAAGGATGCAGTAACCATGACTGGTACCATCTTTGATAAAAGATATCATTGGCCGAAGACTGCGGGATGTTACTGCGGTCTCTTCAGGATTTGAGAAGCAGTTGGCAGAAATGGATCTGGTGATAAATGAGGGGACAAAACCAAATTATTTGTTTTAACGAACAAGAAGTCTACTCTTTTAAGAAGTTGTGTAAACTTTGACAACTATGAGTTTGTTTACCTTGGTGTCGCAAACAAAAATAATAATGTCAGCCTAGTAATCAGGGGCCGAATATTGATCGCAAACCGCAGCTTCTTTGCTCTAAACAAGCCATGTAATGACAAAGCCTTCTTTCGCCGAACAAAGCTCCAACTCTACCAGATTCTGATCCTACCACTCTTACTCAACGGCGCAGAAGTGGATCAATGTAATCAAGGAGTCTTTGAGAGAAAAATACTTCGCAAAATATTTGGACCTCCCATCGTTAGTGGCGACCACCGACGTCAAATGAGCTGTATTAAGATATCGAGGTTGTCACGCGCCTTTAAATTGAACGAATGCGCTGGCTTGGGCACGTTGTACGAAAGGATGAAAACAGGTAAAAGAGCTGTTATTTAAACTTAGTGTGACAAAATATCAAGGGAGCGCAAAAGACCAAAGTGCTTGGAATTTTTTCGACGTGCGGCTACGGATATTTCAATTTCTATTTGCGTCTGACAAATGGGGAAAAAACAATTAAAAAACAATATTAAAAATATTGAAAATTTTGAAAGTTTTACAAATTTTGCAAATATTAAAAATACTAAAAATATTAAAAATATTAAAAATATTAAAAATATTAAAAATATTAAAAATATTAAAAATATTAAAAATATTAAAAATATTAAAAATATTCAAAATATTCAAAATATTAAAAATATTAAAAATATTAAAAATATTAAAAATATTAAAAATATTAAAAATATTAAAAATATTAAAAATATTAAAAATATTAAAAATATTAAAAATATTAAAAATATTCAAAATATTAAATATATTTAAAATATTCAAAATATTAAAAATATTAAAAATATTTAAAGTATCAAAAGTATTACAAATATTACAAATATAAAAAATTTTTAAAATATTAAAAATATTAAAAGTATTAAAACTATTAAAAATATAAAAAATTTTCAAAATATTCAAAATATTCAAAATATTCAAAATATTCAAAATATTCAAAATATTCAAAATATTCAAAATATTCAAAATATTCAAAATATTCAAAATATTCAAAATATTCAAAATATTCAAAATATTCAAAATATTAAAAATATTAAAAATATTAAAAATATTAAAAATATTAAAAATATTAGAAATATTAAAAATATTGAAAAAATTAAAAATATTAACAAACGTTGTTTTTATTCGGTCTGTTTGTTAAAACATTGATTCGGATTGTATTTAAAGCTCAAGACCAACAATATTAAAAATAAAAAGACTGTTTAATATATAATATTAAAAATATTAATGCTCCAAATACTTGTCTCAGAGAGTTCATCCAAGTAATATTTAGAGGTTATAGTACACATTTGAGTTATCCCTTCCATTATTTCTACATATCTCGCTCAACCCCATCCACAGGCGCAATTTGAGTATCATTTTCTCTATGTATGTAAGTAACACAAAGTGGGCGTCACACACAGATGTTAGCAACTGTTTTTGAACGAGGGAGTTCTTCTTCCATTTGCAACAACTATTCTTTAATGTAACAGCTGCACATTAACATGATGTTATTTAAGTTTTTCCAGCCATCAGCCTCTTCCCAACGGATCTCCTGTTCTCACCCTGTGTGCCCGATTCAACAGCCATTATTGTCGTCGTTGTAATTGCATTTGTCATGTTCTCTATTTGTATATGCACCCTGGCAATACGCAAAAAAAAACTAACTTTCTTTATTTAAATGGTTCTTATCTTTGTGCCTACTTTACTCTACGAGTTGTAAGGGCGTTGTAACATTTGCTGCGGCAGTATGAAATATTTCGCTACGGCTATGTTATACATATTGGGGTAGGTGTGTGTGTGTATGCGTGTATTTATTAGATAGAAACTTAGATTTTAAGAGGCTGCTGGGGTATGTCTTTCTTTATGTAGTGGTAATTATCATAACCGAATAACTTAAATGTCTCTATGCGTTATCTATAGATATTTCCCCCTACTATTACTTGCTGCAAATAACATGTAAAAATAGCTCAGAGTACTCTTAATTAGCATTGTAAGAATTAATTAAATTTTGAAGACACTTCTTTTGCTTTATAGTTTTTGGATTAATTTAAATTTACAAAACATTAATGTGGGCTGTGAATCGTGTAATACACTGGAGAGCGAAAAATTATACGCTCCACTGTATTTTGATGTAGATGTACTTAAGGGGTCATAATCCAAAAACCGAATATGACAAATGATAGAGAATCAACAACTACACTTTTACATCCAACAACGACAAAGTTGTATTTAGTTAAGTTTATGTGTTTTGCATTTTTTACATTATGGGGGTGATCATGAAATTAATCCCAGTCGTATTTAATTACGAACTTAAACTTTTTTGTTAATACAAAAACCAAATTTTAAATAGAAAACGCTTTTTAATGATGCGTATAAACTATATTAATAAGTTCAAAAATGCTTTTCGGTCATACTGTTTATCAGAGTTTTGGGGGTTGGACTTTCTAATAAGTCCCAAGCCGCTATTACTGCCGATCTTATGCCCATACATTTTTGATAGGGTTCATGTCATGGTAACACGCTGACTCCTCTAAGACTTTAACGTTTTCTGACCGAACCCAACCTTTTGTTTCCTTACTGAAACGTCACAATGACCAGGCGTTGTTGCCCTAATTTGTAAACGAAGACAATCCATATTTTGGAACGACTGCATAAACTCATGCTGGTTTCTCATTTCTTTAGCAACTTACCCATATATGTATATAATTCCAACATTCTTTTACATTTGTACCGCTCTTTTTCATTTCTTTTTGTGTCGTGCCAAAAATCTAATTGCTCTCTCTCCCCCCTTCTCTCTCTCTCTGGCTCTGTGTTTCTTTATCAGAAGCCTAATAATTACAATGTCTAAATACCATTTACGGTCGTAATGATGGCTCTAGTTATTTTTTGTTGTTGTGATTTTGTGATTATTCTTTGTTGTTGATTCAAGTGTTTCTTCCTGAAATCGTTGGTGTTGCAAAAAGAACAGAAAACACAAAATGACGTCAAGACCATCATCAGCAATTGTAAAATATCCATTATATCACTGTAAAAGCATAGGTGGGTGAGTGTAGGGGGCACTAGATTTTTTGTTGGTTTTGCATGGCTGTGGGTGGTGATGCAGATGTAGTTTGGTCTTTTAAATGTCATGGGTCATCATTTGTTTTGCTTTAACGAAACACACTCGCCGGAGAACGATATTGATGGTAGTAGATGTATGTAGGTGGGGTCTGCATCAGCAACAGCGCTATCTATCACCAGCGCTCATTGTGCAAATGAAAGATACATCATTTTCAAATGTATTTGTCGAATACAACAAGTTTTGCAACATTGACATTTACATTTAACAATCATTTTATTGCTTAATGATGTTTCAACTACAGTTGTGGAAGAATTTATAGCAGAGGTGGAACTTTAAATACGGAAGATAATTAAAAAGTTTTACGGAATGCAATAAAATTGTAAAATGAAATTTCTTTCTTACATATCGGGGGGAACCAAATACAGCTGACTTGAAATAGCTACCAAATGAATTAAAACATAATTAAAATAAAATGTGATTATATTGAGACACTTCTAAACACTTACTCACGTATCTTCCCTTACGTTGCATGTATTTTTAGAGTATTTATCTAAACACAACTCAAATTGTGGTTAAGTGTTGGTCCATTTCGTCATTATAACTTTGCTTTGGTTGTCATCTTCTGCTATAATTTTGTACTGCACATAAGTCACTTCCCTGTCCTCGTTTTCTTACGTTAGCTTTATTGTTCAATTTCATGGAATATTCGTTATTTGTTGGGAAAGTGAAAAACTGAAAGTGTCACGTCCGGTATTTGCACATCTGACAATTACATGATATATGTCTGTAAGGCAATGTCTCCCAGCTGTACTAATGCCAATGCAATGGACCGTCGGTTGATATACTATGATTGATAATACGACATTAATATCGTGTCCTTCAACAGCAAGGATTAATCATGGAATATGCATTGAGATGTCTGTCTACTTTTGATGGTACACATGAAAAAGACTTTGAGTCCCTATACTTTAAATAACACAGTACAACACATGATTTGGGACTTAATTCTGAGAACTTCACAGTTTGATGAAATTGTAAAGGGAGTAGCTTCGAATAAGAAAAAGCTGGAGAATGTGGAAAAAGAGAATGCTAAGTTAAAAGCAGAGTTGTCTGACTTAAAGAAATCGGTTAAAATTTTAAATGATAACCGTGTAAAAAACGATTGTGTTGTCAGCGGTCTAGAGAATGTCGGAGAAAAGAGTGCGGTTGATGCTGTTGTTGATGTTGTAAATAATGCTGGTGTTGATTTGAAGACGGAAGATATAGATGATGCTTACTTTGTTAAACGAAATGTTAACAATCCAAAAAAAACTGTGGTTGTAAAATTAGCATCGAATAAAGCAAAACAAAAGTTGATGTCAGTAAAACCTAAGCTTTTTGAGAACAATGATACTAAGTCGGTATACATCAATGAATTTTTAAGCAAGGAGACTCTTGAACTCTTTAACCACGCCAAAGCGTTGAGAACTGTGGGCTATCGCCGTGTTTATGTTGCTACGGGAAGGATTTTTGTAAAAAGGAGTGAACTATCTAAGCCTAGATTAATCAGAAGTGCAGATGACGTGGATGAACTTCTTCTCGAAGCTGCAACCAACGGAAAACATAGAAGATTACATGAAGTAGCAGTCGACGTCGAGGACTCTGATGATCCAGATACTTTGTATACATCGCCATAACCTTAATACATTAATCTCAATTGTAATTCATATTTTTGTTTCTAAAGCTAATTATATTATCGTAATGTTTGAAAATAATAATAATTTTTATTTCAATTCAATTGAAGCATTAAAGTCTAGTTTGAAGAACGATAAGCTTTATGGTATAAACATAATGTCAATCAACGTCAGAAGCATTTCTTCTATTTCAAAGTTTAATAAGTTAAGAACTGATATATCTAATCTACCGGTGCTGCCCAACATAGTCTGCGTTCAAGAAACATGGTTTCAAAACAATTTGACACATTTGTATAGTATTCCTGGATATAACGCAGTACATTGCTGCAGGATGGATGGATATGGAGGGACAACCATTTACATTCGAGATAATGTTGTTTATGCAGTTGATGCGTGTGAAAGTGGAAGCTTTATTGACGCTATAGTGTTAACATTAGTTAACAGGAAAATTCAAGGAAAGTCACTAAAAATAATGTCATTTTATAGATCGCAGAAATGCTCTGTAAATACATTTTATGAATATTTAGATAACAAATTGCACCAATTTGGCCGCGATCCTTGCATATTTTTTGGCGATTCAAATATTAATGCTTTAGACTGTGTTGATATGAGTGAATTGTCTAACCTGCTTCAAATATACGACTTCAAAAATCGTCACGATCTTGTGACGCGTCCGACTAGTGGTACGTCGATCGACCACATATATAGTAATATTGATGCAGGCCTACGTATTAGGTCTATTGAATGTGAACTTACAGACCATAATATACTACTTTGCAGTTTAAACTCTCGAACTAAGAATCGTAATACTGTGGAAATTGTTCAAAAACGATGTAATTATGAACGTGTGAAGGAATATGTTCATAATAACCTGTTGACTTCAAGACTAACTGGAGATCCGTCCAACGATATATCATATGTCATAGATTGTGTTTCAAAGGCCGTGACGATGTCAACAGTGGAATGTAAAAGAAAAAAATATTTAAAATTCGAAATAACTCCCTGGGTAAATGTGAATTTGCAAGCGCTTATAGATTTCAAAGACAGTTTGTTGAAAAAAAGAAGGAAAAGGCGTTGCTGTGTCAGCGTATCGTTGTTGAAACGTATCAGCAAAATTATCAAAATTGCTAACAAGGAATCTATGAATACTTATCTCCAAAGTAATCTTATTAATTTCAATAGACAACCAAGGAAATGCTGGCAATTTTTAAACCGAACACTTGGACGAGGTTCTAAAAATGATATTATTCTTAAAGATGATAGAGGAGTCATATTATGCGATTTGGAAAAGGCTGAGCTGTTTAACGATTACTTTGTGACTTCAGTTGTGAATTTGAAGCAACAAATTCAAGTTACTCCTCATGATCATTGGAATGATCTTAGAACTCTTCGGCGACATTATGGTATATTTACTTTTGTGACAGTAACTATTGAAGAAATATGCGATATAATATTGGATTTGGATGTATGTAAAAGTGTCGGTGGTAACGAGCTTACTGCCAGGACGATAAAAGAGTGTGCTGAATTGCTATGCCCGATATTAGCGACTATATTTAATAGTTCGTTTTACAATAGTATTTATCCGAAAGCGTTGAAAATTCATAAAATTGTACCTATACCAAAAGAATTAAACTCATCTTCAGTTGAGAAATATAGACCAATAGCATTACTATCAGTGTTGGATAAAATTTTTGAAAAGATCATATATACCCAGTTATCGTTATATTTTACAAGTGAGAATTTGCTGTTCAAAAATCAGTACGGATTTCAAAAAGGTTGCGGAACTGAAGAAGCTATTGTTAATGTGGTCAACTACATATGTGACGGGTTGGACAAACGGTTTTCTGGTGTTGCTGGGATATTTTACGACTTTTCTAAGGCGTTTGATCTTGTGGATCACGTAATACTGTGCCAGAAATTATCATTTTACGGTGTACAAGGTAAAGAATTGGCACTGCTGAGAAGCTACTTAGATAACAGAGAACAATATGTACAAATAAATCAATCGAAAAGTTCAATGAAATCAGTCATGTATGGTGTACCACAAGGAAGCGTTTTGGGACCTTTGTTGTTCAAAATATATGTAAATGACCTTAATAACCTGCAGCTGAATGGAAAACTTTTCATGTACGCAGATGACATATGCCTCTTTTATCCTTTCAAGGAAAGTGTGGTTTTAAAGAATAATATTGAGCGAGATGCCGCATTCATCGTGGAATATGCCCGACTAAATAGACTTATACTAAATGCGAACAAAACTAAGTTCATCAGATTTAGACCTCAGTCTCATCGAAATTTTGCCAACTGTTCGATTAGAGTTGATGGAACTGAAATTGTGGAAGTAGAAATTATAAAATACTTAGGTGTTACACTCCAGAGTAATTTAATGTGGAAGACTCATATCGAAATATTGAAATCCAAAATATCTCCTGCGCTTGGAATTTTATATAAATTTAAAAACCATTTTGATACACGCACAAAAATGATACTATTTCAATCTTTAAAACAGAGCCATCTAAATTATCTAGTTCTGGTTTTCGCTTTCAAGAAAAACATGGATTTGAAATCTCTTCAGGTATTGCAAAATAGAGCATTAAAGTCAATATTCAATTTGCCGCGAACATACTCAACGTTGCTTTTATATAAAGATGTTGCAAAAACTATTCTACCGGTCTATGGATTGCATAAAAATCAACTCCTAGTTTACATTTATAAAGTCATTAACAACATTGGATATCACACAATATTTTTCCGAAGAAACAACCATTCATTTAATACCAGGAACAACAATATTTTACTACCTACAAGATGCCGACTGGAAACGACGAGGCAAAGAGTAGAATATATGGGCAGCAATGAATTTAACAATTTACCGCTTCATATTCAAATATCGCCATCAATTTCAATATTCAAAAAACATTTAAAAGAATATTTGCTACAAAATATAGAAATGCTTCTGATTTAGTAAATTTTTTTTTCTTAATTGTATAATAATATTTAAAATTATATGTATATACACATAATTATCTATTTTTTCTTTTTCCTAATTATTTAATTTATTTTTTAATACGTTATATAAATATTTAAAACTGTTTACTGTTGCCAGCTAGCCTCAATAATGCCTTAGTGGCGCTGAGGCACTAAATATTGTATGACTATTGTAACAAATGCTGAATAAAAAAAAAAAAAAAAAAAAAAAAAAAAAAGTAGCGCTATGGACAGGATTTATTCTCGTCATTTATACAGTACACAATTTTTCAGCTCATCGATTTGGGTCTCAATTCTGAGAACTGCACGTGAAAGTAGTCCCAAAAAGAAAAGTTCTGCATCATTCGTTTTGTCAAGTTACATGCCATATTAATTTAATATCGATTTAAAGTGATAAATTCCCTATATGATACTTACTACCTTCAAATCGATATTAATTTATTATGGCATGTAACTAGACAAATCGAATGACGCTGAACTTTTCTTTTTGGGGCTACTTTCACGTGCAGTTCTCAGAATTGAGACCCAAATCGATGAGCTGAAAAATGTTGTACTGTATAAATGACGAGAATTAATCCTGGCCATATAATTGCATTTAGGAACAAAACCATTTATGCCGAACAACAAAAAAGGGCTAGAAAAAAATATTTTTTAAAAGAATTTTTTCGCAAAAACTCCCACAATATATTTATTCGCTTCTATTATTACCCAGGATTATGTCCCGTTGAGTTATACAGGTAGGAGAAGTTTCTGGTACAGTTGTATTTTTAAAAAGAGGCCTTTGTCATTGCAATGCTTGCTTAGCCCATAATAGCTGCGGTGTGCAATCAATAGTATGTTTTTTATTGCAATGGCACCTCATACATTTTTTTAGTCAATTCAAGTTTATAATCTGGTACTATTAATCCCATTTAAAGTGACAAGAAGCCAAATCGGACGGTGTGCAAGCCTCAAAGTGGTGCCCCCGCATATGATATATGAACGACTTGAATATCCTGTTGAACAATTGTAAATAAAATTCCAATGAGGTAAAGCTCTTCGTGAAATTAAGCCATCACGGGTAGGTATCCACGTTAAACCAATGACAATCTCATCTCGTTTTGTTTCGGTATTGGACAATCCACCCCATCATCGATGACTGGCATGATATAACATAGTTACCTTCGAAGAGATCACTTTTCCATAGCCTGTATTGTGAACCTTTTGATAGTGTTTTAGGGCTTCTCGACTCTATCCCTATATTTTTGATGTTATCATCCTCTCTTCTTCGCCATTAACGTTTTTCCGTCTTAAGAGGCGCTCCGTTTCCATCTGCTTCTCTTCATAGCGTGGCTGCAATTTTGCCTTCTTTACTAGACAAAACTTAAATTTGTATACCAAGACAAGTCTAAACTTGTTGTAAGACCGTTGAGGCAGTAATCAATGAATGCGCTATCTAACACAATACAACATTTTCAGCTAATTGATTTGGGACTCAATTCTGAGAACTTCACAGGAAAGTAGCCACAAAATGAAGAAGTTTTACATGATTCGTTTTGTCAAGTAACATGCCATAATTGATTAATATCGATTTGAATTTGTTTAACGCAGTAATAACGGTTTACGATCAATACTCTCTTGATTTCCAGGCTGACATTATTATTTTTGTTTATGGCGGAGCCAAGGTAGATTAAATCGTCTACCACAGCAAAGACCGGTCGTGGCATGATGGTTGGAACACGCGACTTCCATGCGAGAGATCCTAGGTTCAACTCCTGGCTCCAGTCATCTTAAAAAAAAAACAAAAAATGTTGTCGAAAGCAACGTCGCAGTATTAGTGTCGAGTCAATCGACATGTCAAGTAAAAGCTTCTTAAGCAGTGACGTTCGCATTCGTCGATTACCATGTAGGTGCCGTTAATTGTGAATCCAAAAATAGAAAGCGTGTTAATTTACAACAACGCGAGAAGCTATCCTATACCTCATTCATGGTAAGTAAGTAAGTACTTCAAAGATATAGTTTTCAACGTTCACACAGCGTCCCAGACGAGTGGACTCTTTGTTCGTTGAAATATATAACTTAGTTTTGTCCCCATTTATCACCAGATCTACTTACGCTGACTGCTTTTCAATGCCGGGAAAGGCCGCAGTAATATCCTGCAGTCCACGGCCATTGATATCTATGTCATGGGCAGCAGCATGTGACTTTTGTTAAACATTGTATCATTCCTGTTTACTGCAGCTTTCCGCATAATCATATCCATTACAATGTTAAAGAGATCGCATAACAGACAATCGCCTTGTCTAAAGCCTCACTTTGTAGAAAATGGCTCAGTTAGATTTGTGCCTATTTTCTCTAAAAACTTCATGTCAGTTAGTATCATCCCAAAAAGTCGTAGCAGCTTCGAGGTGATACCAAACTTAGCCATAGCATTTTCTTATTTATGTCATATGGGACTGTCGAATGCAGCTTTGTAATCGATAAACAGATGGTATGTGTCGACTTGCATTTCTTGGGTCTTCTCCAGGATTTGTCGTAGTGTGAATATCTGGTAGGCCGTGGATTTACCAGTTCTAAAGCTACACTGATAAGGTCTAATCATGTTTGCCAGAATGGGATTTAGTATTTCACATAACACACTAGACAGGACCTTCTGTGCGATGGGTAAAAGGCTGATCCCGCGATAGCTGGAACACACACTTTGATCGCCTTCCTCAGCACAGGACATAGAAGACTCAGACTCCAAACATTGGGCATGTACTCCTTGAGCCAAATCGTATTTATAAGCTGGTGCATGCATGTTGCCAGCTCATCGCCGCATTTTTTTTTTAAAGCTCTGCCGGTAGGCCATCGGCTCCCGCATCGTTCTGGCTCGGTGGACAATCTATCCAGGTTGTCTTATGGATATCTTTGTGTGGAAGCCTAGTTCCACTCACTACCATGTAACCAGTCTTAATTCGTTATCAGAGGTATTGACAAAATGTTCAGTGTAGGCATAATTTTCCGACTCTTTTTGCTTGGCAGCTATAGAAGATTGCACAGTTGTTATGTCGTGTGATTCAATTTCCCCTCCATCGAATTTCCAATATGGCTTTAATGTCATCCTTATTTTCTAATTATATGATTTTTCGCAAAATTAGGACGACAAATATACATAAGGAGTAGAGATAGAATCCTCCCTAAGTTTCATTATAGACATCTTTTATCGGAAATGCGGCAAATAAGGTCGAAAAGGACACGCAGGGAGTCAATATGGTGAGTTTAAAAGCACCAAAAAAATCCCTGTTGAATTTTATTGATGACTATTTTTATCAAAAAGGAACTAAAACTATGGTAATAATTTTAATAAACAAACCTAAGCCTTTCATTCTGTGATGGCAAGCCAACACACGAATTGGTATTGGATGATCCTCAACTTAGACTGTGTAAGTCGGCAATTAGATTTGAAAACAAATGTTTGTTGTGTTATGTGTAAGGTCTCCTACTTTGGACCCTACACGTGTTAAGCCCAAACTATACAACGTGTACCGGGAAACCTTTCATTATAATTGCATGATAAGCTCCCAATAGACATGCGACTCAAAGGAATTGCAACTCATTTGTCTTTCCTATTACAATATAAGTCATACTTCTTATACCTTTGTTTTCTCTGTTACATTTTTGTGTTTTTTTTCTTACCGAAATTTAAATAACTTGGTCCCTAAAGGCCACATCCTTTTCACACCTCAGGTTTCTATACACCCTTTAGCCCTTCAGGGAATTCGCCAGCAATTCTACGCGTTTGACGCCTTAGGAACGAAATATAACCTCCCCCACTCCACCACCCAAAATGTCAGTGAGCTCCAAGAAGATTAATAATCCTTAAATCAAGTGTTTTATTGAAAACGAAGGGGTTTCTTTCGCAAATGTCAAGTCATGTCTTCGATATTAAAAAATTCCACAACTTTGCATATTTATGTATGTAATATTTGCTGTCTATGCCATTTGTCAACAGCGGGGATTTAAGGCAGTGGAGATGGAGACGACTGCTGGTAGTAGAGGTGTAAGGGTGTGGCGACATATTTCGCAACAACCGCAGTGATGCTCAATGAAATGACAGTTATGGTTTGTTGACGAACCACAACAACAACAAAAAAAAACTAAGTCATCAGCGTATCCTTGATCAAGCGCCATTCAACTTTAAAACGCTTACTCATCGTTGTATGTAAGAGGACCAAAAGGATATACAGAGAAGAAAACAAAGACTAAATCTTGTGAGTGTTTAGCACATGCACAGACATAGGCACGCATACAAACGATGGGGCATACATTAGATGACTCTACGCTAAAGTGTAGCCGCAAAAATACGCCAATGTTTGCAGAGATAGAGGGGAGATATGATGTAAACACCAACACCTCCCAAGCACACACACACAAACATGCACACCCACACACGGTATAAAGGCAAAATCTATGACAATGTGAAATTGTCATTGTTATCCTTTGTTGTCGGCTGAATGTTCGTATTCATGTACAGCACATATACTAGTATAGCTATACAATACAGACTCACACACATACATACACGCTGATTGCTGGCATTCATATACATAGTTCGCTAATGGGTAAGCAGCGTTTAGTTGAGCATGACACAAAGGCTCTTTTATAATGTTTGCGAACAAACAAACAAACAAGCAACGCGCCAACAACACCAGCAACAACACACAAAAAAATCTACGCCATTTCCCAGCAAACATTCGCGGGAGGTCAGCTCGGCTGAAAAGATTTAAATGTCCTTTGTTTCTGCCGCTAATCCTCTTCTGTAGTGAAAAGCGACATTTAAGCCTTTCATCGCCAGCCGTCAATACAATGTGCGTATGTAGGTCGTTATCTGGTTTAAGATTGTGATTGTGTGTGTGTGTATGCATGTGTTTTTTAAATTTGTTGCGAAACATTCTGGAGTTTTGGTGGCACATTGGAATATCAGAAGGCTCTTACATCTATAGAACTTATTGGCATTGACTTATTCGTAGATTATATCAGAAGCAGCCAATACCAACTGTTGGCCAACTGTTTTGGAACTGTCGTGGAACTATTTGATGAAAGAATCATCTGAAGGTTATTTACATGCTTCGTCATGGGCAGCAGCTCACAGGAACGATGAAAATCTACAATGGTTTGCATAGGTCCAGTACAAAATGGTGGAAATTTCTATATGTTAGCTTTACAAAAATACTAGTACACATTTTTACAATTATGATTTTATTTGTAAGTCCCATCATTAACAGTTACACAGTACAACACATGATTTTGGGACTCAATTCTTAGAACTGCATTCACGTGCAAAGAAGAAGTTCTGCATCATTCGTTGTGTCAAGTTACATGCCGTAATAATTAAATATCGATTTGAAGCAAGTAAGTATCGTATAGGGGGAATTTGTCACGTTTTAGGCTCTTTTGTTTGACATAACTCGAGAAAATCGATATTTAATTATTATGGCATGTAACTTGATAAAACGAATGATGCAGAACTTCTTCTTTTTGGGGCTACTTTCACGTGCGGTTTTTGGAATTAAGTGCCAAATCTTTATACCCCATGAATGAGGTATGGGATAGCTTCTCGCGCTGTTGTGAATTAACACGCTTTCTATTTTAGATTCACAACAAACGGCACCTACTTTTTATCGATGAATGCAAACGTCACTGTTTGAGATGCTTTTACTAGACATGCTGATTGACTCGACACTTCTACTGCGATTTTGCTGTCGACAACATCGAGGGGCTGACAGAGAAAGAATGTAGATGACTGGAGGCGGAAATCGAACCCGGGATCTACCGCATGGTAGTTGAGCTGAAAAATATTGTACTGTGTTATGAAAGAAACACAACATCGTTCAAATGGCTTCCACGACTTGCACTCATTCGATCTACTAATTGTTAAATAAATTTTCGATTGTTTATGCCGCTATCTCGTGATATCATCCGTTTTTTGTCAAATCGCCACTGCAAGCAGGGCAATGGACTTTCGAGTCCCAACTAATTCTGCAAAACACGGCATCCTTAATTGTCTTGCCTTTAAAGAAATTTCCATTAAAAACCAATGAATTTCCACTGCCACTAACCTAAACATGTGACGCACCAAACAACATGATGATAATGACCACTTTCCATTATCATTGTCAGCATATTGATGCATTTCAGTGAATGCTTAGGTCGTTTTCTTTTTCTCTTGCCGATTTAAAGCAAAACCCATCTAACTAAGCAAACGTATATGCCAACTTCATAAAAAAGGACACTACTGCACTGCTAAAATGACACAGAATGTTCCAAAATAGACATAGACACAGCGATAGAATACTGAGACTGAGAAGTAGTCACTGCTCAAAGAGCGAAGAGTACACACAATTATCGTAACAAATTACAGTTTACTTTGGTGCATCGGCACCAGCAACAGCAGCAGCATCATCATCATCTACTCGGTTGGACTTCAACCAAATGAAATGTTTTCTTCAAACAACTGATGTTGATACATACATCACGAGACGACATGTTTCCTATACTACATGGACAGCGCCAGCGATAGACACAACAGTACCAATACCAACACTACCACCATGATGACCACTGATGGCCCTGGTAGCGACAAATAGAATGGCTTCGACATCAAGTGGCACCACAGAATGACCCCCACCACTGCCACCGCCATCGCCACCAGTGTCTCCATCAGCCAACATGATAAACTATTTCCTTTTTAGAGTCTTCTTGTAGTGTTTGTAGAATCCCTGCATTGAGGGTGGAAAATGGACAATTATTCAGTCAACATGCTGCCACACATATCTGTGTTGAGCAAATATATGGCATAGGGAGTGATAGCGTAGGGGGGATCCTGTCATATGTTTACTCTGGTGGCCTCGATTTTCTTTGGTGTCAGCTATTGTTTAACCTTCAGTGGATGAATGGAGTCTAGGAGGCGAATATAGTATTTGTAGTACATATAGTATTTAAATCTTGGGCTTGATCTAGAGAAACTTTCTAGAATTGTGTTTGAATTTGGGACCGGCCGTGACATGACGGCTAGAACACGCTACAATTCATTGCCGACTTTCGTAGTAAAAGCTTCTCAAGCAGTGACGTTCGCATTCGTCCATAAACAAGTAGATGCAGTTTATTGTGAATCTAAAAAATAGAAAGCGTTTTAAAGCACAACAACGCGAGAAGCTATCCCATTCCTCAATCATGGGGTGTAAAGGATAATTAAATTTTTTTTAAGTAGTTTGTTTGGGTGCCGTTGGGGATGTAAAGTGAATCTTGCACCTCAAGCCGACTCACAACCTCCTTCGTGGTGGCACCTGGGCGACGGTGTTCGTAATGTTTTTTATCATAAATATAGGCTGATAGTGAGCGACGAAACCTGATGGTTGGGCTAGCCACCCGCCTTCAGGTCCTTTACTGGATATGAAAACACGAGAAAGAAAAAGTAACAAACGATGACGACCGCCGCAAACACAATAAGGACCATGATTTAAGGATATGCACCTGGAACGTCCAGACTCTCTATAGAGAAAGTGCCACTATCCGACTGGTGGAT
Source organism: Muscina levida (assembly GCA_964034835.1). Taxonomy (NCBI): domain Eukaryota; kingdom Metazoa; phylum Arthropoda; class Insecta; order Diptera; family Muscidae; genus Muscina; species Muscina levida. Next base: position 26,131,711 of record OZ035883.1, on the reverse strand, counting down.
GTCCTCAACAAATATAAGGCTGACATTACTGCCATCCAGGAGATGAGATGGACAGGATGGGGATGCTCGTGACGTAAAAATTGCGACATCTATTACAGCTGCCATTCCGAAAAGCACGAATTTGGATGTGGATTTGTAGTTGTCTCACGATTTAACCCTGTTAGTGATCGAATAGCTGCAATCCGCATCAAGGCGAAATATTTCTACATCGCGCAGATGTGTGCTCATGCTCCGACGGAAGATAAAGACGATGGGATTAAAGATGCATTTTGCAATTGCCTAGAGGAAATATACTATCGCTGCCCCGGCCACGACAGAAAAATTGTTCTAAGAGACTTTAATGCAAAAATACGAAGGGAAGATGTTCTTGGTCCATCGATCGGTAAATTCAGCCTGTATACCGACATGTCAGACAACGGGTGCAGGCTGGCAACGGGAAGGAACATGGTAGAGAGTGGCATCAGATTCCAGCACAAAGATATCCACAAGGAAACTTGGTTATCTCCCAATCAAAGCACCAAAAATCAAATTGATCATGTGGTAAATCATGGACGTGCGTGCGATCTGTGGTGTTAATATTGGCTTGGATCATTAGAAAGCTGGACATCGCGAAGCTCCAAAGCCCAGAGATAGCTACTGCCTACACCAAACAGCTCTCCCAACTTCTACGACACAACGCCTCTACTTCTGGCGTTCCCGATGCACAGTGACAGCATATTGTACATTCCATGGCATTCATTCCATGACGTGCTAGGATATGAAAAACTTCGCTCAGACGAATACTGGTACGATGATGAATATCGCATAGCGTCTGAGGGCTAACGCTAAAGCCAATTGTAACCCGTGCTGTTAGGGAACGGCACAAGGAGAAAGCAAAACAGGCGAGACAGCTATTTAGGCGAAAAAAATGTCAGATGAAGGAACGGGAGACGACGATATAGAGCGATACAGGGATAGAGTTGAGGCCCAAAAATTTTACCAGAAAGTAAGAGCAAACGGCTACGGTAATGGGCTCACCTCCTGTAAGGACAAATATTGAAATCTAGTCACAGATACGCATAGGGTGCAGCATATATGGGGAGAACACTTCCAGCAACTACTGGCCCACCACCAAGTCAAGCCGAGGTAAGAAAAGCAATATCGCGGCTGAAAAATAATAAAGCAGCCGGTGACGACGGACTTCCGCCAGAGCTCTTCAAGTCCGGTGGCGAGGAGCCGATAACGAGCATGCACCATCTCCTACGCACGGTTTGGCAAAAAAAGTGCATGACCGACGATTGCACTTTAAGCCTATTATGTCCTGTGCTGAAAAAAGGTGATCCAAGTGTGTGCTCTAACTACCGCGGGATCAGCCTTTTACCCATCGCATATAAGGTCCTGTCGATTGTGCTATGTGAAAGACTAAAGCCAGTGTTATTCAACCTGATCGGGCTTTATCAGTGTGGTTTTATACCTGGTAAATCAACAATAGACCAGATATTCACACTTCGGCAAATTCTGGAAAAGACCCAAGAGAAACAGATCGACACGTACCATCTTATCGTCGACTATATAGCTGCCTTCGACAGCCCAATATGGCAGAAATTACTCGAAGCCATGGCTGAGTTTGGTATTCCAGCGAAGATGATACGTCTTTGTGCAATGACGCTGACTGACACGAAGTTTTCAGTGAAGATTGGCAAGGACCTCACGGAGCCAGTCTGTACCAGACGAGGCCTAAAACAAGGCGACGGACTATCGTGAGACCTCTTCAACATAGTGATGGAGATGACAATGAGGAAAGTTGCAGTAAACACGAGTGGCACGATATTCAACAAAAGTCACAGGCTACTCGCGTACGCTGATGACGTAGACATCATCGGTCGAAAACTGCGAGATGTGACTGCAGCCTTTTCAGGCATACAAAGGAAGTAGCGAAATTGGGTCTAACGGTAAATGAGGACAAAACGAAGTTATTAGTTTCAACGAGCAAAGAATCTACTCGTTTTGGGAAACTGCGTGAACGTTGACAACTATAATTTCGAGGTGGTAGATAATTTTATCAACCTAGGCTTCGCCATCAACAAAGCAAATAATGTCAGCCTATAAACTCGGGGAAGAATCCTGTTTGCTAATAAATGCTACTGCGGACTTCAGATATACCAGATACTGGTTCTACCTGTCTTAATGTATGGATGAATGGATGATGAAGCGGATGAATCGGTTCTGGCAGTATTCGAGAGAAAAAATACTCCGTAAAATATATGGGCCCATCATCGTTAACGGAGAGTATCGGCGTCGTATGAATCATGAGCTGAACGAGCTGTACACTGACATTGACGTGGTCAGACGCACTAAGGTGCAACGGTTGCGTTAGCTAGGTCATGATGAACGCATGGAAGAGGGCGACCTGGACTCCGTTGGAAATACCAGGTTACTGAGAATCTTACAGAAGTTGGTGTGACTAACGGAAGAAGAAGAAGCGCAGAAGATCGAGGCGCTTATAATATTTTTCTACGTGCGGTATATATTCAAGTGGGATTGTAAAGAAGTGCCAGCTAAGTAAAGTAAGTAAGTTATTATTGTTGAAAACACAGTGCAACAGAAAATCTGGGGGTATGAAATTCTAAGTCGTGATGGAGGTACTAGGTCAGTATAGTAACATTTCCCAAGTTAAATATATACCATCATCCATAAGAGTGATGGTATAAAAATTCAGCTGATTTCTAAAATGGCTTTGTTTGGTTTCTCGATGTAGCAAATTCCTTCGTTTCGACGAGATTCTAAAAATGTTCCTTATATTTTTTTTTTTTTGGTCGCAAATCGCAAACCCTTTCGTTTAAGTCTCCTTGAGTTATCATATGTTGTTTAACTTAAATTTGTCTAAACGCAGAATGTTCACCGTTGTCAGTCAGTACTTTGTAGTTATTAAGTGGAGGGTTGCGAATCATCAACCTTAGACGATGTAGATAAAACTGGTATAGGCAAATTGTCAATATTTGAGAACAGATCTTATTGCTGAAGATCAACAAGGGTATCGAACTAGGTGTTTTTCACTTCGTATCTCTACCCCTTATTTGAGTAATCCAAAAACTTAAGTAACCCTTCAAAATCAAAAACTTATCGTCTTTGATTTTTTGAAAGTAAGTTTACACACAAATTTGGTAATGTATGTGTGTAATTCACTTAGACGAAGAGATCCTTTAAATTTCCTTTAAAATTATAAACTTTTAATATTATGTGATGTTACTCCAGTACAATAATATGAAATAATATCGGATATTATATGCAGTAACATATGACTAAATACATCTTTATGCTTAAATTCTTCAGCATTTGTGATAATTATGTTCTAGGAAATAGAATGAATTATGTAAACTCATATGTAACATTCCACGAATCCACGAGAACTTTTGTTATGACTAGAAACATGGGACCAAGTATAGTGCGCATATTATGCTTTTATAATAAAGGATATCATTGTTCATTAAAGTACACGTTCGTTAAAACAGACATTTGCGTTATTAATTCGTGGAAATTTTGTATTAAAATGCAGAGCTGCACTGGCGTAGGTCACAATCATTAGTAGGAATTTAAATAATGCAGAAATAACTACATTACTTTCTAGAACAAAAACTGTTTGAATATCATCATTCAATGTAACTGAGTTTACATATTACCATCAAAGGTTGCATTTTTTACATCGAAATATAAGAAATATGATTTAAATTATAATTTTTAAATTTAAACACTCAAACTGACTATTCTATGTCGCTTTTCATACAGTGCATTGTAGAACAGAACCAAAAGGAGTAGTAAATGTTGATAAGAACGGGTTTTTTAGAACATTCCCAATAATATATTCTAAGCCAAATCCTTTTAGCACTTTTGAGTGTTCAAGAGTCCGATTTAAAGGCACCTTTATGACTATTCTTGAAATGAGGATGAAAAGGATTCGTAAGGTCATTGGCTTACGACAACAGAATGTGACTTTTGTTAAAGATGATACCATCCCTGTTTAGTATAGTCTTGTCGCGTTGTCTAAAGCCTCGCTTGGTAGATAATGGTTCTATCAGATTTTTGCCTATTTTCGCTGAAGACTTCATGTCGGTCAGTGTCATCCCGTAAAGTCGTATCATATCCGCGGGTAAACCAAACTCAGCCATAGCATCTACCAATTGCTGTCGTATTTCTGTCGTTCTGCATTTCTTATGTCTTCTCCAGGATTTGTCGTAGTGTGAATATCTGGTCGGTTGTGATCTTATTAGTTCTAACGCCATACTAATAAGGTCCAATCAGGTTTGCTGGGATAGGCTTTAGTCTTTCACATAACACACTAGACAAGACATTGTAAGCGATGGGTAAAAGGCTGATCTCGCGATAGTTGGTACACACACTTGGATCGCCTTTCTTATGCACAAGACATAGTACACTCAGATTCCAATCATTGGGCAAGCTTTTCCTGAGCCAAATCGTATTTATGAGATAGTGCATGAACGTTGCCGGCTTTAAAAGCTATGCCGGCAGTCCATCGGTTCCCGCAGCTTTATTATTTTTAAGCCATGCATTGCGTTTCTGATCTCGTTTTGGCTCGGTGGTGTACAGACTACTCCATCGTCGATGATTGGTGTGATTTCGTCACGTGTGCTGCCTTCGGGAATGAGTAGAGATTGAAAGTGTTCCCTCCATTTTTGCAGCACACTCTGAGTGTGTGTGACCAGATTTTCATCTCTGTCCTTACAGGTGGGGATCTCTGTTCCAAAACCTTTACGTTTTCACCTTTTGGTAGAACTTTCGGGTCTCACCTCTATCCCTGTAGTTTTCGATATCCTGCCGCTCTCTTTTCTTCCATCGACGCTTGTTCCGCCTGACAAGGCGTCTTATTTCCCTCCTTTGCTCATTATAACGCTCCGTCATTGCACGCGTTGCCATTGGCTGCAGTTTTGCCCTGTACTTAGCATCCTTACCTTACAGAAATTGCGCGACATTCCTCATCGTACCAGGGCTTGTCTGAGCATGGTTTTGCATAACCCAGTACGGTCGTTGCGGCAGTGGTCATAGAATTCGCAATATGCTGCCACTGGGTGTCGGGAACTTTAGATTGAGGGGGTTAGGTTTGAAGAAATTGAGAGAGTTGGTTGGAGTAGGCATTGGATATCTCGGTGATATGCAACTTTGTGATGTCTAGCTTCATTTGCCTTTTTAGAACTACCTAATCGCTTGCGAACCTTGGCTGCAATTATGTTATGTTCCTAGTGAATATTTGCCCCGCTCATCCATAACGCTTGAGGCATGTCTGCCGTCGATTACCACGTGATCAATCTGGTTACTTGTTCTTTGATTGGAGGATATCCAGGTTGCTTTGTGGATATTTTTATGCTGCAATCATGTTCCATTCACTACCATGTTTCTTGTCGACGCAAAGGTGACCAGTCTGAATACGTTATCGGAGTTGTTGTTGTGCAGACTGACTTTTCCGACTGCTGAACCAAAAGCATCTTTACTTCCTATTTCATCTCTCCCAGAACAATTTTTATGTCGACGCAGGGCAGCGGTCATTTATCTCCCTACAGGCGCTCATAGAATGCATCTTTAATGTCCTCATCTTCGGTCACTTACAGGGTTAAACCGCGAGACCAGATGTCGAAATCTCCTGCCGTCTATGAATCCTTATATTAATGCGTGTCTTTCTGCATGATAGCTGAAAAAGATGCCACAGATCTTTCGTCATGTGCATCACGGTCACATCCATCGCATTTGCTGTATGCCAGTGATGTCAGCCTTGTATTCATCGAGCACATCCGTCAGTTGGATAGAGGCACCTTCTCTGTAGAGAGTTCGGACATTATAGGTGCATATCCTTAAATCATGTTCATCATAACGTTTGCGGGGGTCATCAACATTTGGAGGGGATTTTGTTATTTTCTGTTTGTCGTGTTTTTATAATAATTGTTTTTGTTTAAGCAGAGAGGCTTATTAGGGCACCGCGCCCGATTCTACTTTCTGAGGGCTGTCAAAGCCACTAAGAGAGCCGTTGTGTTGGGCTTCAGTAACTTCTGTTACCTACTTCCTAAGACGCATCGGTGCTATCTTGCCATTTAGTTTACTCACTAACGACTATACAAACTTATTAAGAAATACTGAGTAAACAGCGCAAATTTTATAAATCCTTGCTAAAATCTTCTTTCAAATCAGACACCACCAAACAATTATAGTTCATCCAAAGACTTCCAATATACGACCACGAGACAACCACTTCTTCTCATTCTATCCCCTACCCAGCAATAACTAATAGTTCTCTGAGAGGGCGCTGTAATTTTTGTCGTTAAGTTCGAACATTTTTTTTTTTTGGTTCGAGTTCAGTTTTTGGTCGTCGTAGTCGTTGTCCTCTCATCGAATTTATCTGTGGCAGCATTGAAAAATGTTTGTGCTGAAATAAGTTTGTTTTTTTCTTTCGTTTTGTTTTTGGTCATAAAGTTTTGTTATAAAACTAATATTTTTTTGGATGTTTTCTTTAAGCTTTCCATTGAATTTGGTAGTATTTTTCACATTGTTTTCATTTTTTGGTTGTGCTGCATTTTCTATAGATTACTTATGAAGAAATTCGTTACATAAATTCAAGTAAATGTTATAAAAGTTGTACATGTTGTGTCGTATTCCAAATGGTAGGGTATGGGTAAGCATAGCATAGGATACGAGTGTGTGTGTATGTGTGTAAGCGCTATAAGTTATTTATATTAAAAAATTGCATGTAATAATTTATGGCCAAATTTTTAATTAAATTTGCAAAACAATAAAGTTTGTTTGTCATTTTCATGAGCAAGAGATGAGTAGATATAGATGACACATGACGTTCTATTAAGGGTGTGGAATGTTGATAGGCTAATGATATTAATAGAAACTTCTCTTGACTACTTACTTATTGGATAGTTGAATGGTAGAAGTGGAGACTTAATCATAGGATGTAAACAAATTTGTCTTGCGGATATGACTTTCAGTATATGCGAAACCCTTATAAGAGTTCAGACCGTTTGATGGGAACTATTTATAACACTAGCTTAAAAAAAAAAAAAATTGTGTATGTTAGCCCGCATTAAATTTGTAGGGCGGTCCACATAACTTATGTTGCCTGTCCGATTTTTGGTTCAGATGTGATCACATCATTTTTTGTCAGTACTTTCTTTTATTACTACTGAAAAATCAAATACTGAGCTTGAATTCATTATATAAGCTCAAAATATTTTTACTAATTTTAAACCCCGAAAAATTAAGTATTTGTATGGGAAGTACCAATAGTTGTTGTTCATCTTATACCTTAATGTCGCTTACAGGATAGAAACTTCTATACCAAATTTCAGCCCAAGAGCTCTTAAAGTATGACAGTAATCGGGGGGGGGCAGACAGACGGACTTTAAATCTAATCGGAATTCGATGCTGACCATTTATATACCAACCACGCCTCCTAATGAAAAAAAAATTTAATTTCCCTTTACACTCCATGAATGAGGTATGGGTAGCTTCTCGCGTTGTTGTGAATTAACACGCTTTTTATTTTTAGATTCACAACTAACGGCATCTACTTGTTTATTGACGAATGCAAATGTCACTGTTTGAGAAGCTCTAACTAGACACGACGATTGATAATACTGCGAAGTTGCTGTCAACAACATTCGAGGGGAGACGACAATGAAAGCATTTTTTTTTCTTTTAAGATGACTGGAGCCATGAGTTGAACCTGTGATCTCCCGCATGGTAGTCGCGTGTTCTAACCACTATGCCACGCCTCCTAATGGGCGTTGCTAATAAAAGAATAAACTGTCGCTCTCAAACTACAACAGTAATCACGGGGACAAGAGTCGTTGTGTTTTACATCTAGTACCGTCTTGTAGACCTGACCAGATGGTGGGCTTAACCCCACTGGAACTTACAACTATGCCGCTGTTAAGGACCGGACCTAATTCTTCAATTTGCCGAGAAATATTCTAATTGTGTTTACTCTTATGTGGGGGTATCAAATTGACTGACAAGTACAAGCTCAAGGCTTGCACTCCGTCCAATTTGGCCCCCACTGTTATTACTTGATAGTTGGTCTTATTACATTCTATTATTCATCATATGTATAGTAACCATTCCATCCTCAACGCTTATGCAAACTACAATTTCCACACTGGGAACCGAAGTTCCCCATTCTGCCGGCCACTCATCATTCACCAGAATACCGAAGTACGAGGGCTACTATATATATTTCTGGCCTAGGCAACAATAAGTGTTGCCAGGTGCAATCTGATATTTCCATTGGAAAGGTTGACATTTTTTAGCATAACATCACTCAGAACGTGTTGTCATTTAATCGTGAATTGTTAAACTTACAGAGCTTTGAACAATTCAATTCCGTTAAAAAAATGGAATTGACACGTGAGCATTTTCGTGCGATCATTTTTCACAACTTTCGACGTGGATTATCCAGACAAGAGTGCATCGATGAACTTAAGTCTTTGTATGGTGATCAAGCACCATCATATAGCACCGTGAAAAACTGGTATAACGAATTTAATCGTGGTCGCAGTTCGCTCAACGACGAATTCCGTGAAGGTCGTCCAAAAACGTCCGTTGTGCCAGAGAACATTGATGCCGTGCGTGAACTAATAATGCAAGATCGTCATGTGACATACCGGGAGATAGAGGCATCCTTGGTCATTTCTCCCACCAGCATACATTCGATATTACATAAACACCTGACCGTAAAAAAGGTTTGTTGTCGTTGGATCCCGCACAATTTGACAATCGCTCAAAAAAAGGCTCGTGTCGATTGGTGCAAAGAAATGTTGAAAAAATACGATCGCGGTGCTTCAAAAGATGTTCATAAGATCGTCACAGGTGACGAATCTTGGATCTATGCGTATGAGCCCGAAACAAAACAACAATCGACCGTGTGGGTCTTCGAAGACGAGCCAAATCCAACGAAAGTTGTTCGTGGAAGAAGCACTTCGAAGCAAATGGTCGCCTGTTTCTTCGGCAAAACTGGTCATGTGGCGACTCTTCCGCTTGAGCAACGAAGGACGGTCAATTCTGAGTGGTACACCACAATTTGTTTGCCTGAAGTCTTCGGAGAAATTCGAAAAACAAACAAGAGAAGACGAATCATTCTTCACCATGACAACGCGAGCTCTCACACATCGGCTCAAACCAGCGCCTTTTTGACCGGCCAAAACGTCGAATTGATGGGTCATCCGCCGTACAGCCCTGACTTGGCACCCAATGACTTCTTTTTATTCCCGCACATCAAGAAAAAAATGCGTGGTCAACGATTTTCGTGCCCAGAAGATGCTGTTGAAGCGTTCAAAAACCATGTTTTGGAGGTGTCTCAATCGGAGTGGAAAAAGTGCTTCGACAATTGGTTCGAGCGCATGCAAAAGTGTATAAATCAGGCTGGAGAATACTTTGAAAAACAATAAAACAATTTTTGATGATAAATATTCGCATTTTCATTATTAGGCCAGAAATATATATAGCAGCCGTATTCTGCCGATCAAGTCTTCATCACCATCTGCTAGGACCAAAGCTCCCCATCCGGCTGAATGCAATTTCCACCTTCTGCTAGGTAACTTGGTACCCCAACCGGCTGGCATTATCAATTTTAACTCTAGGTTACACGCTTTGGACATAAAATGAATGGTTACTCTCCGACTTGATATAAAGAGCTTAAAGAGTTAGTCACAATTATATTCTTTCGCTTTGTACTGGAACTAGTCCGTAACAACGTTACAGTGTTTCTGCAACCGCTGCTACATACTTGTTTGAGGTTTGGGGCTATCTATCATAAAGATGCTAAGAGTGCAACGCCACACTCAACTAAGAATCCGTAAGACACACAATGAGAGAAGCGTGTCTTGTATGGTATCACGAGATGCCCAGCTCCATTTTTCTCGCTCCACAGCCACTACGTGACACAGCAAAGCTGTTTCTTACCCAAACGATCAGGGAGGCGGTTTACCTAGGGAGGGCCGCCCTGGACACACCTGACCTCCCGTAGCACCATCTTTAGACTGCTTGGTTCGGAGCACTTTACTTCCACTTTGTGTCTTGCAGGGCCAGAAAGAGGTCCACTGGTGGTTCCCTCGGGTCCGTGGTGTCGGTAATACCCAAAGGCCTCCCGAAGCAGACCCAACTGCGGGGAATCGCGAGCACAGTCATATCAACGAACTGATGGACGGACGAACAACTTTAAATTGACTTAGAGTTCAATCCTGATCATTTACTTTATACCTACCACGCCTACTTATGGGCGTTGTAAACGGAAAAACAAACTGAATATACCATTTGGTCAGTGATCGCGATTGCTGAAGGGTATAATGAAACACTTGGGCTTTTAGTTGTTTTAAACCTGTTGTCGTTGTTGTTGTAACAGCCTATACAATATAATTTCAGTCCAGGGTTCATCGTTGAGGTCCAAGACTAAAAATTGGGCTACATCCACTGCATTAGTCCGTAGATCTATTGGGCTAATTGAAGTAGGGAGGGCTGGATAGTTGAATATGTGGTGGTTATCATGGCGACCTCGACCATATAGGAGCGGCACGGTCTATACGAGATCTGTAGGCATTGGGGCTATTGTTTCATCGCGATCTTACTTGTGTAACAGCAACTCTTGTCTGCCGTGACAGGCTTTCCTCTAGTTCAGCTACGGGCGGAGGGCGAACTCGAAGAACCAGAAACGGCGGTATTGATGCCGTCTTCATAAATGTCGTTCAAAGCTGCTGCATACGAGGTACAATTCAAGGGATTCTGCACATAATTGCGTATGTTCTACTAGTACACCTGAATGTCCTTCAGGACATGCCACGGGGGAGCATACAACTGTGTGACGTTAAGGTTGGCACTGTTTGGTTAGCATGACATTATTTTCCCTGATTGGGAGGACCTTTCTCTGAAGGTTATCTGCATGCAAACCGTTATAGTCAAATTTTGCAGCCATCATAGTTGAACACTGGCGGGCCAATTGTTTTGTAGGTAGCCAACAATGTTTCTTTGTCCATGTCAATATGCTGCTAGGTAAAACTTTCAGCACGTTGTTCCTACTTCGGAAATTGTGCAGTGCAGTGCCATGAGCTAAGGATCGGCCGTGTCATAGTGGTTAGAACACGAGACTACCATGCGGGAGATCCCGGGTTTGATTCCCGCCTCCAGTCATCTTCACTTTCTTGTCTTTGCCGGCAACTTCGATGTTGTCGACAGCAACGTCGTAGTATGTGTCGAGTCAATCGCCATGTCTAGTAAAAGCTTCTCAAACAGTGACGTTCGCATTCGTCGATAAACAGTAGGTGCCGTTAGTTGTGAATCCAAAAATAGATAGCGTGTTAATTCACAAATTAAGTTTTTTTCATTGAGTAATTGTCATGAGCTAAGGAGGTAAACAGGCTGTCAAAGGTAACCCCCACAGTCGGTGGTTTACGGAGGTTATTTAGGTTTACCTCCTTCGTCCAGTTGGTGAAGAGTGTTGCTGACGACTTTGCTGATGATAGCTGCAGGTTACGTCTAGTGAAGATATTGTATAATTCTCTCAGAAATCCATTTACACAATCGCATTGCCTATCGATGTTTTGGTCCGTCGCCATACTAGTACAGTCGTACGCATAGGATATCACATCTACACCTTTTGAAGATGTTGGGAGTTAAGAGAGGTGAAACTTAAATTATAGATGGGATAGAACACCGCCCTATGGTACTTCTTGTTTAACTCTAAGAAGCCTTGAGCACTTGTCGTGTCTAAACTCCACGAACTACTGACGACCACTCAGATATTTCACAATGCATCACTTCAAGTTGTTGGGTATGGTGGACTGCTAAATGTCCTGGAAGAGTGTGGGTGGCTGACAAGTCTAGTGCCACTAGGAGTGTCTGTTCACAATTCCTCTGTTTAATTCCTGTGAGTTCAGAGTTGTTATGGCGGTTAATGCAGTGTTGGTGATGTGAATTTTGCGGTATCCATGCTGGTGATGAATAGCTGGACAGGTGGGGGAGAAGAAGTGCCTCAAGAGTCTCCGCGGCTGGTGACAGGCCTGTAGGCCTATGTTGCGTCCTTTTCTGTTTTGAGTATAGATATGACTCTACCCTTTTTCCCTTTTTGGCTACTATCAGGCTACTCATGGACAGATTTAAAACCATTGTTAAGAACTCGACTCTCAGCTCGTCAAGGTGTTTTAGCATAAGCATGGATATGCTGCGGTAATGGCCTCTGAAACTTAAGAAGGGGTACAGGGTTGTGGTATAGGTGTATACGGAAGGTTGTAAAGTTTGCAAAGATCACTTTGCTTCGTCTGGTATCTCTCTATGTGCTCAATTAACTGCCGGTAAAGTACACGCTAGCACTTTTCAGGGTCGGAAATTAAGGTATATAACTTATAGCGGTTTATATAAACAACTGCACATATTTGGTTGTTGTTGTTGTAACAGCTGGACGAAGTGGCTGAGGTGATAACTCTTTAAGCCGATTTTAATTTATCGGTTTGTGTCAAGGGATTGTTAGATGTTGTTGTGAGTTTTTTACCGCCATATTCCTCCAAAGACGGCGTCAGCTGGTTGTTTGTTGATTGATTTTGCCATATTGATATCTTGCTGATCCTTGATCCTTGCGCAGTCTGGGTTTTTGTAGCATCTAAAATGAGTTTTGTTGGTATTTGAAAAGTAATTTTTCATCGATGTGGATTTGCCCGGCGCCGCGGGCCCGGAATCGAACATGGCAAGTTCGCTTACAATCTGCACTTGAAACTCAGATTTGACACCAAAAATTCCATTAGATCATATTTAGCTTGCGTAACTTACATTACCTCCCATAATTGAGTTATGGGAGAGCTTCTTATATTTGAGTGAATAACACGCTTCTAAATTGTAGACGCACACAACGGGACTTATAGAATTTGTTCCTCTATATATTCAAGAAGCGCAGCAACGCTCTATCCGCTTTGTCGCGAAATAACTTATACGCTATAGCGTCAGCTAGTTGGTATGCTTTTGCTGTCGTCAACATCGAGGGGCCCGTCAATCAAATAAATCTACATGATAGTGACATGGATTGAATCCTAATCGCGTGTTCTAACAATCGTGCCACATCCGGTTATTTCCTATTAGTTATCGAAAATGTTATCTTATAGTTTCAAGAAGCGTAGCACCGCTAGGGCGCATGAGTTATATACGGAATAACTCATATGCCATCATAAACGCTTTAAACTCCAATCTTTCATCATGTTATCAAACATCGATGCACTTTTCGATTCTTAGCTGCGCGTATGTCGTTTGCCATCATTCGCTTGAAGGGAGCGGAGGACGCGATATCGAATCACCCAGAATCCACGACCCAGACAGGCGTCGAGTATCGTTTATGTGGGACAACAAACAACAAATGTTTCTCTTCAATAGAACAGGAAACACCACACCAGCAACAACAACAACAAACATGGCACCAAATACATGTTGTGGCTCATGAGAGTTTCCACTAAGGCTATGTTGTTACACATACACACATATGTTTACATAATGTGTTTAATTGGTACATGTATGTAGAATGAGATTGTGTGATGTTTGAGAATTTCGGCATCGTTCTATTTTTTTGTGTTTTATTTTTTTGTAAATTTTCCCCAGATAGTCTTATACTTGATTTTTAGCCTTTGTTGCCTTAACCTCGTAAGGGATTTACGTTGTTCTTTCTATGTACCCCATACAACAATTGCATCAAAGGGGACGATGTGGTGGTGTTAAAAAACATACAATAAACCTACGCGTTTGATGTTTTTCGAGACTAGTTGGGGAAGGCGCTGAGTGTGATCTTTTTTGTGGATTTTGATTGTAACTTTTGGGAATTGAACGAGTGTTGGCGAATGTGTATGTGGGAGTCTGTGTGTTCACTGGTGTCTGGGCAAATGCTTTGTGCAACAAATCGCTGGTGTGGGTGTTAAACGAATCGGTGTCGAACTCTAGACAGACAAAATACAATTTTCTCAATTTACATAAAATAAGTTATAAAATTTTTTTGAAAGTGGAGAGAATGTTAGTGGTAAAATGTATATGAAAAAACAAACGGTTTATTGTCATAGACTAAAATCTGCAGTTTTTCGATTTGGATTACTTCATGTTCATGCAGTCCTGAAGGGCAATAAATACTCTTTGGGTGTTTTACTATACTGGTCTAGTACCTTCCCCTGACTTGGAATTTCTCACCCTTCAGTGTTCCATAGTGTTATCGTCCCATTGCCAGATGTGCAAACGGCAGATAGGGATAGGCATTCATTTGCCGGAAGAATCTGTGCAGTATTACCCTGTCTAGCTAGCTCTTTCGCTAAGCAATTGCCTTGAATGTCGCTGTATCTCGCTGTTACGAAGGGCATTCCTTCACCGTCAATGATGTAACAAACCTGACATCCAGCGAATAAATAGCAACCTAGCTGTCTGTATAGATGCAGATTCTTCGGAGTGTGGTGACTATCTATTAGCAGCAACATCGAGTATAGTAAAGATTCCTGCATAAAGCACGGTGCAATGGTGTGCCAGCTTGGAGGAGATATTTATATCACAGTGCAACAGTGAAAAAAATACAAAAAAGGGATAGTATAGGTTCGATTATACTATCGAAGGGTAATAAAACCCTATACTCAGTTTGGCGAGATTGGTGACCAATTTTATTTTTATGGGCCCCTAAAGATTCTCAAAATCAGTGAGCCCCATGAAAAAAGGTGTCATCAGTTTTTGTCCAACAGCTAACTCACACTTCGTGATAGCGCTAAACTGTATTCGGCAATAATATAGCTGGGAGTTTTGCGCACTAACTTTGTTAACAAATTATGTCAAAAAGATTGGTTATTCCTGCCCTTTTTCAAAAAAAATTGAAGAAGAATTTATTATTTTTTCACTTTTTTGAGCATTACTCTGAGGGAGTCCAAATTTTTCTCTAGCACTGTTCGCCAAAATTGTAGCCCTGGTAACGATAAACAACTTTCATGAACATATCAATCCAATCTGAATGTGTCTAGGCAACCTAAATAGCTCATAAAGTCCACGTTGATACTGGTTTTTCGAACCTTTACGCAAAACATGAATAACCCTCGGAAAACATGAATAACTTAACTATTTGTTAACCGATTTTTACAAGCAAGTATGCGTTTAACTCGTGAAAGCGTGCACTTTCTGAATAAAATAGTAAACATTAGGGTGTCCTTACAAAATAGGGGCTACAAACTTCATCAAACTTAAAAATAGTGAAAAAATTACAAAAGTTTGAAATTTCGAGGCAAAAAACAAACAGATATGACAAGTTACAAATATAACTATATATATGGTTGGAAAGGCCGCAGTCTTTTCTTTCTAAATCCACTGAGAAACTTAAAATCGGTTGATATTCAACCACGTCACTGGCTTATAAGTGCGTAAAGGTTCGAAAAACCAGTATCAACGTGGACTTTATGAGCTATTTAGGTTGCCTAGACACGTTCAGATTGGATTGATATGTTCATGAAAGTTGTTTATCGTTACCAGGGCTACAATTTTGGCGAACAGTGTTACAGAAAAATTTGGACTCCCTCAAAGTAATGCTCAAAAAAGTGAAAAAATAATAAATTCTTCTTCAATTTTTTTTGAAAAAGGGCAGAAATAACCGATCTTTTTGACATAATTTGTTAACAAAGTTAGTGCGCAAAACTCCCAGCTATATTATTGCCGAATACAGTTTAGCGCTATCACGAAGTGTGAGTTAGCTGTTGGACAAAAACTGATGACACCTTTTTTCATGGGGCTCACTGATTTTGAGAATCTTTAGGGGCCCATAAAAAAAAATTGGTCACCAATCTCGCCAAACTGAGTATAGGGTTTTATTACCCTTCGATAGTATAATCGAACCTATACTATCCCGTTTTTGTATTTTACAAAAAGTCGTCATTTGTTGCATAGTGTATTAAGCTCTGGTGGATGAATGGATGCCATAGCCTACTCTTTCGATCAATTTTGATCCATCCATGAAAAATCAGGTACTACTGGTATCCCCCTGCAGTGACTTTATCCAGCTATTCCTTTTTATAATAAAAGTCCTAAGATTAGTTACTGGTTACACAGGGTCGTAGTCTGGGGGTGACCATAAATCCACAATATTGGAATGATCTGCGTTTGATTAACATAAAAACCCTATAAAATTATTAGAACTCATACTTATTAATATTACCATATACAAACTGGTAAATTCAGCTATGATATCAGGAGTCCAGATTTTTTGTACGACACTAAGTGGTAGATCCTCCTCCAAACTAAGCTACCATAGCAAATGTTAATATTAGATTAGGTTGTGGACAAGTGTATATTAGTACACACGACACATCGAGATCTGCGGATTCATTGTGATTGTCCTTTAGAAGAAGCGGATAGTGAAGGAGTGGAGAAATAAAAGAGAGAGGAGGAATAGAGAAAGACGAGGAAATCTTGGGAACCTCAGACATCATGTTGGTCCAGTTAGAGTCATAGAAGTCACCGCATGAAACATATTAAATCGCCTACTCGGACTGAGGAGAGACAGGTCTTATGTCTTCTATGTAATTTTTCCATAAGTATCTTAGCCTCCTACTGGCGGTACCCCCCCCCCCCCCTCCACTGTTTAACGTTCTCAGGCCAAACCATTTATATTTTTTCGTTATCTTGATGTTTGTTCGCTTAGTTTTTCAGGTATAACTCAAGAACCATTGCTAAACCTAAAACGTGACAAATTCCCCTATACGATACTCACTAACTTCAAATCGATATTAAATTATTATGGTATATAACTTGACAAAACGAATGATGCAAAACTTCTTTTTTTTGGGGCTACTTTCACGTGCAGTTTTCAGAATTGAGTTCCAAAATCATGTGTTGTACTGTGTATTGTACTGGCTTCATATATATGTACAACGTATGAGTAATATTCATTTTATCCAGATTTTAAAATTATCATACGCTAATGTTTCCAATATTGTGAATTAATGGTTTCATAACACTTGACAACAGCGAATCTGGTGGGTAAGGGTGAAAGTACTAGTTCAGTCTAGTAAAACCCCGAAAGTTTTTGGCGTTCTCAACAATTCTGCGGAAGAATGAAATGAGAGATCATCAATGGTTCTTAAGTAATAGCTGAAAACTAAGGTCATAAAATTAATTTTGGCCTGATAACTCCAAACCCTTGGTGGTAGTTTTACTGTACTGGCCTATGTCCTTTACCATGATTTGGAATTTATTAACCTCATACAATGACGCCGACAATGTTCCACAGTGTTATGGAAGGCTATCTCGACGTCTAGGAAATTTCCCAGAACGTAGATCTTATTCTTAAGAGAGTTCTCGATTGTACCGACTATAGAGTTGAGAGCTGCCTTAATTGACCTTTGAAGGCATGCTGGGATTTTGATAGTAAATTATGGTGAAGATAACTTTGAACCTGAATATCTAATAACCTCTTAAATGTTTTTAGGACAGAAGATATATTATTATGGCTGCCTCGATGTCTAGGAAATATCCCAGAGAAAACATCTTATTTTCGAGAAAGTTCTCGATTGTACTGACTATAGAGTGGAAAGCTGTCTCAGTTGACCTTCTTTTAGTGTAAGCATGTTGAGATGTTGATAGTAATTTATGTGGATGATTACTTTGAACATAAATTAGTATTAACCTCCACAAATGTTTTTAGGACAAAAGATCAGATTAAAAACCATCTCTTTCACATGGATGCTATGGCCAGCTTTCAGGATGTAAACCACTTTAGTTTGCTTCCATATATTGTGAACGACTCCCACCTTAAGGCTGCCCCTTAAAATACTCCTAACCAACTACAGTATATGTATCCTGTATTTACACTGTGATTACTATGACACGTACGAATGTTTGAATTATGCCACATTACTATGCTCACCACATATTAAATTAAATGTCTTCAAAATACTAGTAAATTCTCACACACGTTCAATACAAAATTTCATCATAACCCGGCACAATGCTTTGCCTTATAAAATTAAATTTCTGTACCACAAAACATCTTATGAAATTCCTTTAAAACCACTCTTATATTCTATTTTTAGAATTCTAGCAATATTTTGTGTGAGTTCATTATTAATATATTCCTTCCTTCCATTCGATGAAACTTTCAAATATTTATCAGAAATCATATAGTATGTATATCTGTAAATCACTTAAGTGACGCCTTAAAGTATGCACTGTCTGTCGTTAGACTTCCTGTTCAACTGTGAGTGTGTGTGTGCGTTTGTAATAAGCAAAAAGAATTTATTCTTATTCCTCTATCTTTCTTAAAATTCCGTCCCATCATCATCTGTGAAATATTTCCTTATTTCTTGTGTTCGCATAATTTTATATTCAAAGCCAACTCCGTCATCATCCACATACCAAATTAGACGAAGTATATGAAGAAATCGACAGAGAGAGTGAGAAAAAAAAAACACCATAAATGGAATGAAGACAAAGTACGATAGAAAATTTAGTGCAAAGGTCACGTTCGAACAGCTGATTTTTATCAAACTTATTTGACTTGTGTTGTCAATTTCACTGGTGCCATTCTCCTTCCCTCCGTCGTGTGGGTCGACGGCGACATCAACATTGTTCATAGGCCAATATGAATGAATTCAAAAGTCATAAGAAGGAGAATGAACATACTAACATACTCTGGTGGTATGTTAAAGTATAAAAAGATAGTGTTTGCATATTTAATATGGTGCGTAAGTGTCTAATTCGTTGACGCCTAGGCTAAGTCTGCGGGATTTAGAGGGAGAGTGTTTTTGTGGAAATGTGCCGAAAGAATTTTCTGAAATTATTGAAAGGGAGTTTGAACTATTGCAATGAAAAGAATAAAATGAACCGTTAAAATGTTGACGACCACCGCAAACGAATTAAGGACAATGATTTGAGGATATGCTCCTGGAATGTTAGAACACTGTATAGACCACTGTATGGAGGCACCATCCAACTGCCAGAAGTCCTCGAAGAATACAAGGCTGGAGAATAACCGCTTTACAGAAAATCCGGTTTGAGGGACACGGGTGCTCGCGCATAAAGACGAGCGACATCTACTATAGTAGCCATGCGGACAAGCACGAGTTGGGTTGGCAAGAGATTGCGACATCTACCCGGTATGTGAACGAATAGCCAATATAAGAGTCAAAACACATAACACTTATATGTGCACATGCTCCGACATAAGAGAAAAGCGATGAGGACAAAGACGTTTTCTACGAAAGCCTAGAAAAAGTATACGACCGTAGCCCGAGCCATGACATCAAAATTGTACTAGGTGATTTTAATGCTAAAATAGGCAGAATGACCGCGTTTGAGGCTACCATCGGAAAATTCAGTCTGCATACGGAAACTGACTGATTGATTTCTCTGAGGCAAGAAATATGGTAGTAAGCAGCATTAGATTTGACCATAAAAATATTCATAAGGCAACATGATTATCTCCAGATCAATTGACGAGGAATCAAATTGATCGCGTGGTAGTCGATGGAAGGCATGCATCGAGTGTTCTGAACGTACGAGTGATCAGGGTGATACGAGTGATCCAGCTTTCGTTGGACATCGGTAAACTGCGGTCCACAGAGATAGCGGACGCCTACACAAACCGCCTAACTCAACTGATACGGAATACTCCAACCCCTGATAATATTACCTCGCAGTGGCATTATATAGCCGATTCCATAGAACGGAGTGCAAGAAGCTTACTTGGGTACTCAACGCCGTCTCAAGAAGATCCTTGGTACAATGATTAATTTTGCAATGACACGAGAGAGATAGATACTGCATGCAGGTTGAAGCGGCTGCCAAATGTAACGCGAGCTTTTTGGACGGAAAATAAAGAGCTAAAAGAAGAGACAGGATGAGTCCACATAGTTGCTCTGAAGTAGAGGGGATGCCCGAAAATTCTGCCAGTGAGTTAAGGCGAGAATGCGTGGAACAGCGTTGCCCTCCTGCAAGGACAGCGATGGCCAGCTAGTGACGGACCCGTATAACGTTCTGAAGATATGGAGAGAACATTTCAGAAATCTGCTGGATTCGGACACCTCTCCAGAAGACTCCGGTCCAACCTATGACGATGGTATTAACTGTCCACCTCCGAGCCTGAGCAAAAATAACAAAAGCGGCTGGAGGCGATAGTCTCCCTGCTGAATTGTTTAAGGCTGGCGGGGAGGAGCTGATTAGGAGCGTACATCAGCTCATGGAGAACATCTTACTGGAGGAGAGCATGCCCGTAGTTTGGGGTCTCAGTTTGTTGTGTCCCATATACAAGAAAGAAGATCGTAGTGACTGTAAGAACTTCCGCGGAATAAGCCAACCATCGGTAAATTAAACGAAGTACCTATTTGGTAAACCATGGCATCAGTAGGACATTGTAAGCGAGGATCTAAGTACTTAGAATGTAAAGCACGTGTAATGTATACAATATCGTCCACTCATTATAACTCCGATTAAAATGGCACCTACTGACATTGTCACTTACTTTGTAGTCAAGCGTGTTATCAAGCTCGCATAAAACTTCGCTTATAATGTAATTTCAACCGAATTGGGACTTACTGATGTCTTCCCTTATTTTGTAAGCAAAAGCGCACCGATTACAACGAGAGTATCATCACTAATTGCTACCTAATATAGCTGACATCAGCGATTACGTAATATTTTTACCGCTGGGCTATAACCGATTGCGTACAAGGTCCTTTCGAGCATATTGTGTGATCGTGTTAATCCAATTTTAGAAAACAAAATTGTAAATTGTAAATCTACGACGTATCATATATTCACTTTATTACAAATCCTGGATAAAACTCATGAAAAGCAGATCGACACCTACCACCTCTTTGTCGACTACAAAGCTACCTTCGAATCTCTGATAAGAAATAGGCTATATTAGACCATGTCTGAGTTTGGTATTCCTGCAAAACTGTTTCGACTTTGCAGATGTACCTTGGAAAACACCAAATCCTCGGTTAAGATTGGTAAGGAGCACTCTGAACCATTCAACACAGCAAGAGGTCTCAGGCAGGGTGATAGCCTGTCCTGTACACTATTTAATATAGTTATGGAGAAGGTGATGAGAAAGGCTGGTGTCAACATGTCTGGCACTATATTCCACACAAGAGCCACATGCCACTAACATATGCCGATGATATAGACATCATCGGAATGTTACTGCAGTTTTCTCATCACTAGAAAAGTAGTCAACAAAAATGGGTTTAGCGGTCAACGAGGAAAAAACAAAGATAATGATTTGGACGAACAAAGAGTCCTCTCTTCATCGTTGTAAATTATTGTTTTGAGGTTTACCTACCTCGGATCTTCCGTCAACAAGCTAAGTAATGTCAGCCAAGAAATTAAGCGGAGAATAGTCCTAGCCAATAGATGTTTTTACGGATTTCGGCAGCACTTTAGTAGCACCATCCTGTCTCGGGATACTAAGAAATAACTGTACCAGGTGTTAATTTTACCCGTTCTGTTGTATGCCGCCGAATCATAGGTGCCTACGACAAAGGACATATAAAACCTGGGAGTATTCAAGAGAAAAGTACTCCAAAATATAAATGGATCTGGCTGTGTCGACGGCGAGTTTCGCCATCGGATGAACCATGAGCTGTATGAGCTTTACCACGACATCGACGTAGCTAAAAGAGTCAGAATCCAACGACTTCGATGGGTGGGACATGTTGCCAAGATGGATGTAAATGCTCCTGCGAGAAAGGTGTTTGAAGGCGAACCTGAAGAACGACGCAGAGCAGGGAGATCCAAACTTCGTTGGAAGGACCGTGTGGTAGGCGATGTTCCATCGTCTGGAAGGCTAACTGAAAATCACACGCAAAACACCGAAGCGTGTGGAATTCTTTATTACTTCAGACCCCAAATTTATGAACCACGTACGTTAGTTGTTTTGGGCCACTTAAGTAAGTAAGTAAGTAAGTAAGGGTAGTCAGAAAAGGAAAAAAGGTTTTAAAATTGGTTTGAAACCTCTTACAGTGTTATCTCAACAATTCGTATCATATTTTTGAGATGCACCAGGACCTGCTTAAGTTTAATAGACTACACTATTTGTTCTGCAATGTCACTAAAATTGTAGTGAGCGTTCAACAACACATACGTTCTTTTAACAGAAATCTGTCGCCTTTTGTCCCCTTTCTCTTTTCTAGTTGTGTTGCCACAATCTGCAATCTTGGTGTCTGTTACCAACTGATTATATGTGTTACTGATTTAACTTTTTAACCAACTAGCATATCCTTTCTATTGTATTACTATCTGTACAACTCAACACTCCCTACATACACTTGGTTATGCCCTTCCTCTTTGTTTTGTGTTTAGTGATCAAATTCCTCCATATCGTTTGCCAAGATTTACTTCATCAGCATATAAGCAGTACAGTGTGATGGGAATACATGAGCATGTACTCTACAGTAAGTACAGCTGCTGGTGCTGCTGCTGCTGCTGCTGCTCGTGGTGATGATGATAGTACCACATACAAAAATTACACATGTATTTACATGAAGCAATATATAGACGTCGTTGTCATCGTCTTCGCTGTATATGTGGCCACGGGTATTTGTATCTATTTGGTTTGAGTTTCATTATTCCTATTCACTAGTAAAGAAAACCGTAAAACTCATAGAGGAAACCGGATGGGCGCCATCAAAATCATAAAGTTGGTAAACAAATGTTTGTCGTATGTTTCTGTTCCACACATTTATCTGCTGGACACAAAAATGCGTAGAATTTTTATATTTTGTTCACTATGATAACGTAACAAATTTATCTTTTTTCGCAAAAAATTTAAATTTTATATTAACAATCAAGACGTTGTTTTCGATAAGTCTTCTTTGTTCAGACACATAATAAATGATTTGTGTATATTTTTAGTATTAAATCTCATATTGTCTTCTTTTTTATATCTTTGCAGGTAAGTTGTCTATCAGCTTTAACAATATAAACAAAAAACATGATGTTACTTTTTATGTTTAACTTGAGCCTGTAGTAAGTACATATTATATTCTGTTTGTTTGTTTTTCCCTTACTAGCCTTATCAATTGCTATACATTATTATTCCTCCATAACAAAATTTTGTAATGTCGTTGATACCATTGACGTTGGTTCATAAACATGAAAATCGTTTACAATTTCTAATCGCCTCATATTTCATTTATCATTTTAAATCTCCCAATTATGATTGTTGTCAATGGCAATTGTATACTTTTTTTCTGTTTGTTTTGTTGTCATTCTACTCTACTTTCTACTTTTTGCAATGGGCCTTTGCAAGGATTCCTCCGCTGTATCCTTATGTATTATTCATAGCAGCCTGTGACAATCGATGGCGAGGTTTTATTCATTTCTGGCTAAGCGGGACATACAAATGATAGCATCATATTCCATTGATGGTTTATCGTTCGTTTCCCTTTGGATATTTGATTAATATCAAAGGCATTTTGGTTTTAGTTTACTCTCTAATGATGCTGATACGCCATATGATCTGGGGCGGTGGGGGGAGGAGTGGTGGAAGTTTTATTGAACTCCTATGATTGGGCTAAATGTGGCCGTTAAGATAACTATAATTATAGGAAAGTTGCCATAGTGGTGCATACATAATAGTCATGGAGAATGTACTTAGTTTTTGTCATCGTTTTTGTGTGAGGCACAGTGAGAAACTACCGCATAGGACTTAGATCATGATGTTTTGAGCCAGTTTATAACAAAGAAGTTTATTTAAAAAATCTATATAAGTTAGAATTGAAATTAGGCCACCTTACAAAATGGGTCACCTTACGCTAGAAGAGAGTTGGGAATTATTAAAAACTTTCCTTCAAAGTTCTCAGTCATTAGTTCAAACTGTATGAAATCGACGTAATAACTTCGTTAGAAACAGAGTGCCATGAAGGCAGTTTGTTGATCAATTTGTCATGCGAGATCATCTCTATTCACAAAACGTCAAAAAAAACTCGTGTACGTGGTCGTGCCTTGAGTTCAGTGGATAATATTGTCGCCTTAGCAATAGTGAGCTCGAACATCCATCAACATCAACTCGCCATCTTTGGCAGAAATTAACACTAATTCCTTTTTTACCAAGAATTAAGTAAAAGGGCTTATAAAGTCAAATTAGTACAATAACTGATGCCTCGTGATCATCCGATGCTTCACTGAAAAGACTGGAGATCACTTAACTGAAGGTGAGTACCTTAACTTACTTACTAACTTAAGTGGGTCAGTACAATTTACGAACGTGGTACATAAATTTGAGGTCTGAAGTATTAAAGAATTCCACACGCTTCGGTCTACCAGATGGTAGCACGTCGCCAATCACTTGGTCCTTCCAACAAAGTTTGAGTCTCCCTGCTCTGTGCCGTCCTTCAGGTTCGCCTTCAAACACCTTTCTCGCTGGAGCATTTACATGCATCCCGACAACATGTCCTAGCCATCGTAGGCGTTGTATTCTGACTCTTTTAGCTACGTCGATGTCGTGGTAAAGCTCATACAGATAAGTTCATATATTTTTCGGAGTACTTTTCTCTCGAAAACTCACACGTTTTGTATGTCCATTGTCGTAAGTACCCACGATTTGGCAACATACAACACAACGGGTAAGATTAGCACCTGGTAGAGGTGTTTCTTAGTATCCCGAAATAAGATGGTGTTAATAAAGTGTTGACGAAGTCCGTAAAAACATCTATTGGCGAGCACTATTCTCCGCTTGATTTCTTGTTTGACATTATTTTTTTTGTTGACGGAAGATCCTAGGTAGATAAACTCATCTACTACCTCAAAACAATAATTTTCATGGTTAACGGTGCGTCCCCATCGAGAGGACTCTTTGTTCGTCGAAATCATTATTTTTGTTTTGTCCTCGTTGACCGCAAAACCCATTTTTGCTGACTCCTTTTCTAGTGATGAGAAAACTGCAGTAACATCCCGCAGATTTGAGCTAATAAATCCTACATCATCGGCATATGCTAGTGGCATGTGACTCTTGTGGACTATGGTGCCAGACGTGTTGACACCAGCCTTTCTCATCACCTTCTCCATAACTATATTAAATAGCATACAGGACAAGCTATTGCCATGTCTGAGACCTTTTCTGTGCTGAATAGTTCAGAGTGATCCTTACCAATCTTAACCGAGGATTCCATATCAGAGAGTCGAAGGCAGCAAGCAAGAGAGGTGCAATTGTTGGGCACGACGACAAGTTGAGGTGGACGGCTCTTCAGCCACACTATCGCGAACAGCAGCAATATTTTTTGCAGTACGAGCTATGCGCGCATGCACTGGTGTTTCCACATCTCCTACAGACCCGGTTTGCTCAAATTTTTTCACGTTTCTTTTGATTGTACGCAAATTTGGACGGTTAAATTGACCAAAAAAATCACGAAGTGCATGATACACATTTGGATTTGAACGCCCATTTTCATAAAAAACCTGACTAACTATAACGCGTTGCTCGATTGTATATCTTTCAATGGTTCAAATTGAGTTAGTCTGAAATTGAGAAATGTCAAATGACTTCGGCCCTTACAATTTAACCACCCTTTATAAGGACTGGAGTTTATACGGATTCCTTTCTCATTTTGAATCATATAACTCATTTTACTTGTTCCACGCTTTTATTTCTTTTTTTAAGTTATTATACCTACCTCCTTGCCCATTTGTAGTTTTTTTTTCTATTTTTTTATTTTGAAAGTTGTACATTGAAATATTTTAAATACTTAAACATATAAATTCTTCCAAATTCTGAACAACATTTTTGGTATTTGTGCTTTATGTTCTTTTCACTTTGTAATTTGTTGTTTAGAAAATGTTGTTGTTGGTGTAAGAGGACTCCTATGCTCCTTTGTCGTGTTTTATTCATTCCCTTAGCTTTTGCCGTTGTTATTGTTGTCGTTTTTCTAATCCTTTACAAAAGTATTCAAATGAATTCTTTATGCATGTTACACATGCAATAAAGGAATTTGTATACATTTTGTCGTTTGTGTAGTACATTGCTGAAAATCTCATCACTTGTAGACCTAGACGATAAACTAACCTAGCGAATGCGTTTTGAAGGTGGCCTAGTGGGTGGGTGGGTGTAGGTTTTTTATGTCTAGATGGACGGGGTGTAGGAGTAAAATGTTGTTAAACAAAGTTTTTTTTTGGTGGTAGAATTGTAAATCTGTTTCTTGTTATAAACGTATAAACGGGGTAATATCTGTGATTGACTGGGGTTGGATTACACAATTGTACTGTATTTAAAAACTGGGGAAAGATTTTTATGATATTAATACCCATAACAGGATTTACCTTGATTTTTTAACGCAGTCCTTTAGTTCATATCAAGCGATAGTACCGTTGGGGTCGAAGTTAGGCGTAAAGAGTTAAAAATACGCGAAAAGCCCCACAACTGCCATAGAAACGACCCTAGAGGGATGCAATGTGATACCGACCGCCAGATGAACGACTCAGAAAAAATTGAAAAATTAATGGCGGTCGGTCTTACTTTGTATTTTTTTTTTATGAAAAAAAATAAGATTTCTATCATAACTTAATTACTTACATAGCTGGCACTTTTTTGCAATCCCACTGGATTATATTCCACACGTAGATTAATAGTGTAAGTGCTTCGTTCTTCTGCAATTCTTCTCCAGTTAGCCACACCAAGATCTGCAAGGTTCTCAGTAACCTAGTCTTTCCAACGGAGTTTTCGTCGCTCTCTTCTGCGCCGTCCATCAAGTCCATTGTCGAAAACTTTTTGAGCTGGAGGATTTTTGTCCATGCGTACAACATGACCTAGCCAACGCAACCGCTGCACCTTAATGCGCCTGACCACGTCAATGTCAGTGTACAGCTCATTATTCATTGTCGATATTCTCCGTTAACGATGTTGGGACCGTATATTTTACGGAGTATTTTTTTTCTCGAATACTGCCAGAACCGATTCATCCGCTTATGTCATAACCCAAGAATCTAAATCATACTTTAAGACAGGTAGAACCAGTATCTGGTATAGCTGGTTTTTGTTTCTCGAAAGAGGACTCTGTCATTAAATCACTTGCTTAGTCCGTAGTAGCATTTATTAGCAAGCAGGATTCTTCTCCGGATTTCGAGGCCGACATTATTTGTTTTATTGATGGCGGAGCCTTAGTAGATAACATTATCTACCACCATATCAATTTACGTTAGTGTATCGAATGATACATCAAATTCGGATAAAGATCAGAAATTATTTATTTTTTATTGTTTGATATTTTTGGTCAAATTCAGTGTGTCACGCACTAGGATGACGCTTTCGAACTCCATGACGAGTTCATGTTCAGACCGCTTTGTGACGAACTGATGCACAATGGCACATCATCAGCTGTATATATGTCTACAATTATGTCAAACATGTGCATGTGAAGTAGACATCAGCCGAAAATGTCCAGCATAGTTATGAATTTGACCATTGATAGTCAAACATGAGAAATTATGGTTGTCAACGTTCACGCCGTTTCCCAAACGAGTAGGTTCTTTGTTCGTTCAAACTGATAACTTCGTTTTGTCCCCGTTCACCATTCGAGCCATTTTCGCTGATTCCTTCTGTATACCTAAGAAGGCTGCATTAACACAGCCCGCATTTTTCGACACATGATGTTTATGTCATCAGCGTACGCGTGTAGCATGTGGCTTTTGTTGAATATAGTGCCACTCTTGTATACTGCAGCTTTTCTCATTTTCATCTCCATCACTGTGTTGAAGAGGTCACACGATAGGCCGTCGCCTTGTTTTAGGCCACGTCTGGTAAAGAATCGCTCCGTAAGGTCCTTGCCAATATTCACTGAAGACTTCATGTCAGTCAGCGTCATTCCGCAAAGACGTATCAGCTTCGCTGGAATACCAAACTCAGCCATGGCTTCGAGTAATTTCTGCCGTATCGGGCTGTCGAATGCAGCTTTATAGTCGAATTGTGAATATCTGGTCAGTTGTTGATTTACCAGGTCTGAAGCCACACTGATAAGGCCCGATCAGGTTGGATAACACTGGCTTTAGTCTTTCACATAGCACACTCGACAGGACCTTATATGCGATGGGTAAAAGGCTGATTCCGCGGTAGTTGGAGCGCACACTTGGATCACCTTTTTGCACCACAGGACATAATATGCTTAAATTGCAATCGTCGGGCATGCACTCTTTAAGCCAAACCGTGCGTAGGAGCTGGTGCATGCTCGTTGCAGCTCCTCGCCACCGGACTTGAAGAGCTCAGGCGGAAGTCCGTCGGCACCGGCTGCTTTATTGTTTTTCAGCCGCGATATTGCTCTTGTTACCTCGGCTTGACTTGGTGGTGGGCAATCTAAGCCGTCGTCGACAATTGGCGTGATATCTTCACGTGCGCTGCCTTCTGGAACCTGCAGTTGCTGGAAGTGTTCTCTCCATATGTGCAGCACACTCTGCGTATCCGTGACCAGATTTCCATCACTGCCCTTACAGGTGGGGAGGCCATTACCGTATCCATTTGCTCTTACTTTCTGGTAAAATTTTCGGGCCTCACCTCTATCCCTGTATCGCTCTATATCCTCGTTCTCCCGTTCCTTCATCTGACGTGTTTTTCGCCTAAATAGTTGTCTCGCCCGTTTTACTTTCTCCTTATGCCGTTCCCTAACAGCACGGGTTACAATTGGCTGTAGCGTTGCCATATAAGCAGCGTCCTGTTCCACAGACGCTATGCGACATTCTTCATCGTACCAGGATTCGTCTGAGCGCCGCTTTTCATATCCTAGCACGGTTGTTGCGGCGGTTGCCATGGAATACGCAATATGCTGCCACTGTGTATCGGAAACGTCAGAAGTAGAGGCGTTGCGCTGTAGAAGTTGGGAGAGCTGGTTAGAGTAGGCAGTGGCTATCTCTGGGATTTGAAGCTTCGCGATGTCTAGCTTTGTTTGTGTTTGGTTACGTGTGTTTTTCGCTCTGCTCAATCTTGTGCGCACCTTGACTGCAACCAGATAATGATCCGAGTCAATATTAGCACCACGGATCACACGCACGTCCATTACACTAGATGCATGCCTGCCATCAATTACCACATGATCAATTTGATTTTTGGTGCTTTGATCGGGGGATAGCCAAGTTACCTTGTGGATATCTTTATGCTGGAATCTGGTTCCACTCTCTACCATGTATCTTCCCGCTGCGAAGCTAACTAGCCTGAACCCGTTGTCTGACGTGTCGGTATACAGGCTGAATTTACCGATCGATGGACCTAGAACATCTTCCCTTCGTATTTTTGCATTAAAGTCTCTAAGAACAATTTTTCTGTCGTAGCCAGGGCAGCGTTAGTATGTTTCCTCTAGGCGATTGCAAAATTCAACTTTAATCTTATCGTCTTTATCTTCTGTCGTGGCATGAGCACAAACCAGCGCGATGTAGAAATATTTCGCGTTGATGCAGATTGCAGCTATTCGATCACTTACAGTGTTTAATCGCGAGACAAGATGTCTGAGTCTCTCGCCAACTACAAATCCACATCCAAATTCGTGCTTTTCGGCATGTCAGCTGTAATAGATGTCACAATTTTTATGTCGCAAGCATCCTTGTACTGTCCATCTTACTCCCGGATGGCGGTGATGTTAGTCTTATATTTTTTGAGGATATCCGCCAGTTGGATAGTGGCACCTTCTCTATAGAGAGTCCGTTACGTTTGCGGGAGTTTTCAACATTTGAGGTGTTCCGTTTGTTACTTTTTCTTTCTCGTATTTTTATAGCCAGTAAAGGACCTGACCAGTTGAGACCGGCCGTGGCATAGTGGTTTGAACACGCGACTACCATGCGGAAGATCACAGGTTCAACTCCTGGCTCCAGTCATCTAATAAAAGGAAAGTGTTTTCACATTGTCGGCTCCCCTCAAATGTTGTCGACAGCAACTTCGCAGTATTAGTGTCGAGTCAATCTGCATGTTTAGTAAAAGCTTCTCAAACAGTGACGTTCTCATTCGTCGATAAACAGTAGGTGCCGAATGTAAAATAGAAAGCGTGTTAATTCACAACAACGCGAAAAGCTAGCCCATACATCATTCATGAGGTATAAAGGGAAATAAGTTAAGTAAAGGATCTGACGGCGGGTGGCTAGCCCAACCACCAGGGTTCGTCGGTCACTATCTGCCGCTATTCATGATGAAAAAAATATCACGAACAACGTGGCCTAGGTGCCACCACGATGAAGGTTGTGAGTCGGCTTGAGATACAAGATACACTTTACATCCCCAACAGCACCCATCTAAACTATTTGTGAAAAAAATTTACTAAGAACAAATTTAGTAAATTTGTCAGGCTCAGGCTGTTCTTGGTCAATCTTGTTGAAAAATTGTGTTTAAATTAATATTTAATAGGACTTACATTAGTACAAGTTTCATCCCGATCGGAAGACTTCGATTTCAAAAGTTGGGTCACTTGAGATGAAATCTACCATATGTATAAAATATCGTGTTACTAAGATGACTTTACATACGTGTGCCCTGTCCCTATGTCTAATATTTTTTCAAATCTGCCTCGAATCTAGCCAAGAACTCTGACTAATATTTCAAGGCACTTGACCTGAACTCAATCACTTGCATTCCAAAAATATTAAAGCGCAATGAAATTGAAACTATAATGCTATATTTAATATACGCTAATATTCTAATTCCCAAACTTTGCACTTTACATGCGACACTGAACAGCTCCGCAATAGTTTTGCCCCATACACTATACAAATGCTACCCTTTATGACTTTATTGAATATTGATGCCACAATATTACGTATTTGCTTTTAAACTTGTAATTTAATCGAACATTTAAAGCGCCTCAGTTGCAATGTATGTTGCAACGATTTAATTAATTCAAATTTACACTTTGTGCAAACACAGCCATGCAATCCACCCACTAGCCAGCGTACACACTCAATTTCCAGCCACGTTGGGGGACAAAGAGAAAGAATATAGCATAGAGCAAAACAAAAAAACAAGGGCTAAATTTAAAATAACACACAAATGCGGTATTTGCGGATTTGTTTAAACTCA
Organism: Muscina levida; assembly: GCA_964034835.1. Taxonomy (NCBI): domain Eukaryota; kingdom Metazoa; phylum Arthropoda; class Insecta; order Diptera; family Muscidae; genus Muscina; species Muscina levida. The sequence continues at coordinate 26,100,702 of OZ035883.1, read as the reverse complement.
ATATTAATACTTTCAACACTGTGAAACCAAAACAACATCGTCGACACCACCGATACCGATACCAACAGCGAAACGACATCATTGCCGACATAGACCTGGACAAGATAAACATGGACGCTAACACTAGCGTCATTTTAGAACCCTATTCTATGATCATCCCCGGCTGGCCGGCCGGAGGTGGACAATCATCTAACATTAGACAGAACCAGCAGACACCGACACGGGCACCGACACCAACACTACAACAGCAATGGCAACAACAATAATAACGTTCGACATCAAAGTACGAATATTAAAAGTGCAAACAAACACTAATCAACTTTTATTGGAATTAGGGGAGAAGGGGAAAAAGTACAACAGCAGCAGCAACAACATCAGAGAGAGGGCTGTAGTAGAGACGATGAAGAAACGAAACGACACAAAAAAACGATGCAACAAAATATACAAATTACATTAAATTTAGTTAAATTCACTGAACTTGTGTTTAGCCGTAGTTGAGCGTTGGAACGAATCATTGGTAAGCTCAATGCGGGGGTACACATACACACTCACTCACACACATAGTGACTTAATACTCGTGCCTGATATAATAAATGTTGAAGCATACAATTTGTAGCCTATTCTTATCGAATCATGAATGGACAGTGGGCTAGAAATATTTGAAGGTGTCTTATATAAGGGTACTCAGTCTAAAAGTGATAAGTATACCATTTATGAAATATCGGACGATCCATAGATATGGGTCATTTAGGTCTAAGATCACGATATTTTATACATATTCTATACAAACATCCCTTTTTAATGGCAATAATAATAAATTGTTAAGTAATTTTGTATGCTTTAAACAACATAACTTCAACGTTTTGTAATAATGTATTTATAACACTCTTCTACAGAATGGAAAACTTTAAAGGAAGTTGTATTTATTAGCAAGCAGGATTCTTTTCCGGATTTCGAGGCTGACATTATTTGTTTTGTTGATGGCGGAACCACCTCGAAATTATAGTTGTCAACGTTCAGGTAGTTTCCCAAACGATTTGTCTCTTCGTTCATTGAAACTGCTGCTTCCTTCTGTATGCCTGAGAAGGCTGCAGTCACATTCGCAGCCTTCGACCGATGATGTCTATGTCATCAGCGTACGCGAGTTGCATGTGGCATTTGTTGAATATCGGGCCACTCGTGTTTACTGCAGCTTTCCTCATTACCATCTCCATCATTATATTGAAGAGGTCACACGAAAGGTCGTCGCCTTATTTTAGGCCTCGTCTGGTATAGAATGGCTCCGTAAGGTTTTTGCCAATCTTCTCTGAATGTTATGTCATGTTAGTCAGTGTCATTCCGGAAAGGTGTATCAGCATTGCTGGAATACCAAACTCAGTCATGGCTTCGAGTAATTCCTGCCGTATCAAGCTGTCGAAGGCAGCTTTATAGTCAACAAAAAGATGGTACGTGACGATCTGTTTCTCTTGGGTATTTTCCAGGATTTGTTGAAGTGTGAAAATCTGGTCAGTTGTTGATTTTCCAGGTCTAAAGCCACACTGATAAGGCCCGATCAGGTTGGACAACACGGGCTTTAGTCTTTCACATAGCACACTCGACAGGGCCTTATATGCGATGGGTAAAAGGCTGATCCCGCGGTAGTTGGAGCACAAACTTGGATCACCTTTTTTCAGCACAGGACATAATACGCTTACATTCCAATCGTCGGGCATGCACTCGTTAAGCCAAATCGTGCATAAGAGCTGGTGCATGTCCGTTATCAGCTCCTCGCCACCGGGCTTGAAGAGCTCTTCCGGATGTCCGTCGGCACCGGCTGCTTTATTATATTTCATCCGCGATATTGCTCTTCTTACCTCAGGTTGACTTGGTGGTGGGCAATATAAGCCGTCGTCGACAATTGGCGTGATACCTTCACGTGCGCTGCCTTCTGAAATCAGCAGTTGCTGGAAGTGTTCTCTCCATATTTGCAGCACACTCTGCGTATCTGTAACCAGATTTCCTTCCTAGTCCCTACAGGTGGGGAGCCCATTACCGTAGCCTTTTGCCTTTACTTTCTGATAAAATTTTCGGTCCTCACCTCTATCCCTGAATCGCTCTTTATCTCTTTATCTTTCTCCCGTTGTTTTATTTGACATTTTTTCGCTTAAATAGCTGTCTGGCCTGTTTTACTGTCTCCTTGTGCCATTCCCTAACAGCACGGGTTACAATTGGCTGTAGCGTTGCTTTATAAGCAGCATCCTGTTCCACAGATGCTATGCGACATTCTGAACGCCGTTTTTCATATCCTAGCACGGTTGTTGCGGCGGTTGCCATGGAATACGCAATATGCTGCCACTATGTATCGGGAACGTCAGAAGTAGAGGCGTTGTGTCGTAAATGTTGGGAGAGTTGGTCGGAGTAGGCAGTAGCTATCTCTGGGGTTTGCAGCTTTGCGATGTCCAGCTTTCTTTGTGTTTGGTTACGTGCGTTTTTCGCTCTGCTCAATCTTGTGCGAACCTTGGCTGCAACCAGGTAATGATCCGAGCCAATATTAGCACCACGGATCACACGCACGTTCTTTCATTGTCGGCTCCCCTCGAACGTTGTTGACAGCAACTTCGCGGTATTAAGTGTCGAGTCAATCGGCGTGTCTAGTAACAGCTTCTCAAACAGTGACGTTTGCATTCGTCGATAAACAAGTAGGTGCCGTTAGTTGTGAATCTAAAAATAGAAAGCGTGTTAATTCACAACAGCGCGAGAAGCTATCCCATTCATGGGGTGCAAATGGAAATTATGTTAAGTAAGTTTTCATAACCAGTAAAGGACCTAAAGGCATGTTGCTAGCCCAACCATCTGGGTTCGTCAGTCACTATCAGCCGCTATTCATGATTAAAAATTATTACGAACAACGTTGCCAAGGTGCCACCACGGTTGTGAATCGGCTTGAGATGCAAGATTCACTTTACATCCCCAACGGCACCCTAAATGGAGGTGTTGACTCGACAATATCAGAAGTTGCTGTCGACAGCATAGAGGGACCACCGATCGACGAAATGTAGATGGTTTACACAGGAATTGTACCCAGGTTACCAGCATTATAGTCGCTTGTTCACCGTACCACGCTCATGCTGCCTTATCCAACTTAGCTCTCTAAATAATGTCTTCTAAACCACTGTACCTCGAACTATGCCTAACTGTCTGCCTGTGCCGATAACATGTACTATCGAAGCAAATAATTTAAAATAGACATAACAGACTACTCACTAAATGTTGCGATGTTTAGGGTACCTACGATGAGGTTGAAGGTTGTCCGCACCATAGCTGTTGTTGCTGCCGCTGCCGTTTAACTCGTCCGTCGTCTGTTCTTGTAAGAGGTCAACAGTTCCTTGGACGAGTGTTAACAATAATGCAGACACACGATACGATGTTTCCATATACAGTGAACTGAAACGGATATGAGATAAAACACGAAAAATAATTGCTTACAATCGTTGAACGACGACACAAGACAAGACCTAAGGCCCAAGAATACCCAAGAACAACGTTTACCAAATAGAAAAATGTTCATGTACATATTATTGTCTGGCAAAATGTTAAAAATATGCGATGAGCACGAATTTAAGACAACTTACAAACTGATTTTCTATACTAATAAACTTTATTAGAATAAACGACAGAAAAGGAGGGCAAGGCGGCAGCAGAAGGGACGAACAAGTTTGTTATAGAGGGAGGGAGGGTAGGATTGGGCCGGCGTTTAGAAATGAACCAAAGTGATTTGTTGCAAATGGGGGTAATTTAAAAGTTCACAATGTTATAAATGGCGAAATAGTAAAGTTTTTAATTGAATTGTTTAAATTTAATACAAAGTATTAGAGACAGACAGAGTTCATTATGGATATGATAGCGGGCAGGCAGCAAATAGACTAAATAACATATATAGATAGACAAGAAATTTTGAAATTAACTTAAGATCATAAGGTAGATTTGAGATATAGGGCCCTGCAGTATATGATGTGAAAGTTAAAGCAACAATATTGTGTTGTGTTAAGTCTACAAGTAAAATATTATAAAATATTTAAGTGATAGCTAACAAATAACAATATCCATTTGTTATACAATCACCCTTAGGAGTGACTTTAGACCCTAGGTTTCTGTGAACCAAATTCGATTCATGACTTTTTAAGTCGTTTGAGCCATGTCCGTCTGTCTGTCCGTCTGTCTGACGCAACCAAATGTTTTGAAATTTTGCACGAGGTAATATTTCCCCAAAACTACTTACGGTATTGCAAATGGGCTACATGGCTCCGACCCTTCTGGTACCACCCATACAAATACATCATTCCGCCCACTATAAATATCGAGTAATAATATCAATACAACCAACGGGATCGTACCCTAATTCTGTACTTAGTAAAGCTATAACAGGATAAAGTTTTGGAACAAAATTGGAAGTCTAGGCACGCCCCTTCTGGTACCTCCCATACAAATGTACCTTTCCGCCCACTTTAGGGATGGAGTAATAATATCAATACACGCAACGCGATCGTTCCCAAATTGTGTATTTCGTACAGCTGTAACAGGACAAAGTTTTGGAGAAAAATTTTGGAAGTCTAGACACGCCCCTTCTGGTATCTCCCATACAAATGTACCTTTCCGCCCACTTTAGAGATGGATTAATAATATCAATATAACAGATTTTTTTTTTGTTTTACTGAGGGAGATAGTATATGTAAGTCGGGTTTCCCGACTGAAACTTTCTTACTGTTTTTTTCATTTACTACAATATTAATAATATAAAGGCTTTTCCAATAAGAGCTGTTATTTTGGTATTCAAAGAAAAATGAAATTTTTTGAGATAAATGTTCGGATGTTGATTTCATAATAAAGAGGGAAGTATGATGTTAATAGTGAAAAACAGCATCAGCTAAATGGCCGCCACGAGCACGCTTACAGGACCATATCCTTTTCATGAAATTTTCTATAACCAAATCGCAAAGTGGCTGCCCTATGTCCTCGATAGCCTCACAAATTTTATCTTTGAGGTCCTTAATCGACGCTGGACTGTTGGCGTAAACCTTATCTTTCACGTGGCCCCAAAGGAAGAAGTCGCAAGGTGTTAAATCACAACATCTCGGTGGCCAATTGTGATCACTTCTTCGAGAGATAACACGGTCCGGAAACTTTTTCCGTAAAAGATCAATGGTTTCAATATCATCTCACTCATTAATCATCTTTCGGTAGCGCAATCCATTCACCGGAACTGTTGATCCAGCCTCATTTTTGAAAAAGTAAGATCCAATGACCACGCCGCACCATAAACCGCACCAAACAGTCACACGTTAAGGGTGGAGAGGTTTCTCAACACTAACTCTTGGGTTTGACGAGCCCCAGATGCGTCAATTTTGCTTGTTGACGTAGCCCCCAGGGTGAAAATAAGCTCATCAGTCAAGATGATTTTTCGTTGGAATTCCGGATCATTTTCATGCATTTCAAGGACCCAATTAGCAAAGACACGACGTTGTTGATGATCGGTTGGCTTGAGTTATTGTGTTAACTGAACTTTATAAGCCTTAACCCTTTAATGTCAGTACTACATATAAATTGGTTAAAAAAGGAATTTTACGTAAAAAAGTAAGACGAAAAATTTCAGAAAAATATCCATTTTTACTGGTGTTATGACGACTGTGACCATATGGTAACAGCTTTAAAACATGTAAATAAAAAGAAACAAGTACAAAATAATTCATGCAATACGTTTTTATGATATTTGATATTCTTCTCAAATAACAAAGACTAAAAGTCTTTCATATATCAGTCTTAAAACAACCAAAAAATATTCTTAATATGGAGTGACTTTTTATATCCCTCCATATTGCTGTTTTGCGCACATGTGAAAAACACCTATTTTAAATGATCCCCCACGCTCGCTCCTGACCTCTGATCACATAGCGGTAAATCAAAAATAAAATTTAAAAATAAAATTCTTGACATTTATTCTTATGTTTATTTTATTTCGTGCAATACCTAACGCTGTCAACGTTACCATATGGTAACAGTCGTCACTAATGGGTTAAGACCCAAATCTTTATGCAAAATACGGTGTAATGACGTTTGTAGATTGCCCAATTCCGAAGAACGACGAGGAATGGACAAACCTGGGTTTTCTTCAACACTTTGGTCTACAGCAGCAATATTCTCAGTTGTTCTTGAGCGACGTGCACGGGTTTGATTCTACACATCACTAACTTGTCCCAACAGCTCGAATTTTCTCGACCAATTTCTGTATTGCGGTCCGACTAGGTGCTTCACGACGACGAAAAAAATGCTTTAGTTTTGCGAACTGTGACTGCAAGATTTAACCATTTTTGTAGTGAATTTTAATAATACCAATGCATTGCTAAAGCGTATATCGTTCCATTTTTAGTAATGAGGTAGTTTCTACTTGTCAAAGAATAAAAACATCAAAAGTGACAGCTACCGAAATAGCGGGTCATTCCCAATAACACCTCTCAATGGAAAACTCTTTATTATCCACATATTTAACCCCTTTAACCATAACCCCAGCTATAAAACATTCTTTTATACATTTTTCCCATTAAACAGTCAGGTAAGGTACATACTGACTGTGGCGTACTCCGAATATTATCTACCAATTTCAGTTTATTTCGTTTAACTTTATAACAATATTCTAATTAAATTTTATAATGGTGCATTAATTTATTTTTATGTGCATCATTTTCATTCAATTTAATTAAATCGTCGTCGTCGACGTCGTCTCTAACCGTAAAACTCAAATGTCCCATTAAGTGTTAAACGAGCAGAGAGCAGCAGCAGCAGCAGGTTTACTCCGGCGCTCTCTGGTACAGAGCATAAACGACTAGTGTGAATTCACTTTTAATTGGTCATATCTCTTTCAACAGCATTAATTGCAATGCTTCGGTTAGTTTTTTTTTGATTGTGTGTATGTTGCTATTGCTGTTATTGTTGTTGTACTTCATCTCCCTCGATTACAATTTTTTAATTGATATGCAGACTGTAACAAGTCTAACTAACCCACTAGCAGCAGATACACACAAACATACTCATGAATAAAACCACACACACACACATACACGAACACGAACACGCCCCCAAAGAGTAATAATACAGACACACACACACCAAAAGATTCACTCACTTGTTGTCGTTGGTTTGGCAATAGAATGGTCATTTATTACCGGCACCGATCGAACAATACTTAGAGAATCACATGCGAAGGAGAACGAGGATAAGGAGTAGGAGGGAGAGCTTCGGTGATGCTTACAAGCATGTAATGAATGGTTCACAATATGAAAATTGATTGTTTGCTAAAGATACGTAAATACAAATGAGCATTCGAATATGGATTGCTTTTTCTGTGAATAAGTACACAATCACAGATATACAGTGGGTGGGGGGGAGTTAGGATGAATACTAGTAGTATATTTACACGTGCAAAAAAAGGTTGAAGAAGGAACAGTAGTAAAATGCTGATGTTATCTTTGGCCTTATCTTAAGCAACATCGTCTGCACCTGAGTTACAGGAGAAAAGATTTATTATGAGAAAAAATTATAAGGATGTTATAAAAGTACCTAAACACAATTCTCCGTTATAACCACAATGTGCTAAACTTTAACTTAAAGAAAAATATGGTATTTCAAAGAATTTGTTCAAAGAAGGAAATATAATTGCTGTATTCCGGTTTTGGAACTTCTATTACAGGTTTCACTTAAAAAAGCGTTTGCCTACACCATAACTAATTGAAATTGTAAACAACATTTAAAAAGGGTTAAGAAAAATGTTCGTTTCAGGTTTCATACTTTTTCTTCGTAGAAATTAATCGAGCTGTGAAATGTGAAAACAATGAATACACAATAGGAAACAATTAACAACAGGACTGGATATAGGAAATGATTGGAAGATAATTGTTGAGGTTTTGTTTCAATCGTAGGCAGCAATTTGTTAAAATGTTAGTATTGTTAACAGTTTTTCAATTCATTTTCTATAGGATTTTCTTCAATAAGTCGAAAAATGTTTATAAAATCTTTGTGCTACTACACAGCGAGAAATCGAGTGTCAATTGTCTAAAAGCCCTTGTTCTCCGATAGGTGAAATGAAAGAAGTGTCAGTTTGAGTGATGTATATGTATATGCACTAAATATGCATAAAATATGTAATTAAACCATTATTAAAAAATTTATTCAAAATAAAATTTGCATAAAAGGGTACAAAATTAATTTGTATACTCGTACTAGTGGGTCCGGCAATGCTTCGCTATTGCATATTAGCTTATAATATAATTCACATTTCTAACTGCCCTAAGTGCTATGTAATGCAAATTTATTTATTTGTAGATCTAATATACAAAGTACTTTTAAAACGAAAATAATATGTAGTGTTCAGTAACTTATGTAACTAATTTCAAGTAACTCCTTAACATGGAAGTTAACCATGGAAGACTTGATTTGGATAAATACTATCGGAAATAGTAAATGTTGTCGATCCATAGTATTGCGTATAAGCTTATCAGATGGTTGATTTTGTACACTATAAACTTGAAAAAATGCTCCATAAGTTTAGTGAACGAGCGTGTATTTTGAAAATAAATTCCTACGATTTGTAATAGTTGTTCTAGTGTAAGACTTTGCATGGTGATTTGCCATAGTATACCAAAAGATAGTCTAACACACTTCATTACTGTGCAGCTAGGTTTACATTTTTACCTATCTGAAGTTCTATAGGTCTAAAATAAACCCATATATAGATTCTTTCCAAATGTTCGATAATGCTACCTCTGACATTCTAAGAAAAAGCTATTTCCCTGTCTAACTCCAATGAACATTGCTTAATTTGTATTTGAAAGATTTATTACCGATTCTCTCTCCTCTAAAGTAATTCAAAAACACATACCTGTAAAGTAAAACATATGCTCTCAACTGCCTGGTGTACGGACAATTGTTTGATACAGTTACAAAGTCAAATATTAACGTGCGTGAGCAGCGCCTCGGCACTATTTACCAGTTTTGTGTTAAATATCCTATTCATATCTCTAGGCGAACTGCAACATACTGTGTTAATTTAGTTTTAACGGTTTATTTTAAAAGGGGCGTGACACAGCCCACTTCCACCCTGGCTGTTTCATAATGTACAAACAACATATATAACAAATCTCATATTTGAACATCTGGTAGTTCATAAGATATACCCATTTAAAAATGTGTGGGAGGTGACACGCCCCATTATCCAATCACTATCAAGTATAGCCACGGATTATCAACAGATCATCAGGATCACTTTGTAGAATTTTCGAATCAATCGGCCTATTGGAAAAGCCGTCAGAGCGATTTTTGAAAAGGGGGCGTGGCACCGCCTTCTTCCACCCTGCCAGTGATTAATAATGCTCCAACAACATATATACCAAATCTCATCTTTATACCTATGATAGTTCATGAGATATATCCCTTTCGATTTTCAAATTGTATGGGCGGAGCCACGCCCCTTTATCCAATCACAACCAAATATAGCCAGGGACTATCAACAAGTCAACATTACCACTTGGTAAAATTTTCGTATGAATCGGTCTATTAGAAAAGCCGTTAGAGCGATTTTAGAAAAGAGGGCGTGGCACCGCCCACTTACAACCTGGCTGTAATTAATACTGCTCTAACAACATATATGCATATCAAATCTCATCTTCATACCTCTGATAGTTCATGAGATATAGCCCTTTTGATTTTCAAGTTGTATGGGCGGTGCCACGCCCCTTTGTCCAATTGGACCGAATTGTAAATCTAAACCACCCGGGGCGCCACCCAAACGAATACAAAAAAATTTATGCAAATCGGTCCAGCCGTTTAGGAGGAGTACAGTCACAACACACGTACAATAGAATTTTATATATAAAGAAGATGTGTACATATAATATTATTCAAATATTAATTTCGAATCGGAATCGTGGAGCTTTTTCACTACTTCACCGAGTTCTTCGATATTCTTGGTACAATATTTGACTGCATTAAGCCACGTTTCTAATATTGGTGTAATTGGCTCTGGAGGAAGCGGAATACCAGGACAATTTTCATTCAAAATCTGTACACGTGATAGATAGATATATATAGCGTGGGTATATTTAAAGGGCCGATGTTGATTTTGAATAAAAAAACACATAATTTAGGAAATTATTGTCATTTCTTTTTATTATGATAATATTATAATCCGATGGTCCAAATTTTCGATGACGCTTAGGCTTAATTGAGGTTATATGCCGTTAATTTGCCGAATTATCTCATCCTTTAGCTTTTGAATTGTTGCTGACTTATTGACGTACACCTTTTCTTTCAAACATCTCCAAAGAAAGAAGTCCAACGCCACATGATCTTGGCGGCCAATAGACATCGCCACGACGTGAGATAACACGGCCATTGAATTTGTCGCGTAAAAGAGCAATTGTTGAAACCAAAAATCGTGCACATCCATATCTTCCAATTCGGGCCATTAAAAGTTCGTTATTATCTCACGATAGCGAACACCATTCACAGTAACTGCCTGATTGGACTCATTTTGGAAAAAATACGGCCCGATGATGCCGCCAGCCCATAAACCGCACAAAACAGTCACTCTTTGTGGGTGCATTGATTTTTCGACAATCACTCTTGGATTATCGTTCGCCCAAATGCGGCAATTCTGTTGCCATTTCTTGCAACTATTCTGACCATTGAAGACGTATGGAATGGCCAAGAGACTTTAATTCTTAATTGCACCTTGTAAGCGTGTAAATGCAAGTCTTTATGCATAATGTTCATCAACGACGAGCGAGAGAGGTGCAATTGTTGGGCACGGCGACGAGTTGAGGTGGACGGCTCTTCAGCCACACTATCGCGCATAGCAGCAATATTTTCTACAGTACGAGCTATACGCGCATGCACTGGTGTTTTCACATCTCCTACAGATCCTGTTTGCTCAAATTTTTACACGATTTTTCCGATTGTACGCACATTTGGACGATTAAATTGACCGAAAAAATCACGAAGTGCATGATATGCATTTTGATTTGAACGCCCATTTTCATATAAAGCCTGAATAACTTTAACGCGTTGATCGATCTTGTGTATCTTTCCATGGTTCAAATTGAGTTAGTCTGAAATTAAGAAATATCGAATGAAATGCAGAAAAGAACTTGACGTTTAGGTGTGGTTTACAATTAACATGGGCCCTTACAATTTAACCACCCTTTACTTTGGCTTATCAACCTTCATATAAATATATGTTCATTCCTTTCATAAAGCTCCCTTACAAATATCTATGACAAACTAAGAATTATCGCTTTCAAAATGCTAAGTTATTTATTTCGCTCTTTATCCATTCTCATACCTTTACCTACTCACTTATATTTCTCCATGTGTACGTTTTTTAACTGCTTTTGCCGAAATAGTGTTCATTGCAATTGCAATAGATTGAACCCTCACCAAAAAAAACCCAAAATAACCCTCCAGCCAAGAAGAAGATAAAGCGATATTGTGGCCACAAGTTGCGATAACAAGAGAATTATTATTTGATAAATAGGACAACAAGTTGCAAAATCTTTCATTCATTCACTCACTTAGTTCATTGGATTGTGTGTGTGTGTGGCGCATAGCCCACAGAAAAAGAAAATTACTAACAATGCACAAAGTATGTTATGAGAAGTTCAGAAGCAGCAGCAGCAGTAGCTACAGCTAATATCAATCGCACACAATATCTTAAAAACGATTTTAACCAACAGTTACTCAAGCAGAAATATCTAAAGATACAGCGGTGTACAGACGTATGTATGTAGGTATCTATGTAGCAGATACACTCGCATGTCTGGCATGTATAAGCTGTGCACTTTTAAGCCAGCGAGTGAGTGAGTGAGTGAGTGAGTGAGTGCATCCAGTAACACATTTCTGGGAAGTAACATAGCACCACCACAACCATTTGACAATGGCCACATAACAAAAGGGGCCAATTGCAAAGTGGTTGAATGGAGCAACATTGGTGTTGAAGGGGGGCAGCATCGCAAGCATTTTAGGTGCTTGTGCAGGAATAAAATAGTTTTCTAATTTATTTATTAAAAGAGTTTTAAATGACTTTATGTTGAAATTAAGTATCGGGATGGGGAACTAGAAGATAAATTATTATACAGTAGTATGGCAATCAATTTTCACAATATCCATTCTTCGAGAAATGTTCGAGAATGCCGGTCGTTTCTGGAGGAGATAGCGAGACATTCGACGGTTACCGTCACATGGGTTTTAGGACATGGGAACATATATGGTAGTTAAAGGGGCGATGCATTGGCAAGGGCCGTCATCATCGTGAACTCGGGCGAAGTCACATTGGTGTTCCTTTTATAAGTGGGAAACAGCTAATTGCGGGGATACTAAACCTTATTGCTAAGGAAAGATGGGTGATAGAACACACTTGCACAGCGACCAAACAGATCTGACCTACCATGGATTTCCATAGGAAACGATTTGTGCTGAAACTGTCTAGAGTCCCGCTAATTAATACTACAGCTGTAATAACCGCGCAGGGGTTAATGAACGAAGTACCTATATAATATCACAGTACAACATTTTTCAGCTCATTGATTTGGGACTCAATTCTGAGAACTGCACATGAAAGTAGCCCCAAAAAGAAAAAGTTCTGCATCATTCGTTTTGTGAAGTTACATGCCATAATAATTGAATATCGATTTGAAGATCACACAAAAGAGCCAAAAACGTGACAAATTCCCCAATACGATACTTACTAACTTCAAATCGATATTAAATTATTGTGGCATCGTCACTTACTTCGTAATCAAGCGTGTTATCAAGCTTGTTTGAAACTCCTCTTATAACGTAATTTCAACTGAAATTACACTTATTGATATCGTCGCTTACTTTGTAGGCGAGTACGAACCGATTAGACGACTTATGACACTCCTATACTAAATGTTAGGAGGGATATAAGTGAGAGAAACAACACTGACTGCTACTAAATACCCTACGGTAAATAAAACGATATTATTATTATTATTAGCCTTTAAAAGAACTTGACATCATATATATTTATATCTTCGTGTCTAAGTCAGAGGCCGAAATGATTAGAGATTTCCATTCGCTTCGATCTTGTGCGCGCCGTCTCCAGTCAGTCCTACTAAGCACCGTCAGTGATTCCTCCACCTGATCCTTCCAACGTTGTCGCGGTCTTCCTCTTTTGCGACGTCCTTCGAGGTCTTGATAGAATATCTTACGCGCTGGAGTTTCCTCTTCCATTCTCACGACATGGCCTAGCCAGCGTAATCGTTGCACTTTGATTCTCCGTATTGACCATATCAATGTCGTGGTATAACTGGTACAGCCCATGGTTCATTCGAATCCTAAACTTGCGTAGTCCGAAGAAACACCTGTTGGCGAGCACTATTCTCCGTTTTATTTCAAGGCTGACACTGTTGTTTTTGTTCATGGCGGATCCGAGGTGGATGAATTCATCCACTACCTCAAACTAATAGTTTTCAACGTTCACGCTGCGTCCCCAACGGGTGGACACTTTGTTCGATGATACCATTAACTTTGTCTTGTCCTCACTTCACTGCCAAACCCATTTTCGCTGACTCCCTTTCAACTGATGAGAAGACCGCTGTAACCACTCGCATCGTTCGACCGAATTTGTCGATATCATCGGCATATGCGAGCAGCATGTGGCTCTTATTAAATGTGGTGCCAGACATGTTAACCGCTGCTTTCCTCAACACCTTCTCCATCACTATGTTGAACAGTATACATGACAAACTATCACCCTGTCTAAGACCTCTCGTCGTATCGAATGGTGCAGATAGATCCTTGCCAATCCGAACAGAGGATTTGGTATTCGTAATGGTACACCGGCAGAGACGAATTATCTTCGCAAGGATAATGAACTCAGACACGGCTTCGTATAGTCGATGCCTGATGGGACTATCGAAGGCAGCTTTGTAATCGACAAAGAGGTGGTAAGTGTCGATTTGCTTCTCATGGGTTTTCTCCAGAATCTGCCGTAGTGTGAATATTTGATCCGTCGTGGATTCCAATCAGGTTTTCCACAATTGGCTTTAGACGTTCACACAGTATGCTAGTCAGGACCTTATACGCAATCGGTAAGAGGCTGATTCCACGGTAGTTTTTACACTCACAACGGTCACCTTTTTTGTAGATTTGGCATTTGTTGCATGCTTAAAACAACGATATGAAACGGTGTACCTATTTAGTAATCCATGACATCAGTATGATATTGTAAGCGAGGATCTAAGTGATTAGAATGTCATTCTTGTGTAATATAAAAAATTTCGTCCACTCATTATAACTTAGATTACAATTACAATTCAAGTTCGCTTACAACTTCGCTTATAATGTAATTGCAACTGAAATGGCACCTACTGACATCGTCGCTTACTTTGTAAGCAAGAGCTTACTTTGCTAAATTTAAGGGGGAATATAAGCGAGATAATCACCACTGATTGCTACTCTAAATATAGCTGATATCATGGGTAATGAATATTTTTACTGCTGGGTATAGATGTCAGCGATTAAACGATTAAGTAAGTAATGGGATTTTTTTTACCGCTAAGCTGTCACTAGCTGGTTGGCAAACACGGTAAGATGTTAAAACTTTCCTACAAAGATTTTTTTAGAAGTTTCAGCGATAATGAAGAATTGGAAACCACAGAGCATCTTCTATATCACTGCCCTGCATTTGTTGACCTGAGATACGAAAAGTTTAGTCATCAGACACTTGTAGAGTAACAAAATGACAACGCTGACCAAATGGAGTAGGAATATTTGTTTTATTAAAGATACAATTAAGCATTTTTACTATGAATATCAAAAGCAATCATCTTGTAGCCACCTTACTCTCAAGTGCTTGCCCAACAATATGTATATCCTTTTTGCTCCCTACAACTCCCCTTTTCTACTTTTCAGTTTCAATGCAAAAAAAAAAACGTATTGTACAGACCACATGAGATTTTATTTCCGAAAAATACACTGTCGGTTAATGCCTTTATGCTGCTTTAATTTTTGGCAAAGACCAGACATGAAATAAGTGCTTTATACAAAATCTGCAGACCCATATCCCATTGCAGTACTTGCTCGCCACGTCACTACTACTACCAGTACCAGTGAGTTTAAGCAGAACGAATATAAAGACATTAAGTATAATGGTTACTTTCACAAATGACATTCTCACTCACCCAAATGCCATCATCATCACACAGCACTGCACTCATACTAATGCAGATGCTTTTATTACCGCAAAACTCTGAAACATTTTCATTTGTATTCCCAGCAATTTTGCAGTAAAAGCAAATGGAAGATTTCGTTTGTGCAAAAAAATTTTTCACACGCATTTCAGTTGTTTTTTCACTTTATATCGACTTTGAATAATATGAACGTGCGTGAGTTGAATGTTTTTAAAGGGGGGAACAAGAATGTCGATAAAGTTTTAGAATCATAAGGGATGTGAGTAAAGTTTTTAAAAAAATAAAATAAAGAAAACTTTTAACATTGGCAAGTTATTGACCGCTATAAATGCGAAGAACTTATTTGTATCATATAACATTACAAGGGGAATATAGTGGAGTGGAATTGCTAACTTCCACTGGGTTTTAAATATTTGAAATTTTAGATCATTTCGAATTATATTGCATTCTTATATTATGTGATCAGTTTTCATTTATCCAGTCCAGTGTTAGAAATATATGGCAGCGTTCTGCTTTAAAGAATTTAAAGCATTCTTAGAATACAAACACAATCTCAAGTTTTATTAAACTATAATTTCATATTAAAGCACAACAATTTTCCTTCCGCCTTTCTTTAGGCTGAAACCAACAAACTTTACGTAATACCTTTGCATTGCAAAGGAACCTTTAAAAAAAATGTATTTCAATAGCTGTTGAAAATCTCATTTACACCTCTGAATTGTACTTAAATGAACGTAAAGGAAAATTGCCAATCAAAAGTTTTCAAACAAATTTTGCACTTTTTCTGTTGCTCTGCTCTCCATCCTTCCACTTTTCCGGTTTCTTTTCCATCGTCAATCTGAAACTTGACGTATCCTTATTTTGCCTTTTGTCAATGTCATCAAACCTTATGATGACATTGACATTTCATTATTTAATTTGTTAACCTAATGATACTTTCAAATGATAATGAACATCACAGAATAATTGACAACAGACACTGGAAAATTTGCGATAAAGGAAAAAGAGAGAAGAGAATAAGCTCAAAGAGAGGGCACAGCTGGGGCATTGCAGATGATTTAAAATGCCGAATCTCTGCTACGAATGTTGATTAAAAATTCTGGTATTTGGGTAATAGTGTTGGTAGCAAATGGAGTTAAAGAAATTTTTATTGGGAATATAAATAATTATACACGGTGATGGAATAGTAGAACAATCTTATTAAATGGAATGTTGTAAATTTAATATCCTTGTAATAAATTCAAGAAAAGTGAATATTTCATATTTTAAAAACATAAAAAAAATTAAAAATATTAAAAAAAATTAAAAAAAATTAAAAATATAAACAATATTAAAAATATTAAATATATTAAAAATATTAAAAGTATTAAGAATATGAAAAATATTATTACAAAAATATTAAAAATATCAATAATATTAAAAATATAAAAAATATAAAAAATATTAAAAATACTAAAAGTACAAAAAATATTTAAATTATTAAAACTTTTAAAAATATTACAAATATTAAAACTATTAAAAATATTAAGATATTAGAAATATTCAGATATTAAAAATATTAAAAATAGTAATAAATTTTAAAAATATTAAAAATATTAAAAATTATGAATATGTTTTTCATTGTTCGGTTTGAGATCTGTTTCTATTATCGCTAATAGAATTTGTTTTACAAGAGCTGTGTGAAATGTATTATGTTGACAGCTGGCAGGGCAGATAGCTATTTCGATGGTTGCCAAACCATCATCATCAGTGCCGTTTGCTGTGCCTTCTCCACTCATTATCACAACCTTAAGTGTTAAAAGCTTCACACAATCAATGTGAAGCTCACACACACCGGTGCGAAAATGGTATCAACGAAGACAACGTCAACATAATCCACACAAGCTCTTGTCTATGCTTTGTCCATCGGACAAAATTGCATAGAATTATTTTTGGCATCAAATGCCAACCCAGTGTACCTCCCGTGTATGTATTCTCTTGTTTGTTATAGTCGATCTATACAGAATTATGAATATGTTTTTCATTGTTCGGTTTGAGATCTGTTTCTATTATCGCTAATAGAAACAGATCTCAAACCGAACAATGAAAAACATATAGAAACAGATCTCAAACCGAACAATGAAAAACATATTCATAATTCTGTATAGATCGACTATAACAAACAAGAGAATAAATATTAAAAATATTAAAAATATTAAAAATATTAAAAATAGTAATAAATTTTAAAAATATTAAAAATATTAAAAATATTAAAAATATTAAAAATATTAAAAATATTAAAAATATTAAAAATATTAAAAATATTAAAAATATTAAAAATATTAAAAATAATAAAAATATTCAAAATATTTAAAAAATTCAAAATATTCAAAATATTACTTACTTACTTACTTAGCTGCTACTTCTATGCAATCGCAGTGGATTATATACCGCACTTTGAAAAATATTATAAGCGCCTCGATCTTCTGCGCTTCTTCTCCAGTTAGTCACGCCAAGTTCTGTAAGGTTCTCAGTAACCTGGTCTTTCCAACGGAGTTTTGGTCGCCCTCTTCGCGCCGTCCATCGAGTTCATTGTCAAAGACTTTTCGAGCTGGAGCATTTTCGTCCATGCGTACAACATGACCTAGCCAACGCAACCGTTGCATCTTAATGCGTTCGACCACGTCAATGTCAGTGTACAGCTCGTACAGCTCATAATTCATACTTTTTCTCTCGAATACCGCCAGAACCGATTTATCTGTTTGTGTCATAACCCAGGATTCTGAACCATACATTAAGACAGGTAGAACCAATATCTGGAATAGCTGGATTTTTGTTCGTCGAGAGAGGGCTTTGTCATTGAATCTCTTGCTTAGTCCGTAGTAGCATTTATTAGCAAGTAGGATTCTTATCCGGATTTTTAGGCTAACATTATTTGCTTTGTTGATGGCGGAGCCTAGGTAGATCAAATTATCTACCACCTCAAAATTATAGTTGTCAACGTTCACGCAGTTTCCCAAACGAGTAGATTCTTTGTACGTTGAAACTAATAACTTCGTTTTGTCCTCGTTCACCGTTAGACCCATTTTTACTGATTCCTTCTGTATACCTGAGAAGCCTGCAGTCACATCCCGCAGTTTTCGACCGATGATGTCAAAGTCATCAGCGTACGCGAATAGCATGTGGCTTTTGTTGAATATAGTGCCACTCGTGTTTACTGCAGCTTTTCTCATTATCATCTCCATCACTATGTTGAAGAGATCACACGATAGCCCGTCGCCTTGTCTTAGGCCTAGTCTGGTATAGAATGGCTCCGTAAGGTCCTTGCCAATCTTCACTGAAGACTTCGTGTCAGTCAGCTTCATTCTGCAAAGGCATATCAGCTTCGCTGGAATACCAAACTCAGCCATGGCTTCGAGTAATATCTACCTCATCGGGCTGTCGAAGGCAGCTTTATAGTCGACGGTAAGATGGTACGTGTCGATCTGTTTCTCTTGGGCCTTTTCCAGGATTTGCCAAAGTGTAAATATCTGGTCAGTTGTTGATTTACCGGGTCTAAAGCCACACTGATAAGGCCCGATCAGGTTGGATAACACTGGCTTTAGTCTTTCACAGAGCACACTCGACAGGACCTTATATACGATGGGTAAAAGGCTGATCCTGCGGTAGTTGATCACCTTTTTACAGCACGGGACATAATACGCTTAAATTACAATCGTCGGGCATGCACTCTTTAAGCCAAACCGTGCGCAGGAGATGGTGCATGCTCGTTATCTATTTTCCAGGATTTGCCAAAGTGTGAATATCTGGTCAGTTGTTGATTTACCGGGTCTAAAGCCACACTGATAAGGCCCGATCAGGTTGGATAACACTGGCTTTAGTCTTTCACAGAGCACACTCGACAGGACCTTATATACTATGGGTAAAAGGCTGATCCTGCAGTAGTTGATCACCTTTTTACAGCACGGGACATAATACGCTTAAATTACAGTCGTCGGGCATGCACTCTTTAAGCCAAACCGTGCGCAGGAGCTGGTGCATGCTCGTTATCAGCTCCTTGCCACCGGACTTGATGAGCTCTGCCGGCGCCGGCTGCTTTATTATTTTTCAGCTGAGATATTGCTCTTCTTACCTTGGCTTGACTTCGTGGTGGGCAATATAAGCCGTCGTCAACAATTGGCGTGATTGCTTCACGTGCGCTGCCTTCTGGAACCAGCAGTTGCTGGAAGTGTTCTCTCCATATGTGCAGCACACTCTACGTATCTGTGACCAGATTTCCATCCTTACAGGAGGGGAGCCCATTACCGTAGCCTTTTGCTTTAATTTCCTGGTACAATTTTCAGGCCTCACATCTATCCCTGTATCGCTCTATATCCTTGTTCTCCCGTTCCTTCGTCTGACGTTTTTTTCGCCTAAATAGGTGTCTCGCCTGTTTTACAATTGGCTGTAGCGTTGCCCTATAAGCAGCATCCTGTTCATCAGACGCTATGCGACATTCGTCATCGTACCAGGATTCGTCTGAGCGCCGCTTTTCATATCCTAGCACGGTTGTTGTGGCGGTTGCCATGGAATGCGCAATATGCTGCCACTGCGTATCGGGAACGTCAGAAGTAGAGGCGTTGTGCCGTAGAAGTTGGGAGAGCTTATTGGAGTAGGCAGTAGCTATCTCTGGGGTTGCAGCTTCGCGATGTCTAGCTTTCTTTGTGTTTGGTTACGTGCGTTTTTCGCTCTGCTCAATCTTGTGCGCTCCTTGGCTGCAACCAGGTAACGATCCGAGCCAATATTAGCACCACGGATCACACGTCCATGACACTAGATCAGCTATGCCCACCGCTTGAGCTCGCGAGCGAAAACAACTTTTTGTGCTTTTACATGTATACATGTAGAGCTTTGCTCTTTTACACATACACATACAAATCAGAAAATGATTTTTTGTTTACGCAAAAAGCGTTGGCGAGCCAGTATGTTTGGTATGCCAACGCAATGTTAAGCGTAACCACAAATTTAATGTCGCATTACAGGTCTTACTTAACTTAAAAACTTAATTTCCCTTTGCACCCCATGAATGAGGTATGGGATAGCTTCTCGCGTTGTTGTGAATTAACACGCTTTCTATTTTTAGATTCACAACTAACGGCACCTACTTATTTATCGACGAATGCGAACGTCACTGTTTTGAGAAGCTCTTACTAGACACGACGATTGAACCGACGCTTAATACTGCGAAGTTGCTGTCAAACAACATTCGAGGGGAGCCGACAATGAAAGCAAATTTTATTTATTTTTTTTTTCTTTTAAGATGACTGGAGCCAGGTTTGAACCTGCGATCTCCCGCATGGTAGTCGCGTGTTCTAACCACTATGCCACGGCCGGTCCCGCATTACAGGTCTTACCATACAAAATATTTCGATATTGTAGATTGGGAAAGAAAAATTTCAATTGCTTATTTACAAAACGCTGTCGTCCTTTTGATGATGGAATTTTTATAAGGTGGTCGCAAAGAAGTGCTAGGTTGTTTTGGAAGTAAGGGTAGAAATATGGCCAACATTTTAGAAAAAGTACCATTACAACGGTATACAATTACCCGTAGGAGAGAACAAATTACTGCGTTCCTCTTAAAATGTGTATAATTACCGAAATTTTCGAAAGTCTTAATCTTTACTTTTAACAAAAATAATATGTAATTTGTAATGCAAAGATATTTAATGTCTGTTGTAACAAAGTTCGTCACTTTTGCACCACACTGTTTGCCGAAATAACAATAAGAGCTTTAACTTATACCCAACACACTCGAACAAATCGCAAACATTGACGTTGGGCATAGCTGCACTAGATGCATGCCTGCCATCAATTGACACATGATCAATTTGATTTTTGGTGTTTTGATCGGGAGATAGCCAAGTTGCCTTGTGAATATCTTTGTGCTGGAATCTTATTCCACTCACTACCATGTTCCTTCCCGCTACAAAGCTAACCAGCCTAAACCCTTTGTCTGACGTGTCGATATGCAGGCTGAATTTACCGATCGATGGACCAAGAACATCTCTTCCTATTTCTGTATTAAAGTCTCCCAGAATAATTTTAATGTCGTGGTCGGGGCAGCGGTCGAAATATCAAAAATATGAAAAATATTACAAATATGAAATATAACAAAAATATTCAAAATATTACGAATATTAAAAATACTAATAATATTAAAAAAAATAGTAACAATATTATAAATTCTAAAAATATTAAAAATATTTAGTATTAAAAATCTTAAAAATAGTGAAATTATTGCATACAAATTTTGAAATATCTAACATATGGTTGTGCTCCTTTATGTTATTTAATAAAGTTCATTCCTTTATGCAGTTATTTACTCATTTTGTTAACAGCAATCTCAGTTTTTCTACTGATATCTGCTTTTCTTCGAAATCTCAGAGTTATGTTTTATTTAACATCGATTTTTTTTCCTGTACTTTAAAAGCATTCTTTCTTATTTCTTAGTAATTTCCACTTTAAAAACAAAATTGAATTTCAGTTGGAAAAGTGAAAAATGAGAAAAACGTTGCACTCCAAATGAATGATTTCACATTACTGCCTTTACAACAAGTTGTCCAACAACTCTAGCCACTGCCTGGGTTGGTTAGCTATTGGCGTCTGCCATGAAGCGATTTCCTCACCATTGGCCGGGGCCCCCCGTCCCTTGAGGAGTAGTGGAAAAGGACGTTGGGTACAAATGCCACAAGGTGTGCTGTTGCATACCACAACGAAATTTCTTGTTTCTGTTTCTTTTACATTTCGTTTCGTTTCATTGCAATTGCTGGTTTTATGTTCGTTTGTTGTGCTTTGGTTCAATCGTAAAGTTGGTGTTTTTTTCTCTTTGGCTGCAGTTTACCTTAAAGCTTTAAGTGTTTTAGTAAAGATTAACGATTCAAAGGGTGTTGGGTTAGGAAAGTGATGGAACTTTTAGTATCACACCTGTCGGCTTGCAGAGAGAAGCAAATGATGAAAAGGGAGTGTAAAAATTATAAAAAGAAGTATATCCACCGCTTCCCAGGCACAATGCGTCTTGTAATACTTTAGTTACTTTAAGGATATAATTTATTAAAATTTTTAAATACCTTAGATATTTTTAATGTTTAGATTAAAGCGAATAGCCTCATTCATGGCGTTAAAAGGGAAATTAAGTTTTTTTTAAGACTAAAGCCTATATCTCTAACAAAAACTTTAGATACAATATCGAAATTTGTGCCGCATGACAATCAAAGAGGTCGCATTTACTAAATCTGAGTCACTCCAATGGTTGTTGCCCCTTACATTTTCTAACTTGTTACCAGTTGTCTAAATACTGTAACTACTCTGGCTGGTGGCCTATTCGCACTGATGTCCGTCTGTCTTCTGTCTATGCCCCAACTTGTGTGTGCTTGTGAGTGTTTCAAAGACAAGAGCTTTGTGGGGTGGGGGCTATACTGACTGATTGAGTGAGTGAGATTGAGTGATTTGTGTTCCAAAAAGTTGTAAGTCGCCGTTATTTCTGCTAATGTTGCTATTTCTGTGTGCTTCTGCTGCCGTTTATTATCTGGTTTTTTAGGTTTTTCATTATTTACCCGGATTATTTTTCTTTGTTGCCAGACTTTATACTCATTTTCGGTTTGTTGGCAATTTGTTGGTCCGTACTTTGGGGCCAATGAAATGTTGAGACTTTTATTTGAGCACTCGTTCATTCTGCGGTTCTATTTTGGGGTAATTTTTTTATATCCCTCAACTTTTCTTTTTGCGTTTTTTTTTGTGGCTTTCGTGTTTGGTAAATACACTATCAGCTGAATCTGCATAATTTAAACTGTTTGCCAGCCTGTCTGTCTTTCTGTCTGGCCGTTTGCTTTCATTCAACTCGCTTAGCTGTGTGGCATAGTCTACAATTTTAACTTTGAATAAACTCCCGTTTGAATGGCATTCCCTTTTAGACTCGGGGCCGTTGGAGAGCCAAGTAACCGCCACCAAATAAAATTAATTTCTATTTTTTGTTGAAGTTGGACTCCATGAATGGCTGAATGGATGGAACATTTGATAGCCGTGTAATTGTTATATTTCGGGGTTAAAGGTTGCTGTTCGATTTCATGATTCGTTTTACTGGTTCATCGGTGGTTGTGAAAGGAATTAGGAAAGCGTAGTTTTGGTGAACTCTAAACTTGTGAATGGCTATTTTTTTTGGTGTTTCGTCTGAGTCTTGGATTTCCTTTTGTCTGGCAGAGTTTACGAAATCAATCACTTGGACTCGAAACAATGGCTACGTAGTAACAACAAAGAGTTCGATTGATTTGATATCGTTGTAATAGGACCAACAATGAAAACGTTTTTGTTATTACTGGTCAAAGGAATTCAATTAAGGTTGCAACAATTTGTTGTCAGTGATTGTATAGATAGAATTGTGTAAACAAATTTCACAAAATTAATTACATAGGTCGCTAAGGGAACTATCGAGATATGAAAGCACTGTTCGAAATATGCAAAATATTCAAATGCATTATTTGGAATGAGTCAAATATTTTAAATAATTGAAATATTTGAAATTTGACGTAACTCACAGTATTAAACTTTATGAAACAATTCAATCGACTTTAAAATATTCAATATATTGAAATTATAAATCCGTTTATATAATCCATTTCACACAACTCTTGTAAAAAAAACTCCATCAGCGATAATAGATTTGATCTTCAACTGAACAATGAAAACAAATTCACAATCCTGAAAATGTAACAAAAATTAAAAATATAAAAACATTAAAAATATTAAAAAATATTTAAAATATTACAAAATATTAAAAATATTAAAAAATATTAAAAATATTAAAAATATAAAAAATATTAACAACATTGAAAATATTAAAAATATTAAAAATATTAAAAATATTAAAAATATTAAAAATATTTAAAATATTAAAAATCTTAAAAATATTAAAAATATTAATAATACTAATATTTTAAAAATAGTAAAAATATTAAAAATTAAAAATATTAAAACTATTAAAAATATTAAAAATATTAAAAATATTAAAAATATTAAAAATATTAAAAATATTAAAAATATTAAAAATATTAAAAATATTAAAAATATTAAAAATATTAAAAATATTAAAAATATTAAAAATATTAAAAATATTAAAAATATTAAAAATAATAAAAATATTAAAAATATTAAAAATATTATATATTAAATATATTTAAAGTTTTAAAAATACTAAAATGTTAAAAATATTTAAAATATTAAAAATATTAAAAATTTTAAAAATAATAAAAATATTAAAAATATTTAAAATATTAAAAATCTTAAAAATATTAAAAATATTAAAAATATTAAAAATCTTAAAAATACTAAAATTTTAAAAATATTTAAACTATTAAAAATATTAAAAATATTAAAATTATTAAAAATATTTAAAATATTAAAAATATTAAAAATATTAAAAATATTAAAAATATAAAAAATGTGAAAAATATTTGAAATATAAAAAAAACAAAAAAAAATATTCAAAATATTAAAAAAAAATTAAATATTGAAAATATTACAAATATTTCCCTAACAGTTAGGGATCCCTGTTCCAAAACAATTGCTTTAAGCGGTTTTGTTACAACTTTCGAGCTTCACCTCTATCTCTGTACTTTTCGGTATCCTGGCTCTACCTCTTCTTACACAGACGCTTTCTCCACCTGAAGAGGTGTTTCGTCTCCGTACCCTCCTCTTCAAATATAATAGTTCCGTCACAGCACCCTTTACCCGTTCCCTCACATAGCACGGGACATTCTTCATCGTACCAGGACTTTTTAATGTTTTCATAATCCAGTGCGGTCGTTGCGGCAGTGATCAGAGAATTTGCAATATGCTACTACTGGGTGTCAGGAACATCAGAATTATGGGGGTTGGTTCGAAGTAATTAAGAGAGTTGGTTGGAGTAGGCATTGGCTATCTCGGTGATATGTGACAGCTTTGTGATGTCTAGCTTCCTTTGCGTTTGGCAACAAGCGCTTTTAGCTCTGTTTAATAGCGTGGGTACCTTGGCTGTAACTAGGTGGTGATCCGAGTCAATATTTGCACCGCCCATCACACGTCCATATGGCTTGACATATGCCTTCCATCATTTAACACGTGATAAATCGGATTCCCAATGTTTTAATCCGGCCTTGTGTTAATTCCGTCGAAGCGTGTACACAAATCAGCGTAATGTTTCAATCTGTCGCCTTGAGCGGATACGGTCTATTCGGTCACTTACTGGTTTAAACTGCGAGACCAGTTGTCGAAGACTCTTGCCGTCTATGAATCCACAACCAAATTCGTGTCTTTCTGCATGTAACAGTTCATTGGTCGTGTGCATCCCAGTCCGTCTCTCGAAGTTCTTGTATGGTGGTGATTTTAGTCTTGCATTTGTCAGAAACATCCCTTCAATTGGTTAGAGGCACTATCTCTTTATAGAGTTCGGACGTTCCGGGTGAATGTTCTTAAATCATCATATAACGTTTGCGGGGGTCGCCAAATTTTGAGGAGGGGGAGT
The DNA here is from genome assembly GCA_964034835.1 of Muscina levida. Lineage (NCBI taxonomy): Eukaryota > Metazoa > Arthropoda > Insecta > Diptera > Muscidae > Muscina > Muscina levida. The sequence continues at coordinate 26,074,950 of OZ035883.1, read as the reverse complement.
TTTTGTTTTTTTTTTCTTCGTGTTTTCATAATAGTATTTCTATAAAGAGAGTGGTTTATAAGGTCACCCGGCCGATCCTTGTTTCTTGGGGGGGGGCTGCCAAAGGCACTTACTCAAATTAGAAAACAAACACTTAATTCAAATTCTTTTTAATTTCTTGTTTTCTCAATTTTATACCCAAAAAGTGTGAGCAGTTGTAATCCGATTTTGCTGATCTTGAGACTTAACCTCCGGTTAGAGGATAGAAGCTTGCATACCAAATTTCAGATCGACAACTCTTAAACTACGAATGTTAGCTCGAGGAGAGAAAGACGGACGGACATTGTTTAATCGATTACATCCATATATTTTCATGCCTACCACAACTCCTTACGGGCTTTACAAATAGATAAACAAACTGAATACAACTTTCGGGCCGTAAGTGGGCATCGTGAGTGTTATACAATTAATTAAAATATTAAAAATATTGAAATCACTAATTTTATATATCTACTATGCAAATGTCTAACCAACTTATACGGCAATTTCCACCCTCTTCTCTCCACCAAACTTCCACTCTGAGTCGCCATTAAAATCACATCAAATTGCATCCAATTATAATATCAACATTTATGGAGATAAAATATAAAACACGAATTACAAAAGAAAATACATTTTTTGCACAGCAAAGAAAAACTCAAGTTTTTTTTTATGACCCAAAGGTAACAATCGACACTCAGATGTGCAGCACATAACCCCACATCTTCATGTGCGCCACTACAGCCACCACGTACAAGACAATGTTGCCACATATTGTGTTTTTTTATAGCATATTTGTTGTGTTTTTATCGTTATTGTTGGCAATTCTTTGTATTATTTTTGATTTTTTTTTCACATTTTGTTGCTTCATCTTTGTAACCACTTTGTCACACCTTAAGGTCATACATAAATACGTGAGCTCAGGTGATTGTTGTGGAATTTGTGTATGGATGGGAGTGTGTGTTTGTGACATACACACACACACACTCAACTGCAGGTTCATATGCACGCGCAGATAAAAAGAGCATTGGGAACGTGTCTTCAATAATTTGTATCAGTTGTTGTTGTTGTTATTGTGGTACTTGCTGGTGTCGGCGACAATGTTTCCCATGCCATTTTCTTTTGTCATTCGTTGCATTCATTGCATTGGGTTGATCTTCTGTGAAACTGAAACTTTCTGGGTTGCAATTGTTGCAGAAATATATAATAACTATGATTACCTACAGTAAGAGAGAGAGAGAGAAGGGGAGCCTGAGAGATACTATGAAATGCGTCCATTGATGTTCATAAAAACTATGACAAATTGTTGACATGGGCAAATGTAATGATTGCACTTTATACTGGAAAGTTTTTGTGCCTGAGAAAATGTAAGTGCAGTGGTGACACTTGGTATGCATGATTGAGAAATTTCTTAGAAGCCATTTGATTTGTTGAAGAATGACTTCTTTATATATATTGCATCTGCACTTGACGGCTGTACAGTAAAATTTATAAATTTCAAGTCATTATTAATATAAATGTTAAATTTAGACAGCATATTAATGCGCTTAGCGATATCACCTTCGGCATATAGCTAATGGTATCCCTGACTAGTTCTGTAACTGTACAGCTAATTAAGCCCTCACGAATTTGGCAAATTTGTAAGACATACGTTTTTGACCTTAACTTCGAATTAATAAATTTTATTAGCCTAACAAGAACTTTTTAAAATATGAAGAAGCTGAAGATAATTGTCTTTACCCTATCTCATAGCCCTATTCAAAGAACTAAACAAAAGGTAGAGGTTGTATGGGACCGGTCGTGGCATAGTGGTTAGAACACGCGACTACCATACGGGAGATCGCAGGTTCAAACCTGGCTCCAGTCATCTTAAAAAAAAAAAAAAATCTTTCATTGTCGGCTCCCCTTGAATCTTCGTGACAGCAACTTCGCAGTATTAAGTGCCGAGTCACATCGGCGTGTCTAGTAAGAGCTTCTCAAACAGTGACGTTCGCATTCGTCGATAAACAAGTAGGTGCCGTTAGTTGTGAATCTAAAAATAGAAAGCGTGTTAAATTCACAACAACGCGAGAAACTATCCCATACCTCATTCATGGGGTGCAAAGGGAAATTAAGTATGTAAGTAAGAGGTTGTATGTAAGGTGAGAGTACTTTTGCATGATCTTACTTATGTTAGACATTAACTTGGAAGCTTGTATACCAAATATATGCTCGGAAACTCTTAAACTACGTCTGTAATCGCAGGTCCATACCCCGAAAAACGGGCAGTTTATATGTGAGAGTATTTTCTGATCGATTTGGAATTTAACATAATAGCTCTTAAACTACGGTTGAAATCGCAGGAACATACCCCAACAAGGGCCAGTTTATATTGGAAATAGTTTATAGGTGAAAATAGTTTTCGATCAATCTTGCTAAGCTTGCATACCAAATTTAAGATCGAAAGCCTTTAAACTACGGCTGTAATCGCAGTGCCAGACCTCCAAAAAGAGTTGGTTTGTATGGGAGGTGAAGGTATTGCGCATCTCAACCTCCACAAAGAGGATAGGAGGTTGTGTACCAAATTTCAGGTCAACAGCAATCTTCGCAAGGATATACAAGGACAGAACAGGAGGCTATTTGTACGGAAAGTGGGAGTAGTTTTTGACTTATCTTGCACACCTTAGAGCTCAACCTCCGCTTAGAGGATAGCATCTTGCATACCAAATTTTAGCTCGACATTTAAAATACGGCTGTAATTACGGGGACAGATAGACGGGGGAGTTTGTAGGGGAAGTGGGAGTCGTTTCTGTCCGATCTTGCCCATGTTGGTACATAACCTCTGTTCAAAGTATAGAAGCTTGCGTACAAAATTTCAAAATGTGGGAGGTGGAAGTAGTTTTTGACTCATCTTACACATCTTAGAACACAACTTCCGCCTAGAAGATTTACACTTACATACAAAATGTCAGCTTCATATCTCTTAAACTACGGATGTAATCGCGGGTACAGATGGACGGACTAACGGACATCGTTACATCGACTCAGATTTCGTCGCTGATCATTAATTTATATACAGGGTGGAGCGCGGTAATTTGCTTTTTTGCACCGCAGGCTGTGGCAGCACTGTTGGTCGAAGAGAGTGGAGCGTGTGCGTGGCTTATAGTGGCTGACGGGAGAATTGTATTCGTCTGCCTTTTAGTTGACATCATTCATTGGACACGTGAGTAGAAGTCATTTTGTGTTAAAGCGTATTTGTCAAATGCACATTCGATCATTGCAGTGCAGCGTGCTTTTCGTTTACGATTCACTGTTCCCCAAAAGATGGTTTGAATGGGAGGTGAAATTATTGCGCATATTAACCTCCGCTTAGAGGATCGGATGTTGCATACCAAATTTCAGGCCAACAGCTCAAAAACTAAGGCAGTCATCGCAGGGACAGGCAAGGACAGGACAGGAGGTTATTTGTACGGAGGGTGGGAGTAGTTTTTGACTAATCTTGCACATCTTTGAGCCCCACCTCTGCTTAGAGAATAGCATCTTGCATACAAAATTTCAGGTCGACATTTAAAATACGGCTGTAATTGCAGGGAAAGATAGACGGACACCCTCAAAAAGGGGGAGTTTGTAGGGGAAGTGGGAGGCGTTTCTGTCCGATCTTGCCCATGTTGGTACATAACCTCTGTTCAAAATATAGAAGCTTGCGTACAAAATTTCAAAATATGGGAGGTAGGAGTAGTTTTTGACTCATCTTACACATCTTAGAACACAACATCCGCCTAGAAGATTTACATTTACATACCAAATTTCAGCTTCATATCTCTTAAACTACCGATGTAATCGCGGGGACAGACGGACGGACTAACGGACATCGTTACATCGACTCAGAATTCGTCGTTGATCATTAAATTATATACAGGGTGGAGCGCGGTAATTTAATTTTTTGCACTGCAGGCTCTGGCGGCGCTGTTGGTCGAAGAGAGTAGAGTGTGCGTGGCTTATAGTGGCTGACGGGAGAATTGTCTGCCTTTTAGTTGCCATCATTCATTGGACACGTGAGTAGAGGTCATTTTGTGTTGAAGCGTATTTTTCAAATGCACATTCGATCATTGCAGTGCAACGTGCTTTCCGTTTACGATTCGCTGTTCCCTCACGCAGAAGTGTTCCTGGATCAATTGTAAACTGGGCAACTTCATTAAGAACAGCTGCGAGAAGGATTGAAATGCACTAAACATCGAGAGAGTTAGAGCAGCATTACTGCAATCTCCGAAACGCTCTGCTCGGATGCAATCACTTGCTCTTGGCATTTTCAGACGTTCTATCCATCGAATACTTCGTAAAGAACTGCATTTTCAGCCGTATAAAATGTGCGTGGTCCACCAATCCTCTTGTGAAGACATTCTTGCAACTATACCCCGTGACGCAATTGTGTTCTTTTCTGATGAGGCACATTTTCACCTCAGTGGGTGTGAGGCCGGCCGTGGCATAGTGGTTAGAACACGCGACTCATGCGGGAGATCACAGGTTCAACTACTGGCTCCAGTCATCTTAAAAAAAAAATTTGTTTCATTGTCGGCTCCCCTCGAATGTTGGTGACAGCAACTTTGCAGTATTAAGTGTCGAGTCAATATGCATGTCTAGTAAGAGCTTCTCAAACAGTGACGTTCGCATTCGTCTATAAACAAGTAGGTGCCGTTAGTTGTGAATCTACAAATATAAAGCGTGTTAATTCACAACAACGCGATAAGCTATCCCATACCTCATTCATGGGGTGTAAAGAAAAATTAAGTTTTTTAAGGGTGTGTACACAAACAAAATATGTGGTACTGGAGTGAAACAAACCCCAGAGAACTTCACCTGAGACCTTTGCATTCGGACCGCGTCACTGTATGAGGCGCCATATAACGAGTAGGCTTCATTGGCCTTTACTTTTTCCAGGATAACCGTCTTGCCGTTACTGTGAATTCCGAACGGTACTTGACAATGATACAAGATTTTTTCAACAGGATGGTGTCACTGCACACCCAGCGAGGGGTACCATGAATTGTTTGAGGTAAATGTTTCCTGGACGGCTTATCTCTTTGAGGGGTGATGTGAACTGGCTGGCACGCTCACCAGCGATTTTTGCTTTGGGGTTACCTGAAGTCGAAGGTGTATACCAACCTTCACAACTCCTTGGAAGACCTTAGTAATAATATTGAGGCTGAAATTGGCAGAATACCAGTCGACATGCTTGTTAGAGATCATGCAAACTTCAGAAAACGTATGCAGCAGTGTGTGGATAGCGAAGGTCGACATTTGCCAGATACACTGTTTAAAACCATTTAATTTAAAAATTACCTTAGTGTTCAATAAAATTCAAATATAAAATAAATTTCTCGAAGGGTTATATTTTTTTTTACTTCAATCCCAGATAAGCAAATTACTGCATATTGGAACCGGCCGTGGCAAGATGATTAGACCATGCGACTACCATGCGGGAGATCCCGGGTTCGATTCCCGCCACCAGTCATCTACATTTTTGTTTCATTGCAAACCCGTCGATGTTGTCGACAGCTATTTCGTAGTATAGTGTCGAGTCAATCGGGATGTCTAGTAAAAGCTTCTCAACCTGTGACGTTTGCGGTCGTCGATAAACGAGTAGGTGTCGTTAGTTGTGGATTTAAAAATAGACAGCGTGTTAATTGACAACAACGCAAGAAGCTATCCTATACCTCATTAATAGGGTGTAAAGTGAAGTTAATTTTTTTTATGTCATACCTACCACGCCTCCTGATGGGCGTAGCAAATGGAAGAACAAAGTGAATATACCCACTTCATTAGGATGACAGATAGTTGTACAGTTATACCTATTGGAAGTTCTATGCGTCTAAAAAAACATCTTATTAGTAAATACTAACATGTAAAGCCACGATTACGAACGTTAACGTTCGCTTGCTTTTTATGCTATAAACAGCTGATTTGCTATACATATTAAAGCTGTTTACCGCATAAAACGCAAGCAATTTTAACGTTCGAGATCGTGGCTTAGGCGTACGAATGTTGTACTAATGAAACAACAACAATGAAACATGTTAAACCACAAACGGGTTAAAACTTAACCTAAAAGCCTCAGCACGGACTTCGTCCATGTGACCTTTTGGCTTTTTTTTTATGTTTACATTTTAAACGGAACACCCTTTAAACTTAACCCTTTCCATTCCTCTCATGTTTCCTAGACCTCCTATATATGGCTCTTAGACTTTTCGACACACACACACACACCGTTGTATTGTTCATCGCACACGTCAATTTTCCTCTTTGAAATGTTCGTTTATTTTTGCATTTCATGCTGACATTTTCCTCGTTTGCTATTTTTCACACATTTGTTCATTTATGGTTTTTGGGTTGGCTGTATTGGCAACCACTTGAACAGAGTTTCTTTGGTCTCGCAATGACTGTGTTCTTGACGTTTGTTGTTTTTGTATGTGTTTTATTTTCATTCGACGTCCAATTGGAAGATACGTGTGAATAATTAAGTATGACACTTTGCCGTAGCGGTGCCTGCCATTCATGATCGTCAAGTGCATCTTAGCGCTAGTGTTGTTACATGCAGAAAATGTGTTGTTACATCAGCATCTGCATCTGTAACGCGACATCTGTCAGACATTCACGTATCATCATAATCGGTAATGTCATGTGTTGTTCTTGGAGTGAATTTTTAATTTGTCATAAAAGCAAACAGACTACATTTTAATATGTCAAAGTGTCAGGTTTGAGTCGAGTGCAAAAGTTGAGAAAGGTTTAAATTAAAGTTTGGTTATGTGACCAGAAAACTAAAAATTGAATAAGTTACCAAATGGTGGGTAATTGGAAAGAAAGTTCTCTATTGTGGATATATATACTAATGCCGATAATCTAAGTTTGTTTAGCATCTAAAATCTATTGTTAAGATGGTTTAAATGCTGCTCTTTAAGACAATGGTTAAATTAATTTCAGATATGATAACCTCTGTGAAATACATTAAAGCTCTCTTATGGTACACCTAGTTCCTCATTGTTTAGCATTATATGTCCCATCATAAGTATGAGGTAATATGCACCTATTAATACAAATTTCATTAGACTAGACTAAAATTCATGTTTAAAGTGTGTCCATTAGAAATTAAAGCAATACTTTGTGAGAAACAATGCAAATATATCGTGAAATTGTACAATATTGTTTGCTTATAAAATAACAACAATTTTAAAATTTAAACCTAATCGCTTTACCACTGCTGCCAACAAAGGTCTCAACGCGGCCATTGTCCATATGTCCGTTTTATATTTATTATCAAATTGTTATCTACACAAAGGTGTTATTCTTTATGGCACAAAAACTACTAAAAACGGACAATAATACTGTAACTGCACTCGGCACAGTGTAGTTAGTTGTATTATTATTTAAAAAAAACTACACAACACCCGGACACACACACACAACAGGTTCATTAAAATTCAGCTAAATATATTTTACATATCCTGCAGCTGTTTTGATTGTATGTTTGTTTGTTCGTGTCCGCGTATTTGCGAAATCGAGGGTGTATGAATATGTGTTGGTGTTGGTGCAACAACAACAGAAACTGCACCAAATATGCAAATATAACCATAACAAAATTAATTCAGGCAAAAAGTCCCCCGAAAAAAGTGCAGCAAACGGCGAAGGACACTGGGAATAAAGTCGTTGAGATAGTAGGAAACACATACAGCATAGGACAGGCAACGGATATAAATAAACAGGAAACGGTAAGGAGTAAAGTATGGTAATTGGAAGAAAAAAACATGTGAAATAATTAAAAATAACAAAAATATTAATAATATTAAAAATAATAAAAATATTGAAAATATTAAAAATATTAAAAATATTGAAAATATTAAAAATATTAAAAATATTAAAAATATGAAAAATATTAAAATTATAACAGTATTAATTATACTAAAAATATTAACAATATAAAAAATATTAAAATATAAAAAATATGCACTTGTTTTGTTGTTGATGTATATGTGTAAATAATGATTGGGTGTTCATCGTTCTGTTCATGTTCTATTTTATTATTGGTAATAGAATTTGTGTTACAAGAGTTATGTGAAATGGATTATGTTGACAGCTGGCAGGGCAGATAACTATTTCGATGGTTGCCAAACCATCATCATCAGCACCCTTAGCTGTGCCTTCTCCACTCATTATCACAACCATCAGTGTTAAAAGCTCCAAGAAATCAATGTTATGCCACACACACCGGCGCGAAATTGGTACCATAAAAAGGCCTCCTAAATCTGAACAATACCTTCATTTTGACCATCATATACCGTTTTTTGCTTTACTTGAAAGACAACTACAAGTAAAGTAAGTAACTGAAACTGAAGTGGGAGAAGGGTCCGTCTCGAGAAATTCCATGTTTCATATGTATAATGATCTCTATAATTCGAATATCACCCCCATTTTCCCCATCACTCACCGATTTTTCTCGGGCCGCCTTAACCTAAGATATTTACGCGATCTTTGAGTCGCGACTGTTATATTCCCGATGTTTACAACCAATTACACAATGCAACAAATTTTTGATCCCAGCTTCTAAATAGTTGATCCTTATGTAAAATTTCACGCTGAATTCAAATCTGCTCTCAGATATGTGGAAAGTAGAACAGATTTTGAGATATGGTCATATTTCCATTTTTAGTGTTTTGAAAAAAGGTAGGTCTAGTAAAGTGCCATTTTCTCTGGCTTTAATTCACTAATTTTGATGAACTGTACTAAAAATAAAAGATAATAAAATTATTTCTTAAAAAAACGATAGTTGATTAAAATCCAATCATTAATGACGAAATTATGGCACTTCAAAGATGGATTTTTGTAAAAATGTTGATGATTTTTCAAGTTTTCGCTGCCTTTAAGTAAGTTTTTTTCCGTGTTTCCGTAAAAATTGCTCCGGTTTCAGACTTTTACATGATAGAATAATATGTTACAAAAATTTTTTGCCTTTGATCATCAAAATCGGATAAAAAGTACTTCCGCATTTGCAGCATTTGGCGAAATAACCCAATTTTTTTATAGATATTCCTATGTGGCTTGTTGAACAAAAAACTTGAGTTATATTTAGGAGGGCAAGCAAAACAACAATTACTACTACACTCAAGAAGAGGTATCTGTACTTAATTTTGAATGTAGCGTTTATTTTTCAAACGATTTTGATGACCAAGGGCAAAAAATATTTGTAACATATTATTCTATCATGTAATAGTCTGAAACCGGAGCAATTTTTACGGAAACACGGAAAAAAACTTACTTAAAGGCAGCGAAAACTTGAAAAATCATCAACATTTTTACAAAAATCCATCTTTGAAGTGCCATAATTTCGTCATTAATGATTGGATTTTAATCAACTATCGTTTTTTTAAGAAATAATTTTATTATCTTTTATTTTTATTACAGTTCATCAAAATTAGTGAATTAAAGCCAGAGAAAATAGCATTTTACTAGACCTACCTTTTTTCAAAACACTAAAAATGGAAATTAGACCATATCAAAATCTCAAAATCTGTTCTACTTTCCACATATCTGAGAGCAGATTTGAATTCAGCGTGAAATTTTACATTGAAATGTATTTTTAAATGTCCCGGATACAGAAACTTTTGAAATTTTGCGACATAGTGTTATATGGCGAAATATTGTCTCGTATGCAGAAGTATTTAACGGGATGGGGAAATACTAATTCTAAAGGTTACCTATTTAGCTTTTGACAGTACCATCTTCAAGTTTGAGCATTATGCCAATATTTGTCTCTCATGATTTCTTATCTCACATAGTACAACACATGATTTTGGTACTCGATTCTAAGAACTGCACGTAAAAGTAGCAGTTCTGCATCATTCGTTTTTTGAAGTTACATGCCATAATAATTTAATATCAAATTGAAGTTAGTATGTATCGTATAAGGGATTTTGTCACATTTAAGGCTCTTTTGTTTGACATAACATAAATTCTATATGGTGGCTTATGATTATCATTAGTAATATTTTACGTAAATCATACGCCACGGAGTACAACAGTTTTAAATCATTTAATGAATGGAAAAGTAAAACTTTTTCTTATGTAGGGAAAAGTTATATGAACAGATTAAAGGAATTATAATTCTTAATTTTTGTTAAATTTGTTTCAGCTAAAACGGACTAGTGGTTCTTGAGTTATGTCAAACAAAAGAGCCTAAATGTGATAAATTCCTAATTTCATATCGATATTAAATTATTATGGCATCTAACTTGACAAAACGAATGAAGTAGAACTTCTTCTTTTTGGAGCTCAGAATTGAGTCCCAAATCAATGAGCTGAAAAATGTTGTACTGTGTCAGATTAAGTTGCGCATCATCCGTGCTCCTAGCTGTGATAACGGCTAAAAAAAAATTATTTTCCTTTACACCTTATGAATGAGGTACGAGATCTCGCATCTCGCGTTGTTGTGAATTAACACGCTTTCTATTTTAGATTCACAACTAACGGCACCTACTTATTTATCGACGAATGCGAACGTCACTGTTTGAGAAGCTTTTGACTAGACATGCCGATTATCTCGACACTTATACTGCGAAGTTGCTTTCGACAACATAGAGGGGGCGGCAATGAAAGAAAAATGTAGATGACTGGAGCCGGGAGTCGAACCACGGGTCTCCCGTATGGTAGTAGCTTGTTCTGAGCACTATGCCACGGCCGGTCTGGCTAACCACCTGAAATAGCGGCCTTAAATATTTCCATCTTCAGAATTCTTTCGTGGCTGACATGTCACAGGTCTGGCCATAGTATTGATCCTCAGGAAGTAATTTCTATCATTTTAGGTCTACCATATGTGGAATATAGAGGATCTCTGTCCCTTGGTTATCTTCATGTTATACGCATTATATACTGTGGCACAGTACATATTTTTAACTTCAGCTATTGAATATGAGTACAACAGTTAGAGTCAATAGATTCATACAATGTACGGAATCAAATTCCTCCACCTTTATTCGTATGTCATCTCTCAAAAAGTTAGCTCTATTCTCGCGTTTATATCTAAAATGCTTCTGCTACTTCAGTTGGTGCTTTGCACGCTCCATGCCGCCGACCGTATGTTAAAATCGGCAGTGAATAAACAGTTTCCTCAAATCTCCAGTTTGTATCCCCAATGCTCAGTAGCTTCTCTTCAAATTCAATTATGAGCGACACGATGAATGAATACGTTGTATTAAATAATAAAAATATTAAAATTTTTAAAAATATTAAAAATCGTTGACACTTTTGTGCCAAAAACCGTTCTATGCTATTTTGTGAGATGGACGAAGCATAGACAAGAGCTTGTGTGGATTATGTTGACGTGTGGTCTTTGTTGATACCATCTTCGCACCGGTGTGTGTGAGCTTCACATGGATTGCTTGAAGCTTTTAACAGCACTTAAGGTTGTGATATTCCTAAAAGGCGAGTGGTAAATGGACCTGACGATCTTAGGCCTATTTCAATACTGCCGGCCTTATCAAAAGTAGTTGAACATCTTCTTAGAACTCAAATGCTCCGGGTTACGTCATCTAGTACCTATGACTCTTAGTATGGTTTCCGTTAAGGGTGCAATACTACTTCGTTGCTACTCGAACTTACGGATTCAATCCGTAGAAATATTAATGATGACAAACTGAGTGTTTTAGTTTCACTTGATCTCTCAGAGGCCTTTAATTCTATAAGCCACAGCAGAATGATCGAAAAGCTTAAGAATGAATATAAATTTTCTAAATCTGCGTGCAGACTAATTTTGTCCTACTTATGCGATAGGTCCCAATTTGTAGTGTTTAATGGTGTACAGTCTGACTTAGGCCTTCTTCATTCTGGAGTTCCTCTGGGATCCGTGTTAGGTCCACTACTGTTTATTGTATATATCAATGATCTTTCTGTTATTACTAATTCGAACTTCTGTAAAACTTTGTTATTTGCTGACAATGTTTTTCTATTGTTTAATGGCAGACGGCCATTCCTGGAAGTATTTGAGAGTAACATTAATACCACTCTGGATCGAATTCTGCAGTGGACTAATTCTAATTCTTTAAGTATAAATACGTCAAAATCTAAAGCAATAATGTTTGGGCCTACTGATCGATTTTATCCTGACGTAAATTTGTTTCTGGGAAATGATGTGATTGGCTTTGTAAATCGTCATAGGTGTTTGGGCGTAGTACTAGACAGTAGACTTTCTTTTAAATTTCACATTGACGTATTGATTGGTAAAGTTTGGAGCTCACTACGCAAACTGTACTGCACCAATATATTTCTGTCTTTTCATATTAAACGGTTGGTAGCATTTTCGCTTTTAATGTCTCATGTACTGTATGATCTTGAGGTGATATCGGGAGCTATTGAGGCCAATTTTTCGAGACTATCTAGAGTAGTCAATACTATAGTCCGATTCGTGTACAATATTCGTCGCCGTGATCACGTCTCTGGTTATGTGAAGCAATTTCTAGGTTGCTCTTTTATAAGTTATGTTAACTACTGAAACCTTTTATTATTTTATAAGATCATTAAAAATGCTAGGCCCGTGGCTCTTTGTGAGGCTTTCGCCTTTACACGATCAGTTCGTAATCCTCAAGTTTTAATCTCGAGGATTGTGAGATCATCATATTCGAGGTCTTATGTGGTTAGAGTTGCTCGCTGCTGGAACCGATTGCCCTATGAATTGCGTATTTTCTCGCACTCCAATAATGTATTTCGATTAAAACTTTTACATTTTATTGATGTTGCTCTATAAACTTTTTGTTCCTTTTAAAATGAGTTTGGGTGTGTTACTTCTGATAGGACCTATTGATACTTACTTTTATTTTTGCTTTTATTTTTGCTTTTATTGTTGCTTTTAATTCATTTATGGCTGGGAAGCCATTAGTTGTATCTGAATAATTTGTAATTTTTATTGTTAAGTATTTTAAGTTTTTTATATAACTCAGGCATTTGTTTACAATGTAATATAGTTTATTGGCCGTTATGCTTTTTATAATATATTACAATATTGAAATAGAAAATGAAAATGAAGGCACAGCAAAGGTTGCTGATGATGATAGTTTGGAAACTATCGAAATAGCTATCCGCCCTGACAGCTGTCAACATAATCCACTTCACACAACTCTTGGAAAATAAACTCTATTAGCAATAATTGAAATAGATTTTGAACCGCATGATGAAAACACATTCAATCTTTAAAAATACTAAAAGTATCAAAAATATTTCAAATTTCCCTCAAAATTGCCTTTCCCTGCCTTATACTTCCTCCGCTCCTTATTTTATTTATGCATTTAGTTTCTTTTACTTCTGTGGCTCCTTTTGGTTTTAGCCGTCTTTGTGTTGGCTTTTTTGTTATATTTCTCATTTTAATTCATATCTCTCAGCTGTTATCTACACGCGTGGTCGAGTATAAAAACTTGAGGGGGTTCGTTTTTTTGTTGTTGTTGTTGTTTATTATTATTTTGCCAGCCATGTTAGTAGTTTGTTTGTTGGCCCTTTTCTATTCAGCCAACTGAATGCATTTGAAGTCTTGTTTTGTTTTGTTTGTATGTAATTTATTTATTTGCTTTCTTCTTTGCAATTTAACATGGTAAATAGTTTCTATTGTTGGAAGAACTCAATGTGAGGCAAACGAAGGAAAAAAACCGCTGATTGGTTTAAAATGCTCTCTGGGGTAGACATTTGCAAGTGCAATTTTAAGTTAAACACTGCATATGAATAAGATCGAAATAAAAAAAGGCACACACACACACACAAAAGTCATACAATTAGGGACAATGCAAACAAAATGTGTTGTAAAGTGTTGATGGTATTTTTTTTTCTCTTAATTTCCTACCGCATATGTTGCTGCTGACGGCAATTTATTTGCACCCTGGCTGTTGTTTTAGTCTAGGGGTAGTGGGGTAGTTAGAGAAGTGGAAAAAATCGTATAAGTTTTTATATTTTTAAATAGGGAGACTTAAAAGTTCTTCAATGTAAGGATCACATAAGCGTGAACACTTAGTGTTTGAATGTCATAAATTAGATATTGAAAAACTTTATTATTATGCTTTATATTTATCGTCTAACGGAACTTTGTAACAATGGTTCCTACCAGTATCTTGTAAGAATCTTTTGTCAGGCTTTCAGTTTGCCCCGGCATCGAGAAGAGCTGTGGAACAGAAAAAAAAGGATATTGTTTTACATATTTCTACCATAATTTTATTTCCAACTTGCACTTTATATAGTATTACATTTATTCATTTAAAAGCCCTTTGTCTAATTAAGTTTATTTTTTTCTCTTTTCTTTTTAGGTAAGTTCATTTATTATATCTTGACATCGGCCTACAACTGCGTAAGTATGTGCTTTACCCAAATTCAAAAAAATAAAATAAAAACACAACTGAAATTGATGAATGTCTTCCCGTTTCCATATGATATTAATGATATTAAGTTGAGACTACAATTAATTCCATTTCAATTAAAACTTACTACGATATACATGTGTTATCCTTTCTTTGTTGCTGACATATTACTTTTTGTGTAGCCGTTGCCGTTGTCACCGTGCCGTGCCGTCCCGTGGCGTGGCGTGGCGTTGTTCTCAATCCAACCTATGCAAACTACCAGTTTCTAATCCCGTTGACGCAGTCAGTTGTCTTGTTGTCATTCATGTCGTCTCATCTAGCACCCCATGCAATTGCTTTTACAGCCAAAGAGCTCAGAGACAAACAAAAATAATCTTCTTTTCTTCGTGTTCATATTCATTCCATTTCTATTAATTTTATGCTGTCATTCTAATACACGAAATGCCAAAAAAAGAAGGCCAAAATTGCAAAAAAAAAATACAAAAAATAATACGACACTTTAACAAACAACTACAAAGGTGAAGAGAGAAAAAAAAACATGAACCAGCACCAAAACAGGATGAGTAGTTGCAGAGGCACATATGTGGCCAATAAGGGAGCAGATGGTTTTTAATATTTTTAATACTTTTGATATTTTTATTATATTTAATATTTGCTGCATTTTTAATATTTTTTAATATTTTTAATATTTTCAATATTTTTAATATATTTAATAATTTTAATATTTTTAATATTTTTAATATTTTTAATGTCTTTAATATTTTTAAAATGTTTAATATTTTCAGATATTTTTAATATTTTTAATACTTTTAATATTTTTAATATTTTTAATATTTTTTATATTTTTAATATTTTTTATATATTTTTAATATTTTTAATATTTTTAATATTTTTAATAATTTTAATATTTTTAATATTTTTAATCTTTTTAATACTTTTAATATTTTCAATATTTTAATATTTTTAATATTTTTAATATTTTTAATATTTTTAATATTTTTAATATTTTTAATATTTTTAATATTTTTAATATTTTTAATATTTTTAATATTTTTAATATTTTTAATATTTTTAATACTTTTAATATATTTATATGACTAGTTTTTTTCCGGGATGTAGTGGAGTCTGTCTTAAGTAGATTGGGTATCGGGAGATTCGATCCACTCCGTCCAGTTGATGGTTTACAAACACTTCAGATCATTGATAGCCCCAAAAAGAAGAAGTTCTGCATCATTCGTTTTGTCAAGTTAAATGCCATAACAATTTAATATCGATTTAAAGTTAGTAAGTATCGTATGGTATTAAGCACTTTGTCCCGTGCTTAAGAAATGCGATCCAAGTGTGTGTACCAACTATCGCAGGATTAGCCTTTTACCCAATACAAGGTCCAGTCTATTGTGTTATGTGAAACACTGAAGCCTATTTTGGTGAACCTGATTGTACCTTATCAGTGTGGCTTTACACCTGGTAAATCCACCACCGACCAGATATTCACACTACGACAAATCCTGGAGAAGACCCAAGAAATGCAGATCGACACCATCTGTTCGTGGACTACAAAGCTACATTCGACAGTCCGATACGACAGAAATTGTTGGATGCTATGGCTGAGTTTGGTATTTCCACGAAGCTAATTCGACTTTGCGGGATGACACTGACTGACACGAAGTCTTTAGTGAAAATGGGCAAAAATCTGTTAGAGCCATTTTCTACGAAGTGAGGCTTTAGACAGGGCGATAGTCTGTCCTGCGATCTCTTTAAGATCATAATAGAGATGATCATGCGGAAGGCTGCAGTAAACAGAAATAGTACCATCTTTAACAAAAATCACACGTTGCTCGCGAATGCTGATGATATAGATATTATTGAACGTGGATTGCGAGATGTTACTGCGGCTTTTTCGAGCATAGAATAGTAGTTGGCTGAAGTGGGTCTGGTTATAAACGAGGACAAAATCAAAGAGTCCACTCGTCTAGGACGCTGCGTGACCGTTGACTACTATAACTTTGAAGAAGCAGACGATTTTGTCTACCTTGGCTCCGCCATAAACAAAAATAATAATGTCAGCCTGGAAATCAAAAGACGAGTATTGATCGCAAACCGCTGCTACTATGCGCCAAGCAAGCGATTTAACGACAAAGCGCTCTCTCGAAGAAACAAAGATCCAGCTCTACCAGACACTGATCCTACCTGTATTGCTCTACAGCGCAGAATCCTAGGTAATGACACAAGCGGATCAATCTAATCTGGAAGTCTTCGAGATAAAAATACTCCGCAAAATATTTGGACCCATCATCGTTGACGGAGAGTACCGTCGTCGAATGAATCATGAGCTGTATGAGCTGTACAATGACATCGACGTAGTCAAGCGCGTTAAAATAGACCGAATGCGCTGGCTTGGACACGTTGAACGAATGAACGAAAACGCTCCGGCTCGAAGAGTCTTCGGCAATTAACTCGATGGACGGCGCAGGAGGGGGCGACCAAAACTCCGATGGATGGGCCATGTGAAAGAGCTGTTAACTAAGCTTGGTGTGACGAACTATCTACGGAGCGCAACAAACCGAAGCGCTTGGAATACTTTTCTACGTGCGGCTACTGATGGTTTAATTTCTGTTGTTGCTGCCATTAAGAAGAAGAAGAAAAAGTATCGTATAGGGGAATTTGTCACGTTTTAGGCTCTTTTGTTGAACATAACTGGAGCACCGCTGTTCCGATTTATTTGAAACAAATTAAAAAAATTGGGATTACAATTTCTTTTAATCTGTTCATATAACGTTTCTCAATATAAGCAACAGTTTCACTTTTCAATTCATCAAATGATTTTGAACTGGGTTTATTTTGTAGCAGTTTCAAAAAACTATTGTTATCCGTGGCGTATGATTTACGTGGAATATTACTTATGTTAATAACACGCCACCATATAAAAATATAACAAAAGAGCCTAAAACTTGACAAATTCCTCTATACGATACTTACGTACTTCAAATCGATATTAAATTATTATGGCATGTAACTTGACAAAACGAATGATGAAGAACTTCTTCTTATTGGGGCTACTTTCGCGTGCAGTTCTCAGAATTGAGTCCCAAAATCGTGTGTTGTACTGTGAAATGTTGCAGTTCCATGCTAAGTACAAAGATGCCATTTTGAATGGTTTTCATGGGGTTTCCAGCTTTTTTTCGCATAGGGCTTTGCAGTCATATATTATATGAGTATATTGCCATTCCCGCAGTAGATGAACTCGCTTTTCGTTGCGAATCCCTTTTTGTTACCTTGTCTACCTATGATTTGGTATTATGTTAGGAAGGTAATAATTTTTCTTATCTGGTGTCTTGCGAGATTTTTTAGGTTCGTTGTATGTTTCGGGTTGTATTCAGAGCAAGTCATTCTGGCTCTCATATAGGTTTCCTCATTCTTTCATCTCTCGTTTACTGTACTCAAGTTTATATACCTGTGAGTGCTTTACAGGAGGACATAGCGCAAAGCACTTCGTGTTCCATGTCGCATTCATGCAGGCTTGAGCCCTATCGGGCCGCTCATCCGATCTGCAGTTGGCCTCAAGATGCTGTGTCCAGGTATCTACGTGATCAGAACTCTATTATTCTTGGTTATCTCATTAAGAGACGTCCGGTAGGTCCTGACCACTTTTGATTTTGCGTTGTGAGAGTTCAGTGAGTTTAATGCCTCTAGACTGTCCGTAAATAGGAAAAATCCTCCTGTGATACTTTCCTCACGTTAATCTCGTCGGCGCTATCATCCAGTTTGAACTCGTTAGTAAAGATGTTTATTGGTCCATGCATACCCATTCTCTGTCCACTATCTTCTGAAGGGCGTGAACTAAGCAATATCTCAGTTTCACGTGAGATATTGAGATATTGGGTAAGGATCCTTGTGTGAGCAATATAGAGAGATCCCAGTTTCCTACCTTGTATAGTCGTATGACTGATTCGTAGGCAGTGCATGTTGTAGTAGATTAAGTAATGGGTAGATTGCCTTAGAGAGGGTTGAGTTTATCCGAATCCGATAATTATGAGGCAGGACAATGGAGCCATATTATTGTATTGGCTTCACAATAGCGTTGTAACTCCAAAATGTTACTTTAGGTTTGAAGTTAGTTCACCATTTCAGAGAAATTAACTTGTTGTTGACCAGATTGTGAGCGTTTTCCTTTTTCTACTGAACAGTATAAATTCTGTTTTTATTAGAGTATGCATTAAGTCTACGCTATTATATTGATTTAGTATTGTATATTCCGCTCGTGGTATGGCAGTGTGTTATTTTGTCCGCATACGCTACTATCTTGCACCCTTCCGATTCCGGCTGCTTGAACACGTTGTTGACGGCACGGTTCCATAGCAGCGGTTAGAATACTCCTCCTTGTGGGGTTGCCTTCCTAGTGAGAGTGTGATTTTCAAGATTGAGGAAGATAGTTCTCTTCAATAGCATATTGAGATTCAGTTGGCAAATGTGTGAGTTGGTGTGTAGCCTATTGAGTTCTGGTATTATTCAGAGCAGTTCGAGCAGTTGATAAAGATTCCTCTATGTCCATAAAGGCTTCTCGAGAGACTTCTTTCCTCTCCAATGATATCTCTATGGGATACAGCAATGCATGGAGTGCAGTTTCTGTTGATTTTTCTTTTGTGAATGAGTGTTGTAGGTTGGGCGTTGTAGTTTTATAGAAGATGATTTGGTTTCCGTGCACTAAGCATGTTGTCAGTTTCACGTGAGATATTGAGTTGGCTAAGGATTCTTGAGTAACTAATATAGAGAAGATCCCAGTTTCCTATCTCGACAGGAGACAGGAAGAACCATGAACATGGTTCATTTGTCGGGACTATTTCACACTATGGCTTCACAATAGCGTTGTTACTCCAAAGTGTTACTTTGGGTTTGATTTTCCCTGTTTTATCAGAGTTTGCATTAAGTCCCCCGCTGGAGCACCAGTCTGGTCTTGTATCTTCCGCTCGTGGTATGCCAGAGTGTTATTTCGTCCGAGTACGCTACCATCGTGCACCCTTCCGTTTCCGGCTGTTTGAGCACGTTGTTGACGTGGGGTTGCCTTCCTAGTGAGATAGTTCTCTTCAATAGCATATTGCGATTCAGTTGGCAAATGTGTGAGTTGGTCCGTAGCCTATTGAGTTCTGGCATTATTCAGAGCAGTTCGACGCTGTTAAAGACTCCCTCTATGTCGATAAAGGCTTCTCGAGAGACTTCTTTCCTCTGCAATGATATCTTTATGGGATACAGCAATGCATGGAGTGCAGTTTCTGTCGATTTTCCTTTTGTGAATGCGTGGAAATTCGGGTCAAAGTTCATGACGACATCATCTATGATCCCCTCGAGAGTTTTTAGAAGGAATAATGTGAGACTTATGGGTCTAAAATCTTCTGCTTTGGTGTATGATGGTTTTCCTGCCTTTGGGATGATGACCACCTTAGCTGTCCTCAGTGTTAGGGCAGTTTAGGGCAGGTAGGGCAGTTTCACGCAGCCGTTATAGGTAGCCTCCTGATACGGTAAAAGTATTTCCAAGTCATGTGAATGTTGAAGTTCGGCGGGTGTAATATCATGGGATGAGGGGATTTCTACGTATCAAAGCTGTTGATGCATTCGTTGATCGCGCCTTCTTAAATAGCTGGTGTTTGGTTGCCGAAATTGGTAAATGTGACAGTTGCAGAGTTGGACTCTCCACTTGTGTGGTGGATATCTGTTGGGATTTCCAAGGATTCCTTTGAAGATTCAGTCTAGCTTCCATTTGTTTCCGTTATGTAACCTGGGCGCAAATTGTTGAGGATAATAGATTTTTGAGGCTACTCAACTCCCCTTTTTTTGGAGCTTATTGGTGTATATTTGGCCTTCTGTACTAGTTTCTTAAATGGTCTAAAAGTTTCTGTGTACTCCTCTCCCCGGGTCGTTCTCTTGGCTCTGTTAAATGATCTCGATGCTTCTGCTCCTTTCCACATATATTCCATGGGCAAGATTTCCTAGAACATTCGGCTAAAGCATTTTCGGACTTCGCCTTTATTTTGAATTTTGTGAGCTTTGCCATTCTTGATTCTCCTACAACACTTTTTAACGCCACTGCCCTTTTATTACTCACGTCTGCAAAAATTTTACCTATAGCTTTGTTTTGTTTTGTTTTTTGGTCTAGTTGCTTTTGACTTTGACTAGATGGATGGATGTATGAATAGATAAACGAATGGATGAATCTTTGCACTGTGTGTTTACACCTGCGGAAAATAGTTACTGCTGTCTTGTCAATTGCAACCAGCTAACCGGCAAAGGCAGGTAACAACGACAACGGCAACGTTGCTGCAACCACAACAACAATGCCGGCAACTGCAACTGATGTTGTCACACTTAGCTGCTGTCTACCACAAGCCTGGCGCTGGCAGCAGCGAACGTTTTTGATACCGATAATGCTAAACTGCATTTTAATGTCGTGTTTTTTGTTTTTTGTTCATCCGCCTTTCGTTGTTTGGGGCTTGTAGCAGTTAACTATTTCTCGGGTGCCTGTAATTGTTGTTGTTATTTGCTATGCATTTGCCTCAGATTCTTCAGATGTTTGTGGATTTATAATCGTTTTTCTTGTTATCATCGTTGCATGTGAGGAGCTTCAGTGGCATCAGTGCCGAGTGTATCACCGTGTCTGCCCGTTTGCCAGTGACAAAGATGGATGAGAGAATAGCTGCTGTTGTGAGTCACAAATCTATCTTCTTTGTGTGTACATGTCTCTTGGTTGTTTATTCCTTTTTTTTGTTAACAAAGCTTACGGCATTCAACTTTGACATTTGTTTTTGTAAATGTATGCAGTGAGCTGAGGGTTTGAGGGGTAGTGTCGTTGCTGCTGTGCCTCTCGCTGTGGGAGGTTGTTGGGGTTGATGGCAATTAAGTAATGAAACGATATGTTCATCAATATTGTATGTTTGTTTTTTCTTAAAAGGGGTTTCAATTTGTAAAGATAGTAAATTTGTTTCCAAGTCAAACAGTTTTAGGAGAATATAATGACAAGGTCATATAAAACAGTTTAAATGTGGAAATATATCTGAATATTTCGAGAGTGATGGTAAATTTTTAGTATCACTTTCTTGAAATCAAACTTCGTTCAATAAGTCTATACTATTTAGAAATATCTTACTTGTCATAAAAGTCTTGTTTTATTCAGAACTAGTGGGCCCGGCAATGCTTCGCTATTGCATATTATCGAATATTGCCATTTTCACCCTAAATGTAGAAAAATCCAAACAATGTGTAGCCTATGTTACTCGCGGGGTTATTCGAAAGATTCCCTGAAAATTTCATCAAAATCGGTCCTGCCGTTTTCGAGTCCATACGTTACATACATATATACACACATCCTATTTTATATATATAGATAGCATGAGGGTATAATGTTTAACTTTAGGCGAAAGTCACTGTTTGAAGTTTTTACTAGACATGCCGATTGACTCGAAACTATTATGCGAAGATGCTGTCGCGAACATCGAGTAGGCCGACAATAAAAAAAATGTAGATGACTATAGCCGGGAATCGAACTACGGATCTCCCACATGGTAGGCAAACATTCTAAACATTATGCCACGGCTGGTCTTCAAATTAAATACTAGTATATTTTTTGTTGCAAATTCTTGTAAAAGGTCCTATATAAGTGAAGTTTGTAAACAAAATATTTATATCGTGTTCCTAGTTACAGGCTTTTATGAACCCATTGAATCACTACTAAGTATTATCCACATGCAACTAATATGTCTAAAGCAGTGTCAGGCAACGCATAGCCTCACGTGACATACAGTAATGATTTTCTTCACGGCATTCACACGTTTCTAAAAATTTTGATTGTTTCAAAGCGTTCAGTCTCTGCTTGAGGGTTATGAAAGCAACACCACACACTTACTTAACTTAATTTCCCTTTACACCCGACGAATGAGATTTGGGATAGCTTCTCGCGTTGTTGTGAATGAACACGCTTTCTATTTTTAGATTCACAACTTACGGCACCTACTTGTTTATCGACGAATGCGAACGTCACTGTTTGAGAAGCTTTTTACTAGACATGCCGATAAACTCGACACTTGATACTGCGAAGTTGCTGTCGACAACATCGAGGGGCCGGCAATGAAAGAAAAATGTAGATGACTGGATGCGTGAATCGAACCCGTGATCTCTTGCATTGTAGTCGCGTGTTCTAAGCACTATGACACGGCCGGTCCACACACACTTTTTTACAAATCTACACAAAAACAAACACAAAAAACTTGGTTTTGTCCTCATTTATCACAAGAACCACTTCTGTCGAATCACTTCTCAATGCTTGAAAAGGCTAAAGTAACCTATTGCAGTCATCGGTCAATGATATCTATATAATCGGCACATGCGGGCAGCAAGTGATTTTTAGAACAGATGGTACCAGTCGTGTTTACTACAGACTCCGCATGACATCGTGTCGCCTTCAAGAGGATACCAGACTTAGCCATAGCATTTAATAGTTTCAGTCGTATCGGACTGACGAATGCCGCTTTTTAGTCGATTAACAGATGGTAAATGCTAATCTATATTTCTTGAGTCATCTCTAGGATTTATTGTACCGTAAATATCTGGATGGTCGTGGATTTACCAGGATAAAGCCAAACTGATGAGATGCAATCAGGTTCTTTAAGAAGGGCTTTAGTTTTTCACTTAACACAAACGACAGGACCTTGTAAGCGATGGTTAAAAGTCTGATCCCGCGGTAGTTGGTGCACACATTTGGATCGCCTCCCTTAAGTACAAGATATAAAATACTTAGATTCCAATCATCAGGCGAGCATTATTTTAACCAAATTGTGTTTATGAGCTGGTGCACATTGTCCACCCATTGCCGCCAGCATTAAAAAGCTCTGCCGGCAGTTCATCGGCTCCCTCTGCTTTATCGCCGAGCTGATCTCTTTTTTTTGCTACCCGGATTTACTCCAACGTCGATGACTAATATGATTTAGTCACTTATGTTGCCCTCGGGTTCGAGCAGAGTGAGGAAGTAAGTGTTACCTCCATAATTGCAGCACACTTTGCGAGTCCGTGACCAGATTTCTCTGTTCTCTTATCTAACATAAGAGCTTATTCCGCTTGTAGAGGCATTTCGTCTTCCCTCCTCTTCTCATTATATCGTTCCGTCAGAGCACGGGCGTTACCATTGCCTGCAACTGTGCCTGGTATGCAGCATATATTTGCTCAGACAATACTTGACATTCATCATCGTACCAGGGTTTATTTGGGCTTGCCGTTGCGGCAGTGGTCATACACTCGCAATATGCTGCCACCGAGTGTCGGGAACATCAGAATCAGGGCCGTTTGTTTGCAATAATTGAGAAAGTTGGTTCGATTTGGCATTGGCTATCTCGGGGTACGTATTACCTAATCTCGTGCGTACTTAGCTGCAACTTAGAGGTGATCCTAGTCAATATCTGCACCGCGCATCTCACGCATGTCTATAACGTTGGAGATATGCCTTCCATCGATTACCTTGTGATCAAGCTGGTTTCTTGTTTTTTGATCAGGGGGTATCCAGATTGCCTTTTGAATATCCTTATGCTGGCATCTGGTTCCACTGAGTACTATGTTTCTTGCCAAAGCAAGTCTGAATTCGTTATTGGAGGTATTGTGGTGAAGACTGAACTTACTAACTACTTAAAAAAAAACTTAATTTCCCTTTGCACCCCATGAATGAGGTATGGGATAGCTTCTCGCGTTGTTGTGAATTAACACGCTTTCTATCTTTAGATTTACAACTAACGGCACCTACTTGTTTATCGACGAATGCGAACGTCACTGTTTGAGGAGCTCTTACTAGACACGCCAATTGAATCAGCGCTTAATACTGCGAAGTTGCTGTCAACAACATTCGAGGGGAGCCGACAATGGAAGAACAATTTTTTTTTTAAGATTACTGGAGCCAGGTTTGGACCTGCGATCTCCCGCATGGTAGTCGCGTGTTCTAACCACTATGCCACGGCCTTACCAACTACTGAACCAAGACAATTTTACCTTCCTATTTTAGCATTAAAATCTCTCAAAACAATTTGAATGTCAAGGCCTGGCCAGCGGTCATATATTTCCTCCAGGCGCTCATAGAATGTATCTATAATGTCCAGGTCTTTGTCTTGGGACATGTACACAAATCATTAGGTTATACAAATATTTCGCCTTGATGCAGTTAGGGGATATTGGGACCGCGAGACCAGGTGTCGAAGTTTGATCGGGAGATTATGAAACCACATTAAAATTCCTGTGCTTCTGCATGGCAGCTGTTAAATATGTCACAGTTCTTTCGTCGTGTGCATCCCTGTCCCGCCCATCTCATTTCCTGTATGGCGGTGATGTCAGCCGCCAGTTGGATAGAGACACTATCTCTGTATAGAGCTCGGACATTCCAGGTGCATATCCTTAAATCGTGGTATTTGTGGTCTTTATAAAGTTTGAGTGGGGGGGGGGGGAGGGGGAGGGTGGTCTTTAACATTTGGGGAGAGTTCTTGTTGTTTCTTTTCTACGTGTACTCATATAAGGCCTCTGTAACCGATCCCAGTTTTCTGGGGCTGCGAAAAAGCACTAAGAGAGCCGTTGTGTTGAGTTTCTCTAACTTTTGTTACCTACTCGGTCGCATTGGTGGTATCACGTCATTTCATACATCCTCTACCACTGCACGAATGTTCAGTGGCATTGCCTGGGGAACAAGTGATCTCTGTGACATTGTGAGCTGCTTGGGTACCTAAAGAAATTCTAGTAATTTCCAAATAAAATGCTTCAGACACAAAAGAGATATTTCGCACGGTATACCGAGAAAAAGTTCTAAAAATTTACCTTGAGCAAAAATATCGTATGGCCATTAAATTTGTAATGCAGCCAACTTGAAAAAACGAATGATGCAAAAATTCTTATCTTTACACCTGCTTTCACGTGCAATTCTCAGAATTAGTCCCAAGCCAATGAGCTGAAAAATGTTGTACTGCGTAGGTCTCCAGTTTGGGAATTTACATTGTTATTTTTGCCATTTAGTGAACACTGGTATCCTAATCAATTATTGCCACGCCCAACTTTTAATTAATTTAACCTATTCACCCAACATAACTTCCCTTGCAGCCATACACACACACCCACTTACCCTAATCCATCAAGTTTCCCTCGGTGCACTATTACCCCTAACTTGTTTACCTGTTCTTAACCTTTATCATCCTTTGGCACTCCATGTAAATAAACAAATTATGGTTCACATTTTCCGTATTTACGCTTGTAACAAAAGCAATTTGTTTTCAGTTCATGTGGGGGGTCCTTAGATTCAATTCAAAGAATAATTCTCTTTTCTCGAAGGTGTTTTAATTGTGGTTATGTTGTGTTTTTTGTTTTTCTAGTTTTCATTCACATTTACCTCAACACTTCCGCCTAGTGTTTGTGTGTAGGTGGAATATAACCCGCATCTGAACGAATGTGGGTTATTTGTTCAGTTAATTCCAAATGAATCGTCGTAGTCGTCGTCGACGACGACGTGTTCTACCAGTAAAAACATGGGTTCGTTCTTGTTGTTCTGAGGTCTTGTGGGGGTTCTGTTGTCAGTACAATGAAACGACATTGCACCAACAACATTTATTTAATTATGGTAAACGTTAAAGTAAACAATAATTTTTCTGTAAACTTTTTTTTCGTTTTTTAATTGTTAAATAGTTATGCGAATTACGAAGCACTATTTTGATAGCAGTATGGATTTTACACTGGCAGAAAACAGGGTGCTAAATATTGAGGTAAAATTATCTTCATGATAATAAACTATGTAAATTTCCTTTTAG
Source organism: Muscina levida (assembly GCA_964034835.1). Lineage (NCBI taxonomy): Eukaryota > Metazoa > Arthropoda > Insecta > Diptera > Muscidae > Muscina > Muscina levida. The sequence goes on along the minus strand of OZ035883.1, from coordinate 26,048,762 downwards.
ACCCCAGTAATGACGTATGGGATAGCTTCTCGTGTTATTGTAAATTAATACACTTTATATTATTGAGACTCACAACAAACGGCACCCACTTGTTTATAGACGAATGCGAACGTCAGCTGTTTGAGAACTCTTTTACTAGACATGCCAATTGACTAAACACTATACTGGGACGTTGATGTCGACAACATGGGATGTAAAGGCAAAATACATTCATATAGTGTTGTTTATGAGAGTTTGTTGATCGAAAGCTCAAGATTTTTTCTAGAAGATTTGTTGGTAAACTAAACTTACTTGTGATAAATCCTATCCTATCATATTAATATTATAAACTAGCTGGCCCGGCCTCTTGTAAAATATGTTGAGTGTAGTTGAAATCTAATAACGATTGGTTTATTTTTTGACCTTGAAAATATTTAAATTTAAAGGGCGAGGTCTTCCCGGACAAATTCTGTTATTCATATATCTTAAAGATTATTATATGAATTGCTAAAACGGATCAGCAGTGTCGTCCATGATATGATGAAAACTTACTTATTGATATGCATATATTCTAAAAGCAAATTTGTAAGCCGATTGACTGACATATAACTTTCTGCATTGGTGTACTGGGTGATTGTACCTTTTTATCCTAAAGAGTACAAATTTCAAAAAATGCATTTATTAGGCTCAGTAACCCCATTAACCGTATGGTCTGGGTGATATAAACAGTTATTCCTATTTTCGTTATTGTCCCCTAAAATTTCGAAATGGGAAAAACCACTTTGTGAAGCTCTATAATTCTGTAGGAAGTGCGCCATTATAAAAGTTAGTCATTCTTCTTTAAGCCTTTTTGCGGTCTGGGTGAAATTTTGGGACAAATGGGGTCAACCGTTTATACAGTTAGTGGTGACATTAAAATATACATCTTTTTTATATAACTATGATGTTAAAAAGTGAATAAATGACATTCCAAATATTGAGTGTACCATAAGCTATACACAGCCAACAGGTTCCAAACATACATTCAAAATTTTCTCATACCAAAAAATCATATATTTTAAGTTTAAGTAAAATCGGACAATCGATATAAATTCTCGAAATAATTCAACCCCAGCCAAATCAACTGCGGGTCCATATATACAAAAAAAATTCTCATAATAAAACAAATATACATTCTAAATTTCAGTCAAATTATTTAATTTGTTAAAATTTTCATTAAAATTCCACCATAGCGACACCTATCGGGTCAATTTATTCAAGGTTCCACAAACATAAATACTAAATTTCAGTTAAATTGATACATGCATTCAAATTTTTTATATAAATCCACCCCAGCGCCATCTACCGAGTCCATATGTACATACGATTTTTTCTAATGATCAATAGATTCTGAATTTCAGTTAAATTGACCCATTCGTTAAAATTTTGATTGTAAACCGACCCCAGCGCCACCTACCGGGTCCATTTGTACATAAAATGTTTTCTCATGATCAAACGAATATCCATTCTAAATTTCAGTTGAATTGGTACATGCATTCAAATTTTCGATATAAATCCACCCTAGCGCCACCTGGATTTGATTTTTTTTTAACACAAACAATCTACGGAAAGTTTCGAATCGAATAAAAAAAAATCAGCCAGATCGCTCCAGCCGTTCTCTAGTGATGGTATGACATACGTGGACCATTTCATTTTTATATATATAGATGTGAATCAGAGAATGACAATAAGTACTCTGAATTAATGTATACTTAAGTACATACCCATAAATTGTATACTTGTGTGGAACTATACCTAACACACAGATAATGCTTACAAACTCTTATTTGCATTGTAAAAGACATGTTTGCACACCATTTATAACGATCGTTACCTCTACCTACCCTTACTTTTGTTTCTCATACACAAGTATACACAAAATACACTCGACGCACACGAGGTCAGAAGCCGAAGCAGACTCAACTTAATTATGAAGTTTTTTATCTACGATAATGATCATCACAGATCATCGTGTTTGATCGTTCTTACATTCGTCAACACTTCTAAGCACTACGAGTGACATGAGTACTCATGTGTACTCCTGTACATTCTCATACTCTACGGAACAGAAATAGAAATTTGACATGTATAACTAGCACCCAACACAACCAACACTTGTAACAACATGTGGTGGGTTCTCGTGTACTTGGGTATACCAATGCACGAGTGTTTGCGGGTATGGACATGTTTTGATCGTTTACTCTTTACACATGTACATGTTTGGACATTAATACTTCAACAGTACTCTTATTATACATTTTGTCATTCTCTGATGTGAATGTCTGTTTGTTTGTTTGTATGTTTGTTGCTGAATCACGTCTAAACGGCTGATCCAATTTTAATGAAATTTAGAAATCAGTGGAAATTATCGTAGACTATTATTGACCCTATGGGCGGATTGGGCGTGGCAAAACTTTTTTTTGAGCTAGGGTGATACAATTTGACACACAGACAGTACTCGGCAACACGAATATGAATATGCAGACGAAATTTTAATTTTATGCCAGTTGCTGGAGTGGGCGTGGCAAAACACATTTGAAGAGCTTACTTAATTTTCCCTTTGCACCCCATGAATGAGGTATGGGATAGCTTCTCGCGTTGTTGTGAATTAACACGCTTTCTATTTTCAGATTCACAACTAATGCGAATGCGAACGTTACTGTTTGAGAAGCTCTTACTAGACACGACGATTGAATCGACGCTTAATACTGCGAAGTTGCTGTTAACAACATTCGAGGGGAGCCGACAATGAAAGAAAATTTTATTTTATTTTTTTTTCTTTTAAGATGACTGGAGCCAGGTTTGAACCTGCGATCTCCCGCATGGTAGTCGCGTGTTCTAACCACTATGCCACGGCCGGTCTAGGGAGATAAAATTTGGTATACAAATAATGCTTACTTAAAATAATTTAATTTCCCTTATCATCGTACCAGGGCTTGTCTGAGCGTGGTCTTTCATAACCCAGTACGGTCGTTGCGGTAGTGGTCATAAAAAAACTTAATTTCCCTTTACACCCCATGAATGAGGTATGGGATAGCTTCTAGCGTTTTTGAGAATTAACACGCTTTCTTTTTTTAGATTCACAACTAACGGCACCTACTTGTTTATCGACGAATGCGAACTTTACTGTTTGAGAAGCTCTTACTAGACACGCCGATTGACTCGACACTTAATACTGCGAAGTTGCTGTCAACAACATTCGAGGGAAGCCGACAATGAAAGAAAATTTTATTTATTTTTTTTTTCTTTTAAGATGACTGGAGCCAGGTTTGAACCTGCGATCTCCCGCATGGTAGTCGCGTGTTCTAACCACTATGCCACGGCCGGTTCCAAATAATTCTTGGCAACACGAATTTGAATATGCAGACGAAATTTTAATTTTGGGCCAGAGGGCGGAGTGGGCGTGGCAAAACTTATTTTAAGAGCAAGGGAGATAAAATTTGGTATACAGATAGTGCTTGACAACACGAATATGAATATGCAGACGGAATTTTAATTTTATATCAATGGGCGGAGTGGGCGTGGCAAAACACATTTTAAGAGCTAGAGAGATAAAATTTAGTACACAGATAGTACTCGGCAACACGAATATGAATATGCAGACGAAATTTTAATTTTGGATCATTGGGCGTGGCATATTTAAAGAGCTAGAGAGATAAAATTTTGTACACAAATAGTGCTTGACAACACGAATATGAATATGCAGACGGAATTTTAATTTTTTATCAATGGGCGGAGTGGGCGTGGCAAAACACATTTTAAGAGCTAGAGAGATAAAATGTGGTACACAGATAGTACTCGGCAACACGAATATTAATATGCAGACGAAATTTTAATTTTGGATCATTGGGCGTGGCAAAACTGTATTTAAATCCTAGAGAGATAAAATGTAATACACAGATGGTATTCGACAACACGAATATTAATATGCAAACGATATTTAAATTTCGGATCATTTGTTGAAGGGGGCGTGGCAAAACTGTATTTTAGCCCAAGACAGATAAAATTTGACAACCAGATAGCATACGGCAACACTAATATGAATGTGCAGACGAAATTTTAATTTTTGATCAGTGGGCGGAGTAGGCGTGGTAAAACTGTATTTTAGCCCAAAAGAGATAAAACTTGACACCCAGACAGAACACGGCAAAACCAACATGAATATGCAGTTTTGGTTTTGGATCATTGGTTGAACGGGGCGTGGGATAACTGTATTTGAGTCCTAAAGAGGTAAAATTGAATACACAGATAGTATTCAACAACGCAAATATTAATATACAAACGATATTTAAGTTTTGGATCTTTGACAGGAGTGGATGAGGGCGTGACCAAATTGTTATTCTCAATCAGTGGCCGAAAAGGGCGTAGCAAAACTGTGTAGCTGTAGACCGATAATATTTGATATACAGATAATATTCGATACCAAAAAGTAAAAGGCAAAAGGAAACTTAAAGGGCCGATGTTGATTCCGAATAAAACAAAAATTATTTAGGAAATTACTGTCATTTCTTTTTATTATGATAATATTGGTATGGTTCAATTATGTATGGAACAAAATATCGGCCAACTAGCCGCCGTCACCTCGGCGACACACCTCTCTCCGATGGTCCAAATTTTTCTTGACGCTGAGGTATAATTAAGGTTTTATGCCGTTAATGTGCCGAATTATCTCATCCTTTAGCTCTTGAATTATTTCTGGCTTATTGACGTACATCTTTTCTTTTAAATAACCCCAAAGAAAGAAGTCCAACGGTGTCAAATCACTTATCTTGGCGGCCAATTAACATCGCCACCACGTGAGACAACACGGCCACTGAATTTGTCGCGCAAAAGAGCCATTGTTTCGTTAGCTGTGTGGCAAGTGGCACCGTCCTGTTGAAACCTCATATAGTACACATCCATATCTTCCAATTCGGGCCAAAAATGGTCACTATCATCTCACGATAGCAAATACCATTCACACCCTACGGGAAAATGAACCGGTACAGTACCAGTCACGGGACCGATTCCCTGGGGTGCATGAACCGGTCCTAGTTCCGGAACTTTTGTATGTCGAGAACTTGTACGTTTTGTATGGGGTTGGCCACTAAAGTGTCAATTGACACCTAACTGATACTTTGTGATGTGTCTTGAACCGGTTCAATAGTACAAGCCCTCCGACAGGTTCAGTAAAAACCAGTCACCTAACTATGATATCTGTTTTTTTGGTAATATGCCCCAAAATAAGACGGAAAAATTAAATGAAACTTTTTGATAAATTACTTAGTTGTCTAGGGTTAAATTATATATAAATATTTTATATTTTTCTGACTTTTCTACTTATTTATAAACAACGCCGTTTGAAACACAACGCCGCAGAGTACAACAGAACATTCAAATTGACTTTTCTTTAACACTTAAGAACAAGTTTGGTGACACATCCCCACTTCACCCGTCCTGAGATAGGTACACTCAGGTAAATTAACACCACTTTTCCCGTAGGGCAGTAACTGCCTGACCGGCCTAATTTTGGAAAAAATCCGGCCCGATGATTCTGCCAGCCCATAAACCGCACCAAACAGTCACTCTTTGTGGGTGCATTGGTTTTTCGACAATCACTGTTGGATTATCATTCGCCCAAATATGCCAATTGAGATTATTGACGATACCTCTGAGGTGAAAATGTGCCTCATCTCTGAAGATGATTTTCTTTGAAAATTGGTAATCCACTCTTGACATTTCTTGCCACCATTCTGACCATTGACGACGTTCGGGATGGTCAAGAGGCTTAAGTTCTTGAGTCAATTGCACCTTGTAATAAATATATGGGAAATTTATTTTCCAAGGATACCTACAGTTTACAAAATTAAACATCACGAAAAGTCTTCAAGAAACCATAGTACACATCACATTTGTTCCTTGAATATAATATCACTATCTTAAGACCCCACAGAACCTGGCGATATTTTCAGTTCCTTTGAGTGTATTACATCATTATTTAAGGTGGTTGCTTGTGCGTATTTAATGTAAATTCAAATGTTCAAGGTGTGTTAAATTAAGTATGCATGTTTGTCGTACGTTTACATATGTATGCGGTATGTTAATGTAATGGTATATTATATTAAGGTGTTTATCTGATTTAAATTCACTTTTATTAGCAGTCAAGCTGTGTTAGACCTCCTCCCGACTATAAAAAGGATATTCAACAAATGACAATCAAACAACGAATAATTTGGTAATTGTTCGTAAGTGTTATGGTTATTAGCCCTTAATGTTGTAGTTGTTGGCGCTATATGCTATCACATACGATTGTCTTTAATTGTTGCAACATGTGTTGGTGATATACCTGGCTCCTTTCACATATACTACATATGTATGTATGCCGCAATTAGAGATATATGTTTTTTTGCCATTTAGTAACAGCTCACCACCAATTCACCTAAGGGCAGGTGTGTTTGGCAAACCTCACGATCATCATTATCAACATTATTAGCATTTCAAATGGTTATTAGTAGACAATTGCCCGGTATTTATTGTTATTGGTGGTGGTGGTGGTATCTTAAGTACCGATATAATTGTCCATGTGGTGATGGCAGTAGTGGTGGCTTTGGTTTTTGTGAACATGTGAAAGAAGGAGGACAAGGGCGGTTGCTGGCCCTGCTGCTGCTTTAGCTATTTTATTTATGTAATTGTCGTGCAGCATTTTGAGCAATTCCATTTCATCACTCTATAAAAATTCACTTAACCAAAACACTTCATAAAATTGAATTTTGAAAAGACCAGAAAACGAAATGAACGACGTCGACGACGACGACAAGCCACTTATGACCAACTCCCATTTTCAGTTTTTGGCAACATTCCATACATCTGCCACCGTTGTACAGGTTGGGGTCGGCAACGACCATGGCAGCTACCTACAATGATAACGACAACGATCCAATCCAGTGAACTCAGGTAACTAAAGCGCTGGACGGACTTCAAGCCAAAGCTCAACTGCCAAAAAAAAAGAAATGGAAAACATGGCAAACGACTGTGAAAATCATCGTTGTAAAAATCGTTCTGACCAAAGCTAAAGTGTTTCGGTATAGTTGGAGCGCAAGTGTGTGTGTGTGCGAGAGTGTGGTGCAAAAAAAACCCAAATCAAAAGAACACAAATTAAGTGAGTGGTCACTGGAGTAGATAGGATAGGATTTTACACAGTCGTAATACGTAGCACCCAAGAAGGTAACAACAACAACACATTGCTAAATTTAATATTATTTAAAGCTTAAGAATGTTAAGTCCCTTACGAAGGTGTACTAATCCTTTGCCTTGATATTAACAGACGTAAAGACAAATGTCCTTGCCGAAAACGAAATGTCGAAATTTCGTATAAAATGTGTGTAGTGTTGTGGTGACAAGGGTTTAAGGATGTTGCTCGCTTGGATTTAAAGACTTATAGGAAGTGCTGAAGGGTTTTATGTACAGTGGGTTCATAACGCAGTACTACATTTCTCAGCTAATTGGTTTTGAGACTAAATTCTGAGAATTGCACCTGAAAGTAGCCTGAAGATATAACCGTATTAAAATATAGAGAAAATGCTAAAATAACGACTTGAGCAAAAATAAATCGTATTACCATTAAATAACACAGTACAACATTTTTCAGCTCATTGAAATTAAATCGATATAAAATTAATATTGCATGTATCTTGACAAAACGAATGTAACTTGACAATCTTTTTGGGGCTACTTTTACGTGCAGTTCTCAGAATTGAGTTCCAAAATCATGTGTTGTACTGAGTTATTAAGGCAACCAACTTGACAAAACGAATGATACAGTAGTTTTTATATTTAGCGCTAATTACATGTGTAGTACTCAGAATTGAGTCCCAAAATTATGTAGTACTGTGTAGTGAAGAAGTGCAAATTGGTATGACCAAATTCAGTAAAATACACGCAATCTCTCTTCAAATATTATGGAATTCATTCAAAGTAGAGTAAGTCTCACAATAGCGAAAAATATATAGTATATACAAAGTGCGATTCATTTAGAATTTGTATTTTTACTATGCAATAGAACATTTAAAATAGAATAGGATGTCGCAATCTTGATTATGACTCGTTGTTAAAGATAACTTCAGGCAAATATTAGCCGCAAATACGTTCTAGGTGATATTTTTGAAAAGTCTAATTTTCGATCACTTTTATCAGATTATGAAGAAGAAGAAAATATGGGAAAACAGAAACGTAACATGTTTCTGTTCCTCAAAGGGGTATAGGGTATATCCTAATTTTGAGTTTTCTCGTCGTTTTTCACTTGGGAATAACCACAATATCTCTTTGGAGGTCCCCAAGCAATATTTTTTTGGAGGTCCCCAACAATATCTCTTTGGAGGTCCTTAAGCAGCTCACAACGTCCGATATATCACATGTTACCCGGAAATGCCACTGTAACTCTACGGAAGCTAAACATCGCAAAGCTGCACACCACCGGGATAGTCAATGCCTATTCCAACCAACTCTCTCAACTACTGAAAATAAATTAAATTAAATAAATGCGAATTCTATGACTACTGCCGCAATGACCGTACTGGGTTATAAAAAACCACGCTCAGACCATCGCTGGTACGAGTCTAACGACTTGGATGCTGCATACGAAGCAAAATTACAGCCAATGGTAATGCGTACGGTGACGGAACGATATAATGAAAAGAGAAAGAAGGTGAAACGGCTCTTCATGTGAAAAAAGCATCTATGGAAGAAAAGAGAGAGCCAGGATATCGAAAATTACATGGATAGAGGTGAAGCCCGAAAGTTATATCAGAAGTCAAACGTAACTATCTCTTATCGTAACTATCTCTTCGAAAAATAAAGTTTATCATCTGCACCATGCTTTTTTTATTTTTTATTATATGGAAAAAAATTGGGGTATTTTTCATACCTGCAAATTTGGGTCATTTTGCATATGAAAAATGACCCAAAATTAAAAACGAAATTTTACCTAAAATAAATGAAAAGTTTCCCAAAATTTATGGGGGATTTTTCATATGAAAAATTCCCCAATTTTGTATGGAAATTTTTTTGGGTAATTTTTCGTTTTTTTTTTTGGGGCATTTTGCATTTGGGGCATTTTTCATAGAGCCGGCAATTACACGGCTTTAAAACAATTAAGCTGCGTGACTCGATGGATTGCCGGCAGAGATTTTAAGGCCGGCGACGATGAACTGGCAAAGTGCATACACCAGCTCGTAAACACGATTTGGCTTAAGAAATGCAAGCCCGATGATTAGAATCTGAGTGTTAAGAATGGCGATTCAAGTAGGTGCACCAACTACCGCAGGATTAGCCTATTACCTATCGCATACAAGGTCCTATCTTGTGTATTATGTGATAGACTGATTGGATCTTAGCAATGTGGTTTTAGAAAAGGTAAAGTCACGACTGACCAGATATTCATACTAAGACAAATCCCGTAGAAGAAATGCAGATCGACACAAAGCATCTGTCCGATACGAGAGAAACTATAAATTGCTATGGCTGGTATCCCCGCGAAGCATATACGACTTTTGCGGGAAGACACTGACTAAGTCTTCAATGAAAACAGGCAAAAATCTAGCGGAGTCCTTTTCTAACATGCGAGGCTTTAAACAAGGCGATAGTTGGTCAATCATTTCAACTTCATGATGTAGATGTAGCAAACACGATTGGTACCACCATTAATAAAAGTCACATGCAGCTCGCGACTTCCAATGATACAGATATTATTAGCCAAAGACTGCGGGATGTTACTACAGCCTTTTTAAGCTTTGAGATGCAGTCGGCAGGTGTGGGTCTGGTGATAAATCAGGACAAAACCAAACTATTTGTTTCAACGAACAAAGACTCTACTTGTTTGGGACGCTGCGTGAACGTTGACAGCTATGACCTTTAAATGGTAGAAGATTTTGTTCACCTTGAAATCAAGAGACGAGCAAACCGCTGTTCCTATGCGCTGACAAGCGTTTTAGAGACAAAACCCTCTCAACGAAATAATATCCAACTATACACTGATACTTCTGATCCTACCTGTCTATCTACTTGCTCTACACAAGCAGAACAATCTATTCTGAGAGACTAAGAAAGAAAAATGCTTCGTCAAATATATAGACTCATCATCGTTAACGGCGAATACCGTCATCGATTGAATCATGAGCTGTATGAGTTGTATAACGACATCAAAGTAGTCAAACGCGTTCAAATAGACCGAATAAACTGGCATTGATACGTTGTACAAATGAATGGAAATGCTCACGCTTGAAATGTCTTCGGCAACAAACTCGGCGGGCGGCTTAGGAAGGGACGATCAAAACTGTGTGGAATAGACCAGGCGAAATATCTGTTATCTGAACTTGGTGTGACGAACTATCTTCGGTGCGCAAAGGACCCAAGTGCATAAAATTAATTTCTTCGTGCTTCTACTGATAGATAAATTGAAGTTGCTGCTGCCAGATATAAAGTAGTGTGAGATTAACTATACTGATGGAGAAGAACAAATATATTAGCCGTGATCCATTTACAAAATTTATTTTTAATTTCAAATAAAATACTTAACATGGAACTGGATTTTGGAATCATTACAACGAACCGAAAATGTAATCTCAGGCATTTAGATTCTAAAAATAAATTCATGCAAATGTTAGCCGCTTCTGTTTCTTAAAGGACAAAGAAATAAAGTTTGATTCACTTAGAACTTTTATTTCAGTGTTAAATAAAATACTTAAGATGACATTGGATGTCGAAATCTTTACAATGAACTGAAAGAGCAATCGTTGGCATTCAGTTCTCGAGGATAACTTAATTCAAATGTTGGTCTTGGCTATGCTGTATTTGGTAAATTTCAAGTGTTCATCTTTCGGCATTGCCACCAGTACTTGGTGAAGTAAGCGAGTTTTAAATTGTGGCTAACTTATCGACGCAGACTTGTGACATAAAACACCAAAGATACCAATCAAAAGGTATGGCTTCACATGATCTGCGCGGCCAGTTTAGAGGTTCCAAACGTGAAATTATGTACTTACAAAAATAATTTCTTAATAAAGTAATTTTGATCCCGTGCTCCCGCAAAAATATCGCGGGTTTCAATTCCAAGCAACTGAAAGTGCGATAGATCTTTATGATAACGAACCGTTGTTCTACGATCACCGAACTGAAATTAAAGCGTTAATGCTATTCTAGCGGCTTTAATTCTTGAACAGATTGAATCTTTTATGCCATTAGAATTGTTGTTGTTGTTGTAACAGCTGGTGGTAGCTGGGGTTATAAGTCTTTACACCGATTTTCTATTTATCGGCACTCGATCGGGCATATAATCCGATTATCATACGATCATTGCTGGCAACTCTGTTCGTTCCTTTGTAGATAAAAAGGTTTGTGTCAAGGATTGTTAGGTGTTGTTGTTGTGAGTTTTTACGCCAAATTCTACCAAAGATGGCGCCAGCTGGCTTGTTGATTTATATGAGATGTTGATAAATCATTTTCTTTTTTCCTTGATCCTTGCGCAATCTGGATTTTTGTAGTGGAAGCGTCTAGGATGAGTTTTGTTGGCTGGAGTACTCGAAAGTATTTGAAATAGTAATTTTTCATCGATGTTGATTTTGGCCAGTGCCCCGGCCGTGAATCGAACCCGGCACCTTCGGATTGCTACGTCGCTTTCACTGAGCTATCAAAGGCCACCATTATAACAGCGGTAGGCATAGCCGAATACAAGTACACAACAATATGGTGTGATTGTATGCGGTCGCACAGAAGAGCTGTGTAATAGTACACGGTGGAAATTTAATGCTCTGCGATCAAGTGTGCAATCATGGTCTCCCAACAATCGTTGAATATTATTTATCTGTCTATACTGCCAACTGCATTTAATGGATTCGTCGAAGTTTTCGGCAATACCATCGGCCACAGCTGCTTTTGGTATTGGTATTAGTGGGCACAGAATGCCAAAGTGTAGGTGAAACATATTTTGTAGACAACACTATTTTTCGAAATAAAGCTCAATCATTTGTAGACGTTGTTGAAAGAATAAAACTAAGACTACAGCTAGACACCAGTTGCAAGTGATCGGTAATACAAAAGTAAATAGTATAAAACATTTAAATGAATCACACTTTTTATTTAGAAGAATTACTAGATTTGTGCAAATTTAAAATCTTAAAACATTTTCTAACTTTAGCGATTAAGCTCTAATTTCTATTAAGTATTGTAAATTGTAAGAAGCCAAAGAACTATTGAACAACAATTCCATTGCTCCTTTGGCAGCCATTTGCTAGAGACATCGATGCTGTCGCAACGCCTCTTCATCTTCACATAATGTAAGTATTGCCAATTTCAAAGATATGACATGGACATTTCTTTGTTATTTTCTTTCTTGTCGTCTCTCTTTCTCTTACCCGTTTTTTGTATTATGTGCCTTTGCGGCAGAATATTGAAAAGTAATCGCAAAGTACAACAAAAAAAAAGAAAACGACTTCCACAATTTTAACGAGCATTGCGTGGTTTCTGATCATTTGTTTCCACCAAATTATTATTGAGTGTGATGCAGTCCATTATAAATCATTTGAGTTGACTGTAATGACTTTGTGTCCATTGGTCTGATATGAAGATTATAGTGTGATGGCTTTAGTTGTGGCTCTGTGGTGGTGACGGTGGCCGGTGGTCCTTTTGCCGTTTTCTCATAATTTTAGTTATTGGTCGTGCTCGTTTCGCTGCCACCGCCACTTGTTAGCATTGTCATCCCATCCCGCTATGGCAAACATTGTAATTATGATAATTTTCTTGCTCCTCTTTTTTCCTGAGTGGTTTTTCTTGGTTTTTTTTTTCTTCTGCGAGTGCTTTTTTTGCAGTCAGATGGTTGGAAACCAAATCGATTTTACATTAAGGAGAGTGGTAGAGAGGAAACGATAACTATAATTTCTTTTGTAGTTGGAAATCAAGGAAAAAATAGTACTGCGAAAGTTTTTTTTATGTGCTTATAATATTAATGTTATATAGCTGTTAATTTGCGATTGCTTGACTTTAAGTTATCTTTACTAAATCTTGTTTATTATGTTATTTGTCTAAATATGCCTACAAATATGCAACATTTTTAAGGAATATCCTTTATTATACCATGGCTTTTAATATTTTGTACTTTAGATTTTAATATATGAGTTTAGAAAATTTTATAAATTCAGTTTAAAAAATGAAGATGATTTTTTTTTGTTTGACAACAAAATATCTTCTGTCATTCTTACTTATTAGTAAATTTTTTACATATAAGCCTATAAGTGTGCTACGCTTCTGGACTTGCTTTCTCTAATTATAATGTAGTGTTTGTAACAAAAAAAATATATGTATATGTTTTTAGAACATTGATTTGGAATTTATTTCAAGCCTTAGACCAGTGTTTTTGAATAGTTTATCGGTTAATTGTACATCTGCACTGGTTAAGGCTTTGCTAATCGAGAGTTTATTTGACTTCACAAGATTGAATGATTTCTATAGTCGCTTAAAAAAATGCAGCTAATATTACTAAATTTTATATATTTTATTGTATTTCTCTTCAACTTAATAGAATTTCTTACTGCAACTTCAGCCTAATGTTTTATATCTTTAGCGGACGAAGCCTTAATGACGTTACAAGCAATAGTTGGTTTTACCCCCCGATAGCTGTCTCTTGTTGGCACTTACTTTGAGTCTTGACTAAGTAACAATCACCTGCTGGAACTTAGCCAATAGCTGAACTACCAATTTATGTAGTGAAACTTACACTTCATCAGATTTGTTGAAAAACTAGTAAACTTTAACGTAAATGTGATTGTGTCACGAAATACTTTAATTGGATATAGTTTAATACAAATTGAAGAAATAAAAGTTTCTTTCATTATAAAGTAGCAAATACCTGGACTGTATTTAACGGGTACAGAGGCACTTACTTACTTAAAACTTTATTTCCACTTGCACCTCATGAATGAGGTATGGTATTGCTTCTCGCGTTGTTGATCATTAACTAGCTTTTCTAACGTTACTGTTTGAACGTCACCGTTTGAAAAGCTTGTACAAGACATGTCGATTGACTCGACACTATACTGCGAAGTTGGTTTCAACAACATCGAGGGAGCCGTCTATGAAAGAAAATTTGTCGATGACTGGGGCCGGAATCGAACCCGGGATTTCCCGCATGGTAGTCGCGTGTTCTAACCAACATGCCACGCCCGGAACCATTTTTGAGAGAGACTTAAAAAAAACTTAATTTTTCTTTAAACCCCATTATTAAGAGTAGCTTCTCCCTTTTTTGTGAATTAACACGCCTTCTATTTTTGGATTCACTACTAACGGCACCTACATGTTTATCGACAAATGCGAACGTCACGTTTGAGAAGCTTTTACTATACATGCTGATTGAATCGACACTATACTGCAAAGTTGCTGTCTACAACATCGAGGGGGGGGGGCGGCAATGAAAGAACATTTTCGATGACTGGAGGCGAGAATCGAACCCAGGATCTCCCGCATCGTAGTCGCGTGTTCCAACTATCATGCCACGGCCGGTCCCGACTGACGCAATGGAAATGGACTGACAGTGATCAGTAGTTAATTGTATAAACGTTTGCCTTTATTAGAACTGAGAGCACTAAGTGTGCTTTAATGAAAGAAAGGAGACTTATAAAAGTGTTACGGACTAACGCGTTGGCATAATCGAATACTTGTCACCGATGTCTTTCTTATCTTTCATTTAAAAAAAATAAACATGAATACGGTGATGAAGAAAACTGCATATGTTCCTTAGTATAATATTTAACATTGGTGAAATTTGTTCCTGCAGCCTTCTCAAGCATTGTGATAATTAATTTTTTTTTTGGCGTCCTTTGAATCCATTTACTGTTTGAATGACAAATACCATAAGTTTAGTGAGGCGGATGATTTTATTTAATTCGACATCGCCGATAGTAAAAGAATTGTTCTGGTAATTCGATGATTGATATCATCTTCTTATTATTATTTGGTAGCAGCAACAGAAATTCATCTATTAGTAGCCGCACGTAAAAAAGAATTCCAAGCGCTTTTTCACACATAATTTAGATATCAGCTCTTATACCCGGTCCATTCAACGAAGTTTTCGACGCCACATCTATTGCCACCCACCGAGTTTTTTGCCGTATACTCTTCGAGCTGCAGCATTTTCATGTAGAACCAGTCCCAGTCAAGGAATTCGGCCTATTTTAACGCGTTTGACTACGTCGTTGTTATTATACGGCCATTCCGTCATTCGACGACGGTATTCGCCATGATGGGTCCAAATATCTTGCGAAGTATTTTTCTCTCGTAGACTCTCAGAATAGATTGATTCGCTTGTGTCATTACTCAGGACTCTGCGCTGTAGAGCAAGACAGGCAGGATAAGTGTCTGTTAGAAAAGAATCTTTGTTCATTAAGAGAAGGCTTTGCATTAAATCGCTTGCTAAGCGCATAGCAGCAGTGGTTTGCGGTCAATAGTCGTCTCTTGATTTCCAGGCTAACATTATGAATTTTGTTTACGGCGGAGCCAAGATAGACAAAATCATGTACCACTTCAAAGATAAATTTGTCAACATTCAGCGTCCAAAATAAGTAAACTCTTTGTTAATTGAATCAAATAATTTGGTTTTCTCCCCATTTATCACCAGACCCTCCTCTGCGGACTGCTTCTCAATTGCTGAAGAGGCCGCAGTAACATTCCGCAGGCCTTGGCCTCTGATATCTATATCATCGGTACACGCGAGCACCATATGACTCGTATTAAAGATGGTACCAGTCCCAAACGAGTCGACTTGTTGATCGTTGAAACAATTAATTTTTATCGTCATATATCAACAGACTCACTTCTACCAACTACTTTTCAATACTTGAGGAGACCACAGCAACATCCCACTGTAATATCCCGCGGTCCTTGTCCTATGATATCTATATCATGGGCATACACGACCGGCATATGACATTTATTATAGATGCTACCAGTCATGTTTACTGCAACCTAACGCGTAATCATCCCCACTATGATGTTGAAGAATTAGCGTGACAGACTATCGCCTTGTCTAATGCATCGCTTTGTAGAAAATGAAATTGTCAGATTTTTGTCTGTTTTAACTGAAGACTTCGTGTCAGTCCGTGTAATCGTTGGTAGTGGTTAAAACTGAAATCGCTTGTAGAGTCTTCGGCCTTAGTGTGGAGTTGCATTATAACAGTGTGCTACAGACACATTGAGTAGCGGGGGTAATAAGTTAGCGTTACCTTAGCCTTTTGGACCGGCCGCAGCATGATGGTTAGAACACGGGTCTACCATGTGGGAGATCGCAGGTTCAAACCTGGCTACAGTCATCTTAAAAAAATTTGTTCTTTCATTGTCGGCTCCCCTCGAATGTTGTTGACAGCAACTTCGCAGTATAAGTGTCGAGACAATCGGCGTGTCTAGTAAGAGCTTCTCAAACAGTGATGTTCGCATTCGTCGATAAACAAGTAGGCGCCGTTAGTTGTGAATTTAAAAATAGAAAGCGTGTTAATTCACAACAACGCGAGAAGCTATCCCATACCTCATTCATGGGGTGCAAAGGAAAGTTAAGTTAATTTTTTTTTTAGCCTTTTAGCTGGAAGAAAGAGCCGACAATTGCGGTAGCTTGCTCCCAAAATTGTCCACTCTTATTCCTAGATGCTTAAAGCTTGCTTGGGCTATTCTAGGGAGGCGCTGGCAATCGCGTTGTAATATGCCCTGTGTGTTTAGTACACCATGGGTAAGACCTGCGCGGCGAGACTCATGTAAAACCATGTGGACTCTGTAGGTGTCGATCTGCATTTGGCTCATGCATGCATGCATGGCTCTTCTCTAGTATTTTTCGTAGTGTAAATATCTCGTCGGTCGTGGATTTAACAGGTCTCAAGCCACACTGATAATGTTCAACCAGGTTTGATAAGATAGGCATTAGTCATTCACATAATACACTAGATATAACCTGGGATCGCTTTTCTTAAGCACATGATATATATGCATACCTTTAGCAAAATCCTGTTTATGAGCTTGGGCATGCATGTTGGCTCATACCGTCTTAAAAACCTCTGCCGGCGGTCCATCGGCTTCCACAGCTTTATTATTTTTAAGCCTTGCAATTGCCGTGAACTGAACTGTTTCGTCTCCCTCCTCTTCTCACTATATCAATGATTGTAGTGAGTCCGTCACTTATGCTGCCTTCGGTAACAAGCAGAGTACGAAAGTGTTTTCTCCATATATGCAGCACACACTGCGTGTTCGTGACCAGAATTACATCTCTGTCCTTACAGGTAAGAATGCCTTTTCCATAACCTTAACATTTATCGTTTTGGTAGAACTCTCGGGCTTCATCTCCATCCCTTTACTGTTCAATATCCTGGCCCTCTCTATTCTTTTTACATAGACGACTCTTCCGTCTGAAGATGCAATTCGTTTGTCTCACTCCACTTTTCCGTTTACCGTTCCTGCACAGCACTAGCTATCATTGGTTGACGTTTTGCATTGTATGCGGCATCGATTTTCTCAGATAATACGTAACATTAATTATCGTACCAGAGCTTGGTTTTTTAAAACCCAGTACGGTCAAGGCGGCTATGGTTATTTAAATCGGTGACATGTCATAAGGTCCATGAACCTTATGACAAAAGAAAAAGTGACATAAAGTATATGGACCTTGTGATCATGGGCGTTGTGTCATAAGGTCCACAAGTATAGCGCTATAAAGTCTATGAACCTTATGACATTTCTTAATATAAGCCAGGGCCCAAGGGAGCCTGATATCACGATCAACAAAATACGTCTTAGTATGAAACCCCGGCTTATTTTTGGACGAAGGTTTCATTATTTTCGTTTTTCAAAATTGTTGGTCCAATGTCCTTATGTAACGCCACCTATAATTCACCATATGCTGCCACTGTGTGTCTAGAATATCAGAATAAGGTGGGTTTGTTTGAAGTAATTGAGAGTGTACTTTGGCGTATGCATTGACTATTTCGGTAGTATATAGCTTTGCGACGTCTAGCTTCTTGTGCTCTTGGTTACGAGCGTTTTGGCTGTAACTACGTGGAGATCCTAGTCCTATATTTGCACAACGCATTACACGCACGTTCTTGACGCTTGGGGCATGCCTTCCATCAACTACCACGTGATTAATCTGGGTTCTTGTCCTTTGGTCAGGGATTATTCAGGTTGCCTAGTGAATATCGTTATTCGGTAAGCTGGTTCCATTCACTGTTGTGTTTATTGCCAACACGAAGCTCACCAGTCTGAATCCGTTATCAGAGGTAATGTTGTGCAGACTGAATTTTCCGATTACAGAACCAAGAGCTTCTTCCCTTCCGCATCTTCTACCAGAACAAATTTAATGTCTTGGTCAGGGCTGCGTTCATATGTTTCCTCCAAGCGCTTATAAAATGCATCTTTAATGTCATCATCTTTGTCTTCCGTCGGGTGGCTATTTGGTCACATACAGTGTTAAACCCCATCACCAGATGTGGAAGTCTCTTGCCTCCTATAAATTTACATATAAATTTCTGTGTTTCTGCATGACAGCTGTACAAAATATCATAGTTTTTTCTTGTATGTATAGAGGAAATCCGCCAGTTGGATAGAGGCACCTGTTCTGTAGAGAGTTCGGACATTGCAGGGGCATATCCGTAAATTACATAGCGCAACACATGATTTTGGGACTCAATTCTGAGAACTGCACGTGAAAGTAGCCCCAAAAGGAAGATGTTCTGCATCATTCATTTTGTCAAGTTACATGCCATGATAATTTAATATCGATTTGAAGTTAGTAAGTATCGTATAGGGGAATTTGTTACGTTTTAGGCTCTTTGATGTATCATTAGCTTAGTTTAGCAACAAAACGGTCAAATTCAAACAATAATAGGTGCTGGACATTTTCGGCTGATATCTACTTCGCATGTACATGTTTGACATAATGGTAGATATATATACAGCTGATGATGTACCATTGTGCATCAGTTCTTCACAAAGGGGTCTGAATATGAACTCGTCATGGAGTTCGAAACGCGTCATCCTAGTGCGTGACACACTGAGTTTGACCAAAAATATCAAACAATAAAAACACTTTTCTGATCGTTAGCCGAATTTGATGTACTATTTGATACAGTAACGTAAATTGATATATATACAATACGATCGCCTAAAACTAACAAAAAATACAGTTTAAATTATTATGGCATGTGACTTGACAAAACGAATGTTGCAGAACTTCTTCTTTTTGGTGCTACTTTCACGTGCAATTCTCAGACTTAAGTCCCAAATCAATTGGCTGAAAATGTTGTACTGTGTTTTGAACTCCAGTAACTGCTGTTACTTTTCGTTACATAGTGTAGTGTTAATATTGGAGATCAAATATTTTCAAATAAGAATTTTGCGGGTGTTATATTTCTCTCTTCTGAATAGTATTTGACAGTTGATGTTTTCTTGTAAATGTCCTTTTTGGATTCCTGTGAGTTTTTTGTAAGCGATACCGAGAGGTTTTTATTATTGATACATATTTCAGTATAGAATAATAGTATTTGAATATGCGGGGGTTGGCTAGAGCAGATATTCTCCAAGAGAAGGATATGGGGGGAAAAAATGGGGGTATAAGTAATGGGGGAAAAAAAATATAACGGCTGGTTATATCACCTTATTTGGCCTTTGTGGGAGGAATAAAATACCGCGTTGATTTTAGTCACAACTTTATTGTTCGCTTGGGTAAAGAATACTGACCTGAGCGAAGATGGTAAAATACGTTAAAAGCATTAAATTAGGGTCGAACTCGACAGCTGAATTCGAGAGCGAGCTTTCGGCCAATAGTGCAACGGGAGGTTGAACTATGACTCAAATTGAGTTAAGGGACGGTAACGTAGTTCGGGCATAAACATTCCGCCCCCCTTGCAGAATTTAACAAATCTGGAACATCAGTACATATTTAACAATTTCTTATTTAAATGTATACATACATTACTATTATTAGAAAGCTTAAAACTAATTCAAATTCAATATAATTTCGCATGAGGTTAATTCAGTTCAAGTTTAATTCATTTATAAGAAAATAACGATCGATCGATAACGAACGATCGGGTTGGTTGTGGTATTTTAATCTGGCTTACTATCCAGAATTTACATTAATAATAATAGTTGCTCCACTTGATGACGGTCCATGGCTTTTGGGTACATTAATGCGGTTGTTGGATGTCGTAACTTCTTTGGTGGGCTGCTGTTGGGCATGAGTCTTTTTTGACATTCTCCATTTTTTTAATCCGTGCAAAAGCGTGTGGTGCTTGGAGCGACAAACTTTACATCGTTCGCGGCTTTGGCAGTCATTTAGACAATGGGAATGTGCAAGGCAATTTGTACAATATTTAAATTTGCGAACAATTCCCATTCGTTTTTTAACGGTAAGGCGACGGAATCGGAAGCATTTCCTTAAGGGGTGATCCTTCATGCAGAATTTGCAATCCTTGGATTTGTGCCCACGTCTGGATGATGTTGTTTCTAATTGTCTGTCGGGGTTTTCTGTTGCATCACGATTGGTACGTAGTCGTCTGGGTGGGGTTGACATTATAGGCTGTGGAATGGGAAAAAGTTAGTTAGGTGTTGGGTTAGGAAGTAATACTAATTTAACGATAGGTCTTTTAATCAGACCGCTGGTAGTGCGCACTTCTGCTACTCGAACTTTAGAGTCCGACCCGGGTATGACCCTTTCGATACGTCCTAAAAGCCATTGGTTTGGGGGAAGATTATCCTTTCGAATAACTACGAGGTCGCCGACTGAAAAGTTACGTTGAGGTGATTGCCATTTGGTTCTTCTATGGAGTTCTTTTAAGTACTCTTCTTTCCATCGTATTGCCAACTGATGATGAAGAATTTTTAGTTTTTGCCATCGGTTACAGTAAGTCAAGGATTGTTGAGAGCAGTCAGGTTCTGCTGGTGCTAAGAGTGGGGTCCCTATTATGAAGTGTCCGGGTGTAAGCGCACACAAATCGGACGGGTTTTCGCTCATTGGGCTTAGTGGGCGTGAGTTTAGACATGCTTCTATACGAGCGAGCAATGTATAAAATTCTTCATATGTAAAAGAATGTGATTGGCCAACTTTCTTAAAATGAGCTTTGAAACTCTTTACCCCGGCCTCCCAAAGACCTCCCATATGAGGTGCACCCGGGGGGATAAAGTGCCATTCGATATGTTGGAATGCATATTGTGTAATTATCTGCTGACGTATATGGTTTAAAACTTGCTTCTGATCTGCTGAAAGAATGTTAGCCGCGCCAACAAAGGCGGTACCGTTATCAGAATATATAGCTTTAGGGGTGCCTCGCCGAGAAAAGAAGCGTGCAAATGCAGCTAAGAAGGCTTGGGTTGAAATATCACTGGTCATTTCCAGGTGGATTGCCTTAGTTGCGAAACACACAAAAATCAAAACGTAGCCCTTTGTTAGTTTAATACCCCGACCTACATATGACTTGACGTCGAATGGGCCGGCAAAGTCGACTCCTGTTGTTGTAAATGGTCGAGACAGAACGGTCCTTTCCGGAGGCAATGCGGCCATTATTTGTTGACTGATCTTGTGTCTCTCGATAACACAAGTTTTACAATTAAAAATTACCGTTTTGATCAAATTCTTTAACTTTGGTACCCAGAATTCCATGCGCATTAATCGTAACATTAGACTGTTAGAGCCATGTAATGAATATTTATGGACAAACTCAAGATATAGACGAGTAAATCTCGCACCATAAGGGAGTAACTTTGGGTACTTCTCCTCGTAGGAAAGCACAGGGGATTTCGCAAGCCTACCATTGACACGCAAGAAGCCGTCCGAATAAATAAACGGATTGAGGGTAAGGATGCTGCTTTTCCGTGGTAAAGCAACATGTTTGGAAAGACAATTGTATTCCGAGAAATATGTTTTTTGGCATACGATTATAAGTCGTGCCTTAACGAACTTTAATTCTGCGTGGCCCAATTCAGGGGTCATATATGTCGTTGTACGTCTATGATCTGGATGGGTCAAGTGAAAGAAACGAAAGATATAGCAGATAATTCTGATGGCTTTGGAAAAATTTGAAAAACGTGTCAATATATCATCATCGATTTGATTGAAATGTGTCTTAACAGGTCGAATCTCTTCTTCAGTTAGATAATTCTGCGGACGTAATGGCCATTGAGTGGAAGAAAGACAAAGCCAAGATGGACCTTTCCACCATAAATCACTTGTGCTGAGTTCGATTGCGGTCGTTCCGCGAGAGGCTAAATCAGCGGGATTATCATGGGATTGAACATGTGCCCAATTGCAGTTACCTACTTTCTCATTTATAGACGCGACTCGATTCGCTACAAAGGTCTTCCACTGGAAAGGGGGCTTTTGAAGCCAAGCCAATACAATTGTCGAATCTGTCCATAGAAAAAGACGATGGTTGTCAATTTTTAATTGGGCCTGCACATTGCTAACAAGCTTTGCCATGAGCTCTGCACCACAGAGTTCTTTTCGTGGCAGGGTTACGAACTTAATTGGGGCCACTTTAGATTTGGCAGTTAGTAGGTGGGTCCGAATATCCCCATTTGGTAGTTCCACCCTGATATACAGGGTGGCAGCGTACGCCTTCTCAGAGGCATCGCAGAAACCATGCAGTTCTATTTGAAACGAGGGGTGGTAGTCAACAAAGCGAGGTATACGAATTTTTTCTAAATTAGGAATATCTTCCATAAATTTTTGCCATTTAATTAATGTGTCAGGCGTAATATGCTCGTCCCAATCAGTTTTGTCCTTCCAGATCTGTTGCATTAGGATTTTTGCAACAACTATCTTCGGGGCTAGCCAACCTGCTGGGTCATATAAATGAGCTATTTCAGATAAGACACTTCTTTTTGTTGTATCGTTAGACTTTCTTTGTTTACCTGGGATGAAATAGAAGCAGTCGCTACCGGCATTCCATCGCAAACCAAGTGTTTTTGTTGTACTTGAATCTGATAATTTCAGAAAACCAGAGTTTAACAAAAAATCTTGGGGTATGTCTTGTAGCAAAGACTCGTGGTTTGCTGTCCATTTCTTTAAAGGAAACCCAGCAGAGTCTAGAACTGTCACAAGATCTTTTCTAGTTTTGAGAGCAGTTGGGAGATCGTGTGATCCACCCAGGACATCATCGACATACATAAAGTTCCGTAAAATGTTCGAAACAGCGGGGAATTCTGGCTGACATTGTTCGGCTAATTCGAGCAATGTTCTTATGGCCAGATAGGGGGCACAGTTGACACCGAATGTAACTGTGTTCAATTCGTAGTCATTGATGTCGCTGTGGGTATGGTTTCGGAATAAAATCCGCTGAAATGGGGTATGCTCGGGGTTTACGAGAATCTGACGATACATTTTCTCGATATCTGCGTTAAATAGGTATTTGTAAAGACGCCAACGCAAAAGAAGTATGGTTAAATCAGCTTGTAAAGCAGGTCCGGGATATAAAACGTCGTTGAGACTTTTACCATTGGACGATGCATTTGACGCGTTAAAGACTACTCGTAGTTTAGTAGTAGTACTTTCAGGCTTCAAAACTGCGTGATGGGGTAGATAGAATGTAGTAGTACAGTTTGAGCCGTTGGGGGTAACTTTTGTCATATGACCGAGGGTTAAATACTCCTCGATGACGTTGTCGTAATTTGTTTTAATAACTGGGTTCTTGCTTAATCTGGTTTCGTTTCTAAGAAACTGAGATAAGGCGTTTTTACGCGATTCGCCTAGCTGAATATATTGGGGAAATTCCTTCTTGAAAGGGAGAGATACAACAAAGCGACCTTGGTCGTTTCGAAATGTTGTATTCTTATATAAATTTTCACAGAAGAGGTCGTCATCAGACATAGGGGCTGTTTCGGACACTTCTTCCAGTTCCCAAAAACGCTTTAATTGATCGTTTAATGAGATTTCATTGAAAAATGACGAAACGGTGGGACTCGGGGTACGGGTTGTCACCCGTCCTGTGACTATCCAACCAAAAGCTGTTTGCTGAGCCACCAACTTTTGGTCTGGTGCCCATCGGACACCATTAAATAGTATTCGGGGGTAAACGTCTCCCCCAAGGAGAACGTCAATACGAGAATTATTTTGGGCAGAATCGGCAATTTGCAGATCACTAAAGTTGGCCTGTATTGCGGGAAGAGTAGATTGGTTCGCAAGTTGACCAGTGAGTTTTTTCACAACATACATATCAACTTCTATTCTAAAATTACAATCAAGGGGAGATCCTATTGATAGAGCACACACCCTGCTCGACATGGCTGTTAATGTTCCATTGAGTCCAATAACACCCGTTTGGGAACATTTTGTAGGCAGATTCAACTTCCTTTGAAGTGTTTTCGATATAAATGACGCTTCGGATGCAGGGTCTATTAAAGCCCGGACAGTAAACTTATTGTTTCCAATAAGAACGTCTATAGAAGCAGTACCGAGAATGACAGACGAAAAAGTAGCGGACTGTATTTGAGTAGAGAAGGCATGTCGTAATGCGGCACTAGCAGAAGTAGACGGAAGCACATTTGACGGCTGCTGGTCAAAGGATTGAGGTACATTGGAAGGGAAGTGTGGCGAAGGTAGAAGTGAAGAGTCTCCAGAATTGCATGCACTTACGACCTGATCAGATTTCGCTGTGTCACAAGACCGATGAAGAAGGGAGTGGTGCTTTTTACGGCACAGGGAGCATAAAAACGAACTTTTGCAATTTTTGAATTCATGCGAAGTTGCTAAACAATTGGTGCACCGTTTAAGTGTTTTCACCGTCGTTAGGCGCTTTTCCACCGACATCTTTAGAAATTCAGCGCATAAGCGAAGGGGGTGCGAGTCTGCACAAAGAGGACACGTTTTTGAATTATTCGATATTTTATTGTGGTAGGTATTAAGGTTTTTTACTTCGCGGGAGTGATTGCCAGAAACATTCTTGTGCCCGGAAGATTTTGTGTTATTTTCATGAGGGGTTGGTGGAGATCTGATATCGGCAACAGATTCCAGGGTATGATAACGTGAATTAAGAAAACAATCCATTTCTTTCCACGTTGGTAACTTGGACTTATTTTGAATTGACTGTTCCCAGAGATGCAGAGTAAGGCTGGGAAGGCAGGTCGAGCACAGATAAACAAATATCATATCCCAGTTTCCGGTATCTATCTTAAGTAAAGATAGATTGGCGACACAATCATTTATAGTGCGCTGCAATGTTTTTATGCTAGGGCCTGATTCTTTAGTTATAGGGTTAAGATTGAACAATGTCTTCAGCTGAGCGTTGATGAGCACTCTTGTATTCTCATACCGCTCAACGAGATTCTTCCATGCCATCTCGAAGCCTTCGTTTGTAAGGGGGCATGTTTTAAGAATCGCTCGAGCTTCACCCTGTGTTTTCTTAAGGAGGTGGCAAAGTTTTTCGACTGGGGTGAGACGGGCATTGTTTTTGTACAATGCAGAAAACATGTCGCGGAAGGATGGCCACGATGCATAGTCTCCACAGAAAATTTCTGTGTCGCAAGGGGGTAGGGAAATGTTAGGGCTATGAAGAGCAGAGCTCAAAGTGGCGTCGGGCCGTTCGGGGTCTTTAACTTGTCAACCAATTCATTGGCCTTTGACAAGGTTTTTAAGTGAGCGTCGAAAGCTGCATAAAATTTGCCTTTTATGGTTACTAGATCTACGTCCTTTTTTTGGGACTGAAGTTTTGAAAGAAGTAAATCGTAGGCAGAGCGAAGGACATTCCATAGGTGGATGACTTCATCCTTGTATACCTCTAGAGTATAAACAGAATGGTCCTTTTCAGGAATGGAAAAAAATTCATTCTGAAATTCTACAACCCTGTCTGTTGCTCGAATAAAATTATCCAATTCAGACATTATATCAAATTAGAGCACGTTACACAATATATAATAGATACACGGACTACAATGGTAATTATTGACCAAGTTGTCAAAAAAATCACTAAAAATATTAGATCTAACTGATGCCGTAGTTAAATTGCCGATTGTAAGATAAAACTAACCGATCAAATTAACAAATCTTAAAAATTTGGTAAAATTTAACGCTAGATCTATTTTGATACGGGTCACTGTGTACCACTGATATTCTAAAATAAGAAAACGAGTTGAAAGTGTATTAAGATGAGCCGAGACAAATTTAACTAATTTTGTCAACAAATCAAAACCAGAATAATAGTGAAAGACAACCAACAGTACTTATAGAGGGGAAAAATCTAATTTATTTTATACCAATTCAGTAAACTAAAAAAAAATTATTCAATTGACTTTCTGAGTTTTATAGCAGTGCAAGTGTTATGGGTTAATAGCGTATCAGATCTTATAAATAATCAACAACAAAATTGTCCTCAGTAATTTGGTGACCCAATCACACCCTTATCCGATATTAAAATTTAATTTTCGACAAAGATTATAATTGCGAGAACATTCGCTGTATTGAAAATTCCATATGCACGTATAAATTTCGTTGGGCAATAGTTAGCACTTTTTTCGAGTTAGCACTTTTTTCCGAGTTAGCACCTTTATTTGTAATTGAATTGTAATTATTCTAAAAGCAGGTTCGTTTCACTGTTATAAGCAAGGGTTTAAGCCAATCTCTTATACGGATGGCTCGAATCACACACAATAGTAAGCGATTAGTTCTTCATATGCATTGCACCAATGGACTTTTAGCTTAGCAATGCCGATGTTGTGAGTTTGAGGTTGCAATCAGATCGCTATTTCGAACCGGTCTGTCGGAGGTGAGTATTAGGTCGTAGTTAGATCAATGTTTGCCCAAGTAAGGTTGTAGTGTGTTATGCTCACTGCAATGGATGCTGCGATCGTTTATGTTCGATCGTTACAACAAAGAGCGAATTGTTCTAATGTAGATCATGAACTTCTTACATTCAACAAGTGCGTTGTAAGATCGATCATACAAGTCCTAAACTGGTAACACAAGATAAGAGAATAGCTTGTAGCTAACGCGAAGCTAGGTATATTGATCGAACACAACAAGTCTTTTCGGTAACACACAAGCGCGAAAGCGAACACAAAAAACATGCGGTTTTTTGTGATCGATCGAACATAAAACAAATTGTGGATTTTATTGTTAAGAACGGGGGAAATTTTTATCCGCGATCACCAAACCAATAGCTTTTACCGTTCGAGAAAAAAATGTATTGCACTATATGAGAACATACCTTTTCTCCAGCTTACTTGCTTTTTGATTTTATTTATCCACAGGTACTTCTCTTTAGACACGATATATAATATTTTAACCAAATATGATGATGGTACAATGATCGACGGGGTTTTCAAAATAATCAGGAGGGTTAAACGGAGACTTCAAATCAACCAGGTAATTTGGCAGGAGTCCTTAAACCAGCCGCAAAAATCTGGAAAATATATTATCCCCTTGGATTAGAATATCTGCCTATCCGGTTCGAGTGGACCAAAAATGAATATGCGGGGGTTGGCTAGAGCAGATATTCTCCAAGAGAAGGATATGGGGGGAAAAAATGGGGGTATAAGTAATGGGGGAAAAAAAATATAACGGCTGGTTATATCACCTTATTTGGCCTTTGTGGGAGGAATAAAATACCGCGTTGATTTTAGTCACAACTTTATTGTTCGCTTGGGTAAAGAATACTGACCTGAGCGAAGATGGTAAAATACGTTAAAAGCATTAAATTAGGGTCGAACTCGACAGCTGAATTCGAGAGCGAGCTTTCGGCCAATAGTGCAACGGGAGGTTGAACTATGACTCAAATTGAGTTAAGGGACGGTAACGTAGTTCGGGCATAAACAGTATTGATGTAGAAAAGTCATAACAAAAATATTGTCTGAACTTTTCCTATACCACAATTATTATATTAAGTATATATGCAATATCGGGACCGGCCGTGGCATAGTGGTTAGAACACGCGACTACCATGCGGGAGATCGCAGGTTCAAACCTGGCTCCAGTCATCTTAAAAGAAAAAAAGTAAATACAATTTTCTTTCATTGTCGGCTCCCCTCGAATGTTGTTTGACAGCAACTTCGCAGTATTAAGCGTCGATTCAATCGTCGTGTCTAGTAAGAGCTTCTCAAAACAGTGACGTTCGCATTCGTCGATAAATAAGTAGGTGCCGTTAGTTGTGAATCTAAAAATAGAAAGCGTGTTAATTCACAACAACGCGAGAAGCTATCCCATACCTCATTCATGGGGTGCAAAGGGAAATTAAGTTTTTTTTTTTATATATGCAATATCTAACATTATTTATAGAGACGTTTTTAGTTCCTTTCACATCACTACACCACACACTTGGGAACCCTTTCTCTTTACTTTTTCCACCAAGTAGCCCCAAAATGCAATTACATCGTTAAGGAAAAGTACCGCAAGTTATAAATAAATAACTGTAGTCGAGATATCCCAAAAAAACCCATAACAAAATACTTGAAGGCATTTTCCTCAATAGCGACGAGTGCAATGCAGTGGTTGAGCGAGGGGTTTTCTTGCGCTATCAGTTTCTCATGGTGGTTAACAGCATCTCAAGGAAACTGAAAGCAACAAAAAAAACGAGTATCGTTTACCTCCTTCTCCTCTTCCCCAGGAAGGGAAGTTTATGTGGGCCAAACAGCAGAATGAACATAAAAACCAAAATGCTGAAAGGAAATTTAAGATTCGGTCGTTCATGTGATGAAGACAACAACAAAAAACAACAACAAATGAAAATAATAGCAAAGCAGCACCAATATTTTGCCTGTTACGGCGACAAAAACACCCGTCATACAATATCGAAAGAAGCGCGCAAAGTACTCGTAACTCGTACTCGTCCACGTATTTGTTTGGTTCATTTTCATTTTCTCCAGTTGATACATTATTTTCGGAGCAAAATTTATGGTCAATACAATCATAAAAACCGTTTGGAAGGCACTTGTGAACAAAAAGTATCGCCCACCACCACCACCACCATCAAGCGGCAACTG
The DNA here is from genome assembly GCA_964034835.1 of Muscina levida. NCBI lineage: Eukaryota > Metazoa > Arthropoda > Insecta > Diptera > Muscidae > Muscina > Muscina levida. The sequence goes on along the minus strand of OZ035883.1, from coordinate 26,019,779 downwards.
CAGTGAGAAGCACTGAGTGTGGTGTGGAGCAGAACGGCGCTCTGTGAATGCTTTATGGTGTATCTCAGTTCAGTAAAATGTGGGCCTTTGGGGCATTTATAAAATTAGACATTACAGCAGTTCGTTTTTGGAAGATGGCTGCTGATGGTCCAACAACGACGTACGGCATTGAAGTACTAAATGTATACCAGTAGGTATGTTTATGTGTGTATGATATGCCCTGTTAGTCCGTCCACCCATTTATTGGTTGCCGAGAGTTTGTTGTACTGTGAAGAATTTATGGCAATTGGCTGTTGGTGATTTGAAAATGCTCAAAGGCAAATCACAGAGTGCTGCTGCCGCTGCTGTTGGATTGCTTATGGCCGTTATTTTATTCATTTCCCAATTCTATGATGGCCCAACTGCACTGAGATGTGAAAATGGACAAGTAAACGATCACGACCAGAGGGGCTGCCAAAGAGTTTTGCGAGAGCTGAAGGTGGTGGTGTTGGTGGTTAGTAGGCTTGAAAGTGACACAGAATAAATCGTACGACGGTGTGTATATCTAATTTATATTCATATTTGTATTGTTTACACAATTGAAGGTGGGAAATTTCTTAAAATTGCAATGAAGGTAGGTAGGTGTAGTTACCCTGTGGGAATGATTGATTAAAACGTAAATAAGTAGAGATATGCAAGGTAATTGGAAAAGGATGAATGGCAAAGGTCGCTTTTAGGAAATATCAGTACTTTATTTTTAGTTTAATTGATGCTAGTGATAATCGTCATATAAGAAAAAGGCACACAAGAATTTTTGACTACTTCTTTAGACAGTTTAATGCAATTAATATAATAAAATTTATATACTATTGGATGGTAGATCCCTCAAAGATGTGAAAGATGTTAAGAACAGTTGAAATCTAATAACGATTGGTTAATTACTTTGACCTCTGAAATATTTAAATGTAAAGGGCCAGATTTTTCCGGACAAAAGATTATTATATATTATTGTAAGAATTGCTAGAATGGATCAGCAGTGTCGTCCATGATTTGATGAAAACTTACTTATTGAAAGGCATATATTCTAAAGGCAAAATTTTTTTTTACGCTTAACTGGAAGTAACACTTCGTTCAATAATGTGTGTGACTAATTAATTAAAACACATTTTTTTTGCCAAAAATCGTTTTTATTCATCAACATAGTCCCCTTTTAGGGAGATACAATCATTCCAACGCTTTTCCAATCTTTCGATACCGCCTTTGTAAAACGATTTTTCTTTGCCTTCAAAATAGGCGTTGGTTTCGGCGATTACTTCACCATTTGAGCGAAATCTCTTACCACGGAGTATCTTTTTGAGGTCTGAAAAGAGCCAGTAGTCGCTGGGGGCCAAATCTGGAGAATACGCTGGATGGGGAAGCAATTCGAAGCCCGATTCGTTAAATTTTGCCATCGATTTCGTTTCTTTGCGATTTCGTCTTTCTAACGCTCCAATAACACTATATAATAGTCGCTGTTGATGGTCTGCCCCTTCTGTAGATAGTCGATGAATATTATTCCATGCGCATCCCAAAATACAGACGCCATAACTATGCCAGCCAACTGCTGCGTCTTTGGTCATTTTGGGCGGCTTTCACCGGCTGCATGGCACTCAGCAGACTGCCGATTTGACTCTGGAGTGAAATGGTAGATCCATGTTTCATCCATTGTGATGTACCGACGCAAAACTCCGACTTATTGCGCGTAAACATGTCCAAACAGCTCTTTGATTCATTGATTCGTTGTTGTTTTTGCTCTGGTGTGAGCAAACGCGGCACCTATTAGGAAACACCTTTTTCATACCCAAATGTTCGTGTATTATGGTGTGTACACTGCCTGCTGATATCTTTAGAATGTCAGCAATCTCCCTCACTTTCACGGTTTTACGGTCGGACATAATGATTTTCAGTGTTTTTTCAACGTTTTCCGGAATAACAGCGTCATTTGGCCTTCCAGTAGATGAAATGTCATCGGTGTCTGTAAGACCACGTTTGAATTAGGCATACCAATAACAAATGCTTGTTTTTGATGGAGCAGAGTCCGAATAATGTTTTTCAAGCCATTCCTGGCATTGAACACTTATTTTTTTTTTCATTAAAAAACAATGATAAATCAGCACACGGAATTGCTTTGAATTCATTTTTTTTAAACTCAAAAGTAGCGTCACTTAAAGCACTGTAACTTGTAAACAAATGGTCGGATTAACATATGATTTTGACAGTAAGCCTAAAAAGGTTGCCACTTTCGAAACAAATATTGATTTAGTACTAGTGCCGCCATCTATGTGTCAGTCACATACATTATCGATCGAAGTGTTAAATATGTGGAGGCACTATTTTCACACTTTAACTCGGTGTCCTGCTCATAATTAATATCCGATTAGAACAAAACCTAATTTACAACCTAGAAAAGTTATAAGAAAGTCGTCTGTAAAAAATAAGCCAAATCTGTGAAGGTCGCCCCTATACGATGCTTACTAACTACAAATCGTTATTAAATTATTATGGCATCTAACGTGACAAAACAAATGATGCCGTACTTCTTCATTTTAAGGCTACTTTCACGTGCAGTTCTCATATTTGAGTCCTAAAATCATGTATTGTAGTGTGTAAGGCCCGATCAGGTTAGATAACAATGGCTTTAGTTTTTTTACATATCACACTCGTCAGGACCCGCTTTACTATGGGTAAAAGACTGTTCTAGCTGCACGTGGAGCACACACTTCGATCACATTTTTTTCAACACTCTGTACGCTTCGATTCCAATCATTGGGCATGCACTTGTTAAGCCAAAACGTGGGTAGGAGCTAATGCACTCTCGTTATCAGCTCCTCGCCACCGGACTTGAACACCGGACAGCCGCTATATTGCTCTTCTTACCTCGGTTTGACTTGGTGGTGGTGGTAATAATTGGCGTGATAGCTTCACATGCGGTGCAATCTGGAGCCTGCAGTTGCTGGAAATGTTCTCTCTATATATGCAGCATACTCTGCGTATCTGTAACCTAATTTCCATCCTTGTTCTTACAGGAGGGGGAGCCCATACGGTAGGCTTTTGCTTTAAATTTCTGGTAAAATTTGCAGACTTCATCTCTATCGATCTACATCCTCGTTCTTCCGTTCCTTCATCTTTTTTTCGCTTAAATAGCTATTTCGCCTTTTTTACAGTCTCCTTGTGCCGTTCCCTAACAACCCGGGTTAAAAATGGCTTAGCGTTGCCCTATAAGCAGCATCCTGTACCTCAGACGCTACGGGACATTCTTCATCCTACCAGGATTCGTCTGAGCGCCGTTTTTCATATCCAAGCACGGCTGTTGCTACCATTGTGTATCGGGAACGGCAGAATTATAGGCTTTGTTCCGTAGCTGTTGGGAGAGCTGGTATGAGTAGGCAGTGGCTATCTCTGGGGTTTGCAGCTTTCCCATATTTAGCTTTATTTATATTTGGTTATGTGGATATCTCGCTCTACTCAAACTTGTGCGCACCTGAGCTGCAACCAGATAATGAGCCGAGCCAATATTAGCACCACGGATCACGCGCACGTCCATGACACTAAATGCATGCCTGCTATCGATTTCCACATGATCAATTTGATTTTTGGTGTTTTGATGGAGTAGAGCCAAGATGCCTTGTGAATATCTTTATGCTGGAATCTGGTTTCACTCACTACCATGTTCCTTTCCATAGCGAAGCTAACCAGCCTAAACCCGTTGTCTGTCGTATGAAGGCTAAATTTACCGATCGATGGACCAAGAACAAAAAACTAATAATCGCCAATATATGGAAAATTTTTTTTACTTAAAATTTCAACACATAATATTAGATATTAACCAACTGACTCACTACAAGTAACACAACCCCCCCACCTAAATCATATCAGTAACATTTCCTAGTACACTTCAAAATTTGATATCCACCTTCAAGTTACAACACATTTTTGCTGGTCTGTTAAAATCACCAAATCACATGGGACAATGTCTCGTTAGCGATAAAGTATTTGTTTAATATCACTGTCGTCCCCCGTCTCCCACACAGACCAATATCCAAGTGTATCTAAATTACTGTAACCAAAAAAAAAACAACACATAAAACAAAAATCTGATACCCTGCAATTTTTAGTGAAACACAACACACACACACACATACAAAGGAATCAAATCACACAACCACACCATCAGTATCAGCATTACCGCTTAGAGACACTATCATCATTTGTAATGAAGATTTTCTGGTATCACCGTGAAAGTCTGTATCCTGCTGGTGGTGTCCTTTTCTTTTTCTAGTCATGTGCTCTGTTGTTGTGGTTGTTGTTTTTATTTTTCACATCTTCTTTGTGAAATTCGAGTATGCAAACGAGCTGTGTGCATCGAACGTCCGTCCAACCGACAGCTCAATAATGATTTCCTTGGTGGATTCGATTTGTGATGTCTCAAAGCTCATTTCTCTCTTGTTGCCAGGAAAAGAGAAATGCAATTTTCCTATTGTAAGCAGAACAAGGGAACAACCGAATGTACGAACGAATCCTTTACCCGTTTGTACATCTACCAAGTGTAGAAATAGCAGCAGCAGCATCAATAGTGTTGGTGGCTGCAAAGGATGTTAGATAATACAAAAAGGAAATTATTGTGTTTTTACATGTTTAGTTATAACTTTTCAATACTCTCAAGTATTGGTTATTTGTAAATGATCCAAGCTGTGTTCACTGTGATAAAGTTTATTATTATGAACCAAAGATGAGTGTCGCCAGTGGAGCAAGGAATTGAAGCGGTGGTGGACATTAAAATGACACCGTAGAAATAAGAACAACAGTGGAGTGGCGAATTATGAAGTGGTTTTTCATTCGCAGCTGGTCATATTATTACTACAATAAAGATGATTGGACCATAAATCGTATATAATCCTATTTGGCACGGTATGATAAAAATAAAAAATAAAGGTTTTAGAAGTAAGAGTTTATTAGAAAATTCAGAGAATTTAATGACTTTTTGTCCAATAAAAGTCATAAGTTAAATTAGGTTCTTTAAACTAAAGTGTATTGGTGATACAATATCATGGTCAGTATACCGTCAGGTCGCCAAAATAATAAATGAACTTAAAAAAAATTGCCTTTTGGTACTATATATAACATACTAAAATAGATAATTTTCCAGAGAAAATTATTTTTTCGAGGTTTATTAACTAGCACTGCATTTAGTATTCAAATAACACTGTGAAACTTTTTATAGGCCATTGTTAGGGGGTGATAAATTCAAAATCAGGGTGAAGGTACTAGGCCTGTATAGTATAGGTTTGGCGTTCTCAGGCCCAACATGTGTTTATGACCTTTTATATTTTTGGTTTATCTTGATGTTTTTCGCTTAGTTTTTCAGCTTTAACTCCAATAGCATTGATGATTTTTCATTTCATTCTTAAGCAGAACTGTGTAGTACGACAAATCCTTTAGGGGTTTTGCTATAATGGCCTAGTACGTTCACCCCGACTGGGAAATCCAAAATAAATCCTCGATGTAAGCTATTTGTTGATATTGAATAGTTCCTGCTCTTAGTAAGGAGAAATTTTCCTCGCTCGGTCTCTTGTTCACAACGACTTTGCAAATTGTCCGCAATAATTTCTGGGTTTAAACCAGTGGTAGGCATGCCATAGCCTCGCGAGGACGAAAATTATCTTGTTTGGGATTTTTTCCCCCCAAACTAAAAACCTAAAACCCGCACTGCAATCCCTACCTAAGTTATAAGTCTCCGCTCGAGGTGGTTGAACTTATTTCGCTATTTGTTTCACATTCATATTTGTTTACCAAATATCGAATGATGAAACAGTTATCCCTTCTTGTGTTGGGAGAACAACAACAACAACAAACCATTGCCTAACATATGAATGCATATGTTTGTGCGAATGTGCATTCTCTGCTGTTGCTGTCGCTGACCAACAACAGATCGTTTTGTCGCTGCAGTCAACGTCGTCATAGCGAACATCTGCATAAACACAGTTGATGTTTTTGCTAAACACCTACATGGTGACATTATTAGAAAAGTTTTAAAGTGATGCAGAAGTCCCCGCGGACATTATATAGAATAAAAAGAAGTGTTTAATAAAATAAAAAATGATCGCGAAGATCTTTAATAAATGAACTTGAATTTATAATTAAAAAATATAAAAACAAAAAGTGTTTCATTGGGCTGCTGGTCATGGGGATCAGAGCCACAAGTGAATAAATCTCCTACATAAAATTGGTGCCGAAACCCGGGATCTGTCCGTGCTGACGTTAATCCCTGTGCTGTTGTTACTGCCTGTGCTGCTGCCTGCTGTTAATCATCTTCAATATCGCGAAGATAGCTTTGCCGTCGAGCCTACGGCATCATCATCATTATAAAACCCTGTGACGAATTTCTAGCTAAATTCAAAGGGAAAATGGAGTCAATTGCTGCGGCGATTGAGGACCAGAAGAAGACTCTTCAACACATCGAACGTGTAGCCACAATCTTCAACGCGAAACCTAGAGAGGCGAAAACTAAAGGTTATGTCCAGACGTTATTGGAGGATTTGGAGAATAACTTCAAGGGATTCAAAGATGGGCACGAACAAATCATGGAGATTGTTCGTGAGTCTTCAATAGCGGAAAATGAGGTTCCCTACTTAAGTACAGATACGTACTACAAATGCTACGATGCATATTTTTCATTAAAAACCGATCTACTCGATTTAATATTTTATTTTGATTCTCCACAGACTCCAACCGTTCACGCCAGCACCTTCTCAGCCACAAGCCGAAATGAATCATTCTGCGCTGGAGCCCGACTGCCGAAAATTGACCTGCCGACTTTCTCAGGGGAATACATGGACTGGATCTCCTACCGGGATATGTTTGTGTCGCTCGTGCATAGCAACAATGCCCTCACAAAAGTGCAAAAATACTTTTACTTGAAAAGTTCGTGCACCGGTACACCACTCAGCATGGTAAATGAATATCCAGCGGCAGATACTAGTTATGAATTGGCATGGAATGCTCTCGAGAAGAGATTTCATAACGAACGAAAGCTGGTAGAACAAATTTTGAAGCAGTTGTTTTCAATATCGCCCTCCGATGGGTCATTTAAATCAGTTAAAGTGCTACTGGACACAACAAGAACATGTTTGTCGCAACTAAAGTCGCTTAAAGTTGACATCTCTACCTGGGATTCAATTTTAATATATTTAACGACACAAAAGCTGGACATCCAAACTCGAAAAGAATGGGAACAGTCGCTGAAGGCGAGCACATCCATTCCACCTATGTCTGAAATGATGAGTTTCTTGGAGACCACTTTTAGGACATTAGAATCTATAGAAGAAGAAGGGATTCCACCTACTAATGTGCCAAATAAAGATTACCGTAAGAAGCCAACACGAGTAATACGGTCTCACACCGCGTCTACGGTACCAGATGACAACTGCCCTTGCTGCCACAAACGTCATCCTCTTTACAAGTGCTTCAGATTTACAGCTCTTTCTTCAGAGGAGAAGAAGACCTTCGTAAATCAGCACCGTTTATGCAGAAACTGTCTAAATACTGGTCATTTTCAATCCGCTTGTAAGCTGAATACAAAATGCCAGATTTGCCGTGGATCTCATCACACGATAATTCACAGCGCATTTTCGACCAGTAATATGGATCAAAATATTACTGCGAATCAAACTTTCCAGCCTCCTGCTACTACATCTACACCTGAAACAGCTACTGTAAGTACACATGTTTCTAATCTTCAAGATAAAAAATTAAATCCAGCCTTGCTGCCAACTGTAAAAGTTTTAATTAAAACAACAAATCGAATTTTTAACGTACGAGCTCTAGTGGATCAAGGGTCACAGCTTTCGTTTATATCAGAGGAGCTTTCTCAGCTGTTACCTGTTCCCAAATACAAAACACGCGTTGATGTTTCTGGTATTGGAGGAAATAGAGCCGTTACAATTAAAAAGTGTCTTCGATTCTCAATTAAATCAAATTATGATGAAAATTTTGAGCTGCCGATAAACACGCTGGTCGTGCCCAACGTGACGTCATATGCTCCGAGCAAATTTCATACAAATGCTATACCCGATCTCACTGAATATTTTCTTGCAGACCCCAATTACTTATCGTCTGGGAAAATAGATCTCTTGCTGGGAAACGACGTTTATGGCGACCTTCTCCTCCCTGGAGTCAAAAAGCTTCATAACAGCTTTTTACTGCAAGAAACGCATTTGGGTTGGATGATATCTGGCACCGTGAAATCACCGATGACGTCAGCAACAATTTCTACAAACGTTTGCACACTTGATGACCAACTCCGCCTGTTTTGGGAACAAGAGGAATTGCTCGACACCAAGCCATTAACGAATGAAGAAGAAGCATGTGAGAAATTGTTTGCAGAAACACACACTCGTGATGACAGCGGTAGATATACAGTTCACCTGCCGTTTAAGAGGACACTTCAAGGTCAAGAGCTGCCTACGTTTTCCTTTACGGACTACAATGCCTTAAAGAGATTAAAACAGTTGGAATCAACATTCTCTAAGAAGCCTATATTTGCTGAGGAATATCGAAAGTTTATGGATGAGTATGAAACTCTTCGCCATATGAAAAAGCTCGGTGAGTACCCTCAGTGTATACCCCAAAATGCCTACTTCTTTCCCCATCATGGTGTACTCAGAGAGAGTAGCACAACAACAAAGCTGCGAGTTGTTTTTGATGGCGGTAACAGAAGACCTCCTCAAACGTCTCTTAATGAAGAGTTATCAGCTGGACCTGCATTGCAAAACGATTTGCCTACAATTATAAACAGATGGAGAAGACATCGTATAGCTTTCACAGCTGATTTGGAGAAAATGTTTAGGCAGATAAAGGTCTGCTCTGATCATCAACATTACCAGTGCATACTCTGGAGAGATGCAAATGGCAAAATATGTATATATGCGTTACAAACTGTAACCTATGGCACTACCTCTGCGCCCTACTTAGCAATTCGTGTGCTACATCAGCTAGCAAAAGATGAAGAGAGCCGCTTTCCAGAAGCAACACAAATACTTTTGGCTGATACATATGTCGATGACGTCATATCTGGTACGGACACAGTAGAAGAAGCAGTAAGTCTACAAAAACAACTCTCAAATCTTTTGAAATCAGGTGGATTTCACTTGAGGAAATGGAGCTCGAATTCAACCCAGCTGTTGGCAAAGATTCCTCGAGAAGATCGTGAGATAAAAGATTTATTTGTTCTTCATCAACAAAATATGTCGAAAGCCCTTGGTATACAGTGGGATACCAACACAGACAACTACTGTTTTTCAATAAATTTTACATTTGCTAATATAATTACTAAAAGCAGTCTGCTTTCAGATGCCTCAAAATTGTTTGACCCCCTTGGTTGGTTGTCTCCTACGACTATATTGGCAAAAATTACATTTCAGCAGCTTTGGAAGCTAAAACTAGACTGGTATGACGTTCTACCTGAACAAATTCAGCATGACTGGGTCCAATTTAGAAGCAATTTAAAAACTTTAGAGCAAATACGCATTCCAAGATGGATTGGATATAGTCCTACAAGGTCAACAGTGGATTTGCATGCATTCAGCGATGCATCACAATCAGCATATGCAGCTGTAGTATACGCCCGTACAACAAACGAATCTGGTGAGATTTTAATCAACTTATTACAAGCTAAAACGAAAGTGGTTCCCCTGAAGAAAGAAACAATTCCCCGATTGGAATTATGTGCAGCTACACTTATGGCAAAACTCGTAGCCAAGGTCAAAACCAACGTGGATTTCAACATCAACAGCATCGTGTACTGGACTGATAGTACCATCGTTCTTGCGTGGCTGAGAAGTCGAAATACACGGTTGGAAGTCTTCGTGGCAAATAGAGTTGCACAAATACAACGATTAACTAAAGAAAATGAATGGAGATATGTACCCTCAAATGATAATCCTGCAGACTGCGCGTCGAGAGGACTTATTCCTGAAAAGCTTGTTCATCATTGCCTATGGTGGCAAGGGCCATCATGGCTAAAATCTTCTCCTGACAATTGGCCAACTTCCCCTACTGAAGTATCGCATCAAGAAGAAGAAACCAACAACAGCGTAGCTGTTCATCTCTCAAAAACTACGACGAAAACAGAGTATCCAGAAATAGTATTCAAATTCTCCAAATTATCAACACTAGTTCGTGTGACGTCATACATTTGGAGATTCTACACGAACATCAAAAAACAATTGAAATGCTCTGCGAAAGAAACGGGATTCTTAAAAACATCTGAATTGAATCATTCTCTACACCTACTCATCAAGCTAACACAAGAGGTGTCTTTTTATGATGAAATCAGCTGTCTACGAGCAGGGAAATACATTCCCCACCAAAGCAGCATCGCTAAATTATCACCATTCCTAGACGAAATGAATATTCTGCGAGTTGGAGGCAGAATATCGAACGCGCCCATTGCCTACGCGGCAAAGCACCCGATTTTACTAACCAAGCAAAATCCGCTCTCTTTTCTTATATTTTCAGAAGCTCATATGAAGACTTTTCATGGCAGCCTACAATTAATGCAGTCCTACGTCTCACGTCACTATTGGGTCATCTCTGCACGAAATATCGCCAAAAGAGTTCAACGTGGATGTATAGTATGCTTTAAGTACAAAGCACATAACTGCCAGCAGCTCATGGGTAATCTACCAGCTGTACGTCTTCAAGCAACGCGAGCTTTCAAGCATAGTGGAGTGGACTATGCTGGTCCCATCAACATTAAGGCTTCTTCGCTGCGAACTGCGTCCACAACAAAGGGTTACATATGCCTTTTCATCTGCATGTGTACCAAAGCCTTACATTTAGAAGCCGTAACCAGCCTCAACGTTGACGCTTTTCTCGCTGCTTTTCGCAGATTTACTGCTCGCCGTGGTCAGTGCACTGATTTGTACTCTGACTGTGGCACTAATTTTGTTGGCGCTAACAAAGAACTACAAGTTTTATATCAGCGCAACAAATCATCTCTACCTGAGCATCTTGCAGAAACACTGGCCAATCAAGGTACTACTTGGCACTTCATACCTCCCGCTTCACCCCACTTTGGCGGACTTTGGGAAGCTGGAGTGAAGTCTACTAAGCACCACTTACGCCGCATCATGAAAGACCGCATACTTACCTACGAGGAACTCAGCACTCTATTAGCACAAATTGAAAGCTGCCTAAACTCAAGGCCTTTGTGTCCCCTTTCGACCGATCCTGCTGACTTCGACGCCCTCACTCCTGCGCACTTCCTCATAGGCGAGGCTAGTAATTGCATCCCTGAGCAGAATCTTCTTGATTGCAACCTCGATCGCCTAAGTCGCTGGAAACTCATTGAACGCCTCAAGCAACATTTTTGGGATCGATGGAACAAAGAATATCTATGCCGCTTACAATCCCGTCCTAAGTGGAACAAGATAACAAACAACATAAAAGTTGGTGATTTGGTTTTGCTACTACACGAACGCAGCGTACCCGGACAATGGCCACTTGCTCGCGTAGAACACCTTCACCCCGGTCCTGACGGCTTAGTTCGAGTAGTCACCCTGTATTGCAACGGCAAGTACATCAAACGCCCAATATCTAAAATTTGCTATCTCCCCTCTAACGATGCGATACCCACAACTCAACCATCATAAGAACGACGTTCTTGGCGCGGGAGAATGTTTGGGATTTTTTCCCCCCAAACTAAAAACCTAAAACCCGCACTGCAATCCCTACCTAAGTTATAAGTCTCCGCTCGAGGTGGTTGAACTTATTTCGCTATTTGTTTCACATTCATATTTGTTTACCAAATATCGAATGATGAAACAGTTATCCCTTCTTGTGTTGGGAGAACAACAACAACAACAAACCATTGCCTAACATATGAATGCATATGTTTGTGCGAATGTGCATTCTCTGCTGTTGCTGTCGCTGACCAACAACAGATCGTTTTGTCGCTGCAGTCAACGTCGTCATAGCGAACATCTGCATAAACACAGTTGATGTTTTTGCTAAACACCTACATGGTGACATTATTAGAAAAGTTTTAAAGTGATGCAGAAGTCCCCGCGGACATTATATAGAATAAAAAGAAGTGTTTAATAAAATAAAAAATGATCGCGAAGATCTTTAATAAATGAACTTGAATTTATAATTAAAAAATATAAAAACAAAAAGTGTTTCATTGGGCTGCTGGTCATGGGGATCAGAGCCACAAGTGAATAAATCTCCTACATATCTAGTTTTTTTACACAGACTCGATCGGCAATTCACACTTACTCTAAAATTTTGCGCGATTCAAAACAGTCATCTGCTTGAGTGTAATGAAAGTACACCACACATGCTCCTTTCACATTCAACACAAAAACAGATACAAGTACAGACAGGAAACAATGTTCAATGAGTGTTGGGAGAGCTTGAGAGGACGATTTTCACGATTCAAATTACAACAGCACTTACGCTACCCAGCGTCAATATTAATCAATATTACCAAAGCATTCTGAGGCATTCAGGCATCATGTCTTCAAGGCCTTGCTTCCATATGCCTGAAAACAGACCTTCTCCTTCATTTCTGAAATATCCCGAGCACATGTTCACTCTATTCTTTGAAGACCCCTGCTTCAGGCCTTCTTTGAGAAGGGAGAATGAAGGTCTCCGATGATTTGTTATTCCACCATTTCGTGTGCATACACATTCCGTTTCCCTTCTCATAGAAGGCAAGAGAGAAGGCATGAAAAGAAGAGGCAACGAGGAAGGTGTTCGTGAGTTTTTCATAAAACAATATTTTCTGAAAACAATTAAAATGCATCTTCATTGACTCGACTGACTAACAATCGCGAGGTGGCGATTTAATACTATCGTTGAAAAAATTTGTGTAAGTATAAAGAGAAAAATATAGAAGTGGGACATATCTACAAATAAACTAAACAATGTGAGGTCACTTAAGAGGCCTTCCTAATCTAACGTTTGCCAAAATCCTTATTTGGCTGTGGCTACTGTGAATGTCGTTCCATGCTCCCTTCTCTGTAAAAACGAAGGCAAGAGGCAGATGTTTCTGTGTGCATTCATTGATCATACATGCTCCCTTCCCTTCTTTTTCTAAAAAAAAATAGAAATAGATTATGTTGACAACTGGCAGGGCGGATAGTTACTTCGATAGTTGCCAAACTATTGCCATCAGCACCCTTTGCTGTGCCTTCTCAACTCAATATCAAAACTTTTAGTGTTAAAAGCCTCAAGAAACCATCGGGAAGTACAGATATACCGATGCGAAAATGGTATCAACGAAGACCACATGTCTGCATAACCCACACAACCTCTTGTTTACTCATTTGTCCATCGGACAAAATTGCATAAAATTGTTTTTGGCAAAAGTGCCAACCCAGTGTACCTCCCGTGTATATTTTGCTCGTGATTGTTTTTGTTTAACTGTACACAATTATGAATTACTTTTCATTGTTCGGTTGAAGATCATTTCTATTACCGCTAATAGTTTTGTTTTTACAAGAGTTGTGTGAAGTGGATTATGTTGACAGCTGGCAGGACGGATAGCTATTTCGATAGTTACCAAACTTGCATCATCAGCAAACTTGTCAACTCATTATAATATTTTTGTTTTAATCAATATGAGCTTCCACAAGGATTACACCATACCAGAACCTGTCTTCGATCCGAACATCCCGGATATGTCCTACTATGATGATAACAATAATGCCCTAAACTTTGGGGAGGATGTAATCCTAATTTTCACGAGCGGTTCGAAATTAAAGGAAAGAGCGGGCTGTGGAATCTTTTCGGAAGAGTTGAATTTGCGACTATCATTGAGACTGCCAGACCACTGTATCATAGTTCAGGCGGAAATAGCGGCCATTAGAATAGCCGTAGAGAAAATTCGGTATCTTGGGATATGGAGCGGCAATATTTATATTCTTACTGATAGTAGAGCGGCTATCAGATCTCTAGAGAACGTGTACACCACTTTGAGAAATGTTCGAGAATGCCGGTCGTCACTGAAGGAGATAGCGAGACATTCGACGGTTACCCTTATATGGGTTCCAGGACATGGGGACATATATGAATACCAAAGGGCCGATACGTTGGCAAGGGCCGCCACAACCGTGAACTCGGGCGAAGTTTACGGTCTCTTTGGGATCCCTCTCACAACGGGGAAACAGCTCATTGCTAAATAGAGATGGGCGAGAAAACCCACTTGCCCGGCGACCAAACAAATTTGGCCTTCAATGGATATACATAGGACACGATTTGTGTTGAACTTGTCCAAAGTAAACTTGAGGAACATCATAGTTGTAATAATCGTTCACTGGCCGGTTGGTAAACACTCTTAGAGGCTGAAACTACCGTTCAACGATTTTTGTAGAAGCTGCAGGGCTGGCGAAGAAGAGGAGACTACGGAGCACTTTCTATGTCACTGCCCTGCTTTTGGTGACCTGAGATACGAAAAGCTTGGTCATCAGACACTTCTAGACAATGCCTGTCTATCAGAAGGTGATCTGCGGGACATCCATGCCTTTGTCAGAGCAATGAAATGGCTTGATAGCGACGTTGACCGAACAGAATAGCAACATTTGGTGCGAAAATTTTAAAATAGTATCTCCACGGGACTCATACCAGGACCCAAGTGAACTGTGTTGAACTTGGCTGCCGAATTAACCTAACCTAACCTTTATTAGCAAGTCTTTCTATTTTTTATGTATGCAGGCTTTTCGTAAGGCTTTCTTATAGGAAGGAACACTGAAAGCCCTTGCCTTTAAACTCACGGAGTGACAAAAAAGAATATCAGACGGTAAGGTATAAAAAGGACTATCAGATCCAACTGAAGCCCTTTGGACAAATAAAAGAAGGCCTTCATGACTTCAAGGTTTAAAAGATCAAATACTTTAAAAAATGACAGCGGCCAGACTTGAAAAAATGCTACAATTGCAACCAAGAGGCTCAGCAGCGGATCCGCTGCTTTTGAACCGAATTTTAATAAGTGACGACGTGCATGTCTGGCATAACTTATGCATTAATAAACTTAACTGCAGCATTTGAGCTGATAAACAAGTCCACTAAAAATTCTCCAACTAACCGATAAAAATTTACTAATTAGCTGGAATCATCAGTCTGAATTTCTTTAAAAATCTGTTGCCGAATTTTCGATTTTGTCCGACACACAATGCGAGTGATACAATGACTTTATTAAGAAGTCACTTAGGCGAGCCCCTAATTTCGGTCCTGACAACTGGTTTTTCTTTTTTTTTTTTTTTTGAGGCTAATTGAAGTTAAAGTCTCCATCTAAATGTTTTAAGCTTTTGAAGTCAACATCACTCGCGTAAATCACTGCATAATGGCGGCAAAGCTTGAAAGTGTTCATCCTTCCGTGTAGACCAGCTACAGCATAACGGCAGTTAATATTTGAATTCAGATATCTATATAAAGTAATTGTAGGCGACAAATTTTTCGGGTCATAATAAAGATTCTGATAGCCAACTAAATTTTAGATATTTTATTAAAAATTCTAAAAAATAATTCTAAACTAATCACAAATTTACCACATATACCTGCTGAAAGACAACCTTCGGCTTAATCGTTTTAATAAAATTAAATTCAAAAATTAAATGCCAGAGGTTATTCCCTTGGGTTGTAACAAAGATTTTGACATCCTATTCTATTTCATGCGTTGTGTTTTAAATAACAAAAAAATGTTCTAAATTAATCACTCGTTGGCACTTTCAAAGAAATTTTACGATATCTCCTCTTTTGGAAATCAATTACACTAATAATGTGTTGTAATTTATAACTGTACAAACCGCAAATAACAAATAGCCAATAGTTGATTCCCATAATTTACTGACACCCGAAACAATTCCCACCAAATTCCCTCAAGTCAAAAAGACTTAGCATAAATCACTTCAATAGAATTCGTTCTTCCATAAATGGCTGTCGCCGACGAATCCCTAAGTTTTTGCGTTCATCATCCAATTAACAGTTTCGTGTTACTTTTTATCGGAACTCAGCATAGGACGATAAAAAGCCTTACTACACCCCCTCACCCCCACCGTCCCTAACCAGCCTTTTTAACACTGCGGTGCGCTCATTTTAAAGATAATTCTAAATGTCTAAAATTGTGTGCGCAAACCTATATATATAAAAGTTTTTTTTTATTGTTGTCGTCCATGTTTAAGGAAATTATTTACAACATTTTTCAATTTAGCCAAGAAAAAGAAGAAAACATTTTGTCAAATATGTGTCCTTTAGAAAATTGAACAAATAGAAAACTCAACATATGGTCAAGAAATATCAATGATATAAGAAGAGAAACGGTAAACGACATTCGATAGTGTAAGTGAGTGTGTGTGTGTGGGTGTGTGGCAGGCGTATGTTATTACTTCGCGTCCCTTTTTCACTTTCTTCCCTTCCTCCTCAACACATGTCACACATTACACATGTGCTTAACTCTAACACTATTGTCCTGAAACAGCTTCCTTAACGGTGACGCAAAAAAGGGACATTGTTTAAAACCATTTGAAGTGAGAAGAAAACAAAAAAATATTGAGTTTAACGCAAAAAGAACCTTCTTCCTGTGTGTAGTTTAAGATAAGGACATCAGTGGTGGTGGGCTGAGAACACATAAGGCGACATGTTTTATAACAAATGCGCTGACAATATATGAGTCGGGCATATAGGGAACGCGGACATCGAAGACGACAACGACATATTATATCTGATACGTATGAAGAATGAGGGCTAACATGTTCCATATGTATACTACATACATACATTGATGTATACGGAAACAGCTTGGATAAAAGAAACTTGTTTATAGACGGTGCGAGGGTGGTATAATGAACTCATATGAATTAAATACATGATGTGTTCTTAACGGGCATAATTTATTGTTTTTTTTTTTTTAATACAGGAGCAGCAATTTTGGTTTTGTATAAGATGCGACAACAGGTGAGACGGATATACACGTACTTACTTTGGTTACTAGTTTATATCACTATGTCACTGTACTGGATTTTTTTTATTTTGTTGGCTTTTTCCTTACGAACTCTTTTATCGCCAAAACTGTTTCTAAGTAAAGCCATTGTATAGTCCGCTGAGTGTGCTGTATTACTGTTAAGATAAAACCGAAACTCACTTACATCACGGCTTTACTTCCGGGCAGCAAAATGTTAATTATTACGGTGCCGTACAGCTCGCCATGTACTCGTCATATGTTCTGTCCGAAGTACGAAACAATAGATCACAAAGATCAGCGTATATCTTTTAAGTCGTGACGGTTGTTTGGCAATCTCTTCGCGTTGTATATTTACGTTGTTTGTTGTATTTTGATCAACATTTGACGCCTCAATGCAAAAACGGCGAATCTTATAAAGCTGCAGTGCCTATTGACAGATGCATAAATAAATTCATGTCTGAGGGCTTTAATCTTTGAACGAGTTGTATCATGTTTGCCTTAAAACCAGTGGTAGGCATTACCGAACGCATGGACACAACAATATGGGTTGCTTGTGTGCGGTTGAACAAGAAGCGGCAGCGCCGTCGAATTGTACGCGGTGAAAATATTGTGCTCTCCCAACAGTAGTGCTATCCCAACAATCATTGAATATTGTTTCGCTCTCTCTTTGTGTTGAATGCGAAACAAGCTTGTGTGGTGTCGTTATCATAACACTCAAGCAGAGAGTTCTTCTTTTTCTTAATTGGCAGCCGCAACAGAAATTCATCTATCAGTAGCTACACGAAAGAAAATAATTCCAAGCGCATCGGCTCCTTTCTCTTTCCTTTGAGCTGCAGCATTTTCATCCATTCGTGCAACGTTTCCAAGCCATCGCATTCGCTCTATTTGAAAGCAATTGGCTACGTCGATATCGTTATACAGTTCATGGTTCAATCGACGACGGTAATGAGTCGTTAATAATAATGGGGCCAAATATTTTTCGAAGTATTTTTCTTCCGATGACTTGATTGATCTTCTTCTGCGTTGTAGAGCCTGACAGGTAGAATCAGTGTCTAGTAGACTTGTAACTAGATTTTGTAATCATTTATAACTAGACCCACTACTTCCGATTGCTTCTTAATACTTGAGCAGGTTGCAGTAACGTCCTGCAGTCATCAGCCAATGATATCTATATCATCGGCATATGCGAGCAGCACGTGACTTTTATTAAAATGGTACCAGTCATGTTTAATGCAGCTTTCCTCATGGTAATTCCCTT
Source organism: Muscina levida (assembly GCA_964034835.1). NCBI lineage: Eukaryota > Metazoa > Arthropoda > Insecta > Diptera > Muscidae > Muscina > Muscina levida. Next base: position 26,001,543 of record OZ035883.1, on the reverse strand, counting down.
TATGATGTTAAAGAGATGTCTAAAGCCTCGCTTGGTAGAAAATGGCTCTGTCAGATTTTTGCCCATATTCACTGAAGATATCGCGTCTGCCAGTGTCACCCCGCAAACTCGAGTCAGCAACGCAATGATACCAAACTCAGGCATAACATCTAGTAGTTTTTGTCGTATAGGACTATCGAATGCAGCTATGTAATCGACGAACAGTGTCGATCTACATTTCTTGGATCTCCTCCAGGATTTGTCGTAGTGTGTATATCTGGTCATTAGTGGATTTACCAGGTCTAAAGCCACACTGATAATGTCAGATCAGTTTCGCTAAAATGGGCTTTAGTCTTTCACATAACACAATTAGCAGAACCTTGTGTGGGATAGGTAAGATAGTTTGTACACACAGTTGGACCGCCTTTCTTAAGCACTGGACATAGTTAGTTTTTAAAGCGTTCAATTGCCGTGATGATCTTGTTTTTGCTCGGTGGTGGACAATCTACTCCGTCGACAAAGATTGGTGTGAATTCGACACTTATGCTGCAGAGAACGGAAGTGTTTCCTCCATTTATGCAGCACACTTTGAGTGTCCGTGACCAGATTTCCATCTCTATCCTTACAGGCGGGGACCCTGTTACAAAACCTTAGCTTTTTACCTTTTGGTAGAACTTTCGGGCTTCAACCTTATCCCTGTAATTTTCGATATCCAGGATCTTTCTCTTCTTCCATAGATGCTTTTTCCATCTGAACTGGCGTTTCATCTACCTTCTCTTCTCATTAACGCATTGCCCCTGGCTACAACTTTGCAGCATCCTCCTCTGAAGACATTTCGCGACATTCATCATCGTACCAGGGCTTGTCTGAGAATTCGCAATATGCTGCCACTGTGCATCGGTTACATCACAACTAGGGGTGTTGGTTCGAAGTAATTGATTGTATTAGGCATTGGATATCTCGGTGGTATGCAGTTTTGATATGTCTAGCTTCCTTTGCGTTTGGTTATTAGCATGTTAAGCATTTTTAAGCCGAGTCAATACTTGCACCGCCTTGCCTTCCATCAATTACATTCAATTGCCTTGTGGATATCTTTATGCGGGAATCTGGTTTTACTTAATATCATGTTTCTTACCGACGCTAAGGTTTCCAGTATGAATCCGTTATCGGAGGTGTTGTTGTGCAAAATAAATTTCGCTACTGCTGAACCAAGGGCATCGTTATTTTAGCAATAAAATCTCCCAGAACAACTTTAATGTCATGTGTAGGGCAGCGGTTATTTATCTCCTCCAGGCGCACATACTATGCATCTGTAATTATCGTCTTTGTCTTCCGTCGGGACGTGTACACAATGTTAAAATATTTAGCCCGGATACGAATAGTGGCCAGATGGTAAGTCTCTTTCCGACTATGAATCCACATCCAAATTCGTACCTTTCTGCATTGCAGCTGTAAAAGATGTCACAGTTCTTTCGTCCTGTGCATCCCTGCTTTAAGGCGAGGAGTTCATTAGGCTACCGCGCCCGATCCTGGTTTCTTGGGGCTGCCAAAGCCACTTAGAGAGCCTCTGAATTAAGCTACTACTTCCTAAAACTCTTTGGTGGTAGCATGCCGTTTAGGTTACTCAACATTGCGCCTTCTCACATTAGCTACCACTGAACGGATGTGCAGTGACATTGTCCGGGGAATGCGTGAACTCTCGGACGTTGTGAGCTACTTGGAAACCTCCAAAGAGAGCTTCTAGTTAAACTGCATCATCAGATTTCAGAAATTGAGGGGTCGAATTAAGAGGACTGAAATCATCGGAGGTAGCATGCCATTATGCGATTCTGTTTCATATTTCTGAAATAAATTTGCAAATCAGCGGTTCCGAATACTTTTTTAAAAATTTTGGTGGGGGATCCCAGGTTCGACTCCTGGCTCTAGTCATTTACATTTTTCTTTCATTGCTGACCCCCTTGATGTTGTCGACAGCAACTTCGCAGTATAGGTGTCGAGTCAAGCGGCATGTATAGCAAAAGCTTCTAAAAAAGTGACGTTCGCATTCGTCGATAAACAAGTAGGTGCCGTTAGTTGGGAAGCTAAAAATAGAAATTGTGTTAATTCACAACAACGCGGGAAGCAATCCCATACCACATGCATGGGGTGTAACAAGAAATTATGTTTTAATTATATCCGCTTTTAAAATTCCTTTTGTTTAATTTTCCAATGGCTACTTTATTATTTAACATACACTCCTCGTTGCTGGCTCACTGGCAACCCAAAGAAAAGACAAGATGCCTCGTTGAGACAAATAGACATGGATGGGGTGGGTTTCTTAAAGTCTCATACATGATAGAACTACACAATTGATAGGCGTCCTTTTTTCATAGCTTTGAACTTTAAATGTGTCCCTGAATCCTTAGTAGTCTTCCTTGTTTAAACTTGGGAGGTTCATGGAAGAAACAGACACAACTGGAATACAAAATGTAATTTCCTTAATAACAAAACAGAAAAGTTTGACTTTCCGTTTTTCTGTTCTTTTATATGGATTTTCTCTTATGTCAGCAGCGTGGGTTTGCTTCTACTTGAGCATATATTAAAAGAAAACATATGTTAGGAAAAAATCAAATAAAAATTAAATAAATTTTACTTAACAAAGATGTGAAATGATACGGTGCCAGTGTAAGAAGGCGGTAGGGGTGCACAAATATAATTATGGCTTCTTTGTACGGCGACTATAGATTTAAAAGAAGAGTCAAATAAAAAAAAACTTTATTTCCCTTTACACCCCATGAATGAGGTATGGGATACTAACGGCACCTACTTGTTTATCGACGAATGCGAATGTCACTTTTTGAGAAGCTCTTACTAGACATGCCGATTGAATCGACACGTATACTGCAAAGTTGCTGTGAACAACATTCGAGGAGAGCCGACAATGAAAGAATTTTTTTTTTTTAGCCAAGAGTTGAACCTTTGATCTGCCGCATGGTAGTCGCGTGTTCCAACCACTATGCCACTCATATTAAAAATATAAAAAAGACATAAAAAACTTGATTTTAAATTATGTATAAGATAGCTACTTGCGTTATTGTAAATAACCATAACGGCACCTTCTCTTTATAAAAGAATGCAAACGTCAGCTGTTTGAGTAGCTTACATTTGACATGCCGATTGACTCCACACTATACTGCAAAGTTGCTGTCGGCAACAGCGTGGTGGCCGCCGATGAAATAAATGTAAATTACTGAGACGAGAATCGATTCCTGTGTCGGTATCAGAAAAAGAGAACTTTATCAAATGTGTTGCTTACAATGAAGAAAATTAACTTTTTTAAAGTGACGAAAGTCGTCCGTACATATGTGCCTTCTTAATATACACTTCTAGCGCTAACTACACAAGTATGACCTTTTAACCTCTAACCATCAATAATAAACTCGACTTTCATTAAGTCTTGAGTATCACTAACCAACGCAATCTGCATACATTGTTTCAATTACTTCAAGGGCAAACAATAATACCATCTATCACACGACCGCCGCAAACGACACATTCGGCAATCGCCACGAACGGCGAATGAGCGCGACGAACAACATCCAACTAAACACATTTAGGAAACGACATCACAAGGGAAAGTGTTTATCGATGCAATGTGATGCGATATAATTCTCATTACATCGAGATCTCCACTAACTTAAATGATCGAGCATTTTGCGTGGTAAATTTGTCGATTGCTAAGATGCTCTGCCCGATCTCCCCTGCCCTTCTCAGGGCAATAATTTATCGAAAGAAATATTCTTTTGCCTTATTTGACTTCGGTCTGTTGAACCAACTTTTGTTGGTTAACCCCAAATTCCATTGGTTTAACTCAACTAACGCCTGTTAAATCGGACTTCGATCTGTTGAATCGGACTTAGGTCTGTTAAATCGGACTTCGGTCTGTTGAATTGGACTTCGGTGTGTTGAATCGTACTTCGGTCTGTTGAATCGGACTTCGATCTGTTGAATAGAACTTCTGTCTGTTGAATCGGACTTAGGTCTGTTAATTCGGACTTCGATCTGTTAAATCAAACCTCGGTCTGTTAAATCAAACTTCGGTCTGTTGAATAGGACATCGGTCTGTTAAATTGGACTTCGGTCTGTTGAATCGATCTTCAGTCTGTTGAATAGGACTTCGGACTGTTGTATCGGACTTAGGTCTTCTGAATCGGACATCGGTCTGTTGAATCGGACTTAGGTCTATTGAATCAGACTTCGGTCTGCTAAATCGTACTTCGGTCTGTCAAATCGGACTTCGGTCTGGTGAATCGGACTTCGGTCTGTTGAAGTGGATTTCGGTCTGTTGAATAAAAATTATGTCTGTTGAATCGGACTTCGTTCAGTTTAATCGGTCTTCGGTCTGTTAAATTGGACTTCGGTCTGTTGAATCGGATTTCGGTCTGTTGAATTGGACTACGGTCTGTTGAATCGGACTTCAGTCTATTGTATCGGACTTCGATCTGTTGAATCGAACTTCGTTCAGTTTAATCGGTCTTCGGTCTGTTAAATTGGACTTCGGTCTGTTGAATCGGATTTCGGTCTGTTGAATTGGACTACGGTCTGTTGAATCGGACTTCAGTCTATTGAATCGGACTTCGATCTGTTGAATCGAACTTCTTTCTGTTGAATCGGTCTTCGGTCTGCTGAATCGGACTTAGGTCTATTGAATCGGACATGGGTCTGTTCAATCGGTCTTAGGTCTGTTAAATCGGACTTAGGTCTATTGAATCGGACTTTGTTCTGTTGAATTGGACTTCGGTCTGTTGAATCGGATTTCGGTCTGTTAATTCGGACTTAGGTCTGTTGAATGGTACTGCGGTCTATTGAATCGTACTTCGGTCTGTTTAATCAGAATTTGGACTGTTGAATCAGACTTCGGTCAGTAAAATCGGTCTTCGGTCAATTGAAGCGGACTTCGATCTGTTGAATCAGACTTCGGTCTCTTAAATCGGACTGCGGTCTGTTAAATATGACTTCGGTCTGTTGAATCGGACTTAGGTCTGTTGAATCGTACTTCGGACTGTTTAATCAGACTTTGGAGTGTTGAATCGGACTTCGGTCTGTTGAATCGGACTTCGGTATGTTGAATTGGACTTCGGTCTGTTAAATCGGACTTCGGTCTGTTGAATCCAACTCCGTTTGGTTATACCGACCCGTCGATTGCACAGATTTCGGTCTGGTACAAGAAGATACTCTTCGTTCCTGTAGCATTGTATTAGAAAATAGCACCGTGGCATTTGATACTAACACTCCGTAGGGTACGAGTATTAGTTCGGTCGCGAATTCGGAATTAATACAAAAACGAGTTGTAAAAGTCGATTCTCTGAAGAACGAGAGCCATCAACACGATCCAAACTGATTTCCGACGAATGCCAAATCATCTACACAACCATGAGCTACAAAACTCGATTTACAGAAGAACCCGAGTCATCAACACGATCCTGAGGTGCGGATACCAAACTGATTTACTGACAAAAGCCCAAGCATCGATATTTGCTGAAATTAACCTAAATACACGAAAAAACCCGAATCACCATGCCGGCCACGTATTTCTGTTATAAATCTAAACCATCGACAAAACCGAGTCATCAATCATCGCTTGCTGATATTAACCTAAAACCTGGCTAAAACCCGAATCACCAAGATGACAACGTAATGCTAATACTAATCCGACGAACCCGAATCATCGGTACGCTGCCGAGTTGCTGAATTATCGAAAGTACCCGAATTACTACGTGCCTGTGTACCGAAACGATCCTGACCTATCTGACCTCTTCAGTTTTGGGAGTATAGTATAACGTTCCCGATCTCCTCAAATAGACCGATTCTTAAAGTTCCCGAATATCTTAAATCAACACGAGTCCCGAAACCTGTCGTTGTAGTCTTAGGCCACATCAATACTCGCCGAGCGTATACTAAAAGCTCACGATCATCTAAAATCGGTCTGGGTACAAATTACCGGAGAGAACATCATCGCTATCACTGAATCCGAATCTCAATTGTTTTCGTATCTAAATACTTTATCCAGTAGATTAAAAGTTTGAATTACACTATCAATGAACATTACTGTTATTTTGATCTAGTCAGAGTTCTTAATGGTGTAAGGATTTTAGGGTCCTTATGGCGACGACTGAACTTACCTCAGCCGATGAAAAAACCACGTTACGCTTTGTGAAGAAATTAAGACATTGATAAGAAAAAACTATGAATGCATATTGGTTAAAATTTAATAGGAAAAATACCCTTAATGACTTGAATTGAAATTTGTTATATTTTTCAGCCTAGTATAATTATTATATTCCTGTTGCTGTTATTTCATTATCCGCACCTTCCCTTATTTTGTTGAACCAAATACTGCCACCGCTTTTGTGTTTTCAGCCAGTTTCCGTTGATGTAATAGAATTTATCGCTTGTAAAATGCTACAACCACCAACTAGTATAGTCGGTCGGTAGATGTTAATTTCTTTAATTATAAGACATTTTTGGTGTGAAATCTTAATTGTTTGGCATGACACACTTACGCCCACACCCACAGCCGCAAACACACACACACATCTACGCACGCAAACACACTTTCATGCTACATATACATTTAACTAAATGGGTGTAAGATTTGCTTAAGCCAGACATCAATGTCGGATGTTTGGGAAAAGTGCAAACAAATAAATGGAGATAAATGGGTGCACAAACACACACTCACACACACACTGACAAAAATAGGCAAAATTCTAATTAAGCACATAACACTCTGTCACTCACTCATTCAAACTCATGCACACACACACACACACAAACAACTGTGTTGAGGCCAACACAAATACAAACACATGCACTTATACTAACACTAACACACTTAAATGAATTAGACAAAACTCGGTTGTTGTCTTACAGTCATTAACTGCCTCCTGTCACTCACACTCTGGCAACCACATCCTTAGCTGACGCTACTGCTGCTGCTGCTATTCTATTTCAATTTGCCATTAAATTAAAGCGAGATGGTGAGTACTAGAGAGAGAATCTAACTAACTGTGCAAGTGTGTGTGTGTGTTGAAACAGACTCATAGACTGTATATTCAGAACGACGATATATTTGGTACTGTCAGCCGAGTGATGTATTTTATGGGCAATAAAATGTTCGCTCCTCTTTGAAAATTATTTGCGACAACTTGAAAAGTGCAATTGTCTGAAATAAATGATTGTTGGAGAAAAACGTTTTTCGGTTGTTTGTTTTTTTTCTGCTCTCTCGCTTTTTGTTTTCGCTAGTGAAAACTTTATATTCATTGTGGATGTTGTGTATGTGTTTTTGTATGTTCTCGAGAGAGTGTTTGTAATTTTCACAGAGCGTGTGTATGTGTGTAAAAATTATGGCCGTTGTAATTTGCTGTGCTGTGCAAGTGTTTGTGTATACGCTGCTGTTGTCGAAAACATAATAAAAATTTGTTTTAATTTATTTACAGTGAAAATTAACTGTAATTAAATGTGTTTGTTTTTCTAACAAAACTTGGTGTTACAAACAAGTTGATGTGGAAAAATCTATGCGTATCTATAGTTCTAATAATGTTGATTTTAATAATATGGAAGCGATAGATATTACAACTGAATGAAGAGTGAATAGTGTAATTGCCCTGTGCTAGTTTACAAACTTACACAGTACAACATTTTTCAGCTCATTGATTTGGGACTCAATACTGAGAACTGCACGTGAAAGTAGCCAAAAAAAAAAGAAGTTCTGCATCATTCGTTTTGTCAAGTTACATGCCATAATAATTTAATATCGATATAAAGTTAGTAAGTATCGTAAAGGGCAATTTGTCACGTTTAAGGCTAGATGATTCACATGATCACTTATGCTCCATGTGTTGGACTAAACAGAGTACGGAAGTGTTCCTTCCATATTTGGAGCACACTCAGCGTGTCCGTGGCTAGACTTCCATCTCTATCTTTACAGGTGAGGATTCCTAAACACCTCTTTCCCTGCGACATCTAATTCAGCTGATCATGTGGTAATTGATGGCAGGCATGAATCTAGTGTCATGGACGTGCGTGTGATCCGTGGTGCTAATATTGGCTCGGATCATTACCTGGTTGCAGCCAAGGTGCGCACAAGATTGAGCAGAGCCAAAAACGCACGTAACCAAACACAAAGAAAGCTGGACATCGTGAAGCTGCAAACCCCAGAGATAGCCACTGCCTACTCCAACCAGCTTTCCCAATTACTACGACACCACAACGCCTCTACTTCTGATGTTCCCGGTAGACAGTGGCAGCATATTGCGCATTATTTGTATTTGTATTTGTTTATTATTTGATATCCTGTACAACAAGAAAATTTCTTATAATTACAGTACAGGAATTATAAAGGTTAAAATATGTTTTGTTACAAAAAAGGGTTTTAAACTAAATAAATAAGTAAAATGAAAAGAAAAATGATAAATATAAATATAAAATCGTTTAAACAATATAAGGAGAGAAAGGAGAGAAAAGAGAGAGAAACGTATTACACAAGTTAATTTTATGCATATAAATGTATTCAGTTATTATTATCGTGGGTTTTATAAAAATCAGTGATATGTTTTTTAAATTTATTAGCGTTACTGATAGTTTGGAGGCTGTTTGGTAGTGCATTCCAAAGACGAATTGAATGAACAAAGAATTGCCAATCAGACACAAGACTACGGTGAATTAATGGCATAAGCTTCTTACCCCTGTTGGATCTAGAAAATTGCAGTTTTTGAAAGAGGTATAATGGTTTCTGAGTAAATATAATTTTATGAAGGTACAAAAGAGTCTTAATGTTTAAAAGGTTGTTAAAAGAGACTCCATATAGCGAATTTGAAACATGAGAGACAGGTTGAAATCTTTTCAAACCATATATATATCGAATAGTATTATTATATACAACATTCAGTTTTCTTTTGCTAGACGAATCACAGTTTGAGAATAGCTCGCAACCAAAGAACAATCCAGGCAGAATGTATGACTTTGCAAGTAGTACTCGTATTGAAAGAGGTGTATGAATTTGTGTTGACCATAACGCTCTAAGTTTTGAGTAAGTTTGACCGACAACTGTGCTAATGTGATTCGACCAACTTAAGTTATTGTTAAATACTATGCCAAGATTTTTAACATGCTTAACAATTTCAATTTTTTCACCATTTAACAGTATATTAACATCAAGATTAGTAGAAACAAAATTCCTTTTATGAATTAACAGACATTTCGATTTTCGTGGATTAAGGCAGAGTCCATTTGCCGTTGCCCAGGAATGAATTTGAGATAAATCACTATTAATTTTTTCAATATGCTCAACCATAGAATTAAGTGGACAACTTAAATAAAGTTGCACGTCATCAGCGTACATATGTATTTTAGAAAATGACAATTGTTGCGGCAAGTCGTTTATGTATACAGAAAACAGTATGGGCCCTAAAATTGATCCCTGTGGTACTCCTTTTGTACATGGAAGTTTTACAGAAACACAATTAGCTGCGTGCACGGATTGTGTGCGGCCAGAGAGATAGGATTGTATAAGCTTTACAGCAGTGGGCGCAAAATTAAAAAAATGATTTAACTTCATACATAATGTAGTGTGATCTACCGTATCGAAAGCCTTGGAGTGATCCAAAAGGACTAGAAAAGTAATATGACGATCTTCTAATTCATTTCTTATGTTTTCAGATACTTCCAATAAAGAACTAGTACAACTGTGGTTTGGACGAAAACCAGATTGTTTTTCATGCATTAATGAATTAGAATTGAGGTGTCCACTGATTTGTTTGTGAAGGAGCTTTTCAAATACTTTAGAAAGAAAGCAAAGTATGGCAATTGGTCTGTATTCATTATTAGATTTCGGGATTGGTAAAATTTTAGCATGTTTCCACATTGTTGGAAATGTACTAGTGGTAATGATGGTATTAAAAAAGTGCGTAATATAATTTAAAATAAACGGCAGAAGGATTCGTAGGAACCTCGGATCAATATTGTCGTAACCTGTGGCGTTAGATTTAACTTCAGAAAAACAGGATAAGACATCAATGTTATTTACAGTAGTAAATTCAAGGTCCGTTGTATTACTTTGCAAAGTATTTCCAAAATTGTAAAAGTTGTTGTTTATTACGACAGTAGGAGTGCTAGTAAAAGTAGTGTTGAGCATGTTTACATCAACCTGGCAATTATTATTATGTTGCTTTCCAATGCCAATTTCGCGGATTGTTTTCCATTTTTGTTTGGAGTCCAATGCAAGTAAGAATTTACTTGAAAAGTATTCGGTTTTAGCTTGTTTAATTTTTCTGTTAACGTCTTTTCTGGCAGCACAATACTCATCTCGCAGTTCAGGTGTTTTAAAACGCTTCCATCTTGAATATGTTATATCTCTTTTTATAATTGCAAGCTTGATCGTGGCCGAAAACCACGGTCTAGCCTTAACCGTAATTACTCGCGTTTTAAAAGGAACGGCAGCATCAAAAATATTAGAGATGTTGTCTTGAAGAAAACGAAGCTTTTCGTCTACTGATGAAATGTAGTATATGCTATCCCAGTCAGTATCATAAATTCTTTGTTCTAATAAATTATAATTAATATTCTTAAAATCTCTATATGAGTACGTGTGCTCAGAACGATGCGTTTGGAAATTATACGTAAGAAAAATTAGGTCATGGTTAGAAAAGCATGGTGCAGAAATTTGATCATACAAAAGTATGCTTGAGGAGTTAGAAACAAAGAAAAGATCTAGCAAAGTGTTATTACTGCGCGAGTAGTGTGTGGGTGTTGTGCAATTGGTTGAGAAAAGGCCCAGAGACGACATGTTTTCTGTAAGAAAATGTTCCGAAAGGATGTTAGAGTTAAAATCACCAGCAATAATCACATCGTTGTATTCCACAGTTAAAAGTTCGAGCATATTAAAAAAATTTCCGAAGTGTATATTTCGGTTAGGGCGATAAACGCAACCCAGTAATATTTTCTCGTTAAACGAATAGAGTTCAATAAAAATGTACTCGACTTCTTTACCTGGATCAGATTTTATGCACCATTTGGTGCTTAATTTATTGTTGGCGTAAATTGCTACACCTCCACCGTGAGAATATCTATCGGCTCTATATAGGTGATATCCTTCCAAACTGACTAGTGAATCGGGCGTATCTATGCTAAACCACGTCTCAGAGACGCAAATAATGTCTACGCCAGAATTTTCAAAAGTTAGCCTGAATTCATCTATTTTATTATTTAAGCTCTGTGCATTTATATGACATACTCTTAATCCATCTTTTTGTTTAGCTAGGATTTTCACCATAGCATAACTGACGTCTTTGGAATGTAAATTAGTGCTGTGTGTTGTGACCATGTATAAGTAAATGTTCGTTAATAAATTTAATTTCAGCAACGCTAAAGAAGTATAGAATGTTAAAAATTGTGTAATAAAAAGCAATTGAAATAGAAGAAAAGGCATATAAATAAATTAGAATGTAAAAATATAAAAAACAAGATTTAGAATCAAAAATAATATCTAAAAAATAAAATAAATTAAAATTATTTGAGATTCTATAAATCAAAATTTGTATTATTGGGACGAAACCCATTCAAAATGTCGACGTGCTCGATACATATAGGGTCATCGTTGGCAGTACGCTTTATATATACTAGGCCTCTAAAAGTATAAGCGGACTGAATAAGTTTATCTTTTTTCATCCGTATCGCCTTTTGGAAAATCCTGTAATTCCCATTTGAAAGGTTTTCATTTATGTAAAAAGGTTTATTAGTGTTGAAACCAATGCTATTCAAAGAAAACTTGTTGTTGTTGTTTTTCTTATACATTGATAAATTTTTCAAAAAGAAATTCTTATCATATGGAGACCTCAGTTTGGCGATAATGACTGCATCAGGCGAATCATGTTTTTTTGTATTATTTCTATTTTGCAGGCGGTGTATCGATTTAAGATTCGGAGCTGGTATGTTAATTGTTTCGCAGATAGTGTCAAACATAGTACATAAATTTTCACCTTCAACGAAAGGGATTCCATTTATGCGCAGGTCGCATGTTACCAGCGAGTTTTCCTGCCTTAGCATTTGTAGTTTCAATTCCTTGACCTCCGATTGCAGTACCAAAACACTGTCCGCCAAATTCTCAAGTTTGGACACCCGTTCATTAACATCATCTAAATCTACTCTTACATCGCATATTCTCTTGTCAATTTCATTTACTATGCATTACATTACATGGCAACCGCCGCAACAATCGCGCTAGGATATGAAAAAACGGCGTTCAGACGAATCCTAGTATGATCAAGAATGTCGCATGGCGTCTGAGGTACAGGATGCCGCTTATAGGGCAACGCTGCAGCCAATTGCAACTCGGGCTGATAGGAAAAGAGACAGTAAAACAGACGAGACAGCTATTTAAGCGAAACAAAAACATCAAATAAAGGAGGCCCGAAAATTTTACCAGAAAGTAAAAGCAAGAGGCTACGTTGATGGACTCCCCTCCTGTAAGAACAAGGATGGAAATCTGGTTACAGATACGCAGAGTGTGCTGCATATATGGAGAGAACACATCCGGCATGCTGATAACGAGCATACACAAGCTCCTGCACACGGTTTGGCTTAAAGAGCGCATGCCCGACGATTCGAATTTAAGCGTATTATGTCCTGTGCTGAAAAAAGGTGATCCAAGTGTGTGCTCCAACTACCGCGGCATCAGCCTTTTACCCATCGCATATAAGGTCCTGTCGAGTGTGCGATGTGAAAGACTAAAACTGTTGTTATCCAACCTGATCGGCCTTATCAGTGTGGCTTTAGATCTGGTAAATCAACAACTGACCACATATTCACACTTCGGCAAATCCTGGAAAAGACCCAAGAGAAACAGATCTACACGTACCATATAATTTCGAGGTGGTAGATAATTTTATCTACCTAGGCTCCGCCATCAACAAAACATATAATATTAGCCTCGAAATCCGGAATAGAATGCTGCTTGCTAATAAATGCTGCTACGGATTAAGCTACCGATCCAATGACAGAGCCCTCTCTCGACGAACAAAAATCCAGCTATACCAGATACTGGTTCTACCTGTGTTAATGTGTGGTTCAGAATTCTGGGTTATGACACAAGCGGATGAATCGGTTCTGGTAGTGTTCGAGAGAAAAATACTCCGTAAAATATATGGGTCCATCATCGATAACGGAGAGTATCGGCGTCATAGGAATCATGAGCAGTAAAGATTGCACTGACATTGACGTGGTCAGCCGCACTAAGGATCAGCGGTTGCGTTGGCTAGGTCAAGTTGTACGCATAGACGAAAATGCTCCAGATTGAAAAGTTTTTGACACTGAACTCAATGGACGGCGCAGAAGAGGGCCACCAAAAGACCAGGTGACTAAGAACCTTGCACAACTTGGTGTGACTTACTGGAGAAGAAGCGCAGAAGATCGAGGCGCTTATAATATTTTTCTACGTGCGGTATATAATCCAATGGGATTGTAAAGAAGTGCCAGCTAAGTAAGTAAGTAAGAACCAAGAACTACATTTCCTTCCAATTCTAGTATTAAAGTCTCCTAGAACAATTTTGTCATGGGCAGAGCAGCGTTCATATATTTACTTAAGGCGCTCATTAAATGTTGCAGACAGCCGCAAATCGGTCACTTATAGGGTTAAACCGCAAGCAAGACCAGATATCGAAGTATTTTGCTTACTTCGCATTTCTAGTATGGCAGCGGTAATGTCAGGCTTGTATTTATCGAGAACATCCGCCAGTTGGATAGAGGCACCATCTCTGTAGAGAGTTCGGTCATTCCAGGTGCATTTTCTTAAATCATGGTCCTTGTTACGTTTGCCGTGGTCGTTAACATGTTGGGTGGGATTGTATTATTAGACCACAGCAATTGATTTGCTACCGGGACGTGTCATCCGTTGATCTATTGGAACATCTGTGATCTATTGATCATCCGAGACCTATTGAACGTTGTGAGCTGCTTGGGTACCTGTTTGGCTGTTTGAAATTAACAATATTCCATACTAATTTTGATACTTATATCAAGTAGGCTGGTCCCACCCTTAGGACCATATTTTGAATATTACCATATTATAAAATTATTATCTTTATTTTACAATTTATTGCAACTGTCTCGTCTTAAACGTCGTTTCTTACAATAAAAATTGGAATTTTTCAATAGGAATGAGATAATACTTATGTAGCACAAATTTAAAAATTTTCACCAAAAACCCACCCTTGAACCATCTACTATTTGCTACATTCTAGTATTGCCCTCCTTTCGTGCCATAGATTGTTCTCTCCCCTTTCCCACTCCCTCTTGCGACAAAACGTTTAAATTCCATTACAGTTTTTATGAGCACTTTTATGCATTTAGATAATTTTCTAAATGTGCCGTTCTGTACAAAGTTTACGAACAATATAAATGTATTTCGTTCGTTATGGACAATTTTGCAACATAAAAAGCGTTTACATGTCGAAGGCCACTAACGATCATAAACATTTGTTAGATTTTATGAGGCGCACTGGCTCTCGTCTATGTGATACTTAAACAAAGTTTATGAAGTGGTTGATTAAAATGTCTGGAAAGTAGAGTAAAAACAAAATATTCAACTTAACCAAAATAGACAAATTAAAATACACAAAATGCTGAAAGTATGTCTGATATGTTTTAAACAATTGATGAAATGAGATTTTCCAAACAGGCGCCGTTTGCTGCTAGTAGTATTTTAGAACATTTTTTTCATTTTCGCCTTCCCTGAACTTTACTTTAAATTATTGTGTTGTGTATAGGCTAAGAATATGAAATTTAAATAAACATATTATACTTTGTAGCAAATGCGTTAAAACAGATGTTTTGTGTATAGCGTAAATACGGCTTACAATTTTAGGCAAGTACCTTACGGCGTTTTTTAACTGCCTTCTGCCCACCCCTTAGTACCCTCTGGCAGTTGGACAGATAAGATATGGCCGCACAAGTTCTAAACATTGCCACCACCACCACCATCACCAATAACAGCTTATTCATGGTGTTGTTGCAAAACCAACATCATGAGGGAGGGAAGAGAAAATACAAAATCATAAAATTGTAATTTTCAAAAAATATTGCTGCAATACATTTTCAGCGTTAAATTTTTTGGTATAATAAAAGTTACTAAGAAATGCACAGTGATTTGTACGGGACACTATAAACTATATGTTGAAGGGAATGGGAGACAGTAATTCTAAATGTTACTTAACCTGTTTCAAACATTTTTATATCGGCAATTTTAATTTTGTAGAAAATCTCTAGATCTCTAGTTTAGAGCCCTATGACAGCCTGTGATTTTTTTTTTGATCAGGTTTCCTCTCAATGTTGTCTACAAAGGATTATCAAAAAAACAATAACTGACGTTCGGACTTGTAATGGTGTTAAATTATCGTGTAACTGTTGGTCGCGTTGAGAATGTCTAAACATAAAAGCGGATTAACTACCCAGATGTTTGAAGTTCTTACATGTTTCATACATGGAAGGTAAAGGGGGAAAAATAAGTCCACGCGATATCCTTACATTATTTCTACAGGGTGGAGCGCGGTAATATGCTTTTTTGCACTGCGGGCTGTGGCGGCACTGTTGGTCAACAAGAGTGGAGAGTGTGCGTGGCTTATAGTGGCTGACGGGATATTTGTATTCGTCTGCCTTTCAATTGCCATCATGCATTGGACACGTGAGGAGAGGTCATTTTGTGTTGAAGCGTATTTTACACGCACTTGATCATTGCAGTGCAGCGTGCTTTCCGTTTACAATTCGCTATTCCCCAACGCGGCAGTGATCCTGAACATCAATCAATTTTAAATTGGGTAACTTCATTAAGAACACCTGGGAATGTGTCATGTGTACGAAGGGGACCTGCGTGAAGGATTACAACACCACAAAACATCGAGAGAGTTAGGTCAGCAGTACTGCAAACTTCGAAACTCTCGGCTCGGAAGCAAATACTTGCTCTTGGCATTTCCAAACGTTATTTCCACCCGATTCTTTATAAAAAACAGAATTTTTACCCGTATAAAATGTGCGTGGTCCAACAATTGTCAGCACGGGACTATTTGACACGGCGGACCTCTTGTGAAGACATTCTTGCAACTATACTCCGTGAAGCAATTGTGTTCTTTCTGGTGAGACACACTTGCGGTACTGGAGTGAAACAAACCCCAGAGAACTTCACCAGAGACCTCTACATTCGAATCGCTTCACTGTGTGGTGCGCCATATCACGAGTACGCATCAATGGCCCTTACTTTTTCCAGGATAGCCGTCTTGCCGTAGCTGTGAATTCCGAACGGTACTTGACTATGATACATGATTTTTCCAACAGGATAGGGCCACTGCACCCCCACAAGGGGTTACCATGAATTGTTTGAGGAAAATGTTTCCTGGACGGCTTATCTCTTTGAGGGGTGATGTGAGCTGGCCGGTAGGCTCACCAGACTTTTCCCCCCTTGCGATTTTTTCCTTTGGGGTTACCTAAAGTCGAAGGTGTATATTAACCGTGTCAACGCCTTGGTAGACCTAATTAACAATATTGAGGCTGAAATTGGCAGAATACCAGTTGACATGCTTGTTAGAGTTCACGAATACTTCAGAAAACGTATGCAGCAGTGTGTGGATAGCAAAGGTCGACTTTTGCCAGATCCATTATTGAAAACCATGTAATTTAATAATTTCCATACTGTTCAATATAATTAAAATATAAAATACATTTTTCTAGGGTTCATCCTTTTTTTTATTTTATTCCCAAATAAGCAAATTACCGCGCTCCATCCTGTATTTCATTTCATTGTTCGGCCTGCAAATCACCGCAACCCTTTTATTGCTGATTTTCATATAAAATGACCTCTTGACTTGGAATATCAAATCCATTTTGCCCATTGCGTACCGTTTTTCTCGGAAATTAAGAAATATCGAACTGAAATTAGGTATGCAAGCTTCTATCCTCTAAGCAGAGGTTAAGTTCTGAGATGAACACTATCGAACGAAATCTACTTCCATCTCCCATACACACTATCCCTTTTTGGGGAGTCCCCGTGATTATAGCTGTAGTTTAAGAGTTATCGGTCTGAAACTTTAAATGCAAGCTTCTGTCCTCTACTTGGAGATTATGTTGTAAGATGACTATTCCCACCTCCCATACAAATTTCCTCTTCTTGGGGGGTCTGTCACTGAGTTTACAGTCGGAGTTTAAGAGCTATCGAACTGAAACTTTTTATGCAGTCTTCTATCCTCTAAGCGGAGGCCAAGTTCTAAGATAATTATGATAGGAAAAAACTACTCCCATGCACCTTCAAAGTCTTAATTTTTGAGGGTGTTCGTCTATTACAGCGGTAGTTTCAGAAATGTCCAGTTGAAATTTGGTATGTAATCTTCTATCCCAAAAGCAGAGGTTAAGTTCTGAGATGAACAACATCGGACAAAAACTACTCCCATACACCCTCCCCCTTTGTGGGGTGTCCGTCTTTCTCTTCCCGCGAATATAGCCTTAACTTAAGAGCTATTGAGCAGAAATTTGGTATTCAAATTCTAAAAGTTATATGACACAAAAGAACCTAAAACGTGAGAAATTCTCCTATAGGATACTTAATAACTTCCAATCGATATTAATTTATTATGGCATGTAACTTGACAAAACGATTGATGCAAAACTTCTTCTATTTGAGGCTACTTTCACGTACAGTTCTCAGAATTGAGTCCCAAATCAATGAGCTGAAAAATGTTGTAGTGTGTTATCGGACAAAACTAAAACCAACCTGTCATACTAAATCCCCATTTTTGGAGGTATTCGTCTATCTGTCCACCCGAATCCAGGCGTAGTTTAAGAGCTATGGAGCTATTATTTGGTATGCAGGCTTCCATCTTAGCGGAATAAACGTTCTAAGATAAGCAAGATTGTACAAAAACTACTTCCACCTCCCATACAAATTCTTCATTTTTGGGCGTTTAAAAATGCATAACAATAGTCTCAGCTCATATTAACAATTCAAGCTTAGTATTTGACATATCAGTAAAAAAAATGTTGAAAAATGGATATGAGAGGCTACAAGTTACGTCTACCTATCATAAAGACTACCCTTTTTTTGCGGTTCAAAGTTTAATAAAATGTAGTTGTAATGCAAATTACCATTTTTAATGGTATCTAATCTTCGTCATAGCGGCATTTAATTACCTTTCCATTTTTGCTTAACTTGAATGATAGAAAAAAGTAAAGTAAGGGGCGTCCGAAGAAAACGCCGGGTGATGGCGAGAAATGGGTATCATATACGGATTTTGGAGATAATTGTGCATAAGAATCAATGTTAGGGTTGAACATTTTTTTCATTTTGCTGCACAGTCTTATTAAACAATGACAAAAAATTGGGCGTTTCGAGAAAAATCGGTGGATAAAGGCTGATTTACACGCTATCCACCCATATCCCCTATCAACTGTCAAATCAGTACAATTTGAATTTGTATCCACCTTCCTATAATTCAGTATTACTTTGCTATAAATTTGTAGTTTGTGTCTTTGCTTACTCCTACATGTTTTCTAATTAGGCTATCTCGCTCATGTTGTTGAGGGGATATGAGTAGATATGGGTAGATAGCGTGTAAACCATACTTAATGGGGAAAAATTGGGGTGATATACGTATTCAATAGAATTAGCCGTTTTCTCGGGACTTCCTCCTGTCCCTATCAGTTTTAGTTACTTACTTGACATTTTGTTGTCATTCGAAAAAGAAGGACGTTTCGAGAAAACTGTGAGTGAATGGGAAAATTGTTGGAAAATTGCCCGATCGAGTACCGATAAATTTAAAATCGGTATAAAGAATTATCACCCCAGCTACTACGTCCAGTTGGTACAACAACAACAATTATGACAACCCGAAGAAAATTAAAAACTAGACCACCACCCCCAAAATGAAACGTTATAAGAACCATATTCGGATATGCATCCGAAATGTCCCAACTCCCTGCTTAGATGGTGCCTCTATTTAATTTGCGGATTCAGGAGGCCATTTTACATAAGAATCAGCAGGAATTGTGTCGGTGCTCACACTTTTCTTTTTATTGCCTAGCAGTGGTATTTGTCGAAATTAATGCAGATTTTTTAAATTTTACTTCTAAATGTGATATTTTTTGTCGGTAGTCCATTATAAATCTATGAATAAAAAACTACTGTGCCACGAAGTCATACCCTTAATTCTGTAAATGTACATTCTCACCTCTTGTACATTTTGTGACGGTTAGCAAAGTTGAGACATGTGTTAACCTCTGTTATACCAATGTCATCTCCCCCCACGACGACGACAGTGACTCGCATTGACCCTTTTAATAAACTTCAGAGGTAAACGTGTTTTAAAAACATTTTACCCTGACAATGCACACACTCACACTCTCACTCCCACACACACTCCCACACACACTCCCACACACACTCCCACACACACTCCCACACACACACACACTTACACACACACTTACACATAATGTTGAGGGTCAAAAACGCCAAAGTTTTCAAAAAAAAAAAAAAAAAAAAAAAATACCAACAAAATGATTGACATGCAAACCGATGTTTTTGTTTTTCTCCGTTTGTTACATTGCCCAAAAAATCAAAATTCTACTACAAGTTTTATGTGTTTGTCCTATGTCCCCGTTTATGACATCTAGTGAACATAGGGGGAAAAAAGGAAATTTTGTTTGTGGTTTTTGGCGTAAATTTGCATACATTAGATTATGGTAAAGCCTCTGCCGCCCGTACTCATTCGTGCCGCCAGTGGTTACAACATTAAGAGTGTTAATCCGTAACTATGATTAATATGGGCCTAGCGTGTTTGTTCATAATTTTTCTAAGGGAAAATTTTAAGTGTTTGTGAAGTGTTCCGTCATACAATATTGAGGTTGATTTTTCTTTTTCCTGATGCTTTAAGAAGTGAAATAGTTTTTTTATGTGGTTCAACATAAAAGACACTTTTGATGCTATTATTTGTAAAAGAAAATCTAAGGCCCTTGCCTATGTCAAAAGGGATGGCGTATGATAAGAGGTGTTTCTATAACTAGTAACAGAATATTTTATACAAAAAATATTCAGATTATGTTATGGAAGGCCAAACACATACAGCAATAATATATATGCTGGCATAAATATTTAACCGGAAGTTAATAATAGTAATAAAATATTATGAACTTTAATAAGAGATCTATGTTGTTTTCGAAAGGCACAAGACATCATATTTGTTGAACATCATAACACTCAACCTGTTTTCTACTGCTAAAAGAATTTTTTTTAAAAATACTTGAATTAAATTTAGAAAAAACTAAAAAATAACAAACAGTATTGTTTACGACGTACGACAAGGGTATTTAATTTGCCTGGGCTTTCATCAGTTCAGTGGCAGCAAATCTAAGAAGGCGCAATGTTAAGCAACCTTAATAGCATTCTACTACAGTGCGTCTTAGGGACTGGGTAAATGAAGCTACAGCAGCTCAGCACAAAAACTCTCTTTGTGGTTTTGGCAGCCCCAAGAAACTACACAGTACAACACATGATTTTGGGACTCAATTCTGAGAACTGCACGTAAAAGTAGCCCCAAAAAGAAGAAGTTCTGCATCATTCGTTTTGTCAAGTTACATGCCATATAAATTTAATATCGATTTAAAGTTAGTAAGAATCGTATAGGGGAATTTATCAGGTTTTAGGCTCTTTTGTTACATTGCTATATGGTGGCGTATGATACTCATAAGTTATATTCCACGTAAATCCTACGCCACGGATTACAACAGTTTTATTGCAACTGCTACTAAATAAACCCAGTTCAAAATCATTTGATGAATGGAAAAGTAAAACTGTTGCTTATGTAGGGAAACGTTATATAAGCAGATTAAAGGAATTGTAATTCTTAATTTTTTTTAAATTTGTTTCAGCTGAATCGTAATAGTGGTTCTCGAGTCAAACAACAGAGCCTAAATCGTGGCAAATTTCCCTAACTGATACTTACTAACATCAAATCGATATTAAATTATTATGGCATGTAACTTGACAAAACGAAAGATGCAGAACTTCTTCTTTTTGTGGCTAATTTCACGTGCAGTTCTCAGAATTGAGTCCCAAATTAATGAGCTGAAATATTAGGATCAGATGTCTAACAAGCCACTCTCCTTAATATAAATCCACAATTATGACAGTGGCCCTCGATAGCTCGGTGGAAGCGACGTAGATTTACAATTCGAAGGTGCCGGGTTCGATTCCCGGCCGGGACAGTGACCAAATCAACATCGATATAAATTACTTTTAAAATATTTTCAATTCTCCGGCCATCAAAACTCATTCTACATGCTACCACTACAAAAATCCAGATTGCGCAGGGACCAACAAAATAGGAAATGTTTTATCAACATCGAATAATTAATCAACAAAACCAGCTAGCGCCATCTATGGAGGAATTGTTCGGTTAAAACTCAGAACAAGATCTAACAATCCCTTGACATAAACCTTGTTGTCTAAAAGGAACGAAATAGAGTTGCCAACAATGATCGTATAATAATTGGATTACATGCCCGATCGAGAACTGATAAATTGAAAATCGCTATAAAGAATTATCACCCCAGCAACTAACTCCAGCTGGTACAACAACAACAACAATTATGACAACCCGAAGAAAAGGAAAAACTAGGCCCCCCAAAGGAAACGTTATAAGGACCATTGTTTAATATTGTAAACACATTAAGTAAATACAAGAACTTATCAGCAAAAGAATTGATAGTTTTAGAACGAGGGAAAATTCCCGCATATATAAACCAGTCATAAATTATGTATATTATGGCTCACGCTAATGACTGGCATACACATAGTGTAAATACACATTGTGTATTTACTGTACACACCACATGTCGGCAAGGGTCATGATTAGAAAATGTATGTGATCGTACAGTAGGTAGAATATGCCTTTCTTAAATATTATAAACTGTGTATTTAGTATATAAGAGAGAAAATATCTTTGAATAAATGTCATTCACTTTAGTAACGTAACTGAGTGTGGCCGTATTATTTATCTCCTGTTGGAGAAGTTGTTCGATGTGTCAGAGCCGCACAACTATATTTAAGGATATGCATCCGAAATGTCCTAACTCCCTACTTAGATGGTGCCTCTATCGAATTTGCGGATGTCCTTGCATATCCATACAGGAAATGCGATGGACGGGTGCGGGATATAGTCGACGAAACAATTATAACATATTTTACACCTTATATGCAGAACGACACAGATTTGGATGTGGATTCATAGTCGGCAAGTGACTTCGACATCCGGTCCCCGATTGAAGATAAAGACTAGGATATTAAAGATTCATTCTATGTTTTAGTGATAAAATAGGAAAGGAAGATGCTCCTAATTCAGCAGTCGAACCATAAGTCCAATAAAAAATTTATAATTGTTAGCTTCGCTTCGGCAAGAAACATTGTAATGAGCGAAACCAGATTCTCGCATAAAGATATTCTCAATATCCCCAGATCAAAAGACACGAAACCAGATTGATCACGTGGTAATCGATGACGGAAAACATGTCTCATGCGCTGTGGAAGTGCGCAGTGCAAATATCACCACCTAGTTACAGCAAAGAAACGCACGCAATTAAGAAGTGCTAAATACGCAGCATGACAACTCTGCATACCACCGCCATAGCCAATGCCTACTCCAACCCACTCTCAGAATTACACGGAAAAACTGCAGCCAATGGCAACGCGTGCGTTGGCGTGGCATTATAATGAGAAGGGGAGGGAGATGAAACACCTGTTCAGACCACAGAATGACAATAAGTACTCGGCATTAATGTATACTTAAGTACATACCCATAATTTGTATACTTGTGTGGAACTATACCTAACACACAGAGAATACTTACAAACTCTTACTTGCGTTGAAAAAGACATGTTTGCACACCATTTGTAACGAACGTTATCTCTACCTAGCCTTACCTTTTTTTCATACACAAGTATACACAAAATACACTCGACGCACACGAGGTCAGAAGCCGAGCAGACTCAACTTAATTATTAAGTTTTTTAGCTACGATAATGATCATCATAGATCATCGTGTTTGATCGTTCTTACATTCATCAACATTTCTAAGCACTACGGGTGACATGCGTACTCATGTGTACTCATGTACATTCCCATACTCTACGGAACAGAAATAGAAATTTGACATGTATAACTAGCACCCAACACAACCAACACTTGTAACAACATGTGCTGGGTTCTCGTGTACTTGGGTATACCAATGCACGAGTGTTTGCGGGTATGGGCATGGTTTGATCGTTTACTCTTTACACATGTACATTAGCTATGGAATAGTGCGCGAATTCTCGATTTTTATACGGCGGAACCTCTTATTTTGTGAGGTTCAGTAAAAAAATGCTGGAGGCAAAAAATGGTGGTGGTGGGGTCAGGTTTAACCGTCCCGCATTGGGGTCAAAGTTCAGAAAAATTTGGAAAAAATGTACAACAGTCCTCCTAACTAGCATGGGGTTGTCGTTAGGGGGTTGGGATGTATGGCAGACCTTCATGAATTTCTTTTGCCAACATTTTCTCCGAACATACTTACCCCCTATCTCCACTCCTTCGGGGGGCTCCCGTACAAATTTTTAATTACCCCCTTATTACTCCGTATAATGTTCCCGAAGCCCTAACTTCACTAGGGTCACCCCTAGGGGGTTAGAATGTATGACGGATCTCCAGGAAAATCTTTTCTGAACATTTTCTTCGAACATACTTACCCCCTATTTTCTCTCCTTAGGGGGGCTCCCATACAAACTACACCAAAACCCTCCCTCAATATAAGAAAAACCGCCCTACCTATCCAGGTGTTGTCCCTAGGGGATTATGATGTATGGCGGACCTTCATGATTTTTTTCCCCCAATATTTTCCCCAAACATACTTACCCCCTACCTCCCCTCCTTATACTGGCTCCCATACAAACTGCACCAAAACCCTCCCTCAATATGAGAAAAACCGCCCTACCTATCCAGGTGTTGTCCCTAGGGGATTATGATGTATGGCGGACCTTCATGATTTTTTTCCCCCAATATTTTCCCCAAACATACTTACCCCCTACCTCCCCTCCTTATACTGGCTCCCATACAAAATGCACCAAATATTGGGATGAATCAAACCAATTTATTTTTATCGTGCGACGGATATTTCTTGCGATTGGCATCGACGACCTGAAGCAAGAATTGTTTCTCATTTTCGTTTCGACATAAAACATTGTTGTAATCCTGCATTAATTTGACACCTCTCTCTGCAGTGTCGTTAACAACATGCAAGGTGCTTACGATCTGCTTCGCTTTGTTGTAGTCTTCCCGGTTTTCCCAGGTTTTTGGATCGGTTGAAATTAACTCATTTGGTAATCCAAAGCGATCGAATAATTTAACTGTGTATCTCGTCACGAAATGGCTCAAATCTTTTGCAATGAATTCTTTCACTTGTTTCGAATGCAATTCAATTTTTTTCACGCCTTTGGAGCCGACAACAATAGCTGAACGTGAACAAGCTGACTTAACGCCTTGATTTTCATTCTCATCCTCGCTCTCTTCCTCCTCAGTGCCTTTTCCCTCGTTTTCCTCGTCATCAGATTGAGATTCTACGTTTTCGTCGTCTTCTTGGAATGAAAGAATTACATTCGCCATTTTTTGCTTGATATTATGGGAAACGTTTTTATCGAATAGTGCAAGAGCCACAGCTTCAGCACTGATGTACCAAAGGTGATTGCACAATTTATCCACCACTTTCTGTGACACATTTCCATCAATTGACTGAGCGACTGCCGCTTTTAAAAAATTGAAGTCTTGATTGGGTGCCTCGACAGCCGTGGTGCTCCCAACCAAGCTTTCACATAAAGTGTCACGATAAATATGCAAATACCGCGAAGCTTCTCTAATTCAATTTCGGTTAAAATGAAATGTTTTCGAAATAGAAACATTTTTATGCAGTATATGGCCTTGGCCATCCATCGGGCATGGCTGGTAGGTCCTGGAGCGCGGAAATGGTAACTGGGAATGTTTTCTCCAAGAAATAATAAAACGATCTGCAGGAATTCTCTGTAGTCTGCTCTGGGATGTTTCTCTTGTAGCTGAGCCAAACAAAATGATTTGACTTCAATCAGAACATTAACAGGTATTTTCATAGCGACTTTATCGTCTGTTATGCCACTGGTATATCGTTTGTCTTTCATCATTTCCCAATCACATTTAAATCGAGCAAACAAAGGTACACCTGGAGCTGACGTTTTACCGAATTTGGCATCGAACACCTCTTTCAATACCAGTTTAAATATGATGTCTGCACGGTAAGTATAAAAGATCTCGTTCCAATAACTGTTCAAGAATGAGTGACGCACCTTGGAACGAGCCAGTGTTTGTTGAAGTTGTATCGAAGGAAATGGCCTGAACGCGGTCAGATATTTCCCAATCTAACAAAAGGCCATACACCGACTCCGGCACTGAGTTAAATTATTCGATCGCTTTGGATTACCAAATGAGTTAATTTCAACCGATCCAAAAACCTGGGAAAACCGGGAAGACTACAACAAAGCGAAACAGATCGTAAGCACCTTGCATGTTGTTAACGACACTGCAGAGAGAGGTGTCAAATTAATGCAGGATTACAACAATGTTTTATGTCGAAACGAAAATGAGAAACAATTCTTGCTTCAGGTCGTCGATGCCAATCGCAAGAAATATCCGTCGCACGATAAAAATAAATTGGTTTGATTCATCCCAATATTTGGTGCATTTTGTATGGGAGCCAGTATAAGGAGGGGAGGTAGGGGGTAAGTATGTTTGGGGAAAATATTGGGGGAAAAAAATCATGAAGGTCCGCCATACATCATAATCCCCTAGGGACAACACCTGGATAGGTCGGGCGGTTTTTCTTATATTGAGGGAGGGTTTTGGTGCAGTTTGTATGGGAGCCCCCCTAAGGAGAGAAAATAGGGGGTAAGTATGTTCGAAGAAAATGTTCAGAAAAGATTTTCCTGGAGATCCGTCATACATTCTAACCCCCTAGGGGTGACCCTAGTGAAGTTAGGGCTTCGGGAACATTATACGGAGTAATAAGGGGGTAATTAAAAATTTGTACGGGAGCCCCCCGAAGGAGTGGAGATAGGGGGTAAGTATGTTCGGAGAAAATGTTGGCAAAAGAAATTCATGAAGGTCTGCCATACATCCCAACCCCCTAACGACAACCCCATGGTAGTTAGGAGGACTGTTGTACATTTTTTCCAAATTTTTCTGAACTTTGACCCCAATGCGGGACGGTTAAACCTGACCCCACCACCACCATTTTTTGCCTCCAGCATTTTTTTACTGAACCTCATAAAATAAGAGGTTCCGCGATGTAAAAAAGTCGTTACTAAGAATTTCCATATAACACTATTCCATAGCTAATGTACATGTTTGGACATTAATACTTCAACAGTACTCTTATTATACATTTTGTCATTCTCTGGTTCAGACGCGTCTGTGGAAGAAGATAGAGAGCCAGGATATCAAAAATTACAGGGATAGAGGTGAAGCCCAATGGTTCAACCAAAAGGTAAAAAGTAAATGTTTTGGAGCAGGGATCCCCACTTGTAAGGACAGGAAACTAATTTGGTCACGGACACTTAGACTGTGCTCGTTCCCGAAGGTAGCATAACTGACGAAATCACACCAATCATCGACGACGGAGTGGATTGTCCACCAACGAGGTAAAACGATATCAGCACGACAATTGTACGAGGTGAACACCATAACGCCGCATGAGCAAATGGACTGCCGGCAAAGCTTTTTAAAGTCGGCGGCGATGCGATGGCAATGTGCATGCACCAGCCCATATACACGATTTGGCTAAAGGAATGTAAGGCCGATGATTGGAATCTGAGTATTCTATGTCCTGCGCTTACGAAATGCGATCCAGGGGTGTGTACCAACTATCGCGGGATCAGCACTGTACCCATCGCATACAAGGTCCTGTCTAGTGAGTTATGTGAAAGACTAATGCCCATTCTGGTGAATCTGATTAGACCTTATCAGTGTGGCTTTAGACCTGGCAAATCCACGAAGGACGAGATATTCTTACGAGAAATCCTGCAGAAGACCCAAGATATGCAGATCGACACCTATCATTTGTTCATCGAATACAAAGCTGCCTTCGATTGTCCCATCGGGTATCGACTATACAAAGCCATGGCTTAGTTCGGTATACCTGTGAAGTCAATTCGTCTTTGCCGGTGTACCCTTGCGAATACCAAATAATCTGTTCGGATTGGCAAGGATCTATCTGCGCCATTTGATACAACGAGAGTTCTTAGACAAGGTGATGGTTTGTCATGTATACTGTTCAACATAGCGATGGAGAAGGTGTTAAGGAAAGCAGCGGTAAACATGTCAGGCACCATATTCGATGATATCGACATTATCGGTTGAACGATGAGAGAGGTAACAGCTGTCTTCTCATCTGTTGAAAGGTAGTCAGCGAAAATGGGTTTGACAGTGAATGAGAACAAGACCAAGTTAATGGTATCATCGAACAAAGTGTCCACCCGTTGGGGACGCAGCATGAACATTGAGAACTATTGCTTGGAGGTAGTGGATGAATTCATCTACCTCGTATCCGCCATGGACTAAAACAACAGTGTCGGGCTAGAAATAAAACGGAGAATAGTGCTCGCCCACAAGTGTTTCTTTGGGCTACGTGAGAACTTCATAAAGACCACCCTATCTCGAACCACCAAAGTCCAACAATACCAGGTACTAATTTTACCGGTCCTGCTATATGCCTCCGAATCTTGGGTGTTTACACAGGCGGATGCAGCTCATCTGGCGGTGTTTGAGAGAAAAATGAGCATTTTGCGTAAACGACGAATTCAGGATTCAGATGAACCATGAGCTGTACAAGTTATACTACGACATTGATGTGTTCAAGCGCATCAAAGTGGAACTATTGCGATGGCTAGGCCATGTCGTAAGGAGGGATGAGGAAACTCCAAGGCGAAAGGTATTCTATCAAGACCTCGAACAACGGCGCAAAAGAGGGAGACCTGCGTTGGAAGGACCAGATAAAAGAATCACTGATGCTTCTTGGTAGGACTGACTGGAGACTGTGCGCACAAGATCGTAGCGAATGTAAATCTCTTATCATTTCGGCCTCTGACTTAGACACTAAGATATAAATATATATGTTGACAAGTTTTTTTAAAGCTTATAATAATAATAATAATGGCTGAGTTTGGTATTCCTGCAAAGTTGATACGACTTTGCCGGGTGACACTGGCACGACATGAAGTTCCCAATGAAGAAAGGCAACAGTCTAATCATTTAACCTAAAACTTGAGGCAGAGCGGTAGATTGCAATGCGATGTCTTCAATATCGTAATGAAGATAATCATGCGGAAAGCTGCAATAAATTCGGCTGGTACCTTCTTTAAAAAAAGGTCACAGGGTGCTAGCAAACGCCGATATTAAAGACATCATTGGCCCAGGACTGCCGGATATTACTGCCACCTTTTTGAGCAATCAGAAGAATGTCAGCCTGGAAGTTAATAGACGTATATTAAACCGCTGCTACTATGCATCGAGCAAGCGATATAATCATACAACCCTCCCTCAATGAACAAACTGTAT
This sequence comes from Muscina levida, assembly GCA_964034835.1. Lineage (NCBI taxonomy): Eukaryota > Metazoa > Arthropoda > Insecta > Diptera > Muscidae > Muscina > Muscina levida. Next base: position 25,972,882 of record OZ035883.1, on the reverse strand, counting down.
CAGACACTTATTTAACCTGTCTTTCTCTACGAGGCAGAAAGCTGGGTAAAGACACAAGGGAGACACAGACACAGGAAGTGCGAATTACAATTCGACCCATCATTGTCATATCATTTATGAACTGTATAACGTCATCGACGTAGTCAAGCGCGTTCAAGAGAGCAAATGTGCTGGTAAGGACGTGTTAGTCTAATGGATAAAAATGCTCCAGCTCAAACAGTCTTCGGCAATAAACTTAATGGTAGGCGCAGAAGGGGACGACCAAAACTTTGATAGCTCTGTGGAAGCGACGTAGACTAGCAATCCGAAGGTGCCGGGTTCGATTCCCGGCCGGGGCACTGGCCAAATCAACATCGATGAAAAACTAATTTCTTTTCAAATACTTTCGAGTTCTCCAGCCAACAAAACTCATCCTAGACACTTCCACTACAAAAATCCAGATTGCTCAAGGACCAAGGAAACAAGGAAAATGATTTATCAACATCTCATATAAATCAACAAGTCAGCTGGCGCCATCTCTGGTGGAATTTGGCGGTTAAACTCACAACAACAACAGCTAACAATCCTTGACACAAACCTTGTTATCTACAAAGGAACGAAACAGAGTTGCCAACAATGATCGTATGATAATCGGATTATACGCCCGATCGAGTGCCGATAAATTAAAAATCGGTATAAAGAATTATCACCTCAGCTAACCACCAGCTGTTACAACAACAACAACAACCAAAACTTCGTTGGATTTACCAAGTGAAGAAGTTGTTATCTAAACTTGTGATGACGAACTAAATAATGAGCAGAAGTTTCAAAGTGTTTGCATTATTTCTTACGTGCAGCAATTGATATATGTTTATCTATTGTTCCTGCGCTAAAGGAAGTAGAAGAAATGGTTTTATTCCCGATACTATAATATGATTCCATGGCAACTTAAGATTTTCTACACTAATTATTTTCCTAGCATTTAATTGTCAAGTATGAAAATAGTAGACTCTTTATTTTGTTTTGTTTTACCATATCATGTCTTCTTATCTCATAACTGCTAACCGAAACTTGTAAATTCTACAACGCAAACAACCGCAAAACTCGATTGCAAAATAAAAGAGAAATTTCCAATTTCAAGTGTTATCATAGAATCAAACCGTCGCTCTTAGGTTGTTGTTTTGCCAAAGCCAAAGGCTAAATTCGTAATTCAAAACCCCTTTTGTCCAGCATCAACGCAAAGAAACCCGAAGAAATAACAAACATAAAAAAGTATCGAAAGGCAAATAAATAACAACCAAGTAACGCATAGTACCAACCAAGAGCTGGTACTATATCACAATATCGCCAAGATGCTATATAAATTTATTCTAATGTATATAAAAACCCAAAACGAAAAGAAGTCGGCACAAACACATATAAAAAACCGGGGAGGGGAGCTACACACACTTAGGGCGAAAAAGCGACATAAAACAAATAGTAAGCAGTGGGTATGAGTACAAGTGAAAATATATATGGATGTGTGCTTAAAAATGTGTACATATGTCTAAATCGTATGTGTAATACAACAACAATAAAAGCTACAATGCAAAATAAGTAAAATTACATTTTCTTTAGTTGGTTGTTGTGTTTGATTTGGATATCTTTTGCCCCGAAAACCATGAAAGACTAACCAACGAAACAAACTCAGTTGTACTCACTATGTCTTTCACACTAACGCACACACATACACACACACGGAGAGGGAGACCACAGTTGTTGCATGTGGCCTAAGCATATGAGAGTGTGTTTCTGTAGGTGTTTTGTACACCAACCCAAACATACATACATACATACATACACACACATGCTTGCTGTGTACCTACAACATGACTTTAAGAATAACAGGAAACGGAAGTACTGGCTACCAGGAAAAAAAAGAATTCAATTTGTTCAGTTGGTGTTGCATGGCAATGAATGTTCTTCACTCCTGAATCTACTCGATTTTACTGTCTGTCTGTCTGTCTGTCCGTTCGCCCTTCCTCTGCTGTCTATTTAATACATTTTTCTTTGGCTACGTTTGCATGTGGTTTCTTTGCGTCTTTCTTGTTGTTTCATCCACTTTACTGCGTCTCGCTTTTGTTGTTGTTGTTTGTGTCTTTGTTCGTTCTTTGGTTTCAACTCCAGTTTATGTTTTTTTTTGCAATTGCTCTGGCTGTGTTGTGGTGTTGTGTATTTTCATTTATTTCATTAGGTTTTCTTTAGTTATTTTAATATATCAAATTACGTGTCTAATTTCGTATACATCAAAGTTAATTGGAAAATGGTGGAAAACAAATATGTTGTCGTTTTTTTTGGTATGTTACAAATGAATTTGTTTTTTGTGTTGTTGTTGTTGTTGTAACAGATAATGGAATTACTTGATATGAAATAACAGGATGAAGGATGCAGCAGCATTTGATTCATTGTGTAGAGTGGATGAAAATGCAATTTTCATGATGAACAAATGTGATAATTGAATTTGAAGCTTTTGTATTCCATTTGCACCATTATTTCTTTGTGTGTTCGCATATGTTACATATGTGAATTTCAAGAACTTTGTAGACCCTCTGATGCTATGACGGGACGATGTCGTCATACAGCTCCAAATATATTTCGGAAAGTCTTCTCTCTGACTCCGAAAACAGATTTATATTCTTATGTGATTACCCAGGATTCTACGGCCTGAATCCTGGGTAATTGCAAAAGAGCCTAAAACATGACAAATTCCCCTATACGATACTTGCTAACTTCAAACCGATATTTAATTACTATGGCATGTAACTTGACAAAACGAATGATGCAGAACTTCTTCTTTTTGAGGCTACTTTTACTTGCAGTTCTCAATTGAGTCCCAAAATAATGCGTTGTACTGTGTTATTCATCGTACCAAGATTTGACTAAACATGATTTGTTATACTTTAGTACGGATGCTGCGGTATTGATCATAGAATAAACGATAAACAATATGCTGCCGCTGTGGGACTGAAACATGGGAATATGCTAGCGAAATTTCAAAAAATTGATTAGTATAGGCATTGGCTATCTCGGAGGTAAGCGGTCCTGAGATGTCTCGTAATCGTTTGATTACGAGCGTTTTTGATGCTGCCTACACTCGTGCGTGCCTTGGTTGCAACTGGGAGGTGAACCCAGTCTATATTTGCATCTAGCGCTAAGCCTAAATCCGCAATTGGTGGTGTTGCTGTGTAGACTTCATTTCGCGACTGCTGAAACAAGAGCATCTTATCTGCATAGTTTTTATATTTAAAGCGCTCCCAGAAGAAGCGCTTCCACTGTCACTGCAATTTGCCAATATGTGTTCTTACTTTGAATTTCTATAGAGTCAAAACTACAAATACAATCAAAACTTTTTTTTATGTTACACTGTTGCTGGATAGGCAACTTACTTACTTACTTACTTAGCTGGTACTTCTATGCAATCCCAGTGGATTATATACCGCACGTAGAAAAATATTATAAGCGCCTCGATCTTCTGCGCTTCTTCTCCAGTTAGTCACACCGAGTTCTGTAAGGTTCTCAGTAACCTGGTCTTTCCAACGGAGTTTTGGTCGCCCTCTTCTGCGCCGTCCATCGAGTTCATTGTCGAAGACTTTTCGAGCTGGAGCATTTTCGTCCATGCGTACAACATGACTTAGCCAACGCAACCGTTGCACCTTAATGCGTTTGACCACGTCAATGTCAGTGTACAGCTCGTACAGCTCATGATTGATACGACGCCGATACTCTCCGTTGACGATGGTGGGCCCATATATTTTACGGAGTATTTTTCTCTCGAATACCGCCAGAACCGATTCATCCGGAACCCAGGATTCTGAGCCATACATTAAGACAGGTAGAACCAGTATCTGGTATAGCTGGAGTTTTGTTCGTCGAGAGAGGGCTCTGTCATTGAATCGCTTGCTTAGTCCGTAGTAGCATTTATTTGCAAGCAGGATTCTTCTCCGGATTTCTAGGCTGACATTATTTTCTTTGTTGATGGCGGAGCCTAGGTAGACAAAATTATCTACCACCTCGAAATTATAGTTGTCAACGTTCACGCAGTTTCCCAAACGAGTAGATTCTTTGTTCGTTGAAACTAATAACTTCGTTTTGTCCTCGTTCACCGTTAGGCCCATTTTCGCTGATTCCTTCTGAATACCTGAGAAGGCTGCAGTCACATCCCGCAGTTTTCGACCGATGATGTCTATGTCGTCAGCGTACGCCAGTAGCATGTGGCTATTGTTGAATGTAGTGCCACTCATGTTTACTGCAGCTTTTCTCATTATCATCTCCATCACAATGCACAGTGGTTCCTTTTTGGTTTTTTTTGGAATTAATTCTGTAACTTTTGAACGGATAATGCTATCTTGATGAAATTTGAAATAGTTAAAGCTGAGGTGTTTTCGAGATGATTTGGAAATATTTGGCTCCCTAGGGGGTGTGGGGGCCACTGCGTGGCCCTCCAAAGTTGGTCACCTCGGGTGTTTCAAAATTTCAAATGCTTGAGGAATGTGCATTTATGAACCGATTTAAAAGATATTTTGCATTTAGATAGTGCTTCGAAAAACCTTCAAAAAACATGCTTACATGCATATGTTATCTCAATGATGTCAAGAGATATTTGAGAAAATAAAAAAAAATGTGTCATTTTTGGACGAGGTTGAATTGGTATTTTTAAGGGTGTGAGCTGAGTTTTTCCTTGATTTTAAAGATATTTATATCGTTAGTTAGCTTATAAAATTCTGAATGAAATTGCTGAAAAAATTATGCAAATATTTTGTTCCAATCAAAAGTTATAAGCATCGCAAGTAAAAGTTTCCAAAAAAAGGCATATTGTTACTGTTTTTTTGCAAAAAGGCGACTACATTCTTTCGTTTGTAAAAAAAATATTTCTTCCGGGAAGTGGCAATTTCTTAATTATTCCTCATAGAAATGTTGATGCAGATGCATTTAATGCTAAATTTGAATCAGTTCAGCAAAATGGTTCCCCGGCAACGGAAGTCAAAAATACCCCATTTTTTAAAAAAAAAATTTTTTGTTTTTGAAAATTCTCAAATCGCAAAGCGCCAACGAGAAAGCTCATTATATATTTTTTTGACCACATATGTGGACTAGTTAACCGTAACGTATTTCAACATCCCTGCCATAAACAAAGACAGTGTGGCCATTTTTGTAAAAAATTCGGAATTTTGGAACATATTTTCCCCGTTTTGGGAATTTGGGTATTTTTTTATAAGATATGGCAACATATTGGTATTCGTTTTTTTAAGGACAATTTTATGTACTTTATTCCAATATTTCGTTAAGATATTCCAGTTCGTTTGAATTTTACGCTATTTATCATATAAGATATTATTTCTCCAAAAAATACGTTTTTACCAAATTTTATATTTGACTCAGAATCATGCCCAAAATAAAATGTGCTTTTAATTAATTTTTGTAAATTATTAAACTTCATGTCGTTCCCTTTTCAACGATATGCAATACTTGTATGTCAAGAGTTTAATTATTGTTTATAATTATAGTCAAACTTCACTACCTCTGTAAAAAATTTATATATCGTGAAACATACATATATATGGGGGCTATATCTAAATCTGAACCGATATGCTTAGTTTTGTTACCACATTAGAATAGTGTGAAAAAACTAAGATGTGCAAAGTTTTGTTAACATCAGAGCAAAAATGTAGTTTTTGGCAACAATAATCTATAAAAGGTTATGCTAATTTGTATGGGAGGTACCAGAAGGGGCGGGGCAAGTGGACCCATTATTTCAGTATATACTGCACGCTGTCAAATAATAATACCATCCAAATTTTAGCTTCGTAGAGCCCTCCAGCATGAAGTTAGTGACAGAATAGTGGTTTTAGTAAAATAGGTCATTTTGTATGGGAGGTACTTGAGGGGGCGTGGCTATTTCGCCCATTTTCCAACCAACATTACGACTAGTGAATTTTATGCCACTGGTAAATTTCTATTCAAATTGATTAAGAACTACTCCAATTATCGTCTTAACCATTTACCCAGCCGGCCAGACGGACATAGCTTTATTGGGTTAAAAAGCTCCAAAACTTTTTTTTTGTAAAGACATCTAGGGTCTCAGTTATATGTTCTGTTGTGTTTAACTTTTTCCCGTTTAAAATTATATATTCTCTCTACCATGTAGCTGAGCTTGTACAAATTTTGTTCAAAATTTGTTAAAAATTGTAATAATAACACACAAAATCCACAAAAACATATAAATATTGCATTAAAAATCAAATTTTTAACTTAAAAAATAATTTTGCTTAACATATTTATGCAATAAGGGACATTTTTAGTACACATGAGACTAAAACATCATTATGGAGTCGTTACTTATTAATAAAACTTACAAGCTCATAGACTCTTTAATTAAGTTATTTATGATTTATAAATCCCTATGCATAGGAATGCGAGACAAATTACAAAAAATGCCCCTTATTGCATAAATATGTTAAGCAAAATTATTTTTTAAGTTAAAAATTTGATTTTTAATGCAATATTTATATGTTTTTGTGGATTTTGTGTGTTATTATTACAATTTTTAACAAATTTTGAACAAAATTTGTACAAGCTCAGCTACATGGTAGAGAGAATATATAATTTTAAACGGGAAAAAGTTAAACACAACAGAACATATAACTGAGACCCTAGATGTCTTTACAAAAAAAAAGTTTTGGAGCTTTTTAACCCAATAAAGCTATGTCCGTCTGGCCGGCTGGGTAAATGGTTAAGACGATAATTGGAGTAGTTCTTAATCAATTTGAATAGAAATTTACCAGTGGCATAAAATTCACTAGTCGTAATGTTGGTTGGAAAATGGGCGAAATAGCCACGCCCCCTCAAGTACCTCCCATACAAAATGACCTATTTTACTAAAACCACTATTCTGTCACTAACTTCATGCTGGAGGGCTCTACGAAGCTAAAATTTGGATGGTATTATTATTTGACAGCGTGCAGTATATACTGAAATAATGGGTCCACTTGCCCCGCCCCTTCTGGTACCTCCCATACAAATTAGCATAACCTTTTATAGATTATTGTTGCCAAAAACTACATTTTTGCTCTGATGTTAACAAAACTTTGCACATCTTAGTTTTTTCACACTATTCTAATGTGGTAACAAAACTAAGCATATCGGTTCAGATTTAGATATAGCCCCCATATATATGTATGTTTCACGATATATAAATTTTTTACAGAGGTAGTGAAGTTTGACTATAATTATAAACAATAATTAAACTCTTGACATACAAGTATTGCATATCGTTGAAAAGGGAACGACATGAAGTTTAATAATTTACAAAAATTAATTAAAAGCACATTTTATTTTGGGCATGATTCTGAGTCAAATATAAAATTTGGTAAAAACGTATTTTTTGGAGAAATAATATCTTATATGATAAATAGCGTAAAATTCAAACGAACTGGAATATCTTAACGAAATATTGGAATAAAGTACATAAAATTGTCCTTAAAAAAACGAATACCAATATGTTGCCATATCTTATAAAAAAATACCCAAATTCCCAAAACGGGGAAAATATGTTCCAAAATTCCGAATTTTTTACAAAAATGGCCACACTGTCTTTGTTTATGGCAGGGATGTTGAAATACGTTACGGTTAACTAGTCCACATATGTGGTCAAAAAAATATATAATGAGCTTTCTCGTTGGCGCTTTGCGATTTGAGAATTTTCAAAAACAAAAAATTTTTTTTTTAAAAAATGGGGTATTTTTGACTTCCGTTGCCGGGGAACCATTTTGCTGAACTGATTCAAATTTAGCATTAAATGCATCTGCATCAACATTTCTATGAGGAATAATTAAGAAATTGCCACTTCCCGGAAGAAATATTTTTTTTACAAACGAAAGAATGTAGTCGCCTTTTTGCAAAAAAACAGTAACAATATGCCTTTTTTTGGAAACTTTTACTTGCGATGCTTATAACTTTTGATTGGAACAAAATATTTGCATAATTTTTTCAGCAATTTCATTCAGAATTTTATAAGCTAACTAACGATATAAATATCTTTAAAATCAAGGAAAAACTCAGCTCACACCCTTAAAAATACCAATTCAACCTCGTCCAAAAATGACACATTTTTTTTTATTTTCTCAAACATCTCTTGACATCATTGAGATAACATATGCATGTAAGCATGTTTTTTGAAGGTTTTTCGAAGCACTATCTAAATGCAAAATATCTTTTAAATCGGTTCATAAATGCACATTCCTCAAGCATTTGAAATTTTGAAACACCCGAGGTGACCAACTTTGGAGGGCCACGCAGTGGCCCCCACACTCCCTAGGGAGCCAAATATTTCCAAATCATCTCGAAAACACCTCAGCTTTAACTATTTCAAATTTCATCAAGATAGCATTATCCGTTCAAAAGTTACAGAATTAATTCCAAAAAAAACCAAAAAGGAACCACTGTGCAATGTTGAAGAGATCGCACGATAGGCCGTCGCCTTGTTTTAGGCCTCGTCTGGTATAGAATGGCTCCGTAAGGTCCTTGCCAATCTTCACTAAAGACTTCGTGTCAGTCAGCGTCATTTCGCAAAGACGTATCAGCTTCGCTGGAATACCAAACTCAGCCATGGCTTCAAGTAATTTCTGCCGTATCGGGCTGTCGAAGGCAGCTTTATAGTAAAGATGGTACGTGTCGATCTATTTCTCTTGGGTCTTTTCCAGGATTTGCCGAAGTGTGAAAATCTGGTCAGTTGTTGATTTTCCAGGTCTAAAGCCACACTGATAAGGCCCGATCAGGTTGGATAACACTGGCTTTAGTCTTTCACACAGCACACTCGACAGGACCTTATATGCGATGGGTAAAAGGCTGATCCCGCGGTAGTTGAAGCACACACAGGACATAATACGCTTACATTCCAATCGTCGGGCATGCACTCTTTAAGCCAAACCGTGCGCAGGAGCTGGTGCATGCTCGTTATCAGCTCCTCGCCACCGGACTTGAAGAGCTCTGCGGGCAGACCGTCGGCACCGGCTGCTTTGTTGTTTTTCAGCCGCGATATTGCTCTTCTTACCTCGGCTTGACTTGGTGGTGGGCAATCTAAGCCGTCGTCGACAATTGGCGTGATAACTTCACGTGCGCTGCCTTCTGGAACCAGCAGTTGCTGGAAGTTTTCTCTCCATATGTGCAGCACACTCTGCGTATCCGTGACCAGATTTCCATCACTGTCCTTACAGGTGGGGAGGCCATTACCGTATCCATTTGCTCTTACTTTCTGGTAAAATTTTCGGGCCTTACCTCTATCCCTGTATCGCTCTATATCCTCGTTCTCCCGTTCCTTCATCTGACGTTTTTTTCGCCTAAATAGCTGTCTCGCCCGTTTTGTTTTCTCCTAATGCCGTTCCCTAACATCACGGGTTACAATTGGATGTTGCTTTGCCCTTTAAGCAGCATCCTTTTCCTCAGACGCTATGCGACATTCTTCATCCTACCAGGATTCGTCTGAGCGCCGCTTTTCATATCCTAGCACGGTTGTTGCGGCGGTTGCCATGGAATGAGCAATATGCTGCCACTGTGTATCGGGAACTTCAGAAGTAGAGGCGTTGTGTCGTAAAAGTTGGGAGAGTTGGTTGGAGTAGGCAGTAGCTATATCTGGGGTTTGCAGCTTCGCGATGTCCAGCTTTCTTTGTGTTTGGTTACGTGCGTTTTTCGCTCTGCTCAATCTTGTGCGCACCTTGGCTGCAACCAGGTAATGATCCGAGCCAATATTAGCACCACGGATCACACGCACGTCCATGACACTAGATGCATGCCTGCCATCAATTACCACATGATCAATTTGATTTTTGGTGTTTTGATCGGGGGACAGCCAAGTTGCCTTGTGGATATCTTTGTGCTGGAATCTGGTTCCACTCACTACCATGTTCCTTCCCGCTGCGAAGCTAACCAGCCTAAACCCGTTGTCTGACGTGTCGGTATGCAGGCTGAATTTGCCGATCGATGGACCAAGAACATCTTCCCTTCCTATTTTTGCATTAAAGTCTCCCAGAACAATTTTAATGTCGTGGCCAGGGCAGCGGTCGTATGTTTCCTCTAGGCGCTCGTAAAATGCATCTTTAATCTCATCGTCTTTATCTTCCGTCGGGGCCTGTGTAACGTACACGAAGCCAAAGCTGGATCGTAGATGCTTGTTTTGAGAAGTATATATGCATCAAAGAATTGATATAGATGAAGGACTGCGGGAGCCTTTGTTTCGCTAGCAAGCAGTCGGGTGGGGGGTTCGGGTCCTTCCCTCTATAGGAATCAGATAACGTACACGATTTATTATAGACTCCCTTTTTTTATACAAACATTTGTTAGATTAAGTCTGTTGCAAAGAAGAAAAAAAAATAGTAAAAGAAAATTCGGACAAAATGGAAGATCGACTGGTATTCCTCAGATGGAATTGAGGACATCGCTTCTTTACCCTCGCCAACCTATGTCTTAACACGCGACCTAAAATTTATTTTCATTAAGACCCCTAACATGATGACTCTAAGTCATCCGGCTCAGCTCATCGAAGAAAACATTCAAAAGTTAATTTAAAGACTCATTGTAAGATAAAGCGTAATTCCTTCACAAAGTTTTTATTCATTATTCAAAAAAAAAAACTAACAAAAAACTATGCCAACCAAAAATAATTAAACATGTTAATAAATCGAAAAAAGTCTATATAATATACACATAGTATTAACATTCTTTGAGTTAACTAAATTTTGAAGAGATTTTAATCTAATTTAAGCTTCTATTCGATTCGTGGTCTTAAAGGGGTTAATAATTGTAAATGGTAACAATTCATTATTTGATATTTCTTTTTATGTCTTATATTCTGTTTGCAAAGTCATATATACATACATACATATATTTATAATGTTTGACAGCAAGAGACTAATGATTACATCATTAGTAGATTAGCAATCAGTGATAACTTCATTAACTTCATAGCATTACTATACAACATGTTCGAACTAAAATTTGATCGAACTTAATTAGTGCAACCAAGAAAACACATATGGTTTGGTTATATCACAACAACACAATATGTCTCTGCTCTCGAACATTAGTTCTTCAACGTAAAAATATATATATGTATATATGTACGTACTTAAAGCTTACACATTAAATATCCACGCAAGATCTTAAGTTAATGATAATTAAACTTACCAACTCCGGTATGAAGAAGGCCTTCTGCACTCTCGGGAAGCTGGTTGTTGTTGCTTTATGGGTTTATAGATGTTTAGCTTAGAATAGAGTAAATTTTGCGTGGATTTACATATTGGTTAAATCCATATAAATTTATTGAACCTAATGTTAAAATAAACCTTATTATAATTTAAATATAATGAAATATTTTAGATACTTATGTTTCGATGCATTATGAAATTGTATTTTATGGGATGTATGATGAATTATCCAAATTCAGTAGTGCCAAATATGTATGCAAATACATTTTAAAAATTCATTGCTGATGATATGGTCGTCTAATTATTTGGAACTATGTGGTGCTGCTTAAATTTTACATTTCCCACTTTCAGAAGTGTATGCCGATGATGATAAAACCATGCACAAATTGGCAATCTGGCTATAAAAAGTGACTTCTGCCGATTAACTTAGAAAAGCCTGCATGTGGTTTTCAGCCGATGGAAGTTTTCTTGATGATCTGGAGAACGTTTAGTAAGGAATGTGAAATTTTTATTTATGGTGTTTTTGAAGATAACAGGTGGAGTTGCTGGTCAATTCCTTTGAAAACGGCCGGCCGAGCGGCCCGTCACCAACTTCCAACTTTAAGAGTATCTTATTGTTGATAGTTTTACTTATTCGGTGGCGTGATGTCAAGGCAAAATGTGTGCATACAAGTGTATAACACCTGTCGACGGGAGCACTTATTGGAAACTTTTTGTTGATTCTCCGTGACCACGAGGGTTATCTTTCGCAGAATAACCTTTGATACCAAAAGACAGTGTTTGGTTGTACAAAAATCGGGTTGTTTCCACAATTATAATTTGTATGATGTTAGAAATTTTTTTAGATTACGGATTGAAATTTTTTGATGTTCAGAGATCAATGGTTTACACAGGAAAAAAAGTTTTAATAGCTTTTTATTTTCCAAGAAGCTTGTGGATGTTGAAGTGTGAAAGACAAAACGTCAAAACTGCAATACCACTGATTGTTGCCAATATCGGCTGATCATCATACCATGGCTTAATTTAAGTACTTTTTTTAGTACTTTAGACAGAAATAAGACGTAAGTCTTATTTAATTCAACTCCGTTCAATAAAATTTTCACTTGTATGTACGAAATTTATAATTGGGTTGAATTTTATCTATTTTATCCCTAAATTAAGATTGATAAAAAAAAAAAATCAAATTAATTGTGAGATGCACAAGAAATAATTATATTTATATCTACAGATTTAATGTCGCTGTAATTAACTATTGTACTTTAGAAAATTAAGGTACTTGTCACTTTGGTATATATGTACAATTTCAGCACATATGTGAATTATCATATAGTGAGAGACAATATGAGAAAGTCTCCACTTATGTAAATGAGTTGATCAAAATAAATAAGCTAAAACAGCTGGTGTGACTGAAGATATGCACATATTTTTATTATTTTGTTAATAGTTTAATATTTCAAACAAAAATAAATATAATACAGCCATTAAACAAATGTGTTACAATAAATAATACCTTGTTATATATCGAATAAAACAGATGGGTATTCAAATTGTGTTCCTGCTAAGAAAATTCATTAAAAAGCCCATTACACGTGTACACAAATCAGCGTGATGTAAAAATATTTCGCCCGGATGCGAATAGTGGCTATTCGGTCACTTACAGGGTTAAACCGCGAGACCAGGTGTCGAAGTCTCTTGCCGACTATGAAACCACATCCAAATTCGTGTCTTTCTGCATGGCAGCTGTAAAAGATGTCACAGTTCTTTCGTCGTGTGCATCCCTGTCCCGTCCATCTCATTTCCTTTATGGCGGTGATGTCAGCCTTGTATTTGTCGAAGACATCCGCCAGTTGGATAGAGGCACCATCTATGTAAAGAGTTCGGACATTCCAGGTGCATATCCTTAAATCATGGTCCTTATATCGTTTGCGGGGGTCGTCAACATTTGGGGGGGTTCTTGTTATATTTATTCTCCGTGTTTTCATAATATATTTTGTTTAAGGAGAGTGGCTTATTAGGCCACCGCTCCCGATCCTAGTTTCTTGGGGCTGCCAAAGCCACTAGGAGAGCCTGTGTTGAGCTTCAGTAACTTCTGTTACCTACTTCCTAAGACGCATCGGTGGTAGCATGCCGATTAGGTTACTCAACGTTTCGCCTTCTAACTCTAGCTAACTTCTAAGCTGTTGCTTTAAAGTCATTGCCCAGGGAATACTTGGTCTAAGACCGGAAGTAGTTAGCTGCTTGGACAGTGCCGCAAAGGAATCGATTCTGGTCACTCCCAAGTGACAATCAGTAACTTTCAGCCTCTGGGCAAAGTCCCATTCCTACTACTGAATATAAAATATTGGCCAGGCGGTTACTTTTTCACACCATCACCAATCAACCATCTCACTGACGATACAATAACTCGTTATACCATAATTATTGTTTCTTTTATCATTTTCATCGCATTAAGAGAATTATGCAAGTAATTAATTCCATTACTTTGGTTTCGCGCTACGCTCTTTCTATTATTATTCACTTAAATGGTGGTTTTTCAATTTGGATGACACTTAAGCCGTGGCACCGGGTTCCAGCCGCCGTCACCACTCCTCCTATTTAGCAATCACTCATCTACCACGACATCGTTGTCCATCATCTGGTAAATTTCTTTTACAATTTATGAGTTGACAAAATTTTCCATTTTAATTTCGAGTTTTTATTTGTTCAACAAATACAACTGCAATCAAACTCAACACTATGGCACCCGCATTCGCTATGGAGCTATGTGTATGGGTGTGTGTGTGTGTGTTTGTTCGAATATTTCGAGTGTTTGTAAAGTTCATATTTTATAATATTGACATTAATTGCTCCCAACCCCCTCGCTGCGCTGCTACCCCATCCCGCTTTGGTTAACATAGCGCACACAACATTTGTGTGTCGTCGTCGGTGCGTTGTCGTATTTGCATCCATGCGGTCGGTTGTCATGTCATCTGCCATGTTCAGCTTTAAAAGCAATTTCATGGCAGCAACCTCACTCACCGTGTGTTTGTCTGTTTGTGTATGTGTTACATCGATTTTTTTTTCATTCCGCCGAAAAATTCAACGCGCTTTAGTAGCTTGTTCTCAATGATGTTATTGCAAATTTTGGCCTTCATTGAAATACTGGCTGGTATTTAACGGAAGATTACGAGCAAGTCCAATTAGGTGGCGGAGATACAAACCATTTATGTAATAGCATCAGCCGCTACGTATCATAACCGTGCTATGAGATGTGTAATGGACCGACGATATTTGACATTTGGTTATGAGCCTAATAATATGTATAAGTGGGTGTGTGTGTGTGTTCGGGGAAAGCTTTAGGGATTTATAAAAAGGTAGTTAGCGGTGATGGTGGTAGTGTTGCTGGCAGTTATAAGCCACTTTTTATTATATAAACTATAATATGAATTGGGGGAGAACAGTATTTAAGTTTTTATTTATTATTAAATACCGAGAATAGTTGAGTGTTTGGTTAATATTCCAACTTTAAGTAGATTAGCACTGTCAAGGGGTTTTGTTGTCCATGAAGTGCGTTTAATTTTAAAGAATTTTTAAATAACAGCTATTAGTTGCAAAAAAGGTTGCTTTTAATTGATATGGTAGGATTTCAGAAAAAAATCATACTAATACGAGTAAAAATTCCTTGTATAGGTGAGAGGGAAGTTCACACTTTTATATATAAATTTGTTATCAGTAATGGTAATATAAAATTATGAAAAGTTACGTGTACATTCAAATAAGCTATGTCCTTGAAATAAAGTCGTCTACAATATACAAATGCCTTATTTGAAAATATTTCTATAAATTTGGGAAAATTTCGTTTCTTTTATATGGTAATTTCAGGTAACAAAATGGACATTGAAAGGAAATAAGGTCATGTAGATATAACAAAAGTCTCTTTCAGCTTACAAAAGGCAAATGTGATGTTTCCATATGCTTTTACTTTTCTCCAACTATAATTAACGAAGGACTAATTTGAAAAATAACCAGAAATACTCTGCGGAGGTTCTCACTAGCTCACGATATCTGATAGATTACGTATACGCCCAACAGTGTCACTAGACATCCGTTTTTTGTTGGCTATGAGAAGGCGTCATGTTGAGTAATCATAGAGGCATACTGCCACCGATGCGGTTGATTGGCTTTTTCAGGCCCAAGAAACCAGGTTCCTAGACCACTCTCCTTAAAAACATAAACTATATAAATATACTTAGAATACACTTAGAAAGGGAAGACAATAACTCCTTTAAGGATATTCACCTGAAATGTCCAACGATCTTTCTACAGAGATGGTACCTCCACCGAACTGGTGGTTGTCCTCGACATATAGTTGGATACAAACGACCCCCTAATTTTGTGTGGTTGGGGAAAAAATGCATGAGAAAATTTGGGGAGGTGAGGTGTGTTAAAAAAAATCCACATCAAGTCCAACAACTGCCCCGGAAT
The DNA here is from genome assembly GCA_964034835.1 of Muscina levida. Classification (NCBI taxonomy): domain Eukaryota; kingdom Metazoa; phylum Arthropoda; class Insecta; order Diptera; family Muscidae; genus Muscina; species Muscina levida. Next base: position 25,957,202 of record OZ035883.1, on the reverse strand, counting down.
TGCCCCATGAGGGGTAAAATGTATGACTGACCCCCAGTCAAATTGTCCCTTCCAATATTCTAACCAACATACCTACCCCCCATCTTCACCCCCTAGGGGGCTCCCATACAATAATCAAAATGTTATAAATTTTGCTGCCACCGCTCTAATTGCCCGACACCCAATATTGTTGCAACCCCAACAGTTTTTTAGAAAACATTATTATAAAAATAAAAAAAAATTGTAAGTCTAATAATAAGATGGTCCCCATACAATTGTTCGTATCGAATTCGAAAACTCGTGCACTATACCAACCCTAATGTACACTACAAAAGATCTGTAACTTCTTTGACAGCTGTTATGCAGGAAGATACGAATTTGGTTGTGGATTCACAGTCGGCAGGATACTTAGATATCTGGCCTAGCGTTTAAACTTTGTAAGTGACTAAATATCCACTAGCCGCATCAAGCCGAAAATTTTTACATCATATTGAATGGTGTTCCTACCGAATACAAAGACACAGAGGACACTAAAAACGCATAATATTAGCGCCTAAAAGGCCATATATGACCGCTGCACAGGCAATGAAATTAAATATGTTTTGGGAGATGTTAATAATGAAATAGGATAGAAAGATGCTCTTGGTTAAGCAATCTGAAAATTGAGTCCACGCAACAACGCATTCGATAACGGATTCACCATTGTAGTGAGCGAAACCAGATTTCTGCATAAAAATATCCACAAGTCAACCTTGATATCAACTGATCAAAAGACAAGAAACCAGTTAGAACCCGTGGTAATCGATGGAAGGCATGTCCCAAAAATTATGGACGAACGTGTGATGTAACCAGTAAGAAAGTTTCAGTTATATATACCCTCAACATAGTTTTTTCTATTATATTAATATTATTAATCGATTTCTAAAGTGGGCTGAGTGGTACATTTGTATGGGAGGTACCAGAAGGGGAGTTTCTAGACTTCCAGATTTTTTTCTCCAAAACTTTATCCTGTTATAGTTTTACTTAATATAGAATTTGGGCACGATCGCGTTATGTATATTAATAACATCAATCGATTTTTAAAGTGGGCGGTACCAGATGGGTATCGGAGGTACTAGATGGGGCGTGGCTAGACTTTAAATTTTTGTTCTCCAAAACTTAATCCTGTTATAGCTTTACTAAATACAGAATTTGGGTACGATCGCGTTGGATTTATTGATATTATTACTCCATTTCTAAAGTGGGCGAAAAGGTATATTTGTATGGGAGGTACCAGAAGGGGCGTGGCTAGACTTCCAATTTTTTCCAAAACTTTATCCTGCTATAGCTTTACTAAATACAGAATTTGGGTACGATTCCGTTGGGTGTGTTGATATTATTACTCGATTTCTTAAGTGGGCCGAATGATGTATTTGTATGGGAGGTACCAAAAGGGGCGGGGCCATGTAGCCCATTTGCAACACCGTTAGTAGTTTCGGGAAAATATTAACTCATGCTAAATTTTAAAACATTTGGTTGCGTCTTTCCAAAGTTATCGTACGCACCAGCCGGACAGCCAGACAGACAAACAGACGGACATGGCTTAAACGACTTAAAAAGTCATGAATCGAATTGATTCAAAGAAACCTAAGGGCTAAAGTGACTCCTTCTATGTGTTACACTTTGAGGTCGTATAAAATGATATATACCATCCTACCCGCAGGGTGAGAGTATAAAAATTGAATCGGATCACCAACTAGTTGCAACTCTTCAGGCGGAAAAAACGTCTAAGGAAGAAAGAGAGAGCCATGATATGGAAAATTACAGTTATAGAGGTGAAGTCCGAATGTTCTACCAAAAGGTTAAAAGCTAAGGTTTTAGACCAGGTATCCCCACCTGCAAAGACAGAGACTGAAATCTGGTTACGGACACTCAGAGTATGCTGCAAATATGGAAGGAACGCTTCTGATCTGTGTTCGCTCCCGAGGACAGCATAAGTGACGAAATCAAGTCAATCATAGACGATGGAGTAGATTGTCCACTTCCGAGCCAAAACTAGATCAGTACGGCAATTGCAAAATGTTAAAGCTGCAAGAGCCGATGGACTGCAGACAGAGCTTTTTAAAGCCGGCGGCGATGAGTTGGCAATGTGTAGGCCCCAGATTGGAATCTAAGTGTTCTATGTCCTGTGCTTAAGAAAGGCGATCCCAGTGTGCGCACAAACTATCCCGGGATCAGCCTTTTTACCCATCTTATACAAGGTCCTGTCTAGTGTATTATGTATTATGTTATGTGAAAGACTAAAATCCATCCCAGTGACCCTGATTGAACCCTATAAGTGTGACTTAAGACCTGTAAAATCCACGACTGGCCGGATATTTACATTTCGACAAATCATGTAGAAGACCCGATAAATGAAGGTCCAACCTTCCCACTATCTGTTAATCAATTAAAAAAGCTGCATTCGACAGTCCGATACGACGAAAACTATAAGATGCCTAAAAAGCAAAAATTTAACAAAAAAAAATAAATCTAACAAACCATGCAAAGTTTTTGGGCAAGGTGACAGTCTGCCATATGATCTCTTTAACATCCTTATGGAGATGTTCATGCGAAAGGCTGCCGTACACATGACTGGTACCATCTTTAATATAAGTCACATGCTGCTCGATTTTCGCCGATGATGTAGGTATCACTGACCGCTGACTGCGGGATGTTCCTTCAGCCTTTTCAAGCATTGAGAAGCTGTCGGCAAAAGTGGGTCTGATGATAAATGAGGACAAAACAAAGTTATTTGTTGCGACACACAAAGACTTTACGCGTTTGGGATGCCGCGTGAACATGGAGAACTATAACATTGACGAGTCTGGTAATCAAGATACTAGTATTGATCGCAAACCGCTGCCAAAAGGTCAAAAGGTCTCTTTTAACGAACAATAATCCAACTGTACCTGCATGTGAAAGTAGCTCCAAAAAGAAGAAGTTCTGCATCATTCGTATTGTCAAGTTACATGCCATAATAATTTGATACCGATTTCAAGTTAGTAAGTATCGTATAGGGGAATTTGTCACGTTTAAGGCTCTTTTGTTTGATATAACATAAATACTATATGGTGGCGTATGATTATCATAAGATAAAAAACTATATTGTGGCGTATGATTATCATAAGTAATATTTCACGTAAATCATACGCCACGGAGTACAACAGTTTTATTGTAACTGCTACAAAATAAACGCAGTTCGAAATCATTTGATGAATAGAAAAGTGAAACTGTTGCTTATGTAGGAAAACGTTATATGAAAAGATTAAAGGAATTGTAATTCTTAATTTTTTAAAAAATTTTTTGTTTTTAATATCTTAAATATTTATTTCAATTTAGATAAGTACTTCATTATGAAAAATAATACAAACATATAAATAAAATAAATTTGTTATTTAAATATATAATTTAAGTACACAATTCAATACTACAAAAGGCCTCAGCGTCATAATGACATTATAGATATTTTTAATTACAATTTAACTACAAATAAATTTTGTTTTTTTTAATTGAATTTGTTTGTTTAATTAAATTTGTTTCAGCTAAATCGGACCAGTTGGTCTCGAGTTATGTCAAACAAAATCGATATTAAATTATTATGGCATGTCACTTGACAAAACGAATGATGCAGAACTTCTTCCTTTTGGATCCACTTTCACGTGCAGTTCTCAGAATTGAGTCCCAAATCAATGAGCTGAAAAATGTTGTACTGTGTTAATTACATAGTGCAGATACCTAATTTTGTTCAAAATATTTATTTTTATTTTCCGAAAAAGAACAACAATAAAACGCGCGGCACCAATCTGCTTTAGATGACCTGTTAGGGGAACTAATACTGCCTTAGTTACTTTAAATAGATAGAATTGTGTAACCAACGTTATGTACTTCTTATATCCCCATTCCACTATATCAATAACCATATGAATCATATCTGCACCATATATGCGAAAATTCTTAAGTGATGGGTTTCTAGTTAAGTTATAATCCTCTAAACTATTCCAAAACTAATATATTCTGCCCCTGCCCTCAGTTTTGCGGAATGTTTCTGCCACCAAGGACTACCACGCAAGAGTTGTTGGCGACACCACCCCCTTATATCCTTTTATATATTCATCAAACAAACACTTAATGACTTTCGAAAAACTTTACAAGCTGAAACAACAACAGCAACAACAATACCAACAACAACAACAATCAGTTCAGCCAGTAGCATTATGAGTTTTCGGCATTAAAACTAACTAGGATTCGACTAAATGAATATGATTAAAATTAGTCTGATAGAAATTTTATGGTAATTAAGGTCAAAAATAATTATTTTCCAAAAACAACAAAAAGCAAACAAAAACTAACTTCTGCGACAAAAACCCAGCAATGGGAATCGTAGAAAATTGGAATGGAATTGTGAAAAACCACACCGACAAGCATGAATACACAACTTTGGTCTACTGAATGTCCTTTTGTGTGTTTGTGTTTTGAGTCGTCTGTCTGTCCGTTTGCCAGTCCTTTTTTAGGTTTACGTCTGTCCCGTTTTTGCTCTGCATTTTAAGTTTGTATGTGGATTGTGCTCTATATTAAATGCGGACATAAGTCATTGGCAACAAATGACGTCCTTTTTACAGTTCCACACAGCAAACGAGTCAAGTTTACATGAAGAGGGCAAACAAAAGAGTTTGCTCAATTAAACAGACACTGTCGGAAAATGGCCAAAATTATGCAAACACAAACACTCACACCAGCAAACAGTTAAACTGCAAGAAGAAGGAGAATAACACTTTCAGCAAAGTTGTACGTTGTTGGGGCCACGAGTAAAAGACAAACGGACAACTTATTTTCTAGGGTGGTGAGATGAAGGGTTTCACACACACACACACCCTCAAAGCAATTGTAAACCACGGACAACAACAAATCTTAAAAATCTCACACTTTTTGGGGTAAACCAAATGTTCCCCCCACACATTAGGGGCGCTGGGCCATGAAAATTGAAACTGACAATGTGTAATGCATGAAACTGATATAGTCAGGCCGGGTCCCTAGTTGGGCCAGCGCTCTTTTTATGTCTGGCTATCGAGCGTAACGGAAAAAGTTTTTAATATCCTTTTGTACAAATTAAGATATATGTGTGGCAACATGAAAACCAGACATTAGTTTCTCCCACCAACGACAACAGCCACAGTCACAGCAACAACAAAAACACCAGGCAGCTAGCAACTATTAAATCTAGGGGGTGGGTCAGACAAACTATAAGTCGTTGGTGGTTTCTTTCTTACGAGTGATTGCTCAGGACATTAACAGAGTGATAGGGAACGGGGCGAAGTAGAGAGGGGGACAGCCGTGTTGTAGAGTACTGCTAAGTACTTCTTTGTTAGATACTGAGTGATTCTAAGGAGCAAAATTGTGTAAATTAAATGTCAAACGTTTATATAAAAAAATATCTTGATGTTTTCGAGTAGTTCAAGGAGAAGCAAGGGTGTACAACAGTACTATCAACATGTCTGCAAGCGAAGCTAGATTTAAAAGCGGGATTTCAAGTGACATTCTAATATAATTTCAAAAGACAAAAAGTGAAATAGCTCATAGATGCTTATGAACTACATAAATGCTGCTTCATTTTCGCCCCCTCCCCAGCTTGTAAGTATTATCGCGTTTGTTGTTATTATAATTGATTACCTCTCCCCTCCCCCCAACTGGTACATTTAATTATCCAAGTCGTCATCGACTGCGTGTTTATAATCATCTTTATCATTATTATAAGCTTAACGATGATACACAGCCATATATATTTTATATTTTAAGGATTGCCAACTTGTGAAGAAGATAAATCGTAATTACTAGTTCAAGGTATTGTGTGTGTACTATATTGGAAAAGAAGGACATATAAGAGATTATTATGTTTCGGTAGAAGGAAGCCTTAGCAGTTGGGTAATCTTAGATAAAGCTGCGAGGTAATAAGTTGCTCATAAGTTAGAAATATAGTGTGAAATATATATCTGTAGTGGTGTCTGTTATGTTTGGTACATTTGGATTATTGTCGATCAAAAGATACCTTGACGTTAAAACGACGTGCTTAGCAACGGTTTGCGATCAATATTCGATCATTTACATTGGAGCCAAGGTTAATAAAACCATATAAAAAACTTAAAATTATTGTTATTTTAAAGCAGCATTCCAAACAAGTATACCTTTTGTTCATTGAAACAAATATTGTGGTTTTGTCCCCATTTATTGCCAGCCATAATTCTGTCGAATGTTTAAAAACACTGCAGTAACATGCCGCAGTCCTTGGTCAATACTATCTAACTATATCATCGGTATAAGCAAGCAACATGTGACTTCTACTGCAGATGGTACTTGTCATGTTTACTGCAACTTTCCGCATGGCCATCTCCATAAGAATGGCTAAGATCACATGACAGTCCATCGCCTTGTCTAAAGTCTAGTTTGGTAGAAAATAGCTTAGACAGATTTTTGCCTATTTTCACTGAAGACTTCGTGTCGTTCAGTGGCAAAGTCGTATCAGCTTCGCGGGGATACCAAACTCAGCCATAACTTCTAACAAATTCTGTCCTATCGATAAATAGATATAGTCGATAAACAGATGGTAGGTGTCGATCTGCATTTCTTGGGTCTACTTCAGGATTTGTCGTAGTGTGCTGGAACTACATATCTTCCAGGAACTAAATATCTTCCAGGTCCATGTCATGAATTTCAAGTCACAAGTATTCCGTTATTATCTCGCGAAAGAGTACACCAATTACTGTGACCGCCTGACCGACTTCATTTTCGAAGAAGTACGGCCCGATGATGCTGGCAGTCCATAAGCCGCACCAAACAGTGACATTTCGTGGATGCATCGGCTTTTCACGTGGATCCCTGCTTGTTAACGCATCCACTAAGGTGAAAGTGTGCCTCGTCGCTAAAGACGCCCATTTTCGTAAAAGGCTTCAACAATTATAACGCGATGCTCAATTGTGTACCTCTACATGGCTGAAATTGCCAAACAGAGAAACAAAGAAGTGTCAAATTAAGTTGGGCAAAAACTTGACGTTAAAGTGTGGCCTATAAAAGGTGGTTAAATTGAAAGGGCCGTTGTTGAATGTGAACCACACCTTAACGTCAAGTTGTTTTCTGTATTCATTTGACATTTCTCAATTTCAGACTAACCCAATCTCACGTGGTGGCGATGTCAATTGTCAGCCAAGATCATGTGATTTGACACCGTTGGACTTCTTTCATTGGGGTTATTTGAAAGAAAGGCAGCAACAATTTAAGAGCTAAAGTGTGAGATAATTTTGCACATTAACGGCATATAACCTCAAAATTTGGACCATCGGATGGAGGTGTGCCATCGAGGTCGTGGCGGCCATTTGGCCGATATTTTGTTCCATACATAATTGAACCATACCAATATTATCATAATAAAAAATAAACAGAATAATTTCCTAAATAATTTGTGTTTTACTCAAAATCAACATTAGCCCTTAAATAAAACCACCCTTTATATTAGGATGGCAGCGAAAATTCAGCTTTGGATTGTCGTAGCGGAATATTGTGTCAGCTGTTATTTTGAGCAAATTCGGACAACTATAAGGCATGCCCCAGAGGGGTCAAAGATCAAATCTATATATATGAAAATGAGTTTGTGTTTGTTTATTTGCTTTTTTAGTATCGTATAGACTTGAAAATGGCTTGGCCGACCTTTTTAAAATTTTTCACAGAATGCATCTGTGTGGCCGAAGATGAAAATGAGGACCAAGGCGCCGCCTACACATGTCAATATTTGACTATTACATATTTGAGAGAACAAAATGCAATTCCCTACTCGAAAATTAGTAAAAATCATAAGATTTACTAAGAACTTAACCTTAGATCCCTTTGGGGAACTGAAAATAGTTGTCCGATCTCACTCAAATTTCCCTGATGTATTTTTTACATCAAGTGACAAAATATTCCTGCGGGGCTTTATTAAATTTCGGAAAAAAAATCGTCCATACATTTGACTACCACCCTAATATATATATATAATTACATATATATAACTGATCAGCGTCGAATTCTGAGTCAGTTTAAAGATGTTGTTCTGCCTTTGTGTCCGTCCCCGCGATCACAGCCGTAGTTTAAGAAATATCGAGGTGATATCTGATACTGTAAGCTTATATCATCGAAGGCGAGGTTTAGTTGCAAAGTTGACAAGATCAAACATACAAAGGGCCTCACATTAACGGACAGAAATTACTCTCACCTCCCATTCAAACTCCCTGTCTTTGGGGATGTCTGTCTGTTGGTTCCCCCTAATACAATCTTAATTTAAGAGCGATCGAGCTTACTAAATCAAATGTAAGCCTCAGTCTTCTAACCAGAGGTTAAGTTCTAAGATGAGCAAGATCGGACAAAAACTACTTCCACTCCCTATACAAACTCCTCCTTTTTGGAGTTTGTAAAATGCATAACAATATTCCGACTGATATCCGTCTGTCTGTGTGTATCCCTGCCATTACAACATTAATTTAATGGCTAATGTATTTTTCAAATTTTTTCTCCAAAACTTTATACTGCTATAGCTTTACTAAATACAGTATGTGGGGGCACTATCGCGTTGAGTGTATTAATACTATTAATTGATTTCTAAAGTGGGATGTACCAGATGGATATGAAAGGTACCGTAAGGGGCGTGGCTGGACTTTCAGTTTATTCTTCCTAACTTTATTCTGCTATAGCTTCTTACTTAAAACAGAATTTGGGCAGGATCGCGTTGGAAGTATTGATATTTTTACTTGATTTCTAAAATGGGTGGAATGAATTTATAGTTATATAATTTATGTATAGAAGGTAAAAAAAGGGACGTGGCCATGCAGCCCATTGGCTATACCGTAAGTAGTTTTGGGGAAATACTAACCCTTGCAAAGTTATTAAGCATTGGTTGCGATTTTTCCTCCTTTCTTTAATAAAGATGGTATAACGAGGGTTTTGTCTTAGGCTGAGGTAGCTCAGCCGCCTACAGGGTCTTCGCAAGGACCCTTTGTTTGGTCGGTGGCCTCGTATCGTTGATCGTGTCTGGTGTAAGGTATTGCGGTACCTAGGGTTGTTGTCCTTTGTATGTAAAACGTTTTTTAAGATAGGCGGCGGTTATTCGGTGTCGGGAAACAGGACGGCTTGCGGTAATTCGTCAGACGTCGAGGACACACAACTAAACTGTAGGACCTTCTGGTGAGATTTGCTAATGTCCTGGAAAAGAAGAATAAGAACAATTATAAATACGCCCTGGCCTTACAACTACTAGGACTCGTTATACAAACTTAGTGTCCGTCGTTCAGACTCGTAGGTCCGATTATACAGGCCTATTGCCCGATTGTACAGACTTGTAGGTCCGATTACAGACTCCAGGTTCGATTGTACAGGTATATTATCCGGCAATACATACTTATTGTCCGTTTAACAAAGATACTTGTCTTCGTACAATCCCAAAGGATCAAGGAGCTCAGATAACATTCCTTGACTTGGCAATAAACTTCGTCTTGGAGGAAAAACGCCGTCTCCCTATATTATGGGTGACATGAACTAAATGTGTATTATGAAGTAGTAGTTTGCACTGAACACCGCAATTTAAAAGAACCTGTGTGCTGCCGACCGATTATGCTGTTGTGTGGTGGTATTGTATGTGTCGTGACAGCTTTGCTGACCAATAATGCTGTGTGTGTTGTGTAGTGTCCGAGCCGTAACCGGCTGACGGTAGTGGCAGAGCTACTGGCGATCGTAAGGTTTCGGGTTCAAATCCCACTGGAGTCGGTTAAAAAAAATAGTTTTTGATATTGTCATAGTTCGGTTTGAGATTAGTTCTATTGGCAATTATTTATTATTGCCAATAGGTTTTTAGTCAAGAGTATGAAATGGATTATGTTGACAGCAGGTAAGGCGTATGACGATTTTTTTCGTCATTAACCACAATGTCTCGTCAGCGCCCTTTGCTGTGCCTTCTCCTCTATCATCACAAACCTTAAGGGAAGAATGCATCTCAAAGCGAATGAGAACTTTTCCCAACGGTGCGAAGAAAGCATCCTCGAAGCGCACAACATGCCAACATAATACACACACAAGCACTTGCCTATACATATGTCCATCGGACACAATTGCACAGGAAATAGTTTTTTTAATTGTTCTATTTGAAGTGTATTATTTTATGTTCGGTATTATTTTATCACACTAATTTCGTCACGTTACAATGGGAGTATTTGGATACAACGATATGACATCAAAAGCTACCCGTACTTGGTTCTCATTTACATAAAAAATTTCGCTTAAATTTTTTAATTTTCAAGTGCACCTAGAATATTTATGAAAATAGCTCTATCAAAAGTTCACCAGCATCCGCAACCCATACACAACTCGGTTCGCAATATAGTTTCTGCTGTTTCACTTTTAGCAGGTAAAAAAACTTCAATTTCATTAAAAGCACTTACATGATTTTGCAAATTCTTAACAGCCTTTACTTCTAACTTCTATTCAAAATTCATCAACAAAATATTAAAAACCAGATGTTAAGCTTATATTTGCCATGCCCTACAACTATATAACATCTCCAGCAATGGCAACCCCTTAGATTAAGTGATATTATAATAATTTTAAATGCAAACTAAAAATATCCTAGAATTTATATTATAAAGTAAGATAACAAACTATATCACACTTTTTCAAAATAGACTATATCCTTCTCAAAAAACCCCCCAAAAAACTATCTGCTAGTCTACTTACCCTTCCGCACACACACCACCCCACCCCCTCAAAAATGATGAATGTTTACTAAGCGTATTAAATGAATAGTTTTACAAAGGCATCATTAGTTTAATTAACCTTTTTTGTGACTTTTCTAATTTTTGTTTACGACCAAATACAATTTCGAGAAGATAACACACACACACAAAAAAAAAACAGTCAATAAAACTGATTGTGATGCTTCAGTTTTTGCTGAGTGATGTGCTAACAAATGAGGAGAGATACGACGACGGCGACGATGAGGATGACGAAGTTGCTGACTAAATATGACATGGAACGGATGGGACGGCAATAGTGTTTGCAATAGTGTTTTGTTTTTTGCGTAAAAGTTGTAAGAGCAAAAGGTTCTATCGTATAATTGGTTAGTTTATTATGTGTATTTTTCCAAAGTCATGAATTCATTTATAACCATCAGAAAATCAACCAAGTCAGTCAGTTGTTGTGGTTAACTATGGCATAGAGGCAAACAACACACCAAACTCACTAATTGCCTAGTTGTCTCTTGAGATTATGGGTACGCTACACGAAATGATGGTCGATTTCGATAGGGGTTATATTAATGAAAGGAGTAAGATAGAAACCCAAAATGAATTTGCCGTTATTTATATATGGTTCGGCCGTGACATAGTGGTTAGAACACGCGACTACCATGCGAGAGATCCGAGGTTCGATTTCCGGTTTCAGTCATCTACATTTTTCTTTCACAAAAGAGCATAAAACGTGGCAAATTCCCCTCTAGGATACTTACTAACTTCAAATCGATATTAAATTATTATGGAATGTAACTTGACAAAACGAATGATGCAGAACTTTTTCTTTTTGGGGCTACTTTCAAGTGCAGTTCTCAGAATTGAGTCCCAAAATCATGAGTTGTACTGTGTTAGGTATAAAAAAAAAATAAAAGAAAGTTATCTCCTATCAAGAACTAACAACGATTTCTTATCACATCTTTCTTGCATGTACGACTTCAAATTGTAAGCTGATGAATTTACAATCATCTTTTCCAAATTTTCCCTACTTTACTTGCTTATTGCTCATTTTTTCTTTTTATCCCCCCGATTATAAGGTGTCTTTAAGTCGTTCTCTTGTTCTCCAAATGCTTCACTTCCAAATTATTATGATGCCTTAATGATTTGCCACATTGTCTGCTTCACCGCATTTCGTCTTAACCTCAGCATTTGCAATTAACAAATACCCCCAGATACGACTGGCAAAAAATTATATTTTTCGAACCTTACGATAATTTAGATTATTCTCTTGAGTGATTGTAGAGAATAAGCAGGAAAAAGGAAGATGACGATGGAGATTGTCATCATTTAATTAGTTGTCAGTGTTGTTTTTTGTGTGTGTGTGTGTGTCTTGTTGTTGAATGCGATTTCTTTGGGTTTGGCGGTTTGGTTTTTGTTATACTACTTTGTGTGCGTGTGTGTGTGCGTATCTTTAAGGAAAATAAATTACTCTTTTGTATCTACTGGTGGTGCTGGTGTCTCTCGCTCTTTATGTGTGTGTGTGACGGGAAAATTACAAGATTCATTATTTTTGTCTACAAAATGTGGGTGAATCTTTGTGGCTTAACGACGAGGTGGTATGGGTTATTTACATCCACCAGGATATTATCTGTTACACAAAGATTAAATTTGTGTGTTATCTTCTTGCTACGATAATAGCGTCGGGTGTTGTTTCTGTGTGTGTTTGTGATAACGGCGGTTATTAATTAAATTTCCTTGTTGAGAGCAAAAAATTAAATAAAATATTTTGATATTGTGCATTAAATGGCATAAAAAGCTTATAGCTGACTTGATTGAGTTGTGGTTTTAACGAAACTAGTTGTACACATGAAGCAAAGAATGTATGCGACCTTAATACTATTAATAACAATTTAGCTTACATCATATCTGTGACTTCTAATAAGACTTACGGCGGAATCTAAATAAGGGATTTATTATAATTTCTTATAAATATAAGTCGAGTGGCAAACAGAAAGTACAAATGTCCATATGTCAAGAAGACTTTGCAATTAAACCATTTTCTCAATCATTATTCCAGATATATGCAAATGTATTAAATTGTCAACATTTTTGAAACGATTTTTATCGGAAATATGGCCCATTTTCCTATATTTGAATGAAACTATTTAAAAATAACTATAGTTTTTTTCTTGTACACATTTTTGTCATTCTGTAACATCTTATTATACTTCTGAATATGTATTTATTTATTGTTTCCTTTCTTACTTTCAGGTAAGTGACGATTTTGCTTATGTTGCTGCTCCTTTCGAGGTAAATTTACAAAAGGTGTTTCTTCCTTACTTATATATGTATAGTTAAAAATTTCAGTATAGCGACGTCGAAAATACTCGACAGAAACACCACAAAAAATTGCCTTCCCATAAACTTATTAATGTCACACTTGGTCGTAGTTATCTTAGGAATGTCTGTAAAATAGTAGTGTAAGAGATTTTAGCTGAGTTTTAGTTTAAAACAGAACATTGACAAACTACATATTCGACCAACGCCAAACCAAATAATCCTCAAAAATCCTCGAGCAGAACCAATTTTTGGATTATATCTAACACGGCACAACACATGACTTTGGGACTCAATTCTGAGAACTGCGCGTGAAACTAGCCTCAAAAAGCAGAAGTTCTGCATCGTTTGTTTTGTCAAGTTACATGCCATAATAATTTAATATCGATTTATAGTTAGTAAGTATCGTATAGGGGAATTTGTTACGCTTAGGCTCTTTTGTTTGACATAACTAGAGAACCACTAGTCCGATTTCGCTAAAACAACTTAAAAAAAAATTAAGAATACAATTCCTTTAATCTGTTTATGTTTAACATTAGCATGTGTGTTTGTTTGTTGATGTGTGGCTTAATCACGCCTAAACGGCTGAACCGATTTTAATGAAATTTGGTATGATGATGGTTAGAATACGCGACTACCATGCCGGAGATCCTGGGTCCGATTTCCGCCTCCAGTCATCTACATTTTTCTTTCATTGCCGGCCCCCTTGATGTTGTCGACAGCAACGCCGCAGTATAGTGCCAAGTCAGTCGGCATGTCTATTAATAGCTTCTCAAACAGTGACTTTCACTTTCGTCGACAAACAAGTAGGTGCCGTTTGTTGTGAATCTAGAATAGAATAGTATGTTCTTTCACAACAACGTGAAAACCTATCGCATACCTCATTCATGGGGTGTAAAGGAAAATTAAGTTTAAGTTAGTGTACCATATAAGTAGAAATTACCGTAAGCTATATATTTTTTGATTTTTTTACCCTATGGGCGTGGCAAAACTTTTTTTAAAGCTAGAGCGATAAAATTTTATACACAGATAGTACTTGACAACACGAATGTGAATATGCGGACAACATTTAGTTTTGGACCGGTGAGTGGAGTGGACGTGGCAAAACTTTTTGACAGCTAGAGTGATAAAATTTGATACACAGATAGTACTTGACAACACGAATATTAATAATCAGACAAAATTTTAATTTTTGATCAGTTGGCGGAATGGGCGTGGCAAAACTATATTTTCGACCAAGAGAGATACAATTTGATACACAGGTAGTACTCGACAACTTAACTTAATTTCCCTTTACACCCCATGAATGAGGTATGGGATAGCTTCTCGCGTTGTTGTGAATTAACACGCTTTCTATTTTTAGATTCACAACTAACGGCACTTACTTGTTTATCGACGAATGCGAACGTCACTGTTTGAGAAGCTCTTACTGGACACGACGATTGAATCGACGCTTAATACTGCGAAGTTGCTGTCAACAACATTCGAGGAGAGCCGACAATGAAAGAATTTTTTTTTTTTTTTTCGATTACGCTGAGGCATAGTTGAGGTTCTATGCCGTTTATGTGCCCAATTATCTCATCCTTTTTCTTGAATTGTTGCTGGCTTATCGACGTACATCTATTCTTTCAAATAACTCCAAAGAAAGAAGTCCAACTGAGTCAAATCACATTATCTTGGCGGCCAATTGACATCGCCACCACGTGAGATAACACGGCCATTGAATTTGTCGCGAAAAAGTAAGATTGTTTCGTTAGCTGTGTGGCAAGTGGCACCGTTTGTTGAAACCAAATATCGTCCACATATATATCATCCAATTCGGGCCATAAAAAGTTCGTTATCATCTCACGATAGCGAACACCATTCACAGTAACTGTCTGACCGGCCTCATTTTGGAAAACCGCACCAAACAGTCACTCTTTGTAGGTGCATTGGTTTTTCGACAATTACTCTTGGATTATCATTCGACCAAATGCGGCCTGAGATCCCTCATCACTGAAGATGATTTTTTTCGAAAATTGATCATCCACTGTTGCCATTTCTTGCCACCATTCTGACCATTGACGCCGTTTGGAATGGTCAAGAGGCTTAAGTTCTTGAGTCAATTGCACCTTGTAAGCGTGTAAATGCAAGTCTTTATGCATAATGTCAATCAACGTCGAGCGTGAGAGGTGCAATTGTTGGGCACGACGACAAGTTGAGGTGGACGGCTCTTTAGCCACACTATCGCGAACAGCAACAATATTTTCTGCAGTACGACGAGCTGTACGCGCATGCACTGATGTTTTCACATCTCCTACAGACCCGGTTTGCTCAAATTTTTGCACGATTTATCCGATTGTACGCACATTTGGACGATTAAATTGACCATTTTGATTTGAACGCCCATTTTCATAATAAGCCTAAATAACTTTAACGCGTTGCTAGATTGTGTATCTATCCACGGTTCAAATTGGGTTACTCTGAAATTGAGAAATGTCAAATGTCATGCAGAAAGGAACTTGACCTTTAGGTCTGGTTCCAATTCAACATCGGCCCTTACAGTTTAACCACCCTTTACTAGACAAAACGAAAATTAAATTTTGGATCCGTGGGCGGAGGGGGCGTGAACAAACTGTGTTTTAGCTCCAGAGAGATACAATTTGTTACAAAAATAGTACTCGGCACTTCAGGTTCAAATTTGCAGGCGAAATTGTTATACTCAATCTATGGGTGAAGCAGGCGTGGCAAAACAGTATTTAAGCTATAGAGCGATAATCCTTAATACACAGATAATACTCGATACCAAAAAGTCAGTATATTAAAAAGTACATTTATTGTGCCAAAAAATTCAACTTATTGTACCGAAAAGTACATTTACTGTAATAAAAAGTACAATTCTTTAAATGTACTAATAAGAACTTTTATTGTATACAATTAAAGTACTTTTATTGTACCAAAAAGTTCTTTAATTGTACCAAAAAATATTTTTATTGTATCAAAAAGTGCTTTTATTTTATGTGAAAGTGCAGTCATTGAAAATTCGTCATAAAAAAGTAAACCGGTAAATTCTGACCAAACAAAACCTCATTGACACGATGCTGACATATTTTGAAAGGAAATACTTGACAATTATGTCAATAGTGTAAATGAACCTTTGTAGTACTCGGCAATGTAGACATGAAAATTCCAACAAAATATTTATTTTCGGTCAGCAGGAATATGAAGGCGAAAGTTTTATTTCCGATCGGTGGGCAGAAGGGAACTAGGAAAAAATATTTTTAGGACTATATAAGGTAATATTTGTATACAGATAGTACTTGGCGCTATAGATATGAATTTGCTGATGGATTTTTCACGATTTCGGTTAGTGAGACGTTGATAGCGAGATCGACGCTTAAACTTACCCCTTTCAGTAAGCAAGCCAAACATATTATAAGTATTCGTCAAGTTTGCAATATCGATGCATTTCAATTCAAATGGTTCTGCACCATTTAATCAGCTTCGCTATTAAATTTAATTTTTACGATGCATAGTTTAAATGAATCGATGTAATCAAAATCTACACTACATTGGTGTATGTAGCAACCAAGTGAGTTCCTTAACTGTTGAAACCGATTGGTAACTATTATATTCTGCAATGTAATTTCCATACTGTACACACATACAATTAAAGTAACAAAAAAGGCATAACCTAACGCATGAGTAAACCCTTTCATTAAACCATTACCTCATGTGATCCTAATTTATGAATGAATAATTAAGAATTGTCCTTTAAATCTTTGTTTCCTAACCATGGGTAGCATTTAATGCGAGTATATCCTTTTGTTCCCAACGTATCCACACATAATTCACATTAAAAGTTCTTTCGTCACAAACACCATATCAAACATAAACAAAAGCTGTAATTTTAACATTACGATATCCTTAGTCACGACACATCCTTTTAATAAGTCTACCTTACAAATAAAACCTTTCCAACCTTTTGCATTGTGAAATCCCTGCTTTAGGCTATAAAATAGTTATCCGTTAAGAAATCTACTTTATTCATTTATGGATTCCCAAATTTGTTATAACTCTAGTTAATCTATTAATTTGTGCTCCTTCCGTTCATCTTCTCTGGTGACTACTTAAGCTTATATACATGATTTTGCATGATATGGGAAGAAAACGAACAACAACTCTCTAAGGGGTCATGATATCAACCTGCTACCTGCTTTATGAGCCTCTAGATATTAATGGATTTTTATACGTCGCATTTTGAAAATTTTATATTAAATTCTTCTTTTACAAAAGTTATCAGCAGGAACATTCCACTGCAATGGGATCCTTTCCTCATAGGGCTCATTCATACAGGTCCTTATTAAAGCGATAGCTATCGTTGTCAGTGAGAGGCTAAAGCTGCTATATGCAAATTATGCTGTCGTTTTTTACCTAAATTACCTTTAAACATTATTTCGAGATTTTCGTTGGTTCTACCACCAGTGCGATTATTTATTATCGTCTTAAGAAATTATCATCACGAAAGTTGTTGTTGTTGTTCCTGTTGTTGGTTTTGTGTAACCATCATCTTTAGCCATTGTAGTGAATGAGACCAGAATTTGATGCGTAGTGACGACGACGGCGACGATGGTTGCCACGAGGGCAGACAACTTAATGCCACTGTGGGGGAAAATGGGATTGGGAGGTTATAAGGGATTGGGCGAGGAAGCCGATTAAAAGTTTTGAAATCTCATTAAGACATATAACCAATGGTCATATCAACTTTTTATACATATAGCAATTTAATAGTCCTCCACTTATCTCGGACATATTAATCTATGCCAACTTGTTCTAAAAGTCCTTAAGGACATATATAAAAAATTAAATATTTCAAAAAAACTGACATAACAAATTTCGCCATAAAAGCATAGATTTATTGTTAACAATTAACAATCGAATAGTCTATTTTATATTATTACTAGCTTTCCCTGCTCGCTTTGCTTCACCCGTACCTACAATGAAACTTCTTAAGAGTGTAATCAATACAAATAAAATGCAAACGTTTCATAAGACGAACGGACACAAATTTATGTGATTGTAGCTTTATCCCATTTGTCTGAGTGATTGTACTGCTTTAATCCCTAAAACAACAATTGAGTGGTCCCCCTTTAATTCTATGCACATATACGATAATAGCTTTAGCCGTTTTGCCTGGGCGATGGTACCAGTTATATCCCCTTTCGGTCTTTTTCACCCCCCAATGTTCAAATTTCTGAATACACCATCTGTCGGGTATTCTATAGGGAGCAATGTTAAATATATTTTCGTAGCTCTACTTTTTGTTATTTGGTCTGGGTGATTGTACCAGTTTTATTGCTTTTCATTATTTTTACAACTAAATAACGAATTGCGAAAAATTACTTAACATCGTACAACAAAAACATTCACTTCAATTTTTAAGACTAATTCTTTAGCCGTTTAGTACCAGTTTTATTCATTTTCGGCCTTTTTTTACCCCTAAAAGGTAAGAATTTCTAAAACCCTCCTTGCTTCGTTCGAATTCCATAGGAAGCAAGCCCATAAAATTATCATAATTACATCTCTTTTCGATATTTTTACCCAGAAATATCGGATTTCGAAAAAACCTTCAATCCAATTTGATAGTGAGCATGTCCATATCAATTTTCGCGATTAAAGCTCTAACCGATTCGTATAAGTTTATCCCTTATTGGTAATGTTTACACCCTAAAGAGCGCATTTTCCAAAATCCATTCTTAGCTGACGTTTACTCGAAATGGAGAACAACTACCCAAAATTTCATCATCCTATCTACAGCCATTTCACCCAATCAGTTTGTTAACTAATTTGAAATATAAGAAATTGTATTTACAATCGTTCTATTTATATGACCGACATAACAATTGTTTCAAAAGGGGCGTGGCACTGCCCATTTCCCAGCGGGACGTAATCCCCCATGTACCATTTACCTATGTAGCAAATCTCATCTCCATAACTTTAATGGCTCGCGAAATATTACCGATTCAAATTTTGGTTTGTGTGGGCGGTGCCACGCCCCTTTGTCTAGGTATGTTTTCATGAAGCCTATGATAGAGACCCTACGGATAGTACTACACAGTCCAAATTTCATTGCAATCGGTCCATTTATTTTGCCCAGATAACGATTTTTTCAAATAGGGCGTGGCACCGCCCGTTTTCCAGCGAGACGGGTTCGTCTTCGTATCAGTAACATATGTAGCAAATCTCATCGACATACCTCTAATGACTCTTAAGATATGACCGATTGAAATTGAGGCTTGAGTGGGCGGTGCCACGCCCCTTTGTCTAAATATGTCTCCATGTAGCCTATGATGAAGGTCCTATGGACAATATCACACAAAGAAAATATTATTACAATCGGACCATTTATTTGGTCAATACAACTATTTTTTTTTTAAAAGGGGCGTGGCACCGCCCACTTTCCTTAAACAAAATATTTCTTCTTATACGTCCAATATACGTACCAAATTTCGACTTCAAATCTATTATGGCTTAAAAGATCCATTCATTTAAAAATTCGAGTTGTATGGAACGGTGCCACGCCCATTTTACCCCTATGCAGTCCGAATTTCCAAAAATCCCGTCTTAGTGCGCGCCTACGTCATAAAAGGAACCTTCATTCTAAATTCACGCTTCCAGCTTTAGCCGTTTGGGCTGGGGAGTGATCAGTCAGTCACCCAAGCCTTTTATATATATAGATAAAAAAATGGGCGTAAAAGTGGGCGTGGTCGAAAAACGTACCCTATAAATCATGCCAGAGTCCCAGTTAAATGCTGTGAAAATTTCAGGAAGATCGGTCCAGAGGTTTGGTCTCCTATAAGATACAAACAAACAAACACACATTGCATTTTATATATATAGAAGATTATTTTACTTATATCTTTAAAGGAATACCAACAATTTTACCTACAATGAATAGTGAGAGTATGAAATTCTTTATAATTAATGGCGCATCTAATTTATTGTTTATAACAAACCCCCTCTATTTTCAATTTTTCTTTTAACGATTACCATCAATAGTTCTCTCGACCACTGTGCAGCATCTCTTGTTGGTTTGTTGCCATGCAAAATAATTAAAAATTGCTCAAATAAGTCTTATCTGCTAAACAACGCCAGCAACAACAACGCCACATCACAACCACCAACAAAACGTTAGCATTAACTACAACAATAATGGCAGCCAAACGCAACAACAGCACAAACAATGAACAGTTGCTATTCGACATTAAAAACTAATTCTCTGGCCCTACCTGCACAACCCCGCAGCCGCAAACCCCTGCCCAAAAAATGAATTTCAAGTAGAACCACCTAAGCTGTCGTAATTTTAATTTATTATCATAAAATTTCCATATCAGCCAACAAACGAAACAAGAGAAAAAAACACCCAAAAAAAGAAGAAGTCAACGGCAGCGGCGATGATTATCATCATAACGGTGACGATGGCGATGGCGAGGACAACGAAAAAAAAAAAAACGTTTGCTTAACAAATACCCACCACCGGCAGCAGGTTGCCCCACGTGGCATCAGAGCCTTCCCGTGATTGCTGAAAGTTACTTACAGGTAACAAGGTGGCACAACTAGCGGCAATGTGTGAGACTATTGAAGGCCCATAAAGGCGAACGCTTTTGTAGGAGTGCTATAAGTGTAGTCACATAACTGGATTGCAGGATCCCAGCCATGATATATATTTGAATGCATGGCATTGCTATTTAACGTTTAACATTTTTTTGCTCGCGTATCTCCCCCCTTCACTATATGGCGCTGGCCAAATATTTCGAACATTTCCAACAAAAACAGGTTGTTATATTCAGCAAATATGTGAGAGATACTGCCTTGAGTGAACTGTACCACCACCTACTCGTATGCTGGCAGTTTATGTGACAAAACCACCCCTCTTGCCAACTTTACTATTGTCCTAGCTGTATAGCTCCCAATTTCGTCATTAATCACGTAAAGGTGATTTTAATATTCACATAACTCGGCTGCCATGAAAACAACAAAATACTTGCGCCCCAAAAAAATGTTGTTCAAATAACACAAAGTGAATTATGAAAAATATTTATAAAAACAAACGTGAAAATATTGAAGATATGATATGCTATGATAATGGCAGTGCCTCCTGGCAAATCACATGTGGCCGATGTTAAGCAAAACTTGTTTAATAGAGTTGGAGTCTTATTGTTTTCAAAATAATATAAAAAATTCTATTAAACACTAAAGAATTGTTTCCATTTCATAAATTTATTAAACAAAACTATGTTGAGTATCAATTTATGTAATTGTATCTAAATAAGTGATGGCATCCTAAAGACTCGCGAGCCTGGCTTTAATCGTTTGTTTTCACGTAGACGCAATCGGCAATTTACAAGTATTCCTTAAAAAACTTAACTTAATTTCCCTTTACACCCCATGAATGGGTATGGGATATATGGGTTGTGAATTAACACGCTTTCTATTTTAGATTCACAACTAACGGCACCTACTTGTTTATCGACGAATGCGAACGTCACTGTTTGAGAAGCCCTTACTAGACATGCCGATTGACTCGACACTTTTCATTGCGAAGTTGCTGTCAACAACATTCGAGGGGAGCCAACAATGAAATAATTTTTTTTTTCTTTTTTTTTAAGATTATTGGACTAAGATTCCCGTGTTCTAACCACTATGCCACGGCCGGTCCCACGTGGCATACGTATTCCATAGTTTTGTTTATTTCAAAGAGCTCAGTCTTTGCTTTAGTTCAACACAAAAACTGACACAACCCAATAGATATCTATGCGAATACTTCGGAAAGTATACGGAGATGGTGTATGTAACAAAAAAGACAATTCACATATCATGGCATTAACTGGCCACTTTGTAAAATTGACTTATCCCCAATAGACTTTTTTCTTTGCTGTCTGTCTGTCTGTCCCCGCAATTACAGCCGTAGTTTAATAGCTCTCGAACTGATTTTCAGTATGTGAGCTCCTATCTTCCAAGCTGAAGTTAATTTTTAAAATGGGCAAGATCGGACCGGCCGTGGCATAGTGGTTAGAACACGCGACTACCATGCGGGAGATCACAGGTTCAACTCCTGGCTCCAGTCATCTTAAAAAAAAAAAAATTAATAAATGTTTCTTTCATTGTCGGCTCCCCTCGAATGTTGTCGACAGCAACTTCGCAGTATTAGTGTAGAGTCAATCGGCATGCCTAGTAAAAGCTTCTCAAACAGTGACGTTCGCATTCGTCGTTAAACGAGTAGGTGCCGTTAGTTGTAAATCTAAAAATAGATAGTGTGTTAATTCACAACAACGCGATAAGCTTTCCCATACCTCATTCATGGGGTGTAAAGTGAAATTAAGTTTTAAGTGATGTCCTCATTGATCACCAGGCCCACTGACGCCGACTGCTTCTCAATGCTCGAAAAGGCCGCAGTAACATCCCGCAGTCCAGGCCAATGATTTCTATATCATTAGCATACGCGAGCAGCATGTGGCTTTTGTTAAAGATGGTGTCAGTCGTGTTTACTGCTGCCTTCCGCATGATCATCTCTATGATGTTATAAAAGAGATCGCAAGACAGACTATCGTCTTGTCTGACGATTCGCTTGGTAGAAAATGGCTCTGTTAGATTTGTGTCTATTTTGCTGAAGACCGTGTCTGTCAGCGTCATCCCGCATAGTCGTATCGTACTCAGCCATAGCATCTAATAGTTTATGTAGTATTGGAGTGTTTAGTATAGTTTATGTAGTATTGTGGTCGATAAACATATGGTAGGTATCGATCTGCATTTCTTGGGTCTTCTCCAGGGTTTGTCGTAGTGTGTATCTCTGGTCGGTCGTGAACTTACAAGATCTAAAGCCACACTGATAAGATCCAATCAGGTTCGCTAAAATGGGCTTTAGTATTTCACATAACGCACTAGAAAGGACCTTGTATGCGATGGGTAAAAGGCTGTTCCCGCTAAAATTTTTACATATACTTGGATCGGCTTTTTTAGCACAGGACAAAAACACTCAGATTCCAATAATCGGGCATGCATTCCTTCAGCCAAATCGTGTTTATGAGCTGGTGCATGCACGATACGCCGGCTTTAAAAAGCTGTGCCGGCAATCCAACGGCTCCCGTAGCTTTGTTGTTTTTAATACGTGCAATTGCCGTTTTGGCGGATATCGTTTTGGATCAGTGGTGGACAGTTTACTCCATGGTCGATGATTGGTGTGATTTCGTCACTTATGCCGCCTTCGGGAAAGTGTTCCCTCCATATTTGCAGCACACTCTGAATTTCAGTGGCCTGATTTCCGTATCCGTCCTTACATCCCTGGTCTAAAACCTTTACTTTTTAGCTTTTGATACAACTTTCGGACTTCACCTTTATGTAATTTTCGATATCCTGACTCTCCTTTTCCTTCCATAGACGCTTTTTCCGCCTGAACAGGCGTTTCATCTCCCTCCTCCTCTCATTATAACGATCCGTCGCTGCACCATTGCCATTGGCTGCAGTTTTGCATTGTATACAGCATCCTTATCTTCAGACATTTTGCGACATACCAGGGCTTGTCTGAGCATGGTTTTGCATAACCCAGTACGTTTGTTGCGGCAGTGGTCATAGAATTTGCAATATGCTGCCACTGTGTGTCGGAAACATCAGAACTAGGTTGATTTGTTTGGAGTAATTGAGAGAGTTGGATATCGGTTATCTCGTTGGTATGCAGCATTGTGATGTCTAGTTTCCTTTGCGTTTGATTACGAGTGTTTTTACCACTACATAATCATGTGCGTCCCTTGGCTGCAACTAGGTGGTGATCCGAGTCAATATTTGCACCAGGCATCACACGCACGTCCATAACGCAAGAGGCATGCCTTCCATCAATTACCACGTGATCACTCTGGTTTCTTGTATTTTGATCAGAGGATAACCATGTTGCCTTGTAAATATCTTTATGCGGCAATCTGGTTCCACTCACAACCATGGTTCTTGTTTTTTCTTTTCTTCGTGTTTTCATAACAATTTGTTTTGTTTAAGGAGATCGGCTTATTATGCCACCCGATCCTAGTTTCTTGGGGCTACCAAAACCACTAGGAGAGCCATTGTGTTGAGCTTCAGTAACTTTTGTTACCTACTTCCCAAGACGCACCGGTGGTAGCATGGCATTACATTACTCAACATTGCGCGTTCGCACATTTGCTACCACTGAACGGATGTTCAATGCCATTGCCAGGAGAATACGTGATCACTTGGCCGTTGTGAGCTGCTTATAGATCTCCAAAAGAGAGACTCTGGTTACTCCCAGATGAATAACATTTTAAGACCTATCAAACTAAAAAATTTGTAGGAATGATTCTATCCTCTAAGCGGATGTTAAGTTCTAAGATGGACAAGATCGGAAATGAACTCCTCCCTCCTATTCAAACTTCCCTTCTTTATTATTGTGCTACATATGATATTATTAAAATACATACTAACTTACTTAATTTCCCTTTACACCCCATGTATGAGGTATGGGATAGCTTCTCGCGTTGTTGTGAATTAACATGCTTTCTATTTTTAGATTCACAACTAACGGCACCTACTTGTTTTATCGACGAATGCGAACGTCACTGTTTGAGAAGGTTTTACTAGACATGCCGATTGACTCGACACTAATACTGCAAAGTTGCTGTCGACAACTTTCGAGGGGAGCCGACAATGAAAGAAATTTTTTTATTCCTTTTTTTTAAGATGATTGGATCCTGGAGTTGAACCTGTGATCGTGTTAGTCGCGTGTTCTAACCACTATGCCACGGCCGGTCCCACTAAACTACATAATGTTTATGTTTACAAATTCACTGAGATGATTTATTTTTTTTGCCGTCTTGAAATTTAAAACATGTGTTTAATTTTTTAAACTACTTCGGCGAATTTTGCATCATTTGTCTAAATTTTCCAAAACACAACAATTTAAAATTAGGAAAAGTAATTCTGTGAAATTTTTGCGAATTTGAAGTATCCATTTTTCTTTTTACACGGAATAGCTCATATGCGATTAGTAGGATCTACTTATATACATCTAACTATTTATATACTAATTCCTATCGCCACAACCAGCAAATCATCGTTTAATGCTTGTCAGCATTTCCTTGAGAGAGTAGCAGCAGCTATTGAATGCCAGTTAACTACTCGTCCTACTCGTTTCGATATTTCATTAGTTTTTTCATTAGTTTTCCTTTTGCTTCATCAGTCGATTTGTTAGCCGCTGTTAGCCACAAAGCCGTGCCTTTAACACCCATCCCATCCATATGGTGGTGCAAATGATTAATGCCTCTTCGTTATAAAATTAATGAGTTTTAATCGTATGGATTGGAGTGAATTGAACCCATCCATCCGCGTCTATATAGTAGAGTTACTCAATATTGCTGCTGCGGCTGCTAATGTTGTTGATGTAGTTCGTACTGCTGCTGCTGCCACTGTAGTAGTTTTCATATTTATATTTTAACTTTGTGGTAAAGTCATTTGCCATTTTGTGTTGTAAGTGCGAGTGGTGTTGTTGAGGTTGTTGTTGTTTCTATGCTGCTTTGGCTTCTGCTGCTGTTATTGAGTTTTCCGCTTGGTAATGGATCTAGAAACTGGTTTCGTTCACCAAAGAGCTTTTCTTCATCCATTCCATCCATCCATCCATCCATTTGGCATTGTGTGTGCCATAATTTACTAAGGAATGTAATACTTTTGAGTTCTTTAACCCTCTCACTTGTGCTCTCTCTCTCTCTATCTCTACTTGAAATGATTGCAATTATTTTACAGTAATATTCGTTTGATTGATTGAAATGTTTAGTTGAATTGGCGACACGACACGTCTGGCCAAATGGTATGGTATGGCAATTTTGGTTGAGTTACGATTGACAATTGATAATATATCACTGGGATTGTGTAATGGAATTGAATTGTACATTGAGTACAGGGATTGATGAAGGGTCTATGCCAATTTTTCAGGGCTCCAGCCGATTAGAAAATTTGAAACATTTTTTTTGCGAAATTGATGTTATTTTGGAAATTTCATAAATCAATGAAAACAATATGTTTTAAGAAACATGTGGCTCTGTGTTTTGCACGTCCTTTTCGGTAGAAATTTCTTCTGTGTCTTAGCAAAAACTGTGAATTGTCTCTACATCTATATATGATGAATTTCATGTCAAAACCGATATTCATTGAACCCGACCCTCTCAGATTTTAATGAAATTTTGCATACAGCTAGATTTTACCTATAGAAACACAACCTCGTTTTTAGAAATTGCATTTTTGAAAATATGTGGGCGTGGCAAGGTATCGAAATATTTGAAAAATGACGGTAATAGGTACTTTTAAGCTGCGATTACTATGGGATGACCCAACCGAATTGAAAGATCTTGGTGCCATTGGAAAGGTATATAAGTCATCTTTCGAAAACATACACTGTAAAAATTTTATATTGCACTGAAAAAAATTTTGTGCCAAAAATAAAAGTTTAAACTTGGAAAACACTTCGAAGATCAAGTCTTTTTTTCAAAAAAAAAATATTTTTAGATAGGTCTATTTAATATATATAACATATCCATAAACTAAAAAGGGTTTTTTTTATTTTTTTTAAACAATTTTTTAAGTAATTTACTCTTGTTAACTTTCTTATATTTTGATATCTTTGTGTGACAACAATGCATAAAGTAGCTAAACTTTGAAAGTTATACATATTTTTTTGGTAATTCTAATAGATTAGAACAAGAATCGTAATATACATTTTTTTGACACCCCCAAAATAAGGACTTAATCTTGATAAATTTTGCGCAAGAAATACTGTTGACTTTCGGAATATTTGCTAACATTTAGTGAAGTTTTATCTAAAGGTATAAAAGAATGGAAGTTTTGAGTTCCTGTAATAGTACTAGCATTTTTATACCTTGAAAAAATCTCTTCTTTTGTTTTGTTGTAGTCTGGAAGTATAGACACGCCCCTTTTGGTACCTCCCATACAAATGTACCACTCCGCCCACTTTAGAAATCGAGTAAAAATATCAATATACCAGAAAATTTTTTGTTTTACTGAGAGTGAGAAAAAATTGGAGAAAAAATCTGGAAGTCTAGACACGCCCCTTCTGGTACATCCAATACAGATCTGGTACTGCCCACTTTAGAAATTGATTATTATTATTAAAAGACGCGACGCGATCGTGCCCAATTTCTGTAATTAGTAAAACTCAAGTTGGTTAACGTTTGGGAGAAAAGGTCTGGAAGACTAGCCACGCCCCTTCTGGGACCTCCCATAAAAATGATCCATTCCGCCCACTTTAGAAAGCAAGTAGTAATACCAATAAACTCGACACTATCATGCCCATATTCTGTATTTTGTTAAGCTGTAACAGGATAAAGTTTTGAAAAAAAAACTGGAAGTCTGACCACGCCCCTTTTGGTACCTCCCATATAAATGTGCTATTCCGCCCACTTTATAAATCGAGTAAATATATCAATTTACCAGAAAATTTTATGTTTTACTGAGAGTGAGGGTAAATGTAAGTCGGGTTTCCCGACTGAAACTTTCTTACTGGTTTTAATTTCATATATGTTTCTATTCAATATGTATCCTATTCAAAAAGCCAACTTTTAGCGTTTTCAAGAATTCGTTAAAACTGATTGATTTATACGATTACTATACGCCAAAATATTCATTACAATATAATGATAAATATCATACATTCAACTTACCGCAAAAATTTCTTCACGTATTACTCAAGTTCCCCTTTGCAGTCCATACATAATTTCTGCTACAACTCACACATTGGTCAACCACAATTATTATTATAAATTACAAAACATTTATATTGTTTTATGTTTTCAATATTTTACGTGTGACAATATTGTTAGTCCCCTACCACCATAAAGACTTTAATAACACACACACACAATTTATGATGCGACCAAACCCTATCTGTTGTTTGCGATTTATTACATCACCCTCGTTTAAGCTGATACATTTTTGTAAAGTTGAACAATCGTTTACCTCGTCTCAAGTGAATAAATCAAAGGTAAGAATTTTAACGATTATTGAACGAAATGAAGGTAAATATGATAAAGGTTCAGTTAGTTGATCTGTTAATCTTGGCACAGAAGGGATATTGTATAGACATTTCTTTACAAAGACATCTGCTCGTAGTTCAAACAACAAAATACATAAATATGGATTTAACAAGGGAGGGGTTTTGGGGCACAATGTGGTAAAGTTCAAAGAGAAGTTAAATGGAATTTTTTTATATCATGGGAATAAAGTTAAATTTTTGACAAAACTCCACTAAAGTGTCAAAGATGGGAAAACGGTGTTTGCCCTATACGACAATTGACAGGAATGGGCTGCGCAGAAGTTCTGCATTATAACCACCCGCAATGTAAAAACACTAGTATGACACACAGTAGCATTAGATTTGAAAGATGTCCTCCTAGTAATTATTATTTAAAAGAGGTTCTTAATATTCACCCTCGTAGTATTCACAAAAACGCAAAAAACCATCCCATAACTTATTCATGGGTGGCTACAGTAGCAGATTTCCTAAATAGTGTTTTTAGTTACTTATTATTAATTTCTATTTATGTAGCTACTTTCGAAAATTGTTGATGTCTTAATCACTTTAAGGTGTATTTTTTCGTGTGATCTGCTATCTTAAAGAATATTCTGCAGTTGACTTGGAAAGTTACCATTTAGTTCTGTATACCTTTAAAAAAATTAGTACAATACCTATACCCTTCCAACCGCTTTAAAATTGCAATGAAATATTGAGAACATTACAAATTCAACATTACTTGCACAATAAGGCCTTCACATAGCCAGCAACTAAAAATGGTATGAAAGCCTTCAACTACATTCACAACCTATTTGATGATAAAAAAGACACACAGACAATAATTAGAACGCTTAGCAGTCGTTATTCTGAACAAATTTTCAGACCAAGACTATTTTCATTAAAATCTATTAAAATACTTTTAATAGTGTATTTTTTATCACCCATATTGGGCGCCACCCTTTCCTTGCTCTCACACATTAATTTACCTCCACAATAAACGCATTTTTACTACAATTGTTTGGCAGCTTCAACTCCATTCATCCCACCCCAACTCCTACACCATAACAATAGACGAGATGCAATACAAAAAAAAAAGAAAGAAAACTCACGTAGAACCACAAATAAAAGTAAATTAAAATGAAATGAAAACCGGAAACCGGAAACCAATGTACTCAACTACAAATTTCGCATTTATTCAAATGCTGTTGAAATAAGAGGGAGAGAGAGAGAGAGTGGAAGACTCAATGAATGAAAGAAATAATAGAAAACTTTTTATTTTGCTTACCACCTCGTCGAGAAAAAAGGTATCATAATAAAATTAAATAAAAAAAACCGAACGAAGTATTATGAAGAGGAAACTTTTACTACAACTTAGACCATAACTTTCACAGTGCTGCACACTATCGCCATTGCGGTAAACGCAACTGACAGCGTTGAAGTCCTTATTTCCAAGCGAAACAATGGACGGTGGTAATGGTACAGAATCTGTGGAAAACCGAGCAGAGCAGGAGATGTGAGAGAAAATTTTAAAATTGAGATATAAATGAATTTGATTGTTTTATATATATGAAAACTATTAAAAATAATGAAAATATTGAAAATATTAAAACTAATAAATATATCAAAAATATCAAAAATATCAAAAATATCAAAAATATCAAAAATATCAAAAATATCAAAAATATCAAAAATATCAAAAATATCAAAAATATCAAAAATATCAAAAGTGTCAAAAATATCAAAAATATCAAAAATATCAAAAATATCAAAAATATCAAAAATATCAAAAATATCAAAAATATCAAAAATATCAAAAATATCAAAAATATCTAAAATATCAAAAATATCTAAAATATCTAAAATATCTAAAATATCTAAAATATCTAAAATATCTAAAATATCTAAAATATCTAAAATATCTAAAATATCTAAAATATCTAATATATCTAATATATCTAAAATATCCAAAATAACTAAAATATCTAAAATATCTAAAATATCTAAAATATCTAAAATATCTAAAATATCTAAAATATCTAAAATATCTAAAATATCTAAAATATCTAATATATCTAATATATCTAAAATATCTAAAATAACTAAAATATCTAAAATATCTAAAATATCTAAAATATCTAAAATATCTAAAATATCTAAAATATCTAAAATATCTAAAATATCTAAAATATCTAAAATAAATAAAATATCAAAAATATAAAAAAATATCAAAATATCAAAAATATCAAAAATATCAAAAAAAAAAAATCAAAAAAATCAAAAGTATTTAAAGTATCAAAAATATCACAAATATCAAAAATATCAATAAACTCAAAAATACCAAAAATATCAAAATATCAAATATTTTTGATATTTTCGACATTTTTAATATTTTAATTTTTTTAAATATTAAAAATATCAAAAATATTTAAATATTTTATATTTGAAATATTTAAAATATTAAAAATATCGAAAATATCAAATATAAAAGTTTATAAAAATATTAAAAATATTAAAAATATTAAAAATATTAAAATATGTTGACGTTGTCATCGTTGATACCATTTTCGCACCGGTGTGTGTGAGCTTCACATTGATAGTGTGAAGCTTTTAACACTTAAGGTTGTGATAATGAGTGGAGAAGGCACAGCAAACGGCACTGATGATGATGGTTTGGCAACCATCGAAATAGCTATCTGCTCTGCCAGCTGTCAACATAATCCATTTCACACAACTCTTGTAAAAACAAATTCTATTAGCAATAATAGAATAGATCTCAAACCGAACAATGAAAAACATATTAATATTAAAAATATTAAAAATATTAAAAATACTAAAAATATTTAAAATACTAAAAATATTAAAAATATTAAAAATATCAAAAATATCAAAAATATTAAAAATATCAAATATTAAAAACGTTAATATCTTAAATATTTATAGTGTTTATGTGAGTACCTAAATTTTTAACGTTTTTTATATTTTAATTTTTTTTAAAGTATGAAAAATTATTTCGCTGTGCTTGTTATGTACGACCTAAATACGCCACTGCTCTCTCCATATATCAGCCTCATTGGAAAGGTTATCATCTGCCATTATCGCCTGTCGCAAACACTTTTGCTTCACCAAGGATATCCCTGCAAGAATAAAAAAAAACAAAAACAAATCCTTGTGTTAAAAAATATTCATGGGATCCGTTTAAAAGGGGATAACTGCGTGGGTATTGATATATGACAAACACACCAAAGCAACACATTTTCCCAACATTCACCGATAAGAACAATAAAGGACTTCATCTCTGCAGTTCCCACTCACACACCCACACACACACACATTTATTATACTCTCATTGTCCTTGCATTGTTTTATTTCTACTTAGACTATAAATTTATCATAATAATGAGATTGAACAAAACAACAGAAAAAACTCTCTCACACACACACGCTCACAACAATGAGCAGAGAAATATTTAAAAGGAAAGTCATAAATAATGAAATGGAAAATGTAGCACAAAAGCAAAACTTAAGGTAAATCATGGAATGTCGGACCAAAAGTTCATATTCGCCAGTGTTATCAGCGCACAACGTGGGAGTGGTCTTTGCCATTGCTGTGTGTGTGCATTCAGTTAAATGTAATAGGGCAAAATTACTGCTGGCTATTAAATGCTTATATTTAAATTAAGACATAAATTAACAGATAACAATAATGAGAGGAACGTTTTTTTGGAATAGAGTAAAGGTAAATTTGAATTTAACAAAAAGAAATGGATTAGAATGCATGAACAAGGTGGAACTAAAATGAAAAGAGAATGATCACAAGTTGAAAAAAAAAATTGAGTAAAATGTGTAAAAATTTAAGTATTTATTATAACACAGTACAACACATGATTTTGGGACTAAATTCTGAGAACTGCACGTAAAAGTAGCCCCAGAAAGAAGATGTTCTGCATCATTCGTGTTGTCAAGTTACATGCCATAATAATTTAATACCGATTTGAAGTTAGTAAGTATCCTATAGGGAAATTTGTCACATAGTTAAACAACTTCATCATGAAGCACATTGTTCTGTTTATTTATATTTAGAGAGGTATTTTGTTTAAAACGAATAAAAAATAAAATAAATTTACCGACATTTTCTTACTTTTAATCCAAGTCCAACCGCTCTCGTATAATGTGTAGAAAAATAACTAGAAATGTTGTTACTTCTGAAAAATTTGATATCAATGTCACCTAATGTTACGCACTTGTTTTAGTATTACTACCAACCCTCCACTCCAGTGAATACAACAAAGGGGTTACATTTTCACCCACGCTCCATGTTTCCACACTTTGTCTTAAAGTTTTAATATATAAAACTTACACAGCATCAATTAGTCACAGTGTGTTATGTACTATTTGAAAATCTCTTCTCTGACCTTATATGTAATATCCCTGTTCGCCATGGTTATATGTCAATCAAATGTTAATTTTATGTCAATTTCAAAGAAATCATATATTATTCACTTTTAACAAGAAACACACAACATCCTTGCCATGTGGTCATATGTTTACGCCTTAAGAATCGCATTTGCCAAACAGAAGATTGGTATAATATTAATATATAATTGCAGCCATACAAAAACGACCGCTGTACAACATGGGCATTTCCCATCCACCCACCTCTAGAGTCATTGAAGTACAGCATTATGTCATCAGTCAGCGTGTTGACATTAAATTACTTTGTCATTTAATATTGTCAGAGTCGTCATCAGTTCGTGTTCACTTGTTCTCTCTCTCTTTCTCCTTTCCTCGTGTTATTCATCTTCAGCTTCATCAACGTCGTCATCATCATCAGTATCATCATCATCATCATTTATTTAAAAATGTCCTTTTTGGCTTTTTAGAAAACAAAAAGTTATTATTGCTTCCTCTTTGTTTGGCTAAGTGCAGATATGTGTGATTTGTTTGCTATGTGGTGTGGGAGGACAAGCATATGTGAAAGATCCATTAAAAAGCAATTCATGTTAGTGTTGGGCTGGGCCAGCGTGTAAGGATGCTGTTGTTTAGGACAACATAAAGCGATGGAGGCATAAGGAGGATATGTGATTTTTGGACACAAAAATAAGGCACACATATGCAATTACTTGTGCTAACATAAACACACACACACATAAAAGCATAAAATTTGCGTCAGCTGGACTTTATTGATGACCTCTGTTGTTGTTCGCTCGCTGTTTTTTTCTCCCATTGTTTCCTGTGAGTGAGTGTGTGTGTGTGCGTGTGTTTTGCTTGGCTAAAATACAAACATTTAAGCTGTCATTCAGGCCAAATTGGAACATATGTTTCAACAGCGGCTGTGTGTGTATGAGTGTGCCCAATTGTACTTACCCTTCAGAAGAAAGTAGTGCTGCAGAAGTACTCTTCTACTAGTCGCAAAGCGATACCGACTAGTCGCTCTTCATTTCCCCCTCAATGCTTTCAAGTGACGATTTTAACAAAGGGATGTCATACGAAAACCACTACTCGCTTTTGTGTCGCTTTCGGAGTGGTGCACCACTGGTCAGAGTTTGGGAGTTGTGCACGACTGCAGAGTTTGGGAGTAATTTTCTTCTAGTCTCCACGAGTAAGTAGTTTGTGGGTAAATTAATATTGAGAAATATTAACAAATATCAACAAAGTTTATGTTTTCTTACGTTCATTTCAAATATTTATTAAAAGTGATTAAAACTAGTTAACATAAAAAATAACTTAGTTTAAATAAAAATGAGACAGACACTTCATTCAGGTTTTGGTTGTTGTTGCTGTCTTTCGGCTCGTCACTGTTATCCACACTTAGCTGAGCGTGATTTTCCTTTGCCTTCTGCTTGTTTTGTTGTTTTTGTTCTACGAGCGTTCCTGTTAAAGATTTAAAATAAAATATAATTAGAGGTTTAAACTGCTGTAAAAATAATCTAACTTACCTTTCATCACGTCGAGTTTTTTATGTATTTCTGCACAGCCATCACACTTTGAGCCACCTGAATTTAAAATTTTTATAAAAATTGTTACTTTATGGTCGAATTAACTCACCATTTGTCGAGAAACGTTTTCTCATTTTTCTTTTCTTTTTCTTATTTACTTTTTTGGTTTGTATTTCTAATTAAGCGTACGAATGTTTTTTTCACAATTACTGATTTGAATGTAATAAGGAAACAATTGTTGACAGCTGTAAATAGGACTGCCAACCTAAACGTATGTTGATAGTGTTGCCAAGTTCAAAAACTAGTTTAGCATTTGCGACTACTCCACCAGTACTTCCCACCCGTCTATAAATCGTATCCGTTGCGACTACTGGCTTTTATTCCAGTACAGCACCACTCGTTAGGAGTTAATGCCTGTACCTTCTTCTGCAGGGTAGTTATCTAAGGCATTCGCTCAAATACACACACATATGTGGACGTAATGTTATACAAAAGCTTTATCAATTTTTTTTGTACGTAGAATTCGACGGGATTATGATAAGTGTGGGCGAAAGTTGAGCTATTTGTCAATTTTCTGCTAACTATATTATCTATCGTTGTTTTCTGTGTACTTTGTGCAGACTTTTTTCCTGGAATTTTTGTGTAATATGGAGGAAATTTGTTAATTAAATTTAGTGTCATAATGTGTCAATATTGAACATATGGTTTTTGCTATTAAAAAGGAAATATTTTGCGATCTCTGAGTTAAGAGTATATACAAAGTTAAATATTTATATCTTTATATTAGAGTGTGTCAATTTATCAATTTTCCCAAAAAACCATGGTTTTAAAATTAATATCGAATTTAACGAGAAACTTTGCTTATTGCACAGAAAATCACCACATCTGCCCCTGAATCTCTCCTAAAGGGCTCAAATGTATGACCGACTACCAATAATTTTTTTCTCATTTTATTAATACATACCTACTCTCCACCTTCACCCCCTAAAAGGGCTACTATACAGCCATTTTTTATAAAATTTGCTCCCACCGCCCTTACTGCCGCGGAGTCGCCCCTAAAGGGATAATATGTATAACCGCCCCCAGTCATTTTTCCATCCCAACATTTTACACACTACGACAAATCCTGTAGAAGACTCCAGAAATGCAGATCGACACCTACCACCAGTTCATCGATTACAAAGCTGCATTCGACAGTCCGATAAGAAAGACATTGTTGGATGCTATGGCTGAGTTTGGTATCCCCGCGAAGCTAATTCGACTTTGCGGGATGACACTGACCGTCTTCAGTGAAAATTGGCAAAAATCTGTCAGAGCGATCTCTTTAACATCGTAATGGAGATGATCATGCGGAAGGCTGCAGTAAACAGAAATGGTACCATCTTCAACAAAAGTCACATGTTGCTCGCGTATGCTGATGATATAGATATCATTAGACGTGGATTGCGAGATGTTACTGCTGCTTTTTCGAGCATTGAAAAGCAGTCGGCTGAAGTGGGTCTGGTGATAAACGAGGACAAAACCAAGTTATTTGTTTCAACGAACAAAGAGTCCACTCGTCTGGGACGCTGCGTGAACGCTGACAGCTATAACTTTGAAGTGGTAAATGATTTTGTCTACCTTGGCTCCGCCATAAACAAAAACAATAATGTCAGCCTGGAAATCAAAAGACGAGAATTGATCGCAAACCGCTGCTACTATGCGCTAATCAAGCGATTTAACGACAAAGCACTCTCTCGAAGAACATAGATCCAGCTCTACCAGACTATGATCCTACCTGTCTGGCTCTACAGCCTGGGTAATGACACAAGCGGATCAATCTAATCTGAGAGTCTTCGAGAGAAAAATACTCCGCAAAATATTTGAACTCATCATCGTTAACGGCGAGTACCGTCGTCGAATGAATCATGAGCTGTATGAGTTGTACAACGACATCGATAATTACCTCTCATCTTCATCCCCTAAGGAGGCTTTCATACAAAAATCAAATTTTTATAAAATTTGCTCCCACTGCTCTAACTGTCCTTAAGGGGCGCATAGAGAAGTCAAATGTATAACCAAACCCCCATATTTTTACTTAGAATTCATCGTAGATTACGATTTTGATAATCACTTAGTCGTGAAAAAAGCACTGTACAACACATGATTTTGGGACTCAATTCTGAGAATAGCACGTGAAAGTAGCCCCAAAAAGAAAAAGTTCTGCATCATTCGTTTTGTCAAGGTACATGCCATAATAATTTAATATCGATTTGAAGTTAGTAAGTATCGTATAGGGGGATTTGTCACGTCTTAGGCTCTTTTGTTTGACATAACATAAATACTTTATGGTGGCGTATGATTATCATAAGTAATATTCAATGTAAATCATACGCCACGGAGTACAATAGTTTTATTGTAACGGCTATAAAATAAACCCAGTTTAAAATCATTTGATGAATGGAAAAGTGAAACTGTTGCTTACGTAGGAAAACGTTATATCAACAGATTAAAGGTATTGTAATTCTTAATTTTTTTTAATTTGTTTCAGCTAAATCGGACTAATGGTTCTCGTGAAACGTGACAAATTCTCTTTTACGATACTTACTTCCTTCAATTCGATATGAAAGTTTTATGGCATGTAACTTGACAAAACGAATGATGCAGAACTTCTTCTTTTTGGAGCTACTTTCACGTGCAGTTATCAGAATTGAGTCCCAAATCAATGAGCTGAAAAATGTTGTACTGTGAAAGTGAACCACTCTAATGTATATATATTATGTTAAAATACACTAAAATCGATTGCATTCACGAAATCATATTGAAACTACTCGATGGTAGCTAACATTTGATAAAAAATACCATAGTTCCACACATTGGATAGATACTCATGGAATAGTAGAGCACTCGATGTTGCGATGCACGAAGTTGTAAGTTGTTTGAAATATAATAGACCAGCATTGATATTAGTCATTGTCTATTCTGATAGTCAGTCCGTTAAATCCTTTGTATCAGTTATCCTAAACATCTGCCTAAGACTGCTGCAGGTATCTTAATGAAATGGCACAGCAGTAAGATATTTACTTTATATGGGTGCCAGGTCACAGGGATATTCCAGGAAACTTCATAGAGGATTTGCTAGCCGGACTTGTGAGAACATTCTGCTATGTAATATTACAGCTGAGGTGGTCAATCAGAAACCAAATGTTTTTACATGCCAGACAAATTTGGACAACGCTTCTTGTACTAGCTTCCCAGGGATACCAAATTCTGGCACAGCATCTTACAATTGTTGTCGTATCGGTCTGTCGAATGCAGCTATAATCCAAAAAACGATGGTTAGTGTCGAACCACTTTTCTTGGTTCTACTCCAAGAGTTGTCGTAAAGCCATGCTGTTGAAATCAATCCCGTTCTTTAAGATGAGCGTTAGCCTAACACGAGTGGGTTATGCTCGACAAAACTTTGTATGCGATGGACAAAAGGTTGATACGTTTCGTCTTACTTGTCTTCTCCCTATTTAGGTTATTCTCAGCCGAGTTGCCATTGGCTGCAGTGATTCAATGTATGCAGCATCCTTTTCAATACACATCATTATCCACCGTACGACTCTGGACGGCGGCATGTCATAAGGTCCATGGTCATAGTCAAAGTGCCTTATGCCACGGCCATGGACGTTATGACGCAATGGAAAGAGACATAAGAGACACACAAAAAAGTCTCATATACTCCGTTGATCTTATGAACACGAACCCTCCGATACGCTACCATTCAGGACGTAGATATTCACACTGTCTGCAAGGAACATCGGAATAAGAACGGTTTGTTGACATTCTTTTAGAGAGTTGGTTGGAATAGGCCTTGGCTTACTCGGTGGAATGCATCATAGCGATGTCTAGCTTCCGTTGCGCTTGGTTTACTAGCGTTTTTGTCACTGCGTTATCTTGTGCATATTTAAGTGGTGATCTGAGTCTAAGATTGGTTCACCATCATACTCACGTTCATGACGCTTACATGACATGACTTTCATCGCACACCTCTCCTGAATGACGAATGTGTTGACCTAAAATGGCAACAACAACGGTAAATGGAGTTTTGTTGCGGGTCAAGTGTACATTAAAAATCCACTTAAATCAAAATCCTAGCTGATCCTTTTTTTAAGATGAAAGGATTTTTCGTCTTTTTACTCCGTTTTGCGCTTTTTTTAGAAGTGACGTTCTTTGCCCCATGAATTTGATATTGCTTTATCACGCTAATTTTGTCTAATTTTGGCTCCATTGGATTTGCCTTCTAATATATTTCCATATTTGTATATTTCTAAGGGAGTGGCCGTGGCATAATGCTTAGAAAACGCGACTACCATGCGGGAGATCCACGGTTCGATTCCCGGCTCCAAGGACCTGCATTTTGCTTTCATTGCCGGCCCGCTTGATGTTGTCGACAGCAACTTCGCAGTATAAGTGTCGATATAATCGGCATGTCTAGTAAAAAGCTTCTCAAACAGTGACGTTCGCATTCATCGATAAAAAAGATGGTGTCGTTAGTTGTGAATCTAAAACTAAAAATATTCCATACCATATTCATGGGGTGTAAAAGGGAAATTAAGTTTTTTTTTATATATTTCTAATATATGTTCAATTTGCAAGTGCTAATAAATTACATCACTTGAATTTGCTTATATTTAGTATTTTTCTCCACTCTTAAAGTAACCAGAGATTCACCAAAGTCCGATAGATTTTCAAATGTTCAATATTGAGTATGAAATCAACGTTCCCGCATGATTAAACAATTAGAAAAATATGTTCACTTTGTATAATACTCTACTTTAGTAATACTCTACCAAGCAAAAGAAAATACTTTCAACATTCCAATTATTTTCATACCACATCCATACCCATACTTCCCCACATCTTTAACAGGCCAATCCATCACTACCACCTTACCACCCACCTCCTACGCTGATTTCTGTGGCTTTTTCATATTTATATTTCTTTTTTAAATATTTGTACACATTTATTATTGATTGTAATTCGTTTGATGAACGATGATGTTGGTCACATTTAACACAGGCACACACACACACATATCCTACTGCATAGTACAGCTCTTGTCGTATGGTCCTGTGATATATTATTTATAAAAGTACATTTTTATGTTTTTGTTTTTCTTGATTTCATTTTATTATTATTTACCCATTCATATAACTGATACATTTATGGATTTTTGTTTAACGACCGCCTTCTGCTCTGCACTCTCTGTGTGTCAATGCTCCTACGACCATTGGTAACGGTCGTTCGTCCGTCCGTCCGTCCGCCTGTTCTTTGGTGGACTTTCGAGTTATTCATGATAATAAAAACATTTGTGCTGATGGTCAAATGTATCAATAAATATATATAGCAGATATAGTAGAACGATTCGATCATAAAAACAAATACGCACATGGACATTAAAAATAAATCTATATGCGGCAAAGTAGGGGTAGTGGGTTTCTATGTCAAAGGCCATGTGTTTGTGTTGGTTTGGTTTTTACAAACGATACTCGTCTTGTAGTTTTTAAGTTTTCACAAGGCTAATGTAATAATTACAATTATTAGTGTGGTTCAATTTATGGCTTATTTAGTACTTTGGCTGTTGATCTTATGTCCTTTACTGTAGTTATGAGATTTGCAAAAACAAAACTTAACGTTTATTTGCCATTAATTTTATGAATTTATTCAATGCCACATTGAACATATGGTCAAGGGACATTGCTAATGTTGTACTCAATATTTTATGGCGACTACGTAAGCGAATTGGCATTAGTTGAAGTGGATATCCTTAAATGTTTAAGTAATGACTATCGTTAAAATTAAAATTACTGGGAGTTCAATAAATGAATGAACATATTTAAGGGTATAACAAAACACCAAAAACGTCTCCATAACAAAGTACAACACATGATTTTGGGACTCAATTCTGAGAACTGCACGTGAAGTAGCCCCAAAACGAAGAAGTTCTGCATCATTCGTTTTGTCAAGTTACATGCCATAATAATTTAATATCGATTTGAAAGTTACTAACTTCATTTGTTATATTGTTATATGGTGGCGTATGATTATCATAAGTAATATTCAACGTAAATCATACGCCACGGAGTACAACAGTTTTATTGTAACTGCTACAAAATAAACCCAGTTCAAAATCATTTGATGAATGGAAAAGTGAAACTGTTGCTTATGTAGGAAAGCTTTATAAACAGATTAAAGGAATTGTAAATCATAATTTTTCTAAATTTGTTACACCTAAATCGGACTAGTGGTTCTCGAATTATGTCAAACAAAAGAGCCTAAAACGAGACAAATTCCCTTATACGATACGTACTAACTTCAAATCGATATTAAATTATTATGGCATGTAACCTGACAAAACGAATGATGCAGAACAACTTCTTTTTGAAGCTACTTTCACGTGCAGTTCTCAGAACTGAGTCCCAAATCAATGAGCCGAAAAATGTTGTACTGTGTAATGTTCGAACTCAAACTTCAAATCAGGGCACTGTATGCAACAACATCATTTGATATGTTATACATGACATTTATCCATTAAACATTAAATCCGTATTCAAAATAGGAAATGACGAATTTTACTAAATTCAATAGCAATTAGTAAATATTACCCTACCCCAAAAACTGTCCCCTATAAATCATTTTAGCAGCATCAGTCTACCAACCAATAGCTTCAAATTAAAAAATCACCTCCTCTAACAATTAACAATCCCTATTTTTACCCTTATCGTCCATGTAATGATAAATGCTCGAATCTAACCAGCCTAAGTAGATCTCAATTAAAATCATGTCGTGTTGCTGCCATAATCAACCGACCGTTCCTACCTCTTCAAAGCTCTTAATTAAATTCCAAATAATAATCCTGGAAAATGTCCATGATAATTGATTACACTCTAGCCAGCAGCAGGAACAGCAGCAGTAGCAGCAATCACCGTGTACTGTATTCAAGTACATATTGCATCACTCGTTTTGTAATTTTTGTTTTTGTTATAGTATATAAACAACGGAAACATTATAATAATGTTACAATGTATCCGTGTTGCTATTTGCTGCTATTGTTGTCCCAAATCGTCTGTTGTAATACTTGGACACATTTTGCCACAAAAACATGAGACCATCATTATCGCCAAAAACCAAAACGAAAAATTGTACTTAACCAACGAACAGCAATTGCAATACGAAATGGAGCAATAACTTTAAACATTTTTAGAGCATTGTTGTTGAAATGAATGAATACGGTATATTTATAGTCATATAAGGGATGGTCAGTTACTATTGCTGAGTGCTGGGGCCCCATAATGTGTACTGGTTGTAATGTTGCTGGGCGAAAAATAGTACACCTGTTCAGAATTTATAAATAGAAGCTGAAAAGCGTATCATTAATCTTTATCATATGTTATGCTCTTCAAACCGACTTACATATACCCTCAACCTCAGTAATACAAAACTTTTCCTGGTATGTTGATATTATTACTCGATTTCTAAAGTGGGCGGAGTGATACATTTGGATGGTAGGTACCAGAAGGGGCGTGTCTAGAATTCCGGATTTTTTCTCAAAAACATGATCCTGCTGTAGCTTTCCTAAATACAGAATTTGGGAACGATGGCGTTGGGTGTATTAATAATACTACTCAAATTTGGAAACGATGGCGTTGAGTGTATTATTAATATTATTCGAATTCAGGGCGGAGTGGTCCATTTGAATGGGAGGTACCAGAAGAGGCGAGGCTAGACTTCCAGATTTGTTCCTCCAAAACTTTATCCTGCTATAGCTTTACTGAATACAGAATTTGGCCTCGATCACGTGTGTGTCGACTTCTAAAGTGAACGTAGTGGTACATATGTTTGGGAGGTACCAGAAGGGGCGTGGCTAGACTACCAGTTTTTTTTTCTCCAAAACTTTATCCTGATATAGCTTTACTAAATACAGAATTTGTGCAAGTGGGGCGGAATGATATACATATTTGTGTGGGAGGTACCAGAAGGGGCATGGCCATGTAGGCTATTTGCAATACCGTAAGTAATTTTGGGGAAATATTAACTCGTGCAAAGTTTCAAATCATTTGGTTGCGTCTTTCGAAAGTTATCTTTGCGTACAAGCCGGACAGCCAGACAGACGGACATGGCTCAAACTACCTAAAAAGCCATGAATCGAATTTGGTTCAAAGAAACTAAAGGTCTAAAGTGACTTCATTTATGTGTAACACTTTTGATATATATCCGTCTATATCAGTGTAAGGGTATACAAATGGTTTGATGGCAAAAGATTTGCCACCAATAGTAAGGATGTACTCTGAGGTTGATGACTACTTAAGGAGCTAGATAGCTCTTACTATAAACAAGGTGTCCAAACTATTCAAATGTGGAAAAATTTTACCGAGGGAAAGATATTGGTTAGGAAATGCAATAAAAAATGTGCCCAATTTTTTGTGTGGTTCTTTGTAAGATGGGATAGTTTTTAGACAACCCTCGTAAATTTAACAATAAAATTAAAAAAAATTCTTTTAATTTTGTAAATCAGGAATTCAAAGAAATATAATGATACAGAAAAACAGTTGGATTTGTGTAATTTTAAACTCAGCCATGACACCTTTTATTTACTTCCATATCGGACTATCGAATGCAGCCTTGTAATCGATAAAAAGATAGTAAGAGTCGATATGTATTTCTTGGATCTTTTCCAGATTTTATCGTGGTATGAATATCAGCTCTAAAACCACACTGACTTTAGCCTTCTTCAGAACACTCTCGACAAGATCTTGCGTGTGATAACACAGTACAAAATTTTTCAGCTCATTGATGTGGGACTCAATTCTGAGAGCTGCACATGATAGTAGCCTCAAAAAGAAGAAGTTCTTCATCATTCGTTTTGTCAAGTTACATGCCATAATAATTTAATATCGATTTGAAGTTAGTAAGTATCGTATAGGGGAATTTTTCACGTTTTAGGCTCTTTTGTTCGACATAACTCGAGAACCACTAGTCCGATGTAGCTGAAACAAATTTACAAAAATTAAGGTTTACAATTCCTTTAATCTGTTCATATAATGTTTCCTTACATAAGCAACAGTTTCACTTTTCCATACGTCAATTGATTTTGAACTGGGTTTATT
Organism: Muscina levida; assembly: GCA_964034835.1. Classification (NCBI taxonomy): domain Eukaryota; kingdom Metazoa; phylum Arthropoda; class Insecta; order Diptera; family Muscidae; genus Muscina; species Muscina levida. The sequence goes on along the minus strand of OZ035883.1, from coordinate 25,913,998 downwards.
TTATAACAGTTACAATAAAACTATTGTACTCCGTGGCGTATGATTTGCGTGGAATATTTCTTATGATAATACGCCACCATATAGTATTTATGTTATAAGGTAAAATCATATGTTGTACTGTGTAAGTAAAGAGCCATTCCTGAGGTAGTGGGTCCTCTCTCACTTGGATTGCTTTACTAAAGCACAAAGCAGGAAACATACAATCTTTGGCCAAATCTTGTTTATGAGTAGGTGCATGCTCTTCACTAGAATCCCTGTTCCAACCCCGTTACTTGTTACGTTTTGGTAGTATTATCGTGCCAGACTGCTATCCATGTATATTTTGATACTTCGCTATGTTTTCTCCTTTTTCTATTGGAAAATATATTTCATCTCACTCCTCTATTTCTTATATTGTCCCCTTACTGCACGCGTTAGCACTGGATGCAGTGTTGCCATGTATGCAGATTACTTTTTCTCAGACAATGAGCAAAATTTATTTGCAGTATTTGCGAATGGTGGTTGGTATATGCATTGGCTATTGAATACGATAATTTTTGACTTGCGCGGGTCTAATACAAATCAGCATGAGGTAAAGCTCTTTCTCCTTGATACGGATAGTGACTTCTTATTCTTCTTCTCCTTTTTCATCTTTTTTTTCTTATTATTTGACAGCAGCAACAGAAGTTCATCCATCAGCTAATGTCTTTTGAGCTCCGTGATAGGTCGTCACACCAATTTGAGATAATAGCTCCTTCACCTGGTCCATCCAATGAATTATTGGATGCCCACTCCTGTGCCGCCCATAGATTTTATTGCCAAATACTTTTCGAGCTAGAGCATTTTCATCCATTCGTACAACCTGTCCAAGCCAGTGCATTCGGTCTAATTGGACGCGCTTGACTAGCTATGTAGCTGATACAGCTCATGGTTCATTCGACGACGGTAATCATCTATTGCCTCTGCATTCCCTCTTCCTTTCCAAATGACATAGGGTTCCATCTTCTCTTTCCATAAGAAGGCCTAGTTGTAGGGATGCATATACGTGAATAAAGAAGGACTTGAAAATTAAGAAAAACTATGCAGGGTGACCTCAAATTGTTTAGTTTATTAAGGGCGCACCGATTATTTTTAGATATTTCTGATTTCTATATATTCCTCCCTATACTTACACTTTTTTTTCAACGACTGTAAAACTTGCTGAACTCACTAACTCTCGTTTGTAAGTCAGCCATGCTACTATCTAGCCTACACGAACACCTCCCTCTTTACCATTTGTTCATGACTTCTCGCATGCCTTCTATGAGAAGGGAAACGGTATGTGTAGAAAAACAAATCATCGAAGACCTTGACTCTCCCTTCTCTGAAAAGGCCTATAGCATTGGTATTTAATGAATGTTGTGAACATGTGCTCGAGATATTTCAGAATGGAAGGAGAATGCATGTTTTCAGGCATGTGAAAACAAGGCCTTGATGACATGACGTCTGAATATCTTAGACGGTCTTGTTGCATGCCTGCCTGTAGAACTCCTTGCAATAGTTGGTACACATACTTGGATCGCCTTTCTTAACCACAGGACATAGTACACTCAGATTCCAATCATCGGGCATGCATTACTTGAAGCCAAATAGTGTTTATGAGCTGGTGCATGCACATTGCCAGCCGGTTCCACTCACTACCATGTTTTTTGCCTGCGCGAAGCTAACCAGTCTGAAATCATTATCCGGATGTTACTATGTAGGAACCGGCCGTGGCATAGTGGTTAGAACACTCGACCACCAAGTGGGAGATCCGTGGTTCGATTCCGGCTCTAGTCATCTACAATTTTCTTTCATTGCCGGCCCCCTCGATGTTGTAGACAGCAACGTCGCAGCAGTGACGCTGGCATTCGTCGATAAACAAGTAGGTGCCGTTTGTTGCGAATCTAAAATAGATAGCGTATTAATTCACAACAACGTGAGAAACTATCCCATACCATTTTCAGGGGATGTAAAGGGGAATTAAGTTTTGGTTTTTTTTACTGTGTAGAATAAATTTGCGACTTACAACATTTCGCATCGCTATGTTCAATCTACTTTTAGAAAGAAACGTCCGATCAAAAGACTTCGTTATTCCTGGGGATTTAATTCAGATAGGAACAAATTTTTAATGACAATTAGTAAGAACTTTTCGCAAACTGTATGTTTGCTTGCACATTAATATGATAAAAGATACCACTAATCCAGTGCATAGTTATGCAAAAGTACTAAGAGAACACTGCAACTGACCCAAAGTACCATAAATTTTCTTAACCGACCCCTAACGACTACAAAACATTCCTGGCTGCCAACATAGTTTTCATCTCTATGCCATGAATTCACACCGATAAACTCACAAATTGTTATATTCTATTATTGTAAAATCGATTGTTTCTGTAACTGTTTTATTTTCAATTTGGTTTTTCGATTAGACACAGAGCAGCGGCAGATATACAACACTACACTGCATTACACACAACTTATAGATACAACACAGCTACACATTCACGTATTACCATCCATTTGGCGGTACACGTGTAGACATCGTGTGTGTGTTTGTGTGTGGGTGTAGATGTCCCTTGAAACAGGATACTGGAAAATGACTGTGCATGAGTTTGGCGCTTCGCTTGTTGTATTGATGTTGATAACAAATGTAACTGCAGTTGTTGAAAATGAAACAATACATTTTCATCAAAACGTAAAGAAAATATCTGCTGCCAATGTCCAATAACAATGCAAGCATATTATTCTCGTTAGTGGCAGGGTGGCCAACTTGTATGAGAGAGTAAGGAATGTGGCAAAAATGTGGTGGAATTATATAGTATGAATTCACAACAATGCGAGAAGCTATCCCATACCTCATTCATGGGGTGTAAAGGGAAATTAAGTTTTTTTTTTATTATATAGAGGTTGATTCATTTAAAGGTTGTTTTTATAATTATAATTAAGATATTTAAAATAGATGTGGATGTCGTAATCTTCATAAGGAACCGAAAGAATCGTATCTGGCATTTAATTATTAATGATAATATAGTGCAAATATTGGCCACGTCTATGTAGTAGGTTGTCAATTCGAAAAGTTTAACATGCGTTCATTATTTGCAGCATTGTCCAAGTCAGGGTGAAGGTACTAGGTTAGTACAGTAATAACCCCAAAGAGTTTACCATTCCCTGGACAACCTTTTTTTTATGACCTTCTGAAGTTTTCGTTGTTCATCGCCTTTTTTCATCGTTTTTCCCCCCAATAGCTTAGAATTTCTGATTATATATACGCTGTCTCATTTGTGAAAAGTTAAAACTATTCACTGCTGATGATATTGAGTGACGATCCTGACCTTAGCACAGTATTAAAGCGATTACCATTTGCAAACTCGCTACATATGTAAATACATTGTGCAACGTATGAGGTATATTAATTTCATGCTTATTTTTTATTTGTCATACGCTCATCGTAGTAACATTTTGGAATTATGGATTACTAACGATGTGCAACAGCCAAACTGCGCGGGGAGAGAGAAATTCCAAGTCAAAGTAAAGGGTTGGGCGTTCTACACAATTCTGCTGAAGAATGAGAATTCTTCAAAGATTCTTGAGTTATTGATGAAAAACTAAGCGAATAGACATCACGATAAGCAAAATATATAAAAGGTCATAAAAAAGTTTGACCTGGGAACACCAAATCCTTCATACTGACTTGGAATATCTCATCCCCCAGACAATAACCTCGAAAATTTTCCACAGTGTTATCTTAAGGGGTCCACACATATATCCAATATCTATACCCACAATATCTCTGAATATCAATTATCCCTTTCTTAATATCAGTAGAGAGAGAAATCGAAGTTCCGCATGATTTTCCTCTTACTTTTCACATGTGTGCAATGGTAACTCTGTTTCACATAAACCAATTACACATACACACCCAAAACAAACTACCACAACTGCAGCAACAACGGCGGCGGCGGAATCTCGAGGCAAAAAGGACAACTAAATTTTATACGGTGACAAAATTACCCAAAAAATTGTTTGTATTGGCAATGATACTGTATTTATACAGTATGTTTTTCCACATGATGATGCAGACGACGATGATGATGGTGATCGAGGCCGTACAATACAAATGGACCTGATATGCCATAACAAGAGAAAGCAACAACAACAAAAACAACAAAACAAACAAACAAAACCAAACTAGGTGCAACGGAAGCAAAAGTCGAAAAAAATAATATTTTCTCTTTTTTATCATCTAAAATACCTTTTTTTGGCCAAATTGTGAAACTAACTAAATGAACAACAGCAGTTGGCGTTGTTGTTGTTGTTGTTTCTGTTCTGGCTGATGTTGCCACTGTCGCTGTCGTTAGCCAATGGTATTTTGAGAGCCACAAAAATTGTATATCTTTTCAAACGGATGTGGTTGAGCAGAGTTGCATTGGTCGCACATTTGTAAGCCATGCAACAGTATGGTGCATGGCATCAGGCAGCCAGCAGCAGCATGCAACAGCAGCCAAAGTACTGAGTCCAACCAAACAACTAGTAAATACCACATCAATATAAAATGGATATGGATATACTAACACCGTAACAAACATATGTATTTGTATGTGGTATAGATGCTAGTGCACATGTGTGTGTGTGTAACCCACTCTGATGCAGTGGATAACTGGCAAATGTTGAAACAGGAAATTGCATGTACCAAATGTTAGAGTAGTCGTTGGCTATGTCTGTTTGGTATCCTGGTTCGATAAGTGGGTGATTGCTTACCATTTTGCCTGCCACTGATGGCCATTTGTGTGTGTGTGTGTGTGTTTAGTCTCCTTTCCGCCCTCGGAGTTGCCATATTGGTGGCAACTGATAAAAAGGTAAACTATGTGCCAACAAAAAACAAACAACAGCAACAACTACATTGTATTAGAATAGTTAGCAACCATCTACATATTAGCGCATTTTTTGGGTCAACTGTAAAGCATAAACATTGTGTTGTTATTTGGGTGGGGGGAAATGCATTTCCTTTCCTTCTTACACTTCATATGTAAAATGTTGCTTACTAATGGATATTTTATTTCTATTTTGTTTTTTCTTTTACAGGGAAGTTCTTCTGGGCCAACTGCCACCGCTACAGTTGCCGCTGCTGTTCCTCAACCACCACCGCGTAACATCTATCCGGGAGCTCCACCCCCAGCTCCTACGGTCACTTTAAAAGGGGTTCCTCGTCCGCCGGCCATGACTAGTCCCGCAACAGCTGCTGCTGCTGCCGCCGCTGTAGCTGCTGGTGGCCTAGCTGGTGCTCAATATCGCGGTGCCACTTGGACGCCCCAAGGCTATACACCAGCTGCAGCTGCTGCAGCCGCTGCTGCTGCGGTGGCCCAGCAAGCGTACAGGTATACTGCACCATTGCCGCAACCAGCATATGCTGCATACACACCGCATACCACAACTACGCCAGCGACAACAACGGTAAGTCGATTGTATAAATTATGTAATAAATTAGTAAAAATATGTCAATTAAGGCATAAGAAATTATAACAATCGAAGGAAAAGAGTAGACTTAAAAAAGCTAAGTGGAGCTTGCCTACTATGGGTGTAAAGTTTACTTAACCGCATTTTAACAATACGATCACAATTTTTTGTACGCCGAATACAGTTGTGTGAATGACTCTATAATTAAATCTTTATATAATTTCTCATATTCTTTCAAACATTAAGACAAGCAATCGTTGGTGTTATTAACCGCAATTTATATGTAACGTGTGGTCGAACATAGGCAATTCTTCGACATATCATCGAATCTCTCTCTCTATAAATATGTCAATGTGTCCCAATGCATTTACAATATACGTATCTTGTTTCACATCTCTCATGAAAACACCCTATACTTTACGTTAGTATTAGGCAGCCGCGTTCAGCATAGCCAACTTGGGCTCTAGTGTAAGTCCCATTGTGATAACATTTTCAAATTTTCGCACCAATTATTCCTTCTCTATTTGGTCAACGTAGCTCTCATGCCTACTGATAGACAGGCATGGTCCACAAGTGTCCGATCTCCAAGCTTTTATGACTCAGGCCACCAAAAGCAATTACATCAAAGATGCTCCGTGATCTCCTTCCCTATACTTTGCTTCTTATTTATCTCCAAGATATTTTGCATTCGGAAAATGGGCAAAGGTCTGCGTATTTTCTCCGTATCAAATTGTTTCCAAAATGTTTAAAGGGATTGTTCTTCCTATAATGAATATTTCGATTCACGTAGAAGTTTTTTTTTTCATTTGATATTTTTTCTAAAAATTACGTTCACTAGCGCCAGAATGTAATGTTATTTGTATTCAGTATTGTGTGGCAATTCGTAGTGCAGAGACTTCACCGCAACAATATCGTTAAGTTATTCATGGCGTTCTGTGAAGAATATTTTTTCCTGTACTACTATGCACAGCATAAGTTGTGCGAAGTGCAACTTATTTCACAGAAGACTGTTTTTCGTAATTCATTTTCCCATTTGGCAGGAAGAAAACATATTCATATTTGCATGTACAAAAGAATTTCAAGAGCTTTAGTCTTATGCGCTCTGTAAATAATTTATCACATTAAATTTGGATAACAACTCCCTAACCGCATTTATAGAACGAAGTTTTTTTGGTTGCCCTTCCTACACCGCACATCGAGAAATTGCCAAAGACTTTTCGATTTGGAATATTGTGCACAATATGTCCCAGTCATGAGATTTGTTGTATCATTTTTCACAATTAAGAATAGGAGTGGTACTGTTATAGATGGTGCAAATTGTCTTTACTACATCTTTCCGCAGTGGATCATCTTCATTAGCTTGTCAAAGAGATTGCATGGCAGATTTTTGCCCTGTCTACAATCTTGTTTGATATGTAATGGCTTATGTATGTTATAGTTAGATTATTGCCTATTTCCAACAAAAATTTCATGACGGTCAGTGACATCCCGCAAATTTGCCTGTGCTTCGCAGGGACACCAAACTCAGCCATGTATTCTAATAGTTTTTGTGGTATCGGACTGTCCAATGTAGTTTTGTAGTCGATACGGCGATGGAATTAGATTGATTGATCTGCATTTCTTGGGTCTTCTCCAGCATTTATCGTAATGCGAATATCTGGTCGTTCGTTGCCTGACCTAGCCTGAAACCACAATTAGGTCAGTACAAGCTTTAGACTTTTACTTTACACACTCAACAGAACCTTGTATGCGATGCGATTAAAAAAATAGAACACTTAGGTTCCAATCATCGCACATGCATTGTTTGGCCAAGTCATGTATACGAGCAGGTGCCTTCATGTTACCAGCTCACTATGCCGTCCTAAAAGCAGCTTTGGCGGCTGTACATCCAAACCCGCAGTTTTATTGTTTCAATGCCTCGTAATTGCCCTGCTGACCTATTTTTGGCTCGTGCGGGGGAACAATCTACTCCGTGGTCGATGATCGGCTTGATTTTCCCACTTGCGCTGTCTTCATCAATGAGCAGAGTAGGATAGTATTTTCTCTGTATTTGCAGCACAGTCTGCGTGTCCTTAACCAGAATTCCAAAACCTTTGTTTTGGAACAGGCCTCGATATCGAGGCTCTATCTATTCTTTCATAGACGCTTTTTCCGCCAGAAGAGGGGTGTCGTTTTCCTTCCCTTCTCTTCATATCGTTTCGTCACCGTACGCGTTGCCATTGGCTGCAGTTTTGCCTTGTATGCAGTATCCATTTCCTCAGACGATACGCGACTTTCCTCATCGTACAGGAATCATCTGAGCGTGGTTATTCATAACTCTGTGCAGTGTTTGCGGCAGTGGTCACAGAATTCGGTCGACGATACGCGACATTCCTCATTGTACCAGGACTTGTCTGGGAGTGGTTTTCCATAACTATGTGCGGTCTTTGCGGAAGTTGTCACAGAATTCGCAATTTGCTGTCAATGTTTTGTTAAGGTAATTGAGAGAGTTGGTTGGAGTAGGCATTGGCTATGTTGGTGGTATGCAGCTTAGTGATGTCCCGCTTCTTTTGCGTTTGATTACGAGCATTTTTAGCACTACTTAATCGCGTGCGTACCTAAGCTGCAACTAGGTGGAGATCCTAGTCAATGTTTGCGCCGTGCATTACATGAACGTCCATAACGCTTGACATATGCTTCCCATCGATTTACACGTGATCAATCTAGAATCTTGTCTTTCGATCAGGTGATATTCAGGTTGCCTTGTGAATATGTTAATGTGGGAATCTGGTCACACTCACGTCCATGTTTATTGCCGACGCGAAGCTAATAAAACCGTTATCGGAGGTGTTGTTTAAACTGAATTTTCCTACAGCTGAGCCAAGATCATCTTCTTTTCCTTTTTTGGCATTAAAATCTCCCACAACAATTTTAATGTCATGTGCAGGGCATCGGTTATATATTTCCTCCAAGCGCTCATAGAATGTAGTGTTCTTGTCTCTGTCTTTCGTCGGGGCGTATACACAAATCAGCATGATGTTCAAATATTTCGCCTTGATGCGGAAAGTGCCTATTCTGTCATTTTTAGATTTTAATCTCTTCCCGAATTCACATCCAAATTTGTGCCTTTCTGCATGGCAGCTGTAAAAGTTTTCACAGCTCTTTCGTCGTGTGCATCCCTGTCCGTCCATCTCATTTCCTGTATGGCGTGATGCCAGCCTTGTATTTGTCGAGAACATCCACCAATTAGACTAAGGCACCTTGTCTTAAGATAATTCGGACTTTCCAGGTGCATATCCTTAAATCGTGATCCTTATAACGTTTGCGTGGATCATGAACATGTAGATGGTTCATGTATTTTCTTCTCTCTTCTTTGTGTTTTCACATTATTTAAGGAGAGTGATTTATTAAGTCACTGGTTGTGGAGGGATATCTCATAATTTTCATTCCTGAAAAAGAAAACATGAATAGAATATTCTTCACTACATAGTGCAACAACCATACTGGGGTTGAGAAATTTCAAGTCAAGGTGAAGGTACTAGGTCAGTATAGTAATACCGCCAAAGAATTTGGCGTTTTCGGGCCAAACTTATTTTTGCTTATTTTGATGTTTGTTTGCTTAGCTTTTCAACTATAACTCAAGAACCATTGAGTTATATTCATTCTTCCGCGAAATTGTAGCAAAGGCTTAAATAAATAATTTCTAATAATATATCCAAGTACAAAATCAAGTTGGACTAATTTTATCGAATGCAATTTTCGAAAAAAATTTGTCATTTTCGCATTTTTTCATAAATTTTCCCCAATAATCTTATCTGTGATAACTTGAAAACTGGTCATTGCTCATGATATTGAATGACGACGCTGACCCATGTACTGTACTGTACATATGTAGCGAGTTTGCATGTGGTACTCCCTACATATGATTGTATAACGTATGAGTAATATTTATTTAATGTGGATTTATCATATTAATCATACGCACAAAGTTCCAACATTATGAAGTAATGGTTTAATAACACAATACAACAACCAATCTGGTGCTGAGAAATTCCAAGTCAGGGTAAAAGAAATATGTCAGTACAACAAAAACCCCCAAAGGATTTGGCGTTCTCTACAAGTCTGCTGCAGAATGAAATGAGACATCATCAATGATGTTGAGTTATAGCAGAAAAACAAAGCAAACAAACATCAAGATAAGCTAAATAGTTTGACCTGACAACGCCAACAAACCCTTTTGGTTGTTTTGGCCAGCGCAGTGCCTAGTACCTTCACCCTGAGTTTCTTACCGCCCAGATAATGATCCCGAAAATGTTCCACATTGTTTTATTGTTGACACTGTTTATATAATTTATTTGCTGAGATTTTAAAACAATATTATTGCTAATAAAATTATTATGATTAATAAAATTTTCCTTAAAACCATAACAGTTGATATGAATTTAATAAAGCCTGTCCCTTATACTTTAATTGTAGCTTTTCCTATCTTCCAATCTTGCTACGTATATCATTTGCTTGCATTGCATATGAAAATCACATAGCTCTGAACTACGTGTAGTCGGCTGGCGGCATAAAAGTTTTTTAATAAACATATTTTTATTTTGGAACACCAACAACCATTTCTCGTAAATTCTGCGGCTCATTTCGTTGGTCATGTTAAGCCAACGGCAGCAGCACCAAAAGGTTCACACACAAAAATTGTTTAAATAAGTAATAAATGTGAAGCAAGTTCGGCTGCTGTTGTGTGTGTGTTATCCACCCTCAGCTAACTTGTTCACAGATGTAACTTTAAATTAAAAAAAAAAAAACAAATAATGTTTTTATAAACTTGTGTTTTTCTTTTTTAAAAAAAAATCTGCTACAATACGTAAAAGTTAAAGTTCAGTGAAAAACCTGACACCAGTATGTGTGTGTGTATGAAAATCTTCAGACATAGAAAGTTAATTTACTTCATGGGCCGAAAATCTGTGTTACAAAATGTAGAATTACGGTTTGTAGAGAAGTGTAGAAATGTAATGATATTGACAACTGTCAGGATATGACAAGAAAATTAAAATTACTCCTTGTTATTGTTCGAATGTAAATTAAGTCAGTAAGTCATTTACGCAGCCATTCATTAGTTCGTCTATTCATTTGTTGATATATTATAAAAAAATGTCATGTTTTCCAAGACGGGCGGATAAAAATATACTGCGTCTAACTACACAAAGAAAGGCATTTTTTTTTGTTTTAAAAATAAATGGGATATAGGTGATTCCATAGAAACAATGAAAAAAAAATTAATTTCCCTTTGCACCCCATGTATGAGGTATGTGATAGCTTCTCGCGTTGTTGTGAATTAACACGCTTTCTATTTTTAGATTCACAACTAACGGCACCTACTTGTTTATCGACGAATGCGAACGTCACTGTTTGAGAAGCTCTTACTAGACACGCCGATGTAATCGACGCTTATTCTGCGAAGTTGCTGTCAACAACATTCGAGGGGAGCCGACAATGAAAGAACAATTTTTTTTTAAGATGACGGGAGCCAAGTTTGAACCTGCGATCTCCCGCATGGTAGTCGTGTGTTCAATCCACTATGCCACGGCCGGTCCTAAACAATAAGATGTCTTTTTAAGGGCTTAGCAGTGTGTTGTGGTGATCAGCACACGCGCGGGAAACCAGGTTTCAAACCCTATCACAGCTGTTTAAATTTTTTTAATCGGCGATCACTTCGACGTGGCCTTCGATATCTCAGTGGTAGCGACGTAGATTAGCAATTTGAAGGTGTAGAGTTCGATACCCGGCCGGGACACTGGCCAAATCAACTTAAAAAAACGTAATTTCCCTTAAGACCCTATGAATGAGGTATGGGATAGCTTCTCGCGTTGATTGGATTTCTATTTTTAGATTCACAACTAACGGCACCTACTTGTTTATCGACGAAAGCAAACTGTTTGAGAAGCTTTTTACTAGTCATTCCGATTGACTCGATACTTATACTGCAAAGCTGCTGTCGACAACTTAAAGGGGGCCGGCAATGAGAGAAAAATGTAGATGAATAGAACCAGGAGTCGAACCTGGGATCTCCCGCATAGTAGTCGCGTGTTCTAACCACTATGCCACGGCCGGTCAACATCGATAAAAATTACATTTCAAATACTTTTAAGTTCTCCAGTCAACAAAACTCATCCTAGATGCTTCCACTACAAAAACTCAGATTGGACAAGGACCAAGAAAATAGGAAAAGATTTTTTAACATTGCGAAATAAATCAGCAAAACAAGCTGGCGCCATCTTTGGAGAAATTTGGCGGTTAAAACTCATAACACCACCTGACACAAACCTTGTTATCAACAAAGGCACGAAACAGAGTTACCAACAATGATCGTATGTTAATTGGATTATATGCCCGAAATTGAAAATTGGTACAAAGAACTATCACCACAGCTACTTTCTCTAGGTGTTACAACAACAATTAAATACACTACAAGTTCTTAAAAGTCGAAGCAATCGCAATATGTCTAGTAAAAGTCTTTTTAATACTATGATTTTCGGTATTGTCTTTACACGGTTGGTTCCTGTGAATCCAAACTTAGTATGTGTGAAATAACTCTAATGAGGGAAGCTCTTTTATATCTCCTTCATAGACTGAAAAGGGAATATTTGAATTGTTTTTAAAATCGAAATTAAGAGCAACCGCAGCTGATGTTCGAATTAGTTAATAAACTATAGGTCCCTATTAAAAATGTATTATTCTTTTAACAATTTGGGAATGAAATATTAAAAAGTACCTTTTTTTGTCGGACCCCTAACCAAAAACAACATGTCAATCACAATTTTAATTTAACTTAACTTTTTCGGAGTACTTTTCTCGGCAGCATACAACATAACGGGTAAAATTAACACGTGGTATAGCTGTTACTTAGTAACCCGAGATAAGGTTGTGTTACTAAAGTGCTGCCGTAGTCCGCTTGATTTCTTGGCGGACACTATTTTTCTTTTCGACGGAAGATCTGAGGTAGGTAAAGTTGGCAACGTTCACGGTGCGTCCCTATCGAGAGGACTCTTTGTTCGTCGAAATAATTATATTTGTTTTGTCCTTGTTGCCCGTTAACCCATTTTTGCTGACTTCTTTCCCAGTGCTGAGAAAACTGCTGTAACATTCCGCAGATTTTGGCCGATGATGTCTACATCATAGGCTAGTGGCATGTGACTCTTGTGGAATATGGTGCCAGACAAGTTGACACCAGCCTTTCTCATCACCTTCTCCATAACTATATTAAATAGTGTACAGGAGAGACCTCTTGCCGTGTTGAATGGTTCGGAGTGATTCTTACCAATATTAACCGAGGATTTGGTGTTTTCCAAGGTACATCTGCAATGTCGAGTTAGTTTTGCAGGAATACCAAATTTAGACATGGCCTCATATAGACTATTCCTTATCGGAGAGTCGAAGGCAGCTTTGTAGTCCTCAAAGAGGCGGTAGAAGTCGATCTGAGTTTCATAAGTAGTTTTCCAGGATTTGTCGTAAGGTAAATATTTAATCCGTCGTAGATTTAACGGGTCCAAAGCCGCACTGATATGGTCCAATTAGTTTTTCTACAATTGGCTTTAGACGTTCACACAATATGCTCGGAAGGATCTTGTACGCAATAGTTACGCGATTCCACGCTAATTCTTACACTTATTACGATCTCCTTTCATGTCTATGGGACATAACAGACAAAGTCTCCAATCCCCGGGCATGCTCTGCTCTAGCCAGATGATCTCCATGAGCTGACGCATGCTCCTAAGCAGCTCCTCCCCACTAGCCTTAAACAATTCAGCAGGGAGACCATCGGCTTCAGCCACTTTATGTTTAAGGCGGGACATTGCCACACGAAACTCACTTTAGCTCGGGGGTGGACAGTTTTCTGGATTTTCTGGAGTTGCGTGCGTCCAGTAGATTGCTGAAATGTTCTCTCCAAATCTTCAGAACATTATCCGGCCATAGTAACCCTGTTCCACGCAATCTCCCCTTAACTCTCTGGGCTTCCCCTCTACTTCGGAGCAACTCTGTGCACTCATCCTGTCTCTTCTTCAGTTCCTTCTTTTTCCGTCTAAAAAGACGAGTTGCCTCTAGTCTCTTCTTCCTGTGCCCCTCACGAACAGCTGGCGTTGCCATTGGCTGCAGTTTTGCCCTGTATGCAGCATCCGTCTCTTTCGTGGCATTTCGACATTCATCATCGTACCAGGCATCTTCTTGAGACGGCTTTGCGTACCCAAAAACGCTTCTCGCAGTCCGTTCTATGGAGTCGTCTATATATTTCCACTGTGAGGTAATATTAACAGGGGTTGGAGCATTCCGTAGCAGTTGAGTTAGTTGGTTGGAGTAGGCGTTCACTACCTCTGTGGTCCGCAGATTACCGATGTCCAGCTTTTCGTTGTGCCTGGTTACGTAAGTTTTCCGCCATGCTTGGCCTTGTGCGTACCTTAACTGCGGTAAGGAAGTGATCGGAGTCAATGTTCGCACTCCTGATCACTCGAACGTCCAGAGTACTGAATGCGTGCCTGCCTATTTTAGCATTAAAATCACCTAGTACAATTTTGATGTCATGGCTAGGGCTACGGTCTTATACATTTTCTAGGCTCTCGAAGAACTCGTCTTTGTCCTCATCGCTTTTCTCTTCTGTCGGAGCATGGGCACATATAAGTGTTATGTGGAATAACTTTGTTTTGATCTTATGGTGGCTATACGTTCACACATCGTGTTGAACCGTGAGACAAGGTGTCACAATCTCTTGCCAACCACGAATCCACATCCAAACTCGTGCTAGCCCGGCCACTATAGTAGATGTCGCAAGTCTTCATGCGTGAGCACCCGTGAATAAAATTTCCATCTTTTCATTTCAATGGGTTCATTTTTTCGGGTAGGTTTGTTCCGCATTTTTTTTTCTCCTATTCAATATCTACAAATTTACCGAGATATAACCGTGATAAAATATAGAAAAAGTGCTAAAAATCCACCTTAATCAAAAACATTTGTATGACTATTAAATTATATAAGGATCCAACTTGTCAAAACGAATGATGCAGAAGTTCTTATTTTTGGGGCTGCTTTCACTTGAAATTCTTAGAATTGAGTCCTAAATTAATAAGATAAAATATGTTGCACTGTCTCTTGCTATTCACCCATATATTGCAATTGTCATTCTTGTTTTCCTTTATGATACCTTTAATGCGCCGTTTGTTTTAATATTTGGTGGTTAGCTATACATATACCCTCCCATATACGCCTACACACTGACAAGCCGATAACATCGGAATAAAACATCTCTTACACACACACAACCATAAAACGGATTCGTATGCGAATCATCAGTGTGCTGTGTGATTCGGTGTGATTGCGAAGAATTTCTTAAGAACTACAGAGCAATGTTTTGTTCAGTCAGTTTCTTTCCACCGAAGAATAATACGTTCGAATGGGCTTAAGTGTTATTTATCTAAGGAAATAAATCCTTAGAACTCCCTGACAATCTCACATACACAAACACACACTTACACACTCAGACATTCATTTGAATGTATAGCAAAGACATTAGAGCTATAATGGAATGTACGAGAGTACATGAAGGAAATTCACAACATGAAGTGAAATAAAAATTGATGGTTTTAAAAGAGGCTCTATTTAAAAGGATGTCTAAGTATAAGAACTGTGGGACAGTGTAATATCGAAGATTGGTAATTAATTTGTTGCTTATGTTTAAAAAAGGGCAAGAAGTCAAACAACTAGGGTGAAAAAATGGTCTAGTGAGAAGAATACATACATAAATTTTAAAAAAAATTTTAATATAAAAGTCACTTCAGACCTAAGGTTTATATGTACCAAATTCGATTTATGGCTTTTTAAGTCGTTTGAACAATGTCCGTCTATCCCTCTGTTTGTCCGGCTGGTACGCACGATAAGACGCAACCAATTGTTTTGTAACTTTGCATAGGTTAATATTTCCCGAAATCTACTAATAATATTACAAATGGGCTACATGTCCACGCCCCTTCTGGTACTCCCATACAGATGTATCACTCCGCTCACTTTAGAATTCAAGTAATAATATCAATCCACCCACGCGATCGTACCCAAATTCTGTATTTTAGTAAGCTGAAAGAGGATAAAGTTTTTAGAAAAAATTTATAGTCTAGCCACGCCCCTTCTGGTACCTCCAGAACAAATGTATCATTCCGCCCACTTTAAAAAATCGAGCAATAATATCACTACGCTCAACTCGATCGTGTTTTAATTCTGTATTTTGTTATGCTATAATAGGATAAAGTTTTTGAGAAAAAATTGGAAGTCTAGCCACGTCCCTTTTGGTACCTCCCATACAAATGTACCATTCCGCCCACTTTAGAGATGGTGTAATAATTTCAATACACCCATAGCGATCTTGCCCAAATTCAATGTTTTGTTAAGCTATAATAGGATAAAGTTGAAAAGATAATTCGAAGTCCAGTCACGACCCTTTTGGTACCTCCAATACAAATGTACTATTTGGTACCTCTCACTTTAAAAATAAACTAATAATATCAATACATCTGACGTGATCTTGCCCAAATTCTGTTTTTTTTTAAGCTATAACAGAATAAAGTTTATGAGGAAAAATTAGAAGCCTAGCCACGCCCACTTTAAAAATCGATTATTAGTATTAAAAGACGCAACGCGATCGTGCCCAATTTATGTAATTAGTAAAGCAGGATAACGTTTTGAAGAATAAGTCTGGATGTCTAGCCACGCCCCCTCTGGGATCTCCCATACAAATGTACTACTCCACCCACCTTAGAAAGCCAGTGGTAATATCACTACACAAGACACTTTGATGCCTCCCATATAAATGTTCCACTCTACCCACTTAAGAAAACGAGTCATAATAATACTAGAACATTTTATGTTTTACTAAGGATGAGGGTATATGTAAGTCGGGTTTCCTGACTTAAACTTTCGAAACTGAATGGGGTGGAACTGAAACTCTCAACAGAGGCTAAGTACCTAGGTGTTGTTCTTGATCAGGCCACATAATGACTGCAGTGTATTTCAGGCTGACGTATCGGCGATTTAGAAAGTCGCGGAGGCTATTATGGGATGTGAAATTGATACTAGCATATGGAAAACCATCTATGTGAATAACCAGGCTGATTGATCGATTAATTCTACAATGTGTAAAACCAATTAGGTGAGGAACTCTAACGAGAAGTTGGATGGACTTAAGCATCTAGATGACAGCCTCTGTTGGCTGTCCCAGTACATTTGTAAATACATGGTAATGAATCAGCAGACCTATTGGCCTGAGGAGGATGAACTTTGACTGATCATGACTCTCTAGAAGGTGTACAACCGCCCATTTATTACCCTTTTGGTTTAGTGAACCGACTGTAGATCGCTGCTTGATCGATGTGGCCCGAATACAGCAGATTCCGATCGCCGTGCATAGTAGCCCTATACAGGAGTGATCTGAGACTGACCTGTGTAATTCTAACTGGCTATTGCAATATCAGGCACCAGACAGGCAAATGGGATAGATCCATATAGGACAACTGCAGTCATAGATGGTGGAACATCTTCTCCAGCTCATATGAGGCTAAGATACTTTTGGAAAAGTTTAATAGAAGACCTAGAGTCTCTCTCATTAGTCCGAGTAGGCAATTCAATATAATTCACCCGCTTTCTTCCATGGCTAACTGAGCCATGATGACGACTGGGGTTCCCACGATTTTCTCTTTTTTGTCTATCCCTCCAAAAGGTTGTTTAACACTGCTACCGACTTAAATGTAAACGGACTTTTAGTCCATGCTATAATAATTAAGACCGGCCGTGGTATAGTGGTTAGAAACTTGACTATCATGCGGCAGATCCATGGTTCGATTCATGGCTCCAGTCATCTACGTTTTTCTTTCCTTACCGGCCCCCTCTATGTTGTCGGCAGCAACTTCGCAGTATAAGTGTAAAGTCAAAAGGCATGCCTAGTAAAAGCTTTTCAATTAGTGACATTTGCATTCGGTCGATAAACAAGTAGGTGCCGTTTGTTGTTAATCTAAAAAAGAAAACGTGTTATTTCACAACAACGCGAGAAGTTATCCCATACCACATTCATTGGGTGTCAAATTAAGTAAGTAGGGGAAAATGAAGTAAATATAATAATGTTTATATATTTTGAGAGTTACCCCAATTGGGCTAACACAGTACAACACTTGATTCTGGGACTCAATTCTGAGAAATGCACGTGAAAGAAGTCCCAAAAAGAAGAAGTTCTGCCTCATTCGTTTTGTCAAGTTACATGCCATAATAATTTTATATCAATTTGATGTTAGTAAGTATCGTAAAGGCGAATACGTTACGTTCTCCCCATCATGAGTAGTTGCCAACAAACATACCTTCCTTTCTTCCATCCCACTGTAGTATTCCATCACAACAAAATGAACAATACATCCATTAATATTCATTATTTCCTGATGCAAATTCCATAGCCGGTAACTACTTACATTTCCATATGAATGAGTGTTTTGGATGCGAGAGAGTGTGTGTGTTTGTGTGCGTACGTTCACTTATCAGATATCGACACTAGATGAACCGAAGCAATTGCCCAAAAACCTCTATGGAATTCAGTGGCAACAAATGTTTTTCACCTTTTGCCAACTGCCAACAAGACCTTTTGCGATAGCAAAGCAACTTACAGCCCATTCATCTATTACCCCAAATTCTATTACCTAAATGAAAATCCCCCTACCCACATATAAAAATAACATAAGAAGTGGGAGGTTTTTATGTGCTGCAAACAAGCGCAGCGTTCGAACAAAAGAGAAATTCCACAAACACACAAAAAAAATTAATGTAGAAGAGAACAATAAAAACAATAAAACTGATGCCCAAAACGGAAATCATACATTACAAGTATTTGCACCTCATTGCATTTGAAATGATTTTCTCGAAAATCCGGAAACAACTACTTATGCCATTCTATGGCAATGCTAGTGCGGGTGTTGTACAACACAACTAAATCCCTATGGGGTTTTCTCTCTCTGTCGCTCACTCGGCTCGCTTGCTTGCCTGTCCCCCTTACATTAAACGCATAGTGGTGTGGACAACTATGTCGCCATCATCAACAACATCGTCATTATTGTCATGGGCATCAACATCGTCATCATCATCATTATTATCGTCAACGTCACTGTGATTATTGCCATTGTAGCCGAAAAGAGAGTGAGAGAGACACTGATGTCGTTAGTCGACTCAACTTGACTTATAGAACTACAAACCATCGTTTCTGTCGTTAAGTCATTCATTCAATTTGTTAAAATCGGAAGTATTCACTCATTCACATGATTGCACACGCACAAATGTCATTTTGACATTTTGGCTTAACGAAGTGTGTGTGTATAGTGTTTCATGTATGTGTGGGTATTACAGTGATGAGTATGTGTAGCTGAAGGTATTTACTTACAATCATACACATAAATTTTGCACTTGTGCCATCTGACTTATAAATTCGTCATGTACTTTTGTATGAGACATTCATCGCAATCAGATTTTCTTCAGAGACAATTACACTAGGCGCCAAACATGAAGGAAGATCTTATGTGCACAAGGGGAGATTAATGGTATAAATTGTTGCACACTGGGGAAAAATGGAAGGCATTGTTTGAAATTTTGCTGAAAATCGTTGATCTACGTATGATATGCTGATGTGCGAGAAGAGATATATTGTTGTGTATTGGAGGAAATAAAAGAATTTTTTTGATATCAAGTTGAAAATATTAGGTCGAAATATGATATTTTTTGTGAACACAACGTTTGTTCTCAGTGGCGAAGTTTGCAAGAACTTTAACAAGCATACCTGCTTGTCTTTTTGAGACATTCAGACGTCATGTCTTCAGGGCCTTGGTTCCACAGACCTTTTCTCTCCTTTCTGAAATATTCCGAGCACATGTTCACTCCTTTATTTAAAGGCCTTCTTTGAGAAGGTGCTCGTGTGTTTAAATCAATTCGAATGCATTTTCATAGGCTAGATGGTAGCATGGCTGACTAACAATCGCGAGGTAGTAAGATCAAGAGAAGACCCTTTGTTCATCGAAACAAATAACTTGGTTTTGTCCTCATTAAGCACCAGACTCACTTCTACCGACTGCATCTCAATGCTCGAAAAGGTCGCAGTAACATCCCGCAGTCCTCGGTCAATGATATCTATATCCAGTCTATGCTAGATATTTCTATGCCAGTCATGCTGCCTTCCGCATGATCATCTCCATTATGATGTTAAGGAGATCGCATAACAGACTAATGCCTTGTCTGAAGCGTCGCTTGGTACAAAATGGCTCCGTTCGATTTGTGACTATTTTCACTGAAGACTTCGTGTAAGTCAGTGTCATTCCACAAATTCGTATCAGCTTCTCAGGGATACCAAACTCAAACTCGATATACTGATGGTAGCTGTCGATCTGCATTTCTTGGGTCTTCTCCAGGATTTGTCGTAGTGTGGTCGGTCGTGGATTTACCAAGTCCAAAACATTATTGATAAGGTCCATTCAGGTTCGCTAAAATGGGCCTTAGTCTTTCACATAACACACTAGTAAAGACCTTGTATCCGATAGGTAAAAGGCTGATCCCGCGATAATTGGAACATACACTTGGTACACACACAAATCGTGCTTATGAGCTGATGCATGCACGTTGCCAGCTCATCGCCACCGGCTTTAAAAAGCTGTGCCGGCAGTCCATTGATGGGAATCTGGTTCCACTCATAACCGTGTTTCAAATCGACGCGAAGTTTACTAGTCTGAATCCGTTATCAGAGGTTTTGTTGTTCAGACAGAATTTCCCGACTGCTGAACCAAAAGCATCTTCCCTTCCTACTTTAGCATTAAAATCTCCCAGAACTATTTTAATGTCATGTGCAGGGCAGCACATGTCGTCAAATCAGCGTAATGTAAAAATATTTCGCCATGATGCGAATAGTGCATATTTGGTCCTTACAGGCCTAACCGCGAGAACAGATGTCGAAGTCTTTTGCCGACTATGAAACCACATCCAATTTCGTATCTCTCTGCATGACAGCTATAATAGATGTCACAGTTCTTTCGACGTGTGCATCCCTGTCCCGTCCATCGCATTTGGATAGAGGCACCTTCTCTGTAGAGAGTCCAGACAGTCCAGGTGCATATGCGTAAATCATGGTCGTTATAACGTTTCCGGGGGCTCTTGTTTTTTCTTTTCTTCGTGTTTTCATAATGATTGGTATTGTTTAAGGAGAGTCCGATCGTATTTTCTTGGGGCTGCCAAAGCCACTAAGAGAGCCGTTGTGTTGAGCTTCAGTAACATCTGTTACCTACTTCCTAAAACGCATCGGCAGTAGCATGCCATTAGGTTACTCTACAGCTTACAAGTTTCTGCAAGTGCTACTACATCTGGTGCCGATTGATATGGTGGCTAAGGAAGGTGCAAATAGATTAGTATTACGGTTCAATTGTCTATCACTGCGGAGATACAAAGATATAGGCTACATGAGGATAACAAGATGTGGAGCAATATTAACCAGCCAAGTGGACTGCTTACCTACTGTACACGTCTTTGAAAGGACCAAAATATATACCAGATAGGAATGGGGTGGCAGAATACCTTGAAAAAGAAGCCATCTTAACTTCTACAAAGACGGTTTTTTCAAACTTACATAACGGCACTTACTTGTTTATAGAAGAATGTGTACGTGAAGTTGACTGAGAAACTTTTACTTGACTTTTACAGCGAAGTTGTAACAACATCGAGGGGAGGTGACTGAGGCAGAAATTAAACCAATGAATCTCCCGCATGATAGTCTCCTGGTCAAGCTATCATTCCGGCCACCACCACCTAACCTTATCTATTAGCAAATCGATAACCTTACGGCTGTTAGAATGCATTAAGTATCTAAAGACGACCCTCTTCTGGCCAATTAACTAAGCTTTTAGTCCGAAGTCGCTGAGATGACTGAGACAGGAATTGAATCATTGGATCTCCCGAATGATAGTCCCGTGTTCTCAGCGGGACGCCAGTACTTATCCTAACCTAATACCAAATCGTTGACCATACCGTTGTTAGAATGTATTGAGTAAAAAAATCCGACCCTCTTCTGGCCTATCCATCCATACTTTACTATGCCCAAAAACCATTCAGAATCTGACCTGGATGGTACAAAGCTTACTCAGAACAGATTTGTAACGCAAGAATTGATTTGCTCTAATAAGATCCCATATCTCTTATAGTCACATGACTGTTAATGTGTTACGTTGCCAGATGGTCAACTTTAAAAATACTGCAGTTTAAAACTTCGCTATATATCCTATATCCAGTATCTATGTATGACCCATCCGTGTAGATGGCCACTCCTCGTATCAATGATCCACCTCTCTTTTTCAAGATGAAACTTTCGTAATCGCTTAGTCTGATCTCTCTATCGCACTACTACGGATTTTTTATAATAAATATTGGTATTTTAAACATATAACAACTTCTCTCTACTCGAGCATTCATTCTTGAGTCAGTTTTGGTTCAGACATTCATAACAAAGATACTCACACAAATATTTAATTGCTAGGTGCAATTTTTGGTTTCTCTTTGTTAATGAAATCTTACTTAACAGTTCTTAATACCGAATATTGTTTCCATTCGGAACTACCATTGCCTGAAATAGACTCTTACCTGTAAAGACTGAATGAATTAAAAAAATATTGAGAATTCTTCACTACGACATTATATCCTCGTACAACTTAAAGAACTCGTTGTCTCATGGAAGATGGGGCATCTAACATAATTTTCTTATAGTTCAGATCTAAATCCTCACAATCTTTTGTCAATATCACATAGTATCTCAAAGAGTTTCTCTCTCCTAATAGTAGACATTTTGTAGATTGACCCACATATAGACATTGGTTGCTCGTCAGCTTGTTTCTTATTCTGTATTCTGTCAATCAACACATATTGGTAAATTTCATTTACACACAAATATTTCATGAATTTTCCACTCCACCTGCTATTGGATGAAGCCCCTGGCCTCTAGCGCTCCCTTTTGTTTTTGTATACCAAATCAATTTGGTGCTGGACCGTATTACCACAATTACGTATAAAGCTTTTAACACGACCAGAAAACAAGAAACCAAAGAAGATAGCGAATTATATGAGGCGTAGAATTGTAGGCAAGAGGGGTGGGGCAGCATCCTTGCCAACAGCTCGTTGTCAATGTCAACGATGTGTACGATGACGACGACGATGATGACTTATCATCATTATTGCCCATAAATTTTGAAGACATTCCAGTTTTATTTTGGATTTTTTTTCTATTAACATTTTCTTGATGTTCTCATCTATTTTATGGCAGCTAAACCAATCGTCGTCGTCGTGTTTCACATTCACCACAATATTTATGGTTTTCCAATGACTGACTGTCGACACTGTGTTGCATGCCGCAGTGAGGAATGAGTGAGTGAGTGAGTGTGATGGCTGCTGCGTATCAATATAAAACTGAAATTCCATTTGTCTTTTATTTTCCGATTTGAATTTGGTTTTGTCACCGGGTCTACCACTGCTTTAGTAGCACTAACAGGAAGCAATTGGAGTTCTAAAGATAAGAAAAGGTTTCATTTCGTTTGGTTTTCGTTTTATTATTAAACTAATTCAATTAAAATGAGTGACAGTTCGTGTACTTAGAATAATGAAAATCTCGGTGTCAGAATATTAAAGAGCTACAAGAGAATACACAAATTATCTTAAACAAGTCATGAATGTTAAGTGCGACGAAGTGATGGTGCCATAAACTGGTGTAGAGTTTATTAACAGATGAAAGTACTTTGAAGTAGTGAACGGGCAGGGGTATAGGGAGGAAGTGCTTTATTTGCCATGCACTCGCATGTGCCGTCATTCATTCATCAATTAAGATTTTGTTTTTGGATGGTGGAAAATTGAGATCTTGTCAGCTGTTTGGTGAGAATGCAGACAAGGTTATGTTTAGTAGCTTTAAGAGATTCAATAGCTTGAAATACAGTTGATATTGTTAATAAGATTACAAGAGCAAATATAAATGGTAACAAGTATAATAATGTTGCAAGCATATAGGTCAGTGATAGGCATTCCATAGTCTCCAGAGGCCGGCAATAATCTTTTGTTTTTTCACACAGACACGATTCGCATTTCACACGTACTGTAAAGTTTTTTTTATATAAATTCCTGTTGTTCCTACAAGGGGCATAGGGCCTCAACGATTGCGATCCATTCTCTTTTGTCTGATGCGAAAGGGTTTAGTTCGTTTCACGATTTGTTTAATTTTGCTGTTTCCATGTTCAGCTGTCGTCGCCAAATATGACTTGGACGTCCTCTTCTGCGACTGCCCTGAGGATTCAATGACATTTCCAGTAATATCGGAATGTGGTATTCGCAAGGCATGTCCAATCCATCTCTATTTTCGTCTTCGAATCACTGGGGTTTGGCCAGTTTGTGCCCAGTGCTGAGCGTTTGTGATTGTGTTTGACTAGAAGATTTTTAGGTTTCGGCGAAGGCATCGGTTAATGAAAACTTGAAGTTCTCTGAGATCACAACGAGCAAAGTTTAGTTTGATTCAAAACAATACATAGTTGACATAGTTAGTGTTATGAAAGCTTGTTTCGCATTCAACACAAAATCATACAGATGATTCAACGATTGTTTGGAGAGCAGAACATTTTCATCGTGTACAAGACCTGTACATGAAAATTCTTTGCCAACTGCTGAGGATCGATGGAACATGCTCAACAATGAATTTACCATGATCCGGCCGACCTAGAAAATCAAGGGATCCATAAGAGCCCCTATTTGTAAACAACCTAGTATCTCCGATCAAAAGGGGTCAAACGTTTAAAATGTGCTCAGAACTACAAAATTGTAATGGTTTTAATCAACGATTGAGGTTTCAGTGAGATGATATAACATGTCACATATTGGGTGCTGCTAGCGAAATATTTAGGCAAAAAGAGATACCCAGAAGAGATGACTTTAACTTGCCTTCACGTAGCCCGGACTGTTTTCATAGGAGATGTCAAAAAAGTAAAGCTTTCGGTAACAACCCAGTGTCTCTTGAGGTATAAAAAATACGCGCTGGCGAGGAACTACAGAAAGTGAAGGAAGACGAAAAAAGCGTCTATATTTAGAAATAAAAGAGAGCCAGGATATCAAAAACTACAGGGATAGATGTGAAGCATAAAAGCGCTACCAAAAGTTTAAAAGCAAAGGTTTTGCAACAGGGATGCGCACCCGTAAGGATAGAAATAGAAATCTGGTCACAGACACGCAGAATGTAATGCAAATACGGAGCAAACACCTTCGTACTCTGCTCGTTCCGGAAAGCAGAATAAGTGACGAAATCACGCCAATTATCGACGATGGAGTAGATTATCGACCACCAAGCTGAAACGAGATCAGCACGGCAATTGCACGGATTAAAAACAATAAAGCTGCTGAAGAGATTTTTATGGCCCGCTGCGATGAGGTATAACGTGCATGCGTCAGCAACGTCCCGATGATTAGAAACCAAGAGCTCAATGTCCAATGCTTAAGAAAGGCGAACCAAGTATATGCATCAATCTATCGCGGGGCCAGCCTTTTATCCTTTGCACCCAAACTCCTTTCTAGTATGTTATGTAAAAGTTTGCATATGCCGATAATATAGATATCATTGGCCGAGAACCGCAGAAGTTTACTTTGACCTTTTCAAGCATTGAGAACCAGTCAGCAGAAGTGGGTCTGATGATAAATGAAATCATTTGCGGAATGTTACTGCGACCTTTCAAGCATTCAGAAACAGTCAGCAGAAGTGGGTCTAGTGATAAATGAGAACATAGTCAAGATATTTGTTGCAACGATTTGAGAGTCTACTCTTTTGGGACGCTGTGAGAACTTTGACAACTATTACTTTAAAATTATAAATCATTTTGTCTACCTTGGCTTCGCTGTAAACAAAAATTATTATGTTAGCTGGGAAGTTATAAGGCGAGTATTGATCGCAAACTGCTGCTACTATGTTTTCATTAAAGACACCAGTGTATCAATCTATTCTGAGAGTTTTCAAGAGAAAAATACTTCGAACAATTTTTAGACCCATCATCGTTAACGGCGAGTACCGTCGTCGGTTGAACCAAGAGCTGTATAACGACTTCGACGTAGTTAAGCGTGTTCAAATAGAGCGAATGCGCAGGCTTGGGTATATATTGAAGTCTTCAGTAATATACTTAAGTGGCGACCAAAACTTCGTTGGATGAACCAATGAAAGAACTGTTATCTAAACTTGGTGTGACGAACTATGTACGGAGCGCAAAAGACCGAAGAGCTTTGCTACATGCAGTCACTGATGAATGAATTTTTGTTGTTACTGCCAAATAAGAAGGTGTTTCTTTTTATGTCATTAGATTGATCCAAGATAAAACATGGCACAGAAACTAGTGTACACAGCAAAGACCTGCAGTCTAGCATTATTTTAGGCTCCTTTATGAATGTAGTTGTTTTTCAAGCTAAGTTGCTGACCATTCTGAAGGTTGCGGAGACTATTATAAGATGCAATAAAGGTGTTCAATTTAACATGATGTATATCGCAGTTAGTGACAAACTATAAGTGTATATGGACGAATTGAAGCCTTGAGAATTTTCCTAAGCTAGGATTCGGAACATTGAAACGAAACAGAGATTTACTATACGCTGCCTTCTAACTAAAGGAGGCTGTGCATTGTCTAATTATTGTGCAGCCCATTCGAAAATCAACTAGCAGAAGTTGGGTCTGAAGAAACGACTGTATGACTTGACGACTAAATATGGTTTGATATACTCGATCGAAAACGAATCATCTTGAAATGTTCAGCTCTAGGTTACAGCAGTAATAAATTTCCTTTTTATTTGCTTTCATAACAGTTTTCATCTCATTTATCTAGTTTTTTTTTATCAGAGTTAAAAAAACACAAATTTTTTGTTTTGAAGTTCAAATCATGTAGTATTACGGGTTGTCCCATCTTTAAAAGTCGGTGAAGTTGGGTTGCTTTTCTTTGTATGATATTTATTTGTCAAGTGGTTTATTTCAAAAGTTATTCGTGTTTTTTATAATTGTTCGAAATTTGTGTGTCACATACCACTATCTAGTCCACGATGATGTATTCAAATTGTGTATCTAAAAAACTAATAATGCACTGTTTTAAAAAACACAAGGACGCTTTTCTCGTCGCCTGAAATTTAAATTCTTAAATTTCTTCCGTATTTTTTATTTTCTCTTTTGAAATATTTAAGATTTCTCTTTTTACTATATATATCCAACCATATTTGCCCCTTCTTGCCATCTCATACATTTTTCCCCTAAATGTAGGCTATATTTATACATCGTCTACTTAGAACCCCTCAGCCTATGTGATGCTGTTGTTTGCTCGTGTTTCTGTCAGAAATAATCTTCTTAAACGTTTTTTTTTCTCTCCTATTCATCGTGCCTTTTTGTTACGCTTTTCACTTTAAGTTATTAACATTATATTAAATTGTAGCAATGTTCAAAATCAGCTTTGCCCACATAAGGAGCACACAAAGGAAACACAAAAATTTTGAAGTTTTCCCCCATTCACTTAAAATGGGAAACAGGAAAAATCATGTCAAAATTGAGGAAAACTCGACGAAAAAAAAAAACAAAAAAGGATGATGGGCACGAAAAGTAAAACCATTGAAGTTATTCACCTTAAAATGGTTTTATTGGTCTCCCAGTGAACCTGGATGCCTGACATAGCACTGAAGAAGGTGTTGGGGAAGAGAGAGAAGGGGGATTTATTTGGAAACTTTTCGATTGAGCGGTATTTGAAGTTGTGTTGCTCCTAATGTTTGCCAACATTTGTTGGTATTATAAAGATGTCTAAGTTATGAACACTTGGTTGGTTAACAAATGCTGTTCAAAATAAATTAGCAAATAAAATACTGACTTTAAATGTTTTCTTTTCGGGGGTCCCCCTTGCTTTCCGTAAATTCTATACGAAATTGAACCATGAACGACGATGATGATGATGATGACGACGATGCCAACCTGTGCTAGTGAAGTAGACCTCCTCCTGATTTCCTCTTCCCCCCTTCTCTAGAC
Source organism: Muscina levida (assembly GCA_964034835.1). Taxonomy (NCBI): domain Eukaryota; kingdom Metazoa; phylum Arthropoda; class Insecta; order Diptera; family Muscidae; genus Muscina; species Muscina levida. The sequence continues at coordinate 25,886,457 of OZ035883.1, read as the reverse complement.
AAGTAATTCGAGCAGACCATTAGCCATCTGGTAGTGGGGGCATGGGCAGATTGAAGGATTTTGTTATGTTTCCTTTTTTTCATTCCGGCTCGCAAAAGCAATTCCTGTGGGTGCCATGATAAGTCTATTTGTTTGTTAAATTTCAGCTTCCTTTGGTTGGTGTTTAGGAGGTGGTTGCCATCGTCTAACTGCTGCCTTTTCATGTCTAACGTCATTGATAGTCCTTGTACAATTTTTGAATGGTCCCTGGCGAGCTTGACCAAAGCAGACGAGTGTTAAGCCTGAGTAATTTTATTGGCTGATGGCAAATATGGCTATAATGTCCTTACGCCTAGATACCACTTCCATTTGGCCAAGAGGTAGTATGCTAAGTTTATATTGGGGTGTTGGACATTGTTTGATGCTTTTTGAGATGAAGCTGGAGATGGAACAAAAGTAATAAGTTTGATAAAATCTCGCTTGGTCATGGTGTGGGAATTGGTTTTTTGGTTTTGCTGGACGTTTTGTAAAAGTTAATAGGTTAGGTGGATTTTTGTTATTTATATTGGCACTTACCAATACAGGATGATGCTATTGGGTAGGAGATGCAGTCAATTGACAGAAATTCTTTGGCGCTACAATGAAATTAATTGGCATAGAGTTTAAAGAATAAGTTTTGGGGTTTACTGTGCGTGATATAAATACATATCGGAAATTGTATATCATACAAATTGTATGTCAGAAATGTTCGCTATTTAAGTTGCATCCAGCACCCAAGCTTCGCTGAAGGAACATGTAAGAGTTTCTCTTTAGAGATTTGTTTAAATTTAAAACAAATTTTGTGTACCTCATACACAATAACACAGTACAAAATTTTTCAGCTCCTTAATTTGGGACTCAATTCTAAGAATCGCACCTGAAAGTAAACCCAAATATAAGAACTTCTGCCTCATTCGTTTTGTCACGTTGGCTGCATTAATACCACAGTACAAAATTTTTCAGCTCTTTGATTTGGGACTCAATTCTAAGAACTTCACGTGAAAGTAGCCCCAAAAAGAAGACGTTCTGCATCATTCGTTTTGTCAAGTTACATGCTATAATAATTTAATATCGATATAGTATTTCTCAAACACCGCCAGATGAGCTACATCCGCCTGTCTAAGCAGACAGAGAGGAATTATCTTCGCAGGGATACCGAACTGAGACATGGCTTTGTATAGTCGCTGCCTGATGGGACTATCGAAGGCAGCTTTGTAATCGACAAAGATGTGGTAAGTGTCAATTTGCCTCTCATGGGTTTTCTCCAGAATCTGCCCTAGTGTAAATACCCGATCCGTCGTGGATTTTCCTGGTCTAAAGCCGCACTGATCCAATCCGGTATTCCATAAATGGCTTATGACGTTCACACAGTATGCTAGAGATGACCCTATACGCAATCGGTAAGAGGCTAATTCCACGGTAGTTTTTACACTTACTACGATCACCTTTTTTGTAAAAGGACATAGCACACTGAGATTCCAATCCTCTGACATGCTCTCCTGAAGCCAAATATCTATATATATAAAAGGCTTGGGTGACTGACTGATTACTCCCCAGTCCAAACGGCTAAAGCTAGAACCGTGAAATTTGGAATGTAGGTTCCTTTTATGACGTAGGCGCGTACTAAGGCGGGATTTTTAGAAATTCGGACTGCAAGGGGAAAAACTAGGCGTGGTAACGCCCCATACAACTCGAATTTTGAAATGGCTGTATCTTTTAAACAATTATAGGTACAAAGTCGATGTTTGGTGCGTATATCGGTCGTATAAAAAAATTTACTTTGTTTGTTAAAAGTGGGCGGAGCCACACCCCTTTTTTAAAAATAGTAATATTGACCAAATAAATGGTCATTGTAATTGAATTTTCTATGTGTGATACTCTCCATAGGACCCCTAAAATAGGCCACATGAAAACATAATTAGACAAAGGGGCGTGGCACCGCCCACACAAACCGAAATTTCAATCGGTCTTATCTCAAGAGCCATTAGAGGTATGAAGATGAGATTTGCTACATATGTTACTGATATAAAGAGGATTACGTCTCGCTGGAAAATGGGCGGTGCCACGCCCCTTTTAAAAAAAACGTTATCTGTGCGAAGAAAATGAACCGATTGCAATGAAATTTTCACTGTGTAGTACTATCCGTAGGGTCTCTATCATAGGCGACATGAAAACATATTTGGACAAAGGGGCGTGGCACCGCCCACACAACCCAACATTTCAATCGGTCATATTTCGCGAGCCATTGAAGGTATGAAGATGAGATTTGCTACTTATGTAAATGGTTCATGGGGGATTACGTCTCGCTGGGAAATGGGCAGTGCCTCGGCCCTTTCGAAATAATTGTTATGTCGGTCATATTAATAACTAAGAACGGATTTTTGGAAACTCGTACTTTTATGATTTAAAAATTACAAATAAGGGATATAAGTTGTAGCTTCACCTAAATCAATCGACTAATGGTTTAATCGCGAAAATTTATATGAAAATGCTTACTTTCAAATTGGATTGTAGTATTTTCTCAAATCCGATGTTTCTGGGTAAAAAAAGGAATACAAATGTTCCAATCGCCCAGACCAAACGGCTAATGATGCAATCATGATAAGTTAGATAAGCTTGCTCCCTACGGAATTAGAGAAAGCAAGAAGGGTTTCCGAAATTCTTATCTTTTAGGGGTTAAAAGGGCGGAAAAGGGATAAAACCGGTAATAAACGGCTAAAGGTATAGTCTTTTAGTTGTGCGATGTGAAGTTATTCTTTGAAATTCTTTAGTTGTAAAAATACCGAAAAAGGGATAAAACTGGTACTATCGCCCAGACGAAGAGCTATGAAAATGTATATAGAATTGCATTTAGGGGTAAAAAGACCGAATAGAAATAAAACTGGTATCATCACCCAGACCAAAGAGCTAAAGCTACAAACGTATATGGGCATGCTTCCTATGGAATTAGAAGGGATACCAGTCCATTTGAGTTGTGCGATACGAATGTATCTTTTGAAATTCGTACTTTTAGGGATAAAAAGGGACTAAAGTGGTACAAGCACTAAGGCCAATGAGATAAACCTACAGTCACATAAATGGGTAGTCTAATAAAGCGTTTGAATTTTGCCTGTATTGCTATAATTCATAAGAATGTTCGTTGTAAGTACGGGCGAAGCAAAGCGAGCCGGGAAAGCTAGTTATCTATAAGCTGTTGCATGCTTAAAACGAGCTCATCTCACCTTAAACAACTCAGCTGTAAGACCATCAGCCCCAGCTGATTTAATGTTCTTTAGACGGGAGATGGCAGTTTTTGTCTCAGCTTGACTCGGAGGGGGACACTCATTGCTATCAACTCGGATTAGTACACAGTCTTCAGCAGCCAAGATTTCAGACATTAATAGGCTGCAGAAGTGATCTTTCCATATTCTCAGTACGCCCTCGGAGGGAAGACCTGTTCCATGTACCCTATCATGTATATTCTGGTAGAATTGTCGGGTTTCACCTCTATTTGTGTTTTCTTCAATGCACACATTATTCTGCTCCTTCAGCTCTCGCTTTTTTTTTGCCTGAAGAGTCGAGTCACCTACCGCCTCTTCTCCCTGTACATTTCATGAACAGCTCACGTTGCCATTGGCTGCAGTTTGGCCCTGTATGCAGCATCTTGTTCCCGGACGGCATTGCGGCATTCTTGATCTTACCAGGCATTATCGTTTAAGGGCTTCACATACCCCAGTACGGACCGCGCAGTCCTTTTCATTCAGTGGGCAATATATTGCCATTGCGCGCTAGTATTTTTGGGAGTTGGAGCATCACCGAGTAGTTGAGTCAGTTGGTTGGAATATGCGTTGACTATCTCCGTGGTCTGCAGTTTAGCGATGTCCAGCTTTCTCTGTGCCTGGCTACGCAGAGTTTTCGCCTAGCCTAGTACGCACCTTCACTGCAGTGAGTTGGTGATCCGATTTGATGTTCGCACCCTTGAACACTCGTACATCTACGACACTTTACGCGTGCCTTCCATCGATTAACACGTGATCTACCTATATGGTTTCTCGTAACCTGATCGGGAGATAATTAGCAGCACACAATTTGACCGCAAAAACATTCACAAGGGAACAATGTTTTTGTGGTCAAATCGCAGAGAAATCAATTAGTATGATTCCATTTGGCGATGTGTCAGTATGCAGACTAAATTTTCCGACTGTTGGGCTAAAGACATTCTCCCAGCCTATTTTGGCATTAAAATCCGCCAGCACGATTTTAACATCAAGGCCCGGCCTACGGTCATATGTTTCTTCAAGTTTGGCATAGAACTCGTCCTTGACCTCGTCACTTTTCTTCTCCGTCGTAGCATGAGCACATATCAGCGTGATGTAGAACAATTTATTTCCCTTTAACTCTTCTAGGATAGAAGCACCTAATAGAAGCACCTAATCGGTATAGAGATCTAAATTTTCAAGTGCATATTCTCAAATCATGGTCCTTAAAACGTTGCCTGTGGTCGTCGGAGGTTCTTTTTCCCTTGTTTCTCATTTTATTCACTGCTATTATACTGCTGGCGGGTGACAAGACTAGCGCAATATGATATGACCTTAATAAATAGCGTTTAACCCACAAATAATAGGTCATGCTTTCTTACAGAGTACAACATTTTTCAGCTCATTGATTTGGGACTTAATTCTGAGAACTGCACCTGAAAGTAGCCCCAAAAAGAAGAAGGTCTGCATCATTCGTTTTGTCAAGTTACATGTTTCACTCCAGTGCCGCATATTTTGTTTGTTTACACACCCATTGAGGTGAAAATGTGCACCGCAATGATCGAGTGCGCATTTAAAAAATACGCTTTAACACAAAATGACCTATCCTCATGTATCCAATGAATGATGGCAACTGAAAGGCAGATGAATACAAATCTCCCGTCAGCCACGCGTACTCTTCACTCTGTTCGACCAACAGTGCCGCCACAGCCTACATTGCAAAAAAAGCAATATACCGCGCTCCACCCTGTATAACCTTCTCACGTATTAGGTGTAAGTATTCAGTACTCTCTCTCTCTATCTCTCTCTCCTTCTCGCTTATACAAAAACATAACTTTATGGTCAAAAATCATTACCATTATCCATTTGCTTACACCTTGACAGATGTAAAATTTTTCCTCCAAGTATTGCTTATGGCACCAGTGTGGGGCGCTTAACCTGATAGGCCCTTTAATTTTATGGCTAAACATTTTGCCCCTTTTCAAAGTCATTACGATATTTTTATGATTTATAAAATTTTTATGCTAGAAAATTGAGTAACGACTAAGATTTTTAATTTTCTTCGAAAAACCCTTAAAATATGCAATAACATTTTATGACCTTTACGATGTATCATCCCCTTTAAGATAGGCCACCATGATGAGTAATGGTTATTGATGGCCTAAAAGTTGTGTTTTAAGGATATTGACTTTGTATCTTGACATGGCGTGTACAATTGCTTTCGTTGTTGTTGTTGTTAGGATATATTGTTAATCATTCATTTTCAGCTATTGGTTACTAATGATGCGTTGTATTGTATTGTATTGTATTATATGTATGTATGTATGTATCTGAAGCTTCTTATATGTATGCGGCGGCGGGCATGTTATGATTTGTGCAAATTCTTTGGTAAATCTAGGCGAAAAGTTTCATTTGCAGTTTCATTTGTTGAATTAATTGCTAAGGCATGCGTTATATAGATGATACAAAAGTGACTTTGGGAAAGTTGTTAATTGCTTTATATGTATCACTGTGTAAGGCGGCTGCACAATCGAGGATTGGTTTTATATTGTATTTAGGCATAAGCCTTGAAAGTTGTCCTGTTTTTCTTATACATAAAGACAATTGTCCTTTCGTATGTTCCGCCAATTATTACTTAAGATATGACATACGGTTGCCATGAGAGAAAAGTATTATCATCGCTCAATGAGGATACTAATTCAGTGTTGCTACACCAACACTCATTTGGCCATTTCGATTATTCACTAGAGTTCTTTAAGTGAATTGTGTATAGCAAATTGATTATTCTCTACATGTGATAAAAATTCTTAATATTCCATTAGCACCACCTTTATGTGCAATGAATGATGGTAACGACTTCCCTGGCTTGATTAGATGGCCTGCACGACATCAAGACCATTTTGTCGCCATTAAGTTATAACTTTTATGCACCGCAGTTAAAATTTAAATATCTTAATAGTATAAAAAAAGTAATACTGATAATATACTGGCATAAACAAAATGCGTTGCCATTTGAAAATATAACATTGCTTAGCCTAAAAGAAGACTAACATTTTGCTTTTATTTTGCCATCATCCATCATTATGGGTTAATAGCAGGCAGTATGTCTTGTAAGATTCATCACATGAGCTATAAAATGTATACAAGCTGACAAATATCCCTAGCCTTGGATAAAAATAAATTAAATTTACACCCTTAAAATAGGCAGCATATTGTGACTTTAAAACAGCATCTAAAAGTAGGCAACATTTTTAGACTTTTTCCACCCAGTTTCTTTTGTATACTCGGTTGTTTTTTTCTATTCATTTATAGCACCTTTATTCTTGTGCTGTTTTACGTATTGTGTTGTTTATATCGAAATAAAAGCGGAAGTAAATAAAGTCATAGCTGTTTTTCATTCATTCTTCTATTGCTTTGCCCTTTTGTTTGTGTGTTATACGATTTTTTTTTTGTCACTGCAAAACAATGCCAAAACGTAAGTGATGAAAACAATAAAACTTTACCTGCAGACAAAGGAGAGAGGTATTCAAAGACCTCAAGAAAAAAACGTACCACATAAAAACAAGACGAGTAACAGCACTTGGGGGCGAGGTGGCAGGCAGGCATACAAAGTGCCTGGCACTGACGAAAAGGTGCCAGGATATCAACAGTGTAGTGAGAAAGAGAACAAAACAAAACTCAACTCCAAAGAAGTTTTACAAAAAAATAAAATTAATGAAAGCGGTGTATGAATACAAATTACAATTAATTAATCTTCAAAGAAATCCCCAAGAAAAAGGAAGTTCCATCACCGTCCACTGGAATGCCAAGTTGTTGTGCTTCATTCAGCCCTCAGTGGCAAAGCCAGTAAATTGTAAACAAAAACGAAAACAACAAAGACGCTGTTGTGTTGCTCTAAGAAATTTCCATTAACAAATATTTCTAGATTTGCTGTGTAATTCTTCTTTGGTATGTAAATGAAACCAGCATTACAAACTACCATCAACACAGCTAAAACGCCGCGCGGTGCATAGGAGGTAGACGGTAAGGAATTTCAGAGAGAGTTAGCGAGAATTGTATAAAGGTGTTAAATACTAAATTGAGTTATGACAAAATGTCCTTGTGACAACTATGAATTGTGCGTAAGGCTTTTGTGCGAGACAAGTATACGTAGACGAGGAAAGAAACTAAAAGGTGTTGGGGAAAATACTTAATGGCATTCCATTTAAATTGAATAGATGATTGATGTGACTGACACCCTCCGAGAGGTTAGCATCATGCTTGGAATATCTAATGTTGTAAATATTTTCGGTTATGTTGTGCAATAAATTGTTTAAATGAATGCTATGAAATTGTAAGGCCTGGTAAAGGTAATAGGAGTGCCATATGTTCTTTTTTAGAGATTTTCCTATAATAAAACTTTTCATATGATGTAAATGTAAAATTCAAAAAAACAAGAGAAAAATTCTAGAAAAAAAAATACGTCAATAAAAATATTTGGTTACAAAATATCCATAATAGTTAAACAAAAAAAGATTCATTTACAGCTTTCTTTTTTAATTTTGAATAAAACAGTTAAAATGTTAAAAAAAGGCCTCATGGAACCTTTCTAAACCATGAGGCCTTTTTATAGAAAGCTTCCACAAGGCCTTCTTATATAAACCGGCGACGGAAAACATTCTTTTCCAATGTCACGCAATGTTAAAAAATAAATGAAGAAAGAAGTTCAAGGAATATACCGGTATATTAGGTTCAAAGAGGGCCTTATCGAAGCTTTCTACAAGAAGGCATTTTAGAAAGCCTACATACACATGCAAAAAGTAGAACTTGCAAATAAAACAAAAACTATACAATTCAGCCTCAAATAATTTAGTTTTTTCGAGAGCGCACTGCACCACCGCTCCACACTTACACTTTTTTCCCAACGACAGTAAACCTTGCTGGAGTTTGAACCCACTACCTCGTAATTGTTAGGCAGCCATGCTACTGTTTAGCCTATGAAGATGCATTCGAATTTTGAGGTTGAAACTAACACAGTACAACATCTTTCAGCTCATTGATTTGGGACTCAATTCTCAGAACTGCCCGTGAAAGTAGCCTTAAAAAAAGAAGTTGTGCATCATTCGTTTTGACAAGTTACATGCCATAATAATTTAATAACGATTTGAAGTTAGTAAGTATCGTATACGGGAATTTGTCACGTTTTAGGAAAGATCGACGAGCAAAGATCCAACTCTCCCAGACCTTGATCATACCTGCCTTGCTCTATAGCACAGAATCCTGGGTAGTGTCACAAGCGGATCAATCTATTCTGGGAATTTTTGAGAAAAAATATCTGGCAAATTATTTAGACCCACGTCGACATAGTCAAGCACGTTCAAATAGGCTTAGTGCGCTGGTTTAGACATGTTGCACGAATAGATGAAAATGTTGCATCTCAAAAAGTTTTCGGCAATAAACTCGATGGGCGGCGCAGAAGAGGGCGACCAAAACTTCGTTGGATGGACCAATAAGCTTGGTGTGATGTAGCGTAAAAGACCGAAGCACTTGGAATTCTTTTCTACGTGTGGCTGCGGATGTATGAATTTCTGTTGCTGCTGTCAAGTAATAATAGGAAGAAAAAGTTAGTTAAATGTATCTACAACTTCGCAGATATGGTTGTCAACGTTCACTCAGCGAATAGATTAATTGTTCGTTAAAACTAATAACTTCGTTATGACCTCCTTCCCCGTTATATCCATTCAAGCTGATTCCTTAAGAAGGCTGCAGTTACATCCCGTAGGTTTGATGGTTGTCAACGTTCACTCAGCGAATAGATTAATTGTTCGTTAAAACTAATAACTTCGTTATGTCCTCCTTTCCCGTTATATCCTTTCTACCTGATTCCTTGAGAAGGCTGCAGTTACATCCCGTAGGTTTCAGTCGATGATGTCTTTCTCATCAGAGTATGCAAGGTGCTTGTGGCTGTGGTTGAATATCGTGCCACTCGTGGTTACTTTAGGATTCCTCATTATTTTCTGCATTAAAGAAGTCACACGATAGGTTGTCGCGTTGACTTAGGCCTCGTCTGGTATAGAATGGCTCCGTATGGTCCTTGCCAATCTTCATTGACGACTTAGTGCTAGTCAGCGATATTCCGCATAGCCGTATCAGCTTTGCAGGAGTACCAAAGTGATTTCTACTGTATCGGGGTGCCGAAGGCAGCTTAATAGTCGACACCGGGATAAAACGTGTCAATCTGTTTCTCTTGGATCTTTTCCAGGATTTGCAGCAGTGTGAAGATCTGGTCGGTCGTGGATTTACCAGTCTAAAGCCACACTGACAAGGCCGAATTAAGTTGGATTATAGGTCATAGGTCACACGAGAGAACCTTATACACGATATGATGGGTATAAAGCTAATCCTGCGGTAGTTGGAGCCTACACTTAGATGCAATTCGCTACCGGACTTGAAGAGCTCTTCCTTTGTTATTTTTCAGCCGCGATATTGCTCTACTTGGCGTGATGGTGGGCAATCTAAGCCATCGTCGACAACTGGTGTGATACCTTCACGTGGGCTGCCTTCCCAAACCATCCATTGGTTCATATACGCCGCGCCCTTCCCCGGAAGGCCTTTGAGGAGTATCGCCCCAACGGACCAGAGAGAACCACCAGTGGACCTCTTTCTGACCCTGCAAGGCAAAAAGAACGTAGTTAAGATGTACATCCTTAAGAGCACCGACCAAGGAGTCTAAAGATGGTGCTACGGGAGGTCAGGTATGCCCAGGGCGGTTTGCCCTAGGCTCGAATGTAATGGAGCTGGGTATCTATTGATATCACACGAGACTTGCATCTCTCATTGTGCATCATACGGATTCTTAGTTGAGTGTGGCGTTGCGCACTTAGCGTCTTGGTGCGGGATAGCAACAAACCTCTTACAAGGTTGTAACGGCGATTGCAGGAACACTGTTACGTTGTTACGGACTAGTTCCAGTACAAAGCGAAAGAATATAATTGTGACAAACTGTTTGAGCTCTTCCTACCAGGTCGGACAGTAAGCATTAATTTTATGTTTGTGTGTCAGCCGGATGGAGAGCTTTGCTCCTAGCTAAAGGTGACGACGAGTGGATCGGCAGAATATGGGGAACTTCGGTTCTTAGCAGATGGCGGTGTAGAGCATAGTTGCAGTTTGCATGAGTGTTGAGGATGGAATGGTTATAGAATATAAAAACATCAATAACAGTGGGGGCCAAATCGATCGAACTTGTACGTGTCAGTCAATATGGTACCCCCACATAAGAATCAAGCACAATTTGAAAATGTTTTGGACTGTTGTAGAATTAAATTCGAGCCTTAACAGTGGCATTGTAGTATGTTCCTGTGGGGTTGAGCCCATCATTTGGTCAGATCATAAAGACAATACTAGATGTAAAACACAACGACTCATGTCCCACACTCTGCGTATCTGTAACCAAATTTCCATCCATGTCTTTGCAGGAGGGTGTCATTTGGTTTAACTTTATAGTAAAATTTTTGGGCCTTACCTCTATCACTGTAAATATCTTTATCCTCGTTCCCTTGCTCCTTCATCTGATGGATTTTGTTTCGCTTAAATAGCTTCCTTTCCTGTTTTACTGTTTTCTTGTGACGTTGTGCCTAACAAACCGGGTTACAATTGGCTGTAGCGTTAACCTGTAATCATTCTTCATTGCACCAGGATTCTTCTGAGCGCCGTTATTCACATTACCAATTGAATCGGCTACTCGGGTGTTAATGTCCACAACATCTAGGGGACTGCCAACCAAAGAACATTTATTGCTATGACCCGCTTGACAGTCGCATGTTTTAACCATCTTACAACAGTCGGTCTCATATATTTCATCTATATTTCGCAACTTATTTCCATGCTAATATGTTCACATATCACCCCTATCAGCGTGGGTTAACATAATTTCGCTGATGTCATTCTTTACTTTCATAAAATGCCCCAGGTTAAGACAAATTCAAGTTAAATTTGTGTGTTTTGGAAATTTCGCATTATCATAAATATTCTCATGTGATTTATATGGAATGTCATGCTTTACATAATGCCTGTTATCCTTTTGCACCTACATGTATACTTTATGCCATTTGATACCATTACCGCCTTAGGCTATGCAATCTTATTATACACCCATTCCTCTCCACATCTCGCTCTCGCTCTCGCTCTCACTCTCCCTCTCTCTCTCTCGATGTCGCTTTATTATGTGAATACCTTCTTGCCGGAATTTCATTAAAATTCCCTTTTCTTTACAATTTGCAAATTGTTGTGGGGCGTTTTGGGGTTTTCATAAATATAATTTGCATTATATATATCAATAGATGAGAACTAATAAATATGTGAGAACGTGTGAGTGTGTGTGGGAGTGTGTGTGTATATCTATATATATACTCTTATGTTAAATAATGTTATGTTCTTGTGATATGTGCTATGTAATTATGTTGTTATAAATTATCTTCTGGTGCTGACATAAATACCGACCGACCGACCGACCGACCAAACGACCGTAAGCTAAGAATGAATGAAGCCAATGATTTATGATAATCTTATAGAAATTTATAAACATATACGAGTTTACATAGACACGGCATAGAAGAACATGATTTATTATCGTTGCGAAAATTTACAAAAGCATTTGAATTGTCTTGTCGGTACTCGTCGTCGTAATAAACAAATTTTTTGGCGACAATAAGTCTGCTTGGAGGGATTTTGCAGTTGATTTCGGCACTTTAAAGTGGAATCTTGAGGTAGATAGGGAAATGTTGTAGAAAGTGTGTAGTAATATGTGTAAAGTTAAAAATTTGGTTAGTAGAATTCAAAACAGGTATTATTAATTTACTGTCTAAGAAAATAATTCTTAGGGAATCAGGTTTTTTAATATAATTTAAAAAAAATCCTGTGTGAATCATGTTTTTTTAATACTATCAGAAATGTTTCATAGTAAAATGGTTCTTTGTTATATTAAACATGTCTATAATACGGTACAACACATGGGACTCAATTCTGAGATCTGCACATTAAAGTAGCCCCAAAATGAAGAAGTTCTGCATCATTCGATTTGTCAAGTTACATGACATAATATTTTAATATCGATTTGAAGCTAGTAAGTGTCGTATAGGGGTATATGTCACGTTTTAGGCTCTTTAGGAATGTAATATAACAAAACGAATGATGCAGAACTTCTTCTGTTTGGGGCTACTTTCACGTGCAGTTCTCAGAATTGAGTCCAAATCAATGAGCTGAAAAATGTTGTAATGTCCAGTCAGTCATATTAAAAAAAAATTTCTTCCATCGTCGGCTCCCCTCGAATGTTGTAGACAGCAACTTCGCAGTATCATCGGCATCTCTAGTAAGAGCTTCTCAAACAGTGACGTTTGCATTCGTCGATAAGCAAGTAGGTGCCGTTAGTTGTGAATCTAAAAATAGAAAGCGTGTTAATTCACAACAACGCGAGAAGCTATCCCATACCTTATTCATGGGGTGTAAAGGGAAATTAAGTTAAGTAAAGTGTAAGCTTCTTCTTGTTCTTATTTGGCAGTAGCAACATAAATTGATCATTCCATTAGCCGCATGTTGAACAGAATTCCAAGAGCTTAGGTCGTTTGCGCTTCGTAGATATTCGTCACACCGAGTTACGAAGCTTTAATCGCCCACTCCTGCGCCGCTCATGGAGTTTATTGCCAAAAAACTTTCGAGCTGGAGCATTTTCATCCATTCGAACAATGTGTCCAAACCAACGTATTCTATTTGAACGCGCTTGACTACGTCGCTGCCGTTATACAGCTCATTCGACGACGGTACTCACCGTTAACGATGATGGAACCAAATATGTCGTGAAGTATTTTTCTCTCGAAGACTCCTAGACTAGATTGACTCGCTTGTGTTGTGACCCAGTAGAGCAAGACAGGTAGGATCAGTGTCTGGTACAGTTGGATCTTTATTCTTCGAGAGAGGCCTTTGTCATTAAATCGCTTGCTTAGTGCATACTAGCAGCGTTTGCAGTCAATACTAGTCCTTTGATTTCCAAGCTGACATTAATATTTTTGTTTACGGCGGAACCAAGGTAGACTAAAATCATAACCCACTTCAATGTTATAGTTGTCAACGTTTACGCAGCGTTCCAAACGAGTAGACTCTTTGTTTGTCCTTATTTATCACCAAAACCACTTCTGCCGACTGCTTCTCAAAGCATGTAAAGGCCGCAGTAACATCCCAATGATATCTATATCATCGACCTGAACGAGCAGCATGTAACTTTTAGTAATGGTGGTACCAGTCATGTATACTGCAACCTTATGCACGATAAAATCCTTGCCTAAAGCCTCGCTTGGTAGAAAATGGCTCTGTAATTTTTTTGACTATTTTCACTGAATTTCGTGTCAGTCAGTTCGTGCCCACCAAACTCTGCCATAGCATCTTATAGTTTATGTCGTATCGGACTGTCGAATGCAGCTTTTTAGCCGATAAACAGATGGTAGGGATCAGTTTGCTTTTTCTGGGTCTTCTCCGGTATTTGTCATAGTGTGATTTACCAGGTCTGAATGCACACTGACAAGGTACAATCAGATTCGCAAGGATGGACAGGACCGTGTATATGGTGGGTAAAAGGAAGATACCGCAATTGTTGGTACACATGCTTGGATCACCTTTTTTAAGCACAGAACATACAGCACTCAGATTTCAATCATTGGGCATGTACTTCTTTAGCCAAATCGTTTTTAAAAGCTGGTGCATACACGTTGTCAGCATATCGCCGCCGGTCTTAAAAAACTCTGCCGGCAGTCCGTCGAATCCCGCAGCTTTATTGATTTTAATTCGTACAATTGCCGTGCTGATACCGTTTTGGCTCGGTGGTAGACAGTCTACTCCATCGTCCATGATTGGCGTTATTTCGTCACTTATGCCTTCTTCGGGAACAGGCAAAGTACGAAAGTGTTCCCGACATATTTGCAGCACAGTCTGCATGTTCGTGACCAGATTTCCATCTCTGTTCTTACGGGTGGACATCACTGTTCCAAAACCTTTACTTTTAACCTTTTTAGAACTTTCGGGATTCACAGCTATCCTGGTACTTACTTACTTACTTAATTTTCATTTACACCCCACGAATAAGGTATGGGATAGCTTCTCGCGCTATTGTGAATTAACACGCTTTCTATTTTTGGATTCACAAAGCGAACATCGGAAACTGAGCAGGCTTTAATGGATATGCCGATTAACTCGACACTATACTGCAAAGTTGCAGCCAACAACATTGAGGGGGCCGTTGATGAAATAAAATATAGATGACTGGAGACTGGCATTCGAACCATGGATCTCCCGCATGACAGTCGCGAGTTTTAACCATCATTCCACGTCCGGTACCACGTCTATATCTATGCTCTATGACATCCTGTCTCTTTATTTTCTTAAATATACGCTTTTCCGCTAGAACTTACGTTTCGTCTTTTTACTCTTCTTATTATAACATTCCGTCACCGTATGCAGCATCTGTGACCCCAGACATTGCGTGACATTCCTCATCGTACCAGGGCTTGTGTGAGAGGGGTTTTTCATAACCCTGTACGTTGGTTGCGGCTGTGGTCATATTATTCACAATATGCTGGCACTGTGTGGCGAAAGAATCCGAATCAGGGGGGTTTGTTTGAAGTAATTGAGAGAGTTGGTTGGAATAGGCATTGGCTATATCGGTGGTATGCGGCTTTGTGATGTCCAGGTTCTTTTGTGTATGGTTATGAGCGCTTTTATCACTACTTAATTATGCACACTTCCATAACACTTGGGACATGCATTCTATCTTTTACCACGTTATTAATGTGGTTTCTTGTCTCTTGATCACGGGATCTGGATCTGGAATCTGGTTCCACTCACTACCATGTTTCTTGACGACGCGAAGCTAATCAATTTGAATCTGTAATCGGAGGTGTTGTTGTGTATAATAAATTTTCCGACTACTAAGCCAAGAGCTTCTTCCTTCCTATTTTAGCACTACAGTTGTCACAGTTCTTACGTCGTGTGCATCCCTGTCCCCTGCATCGCATTTCCTGTATGACGGTGAGCCTTGTATTTGTCGAGGCCATCCGAAAATTGGATAGATGCATCATCTCTGCCAAAATTTAGAACATTCCAGGGGCATATGCTTTGACCATGGTCCTTATAACGTTTAAAGGGCTCGTAAAAATGGGGAGGGGGAGGAGTTCTTGTTTTTCCTTTTCTCCTTGTTCTTATAATATTCGTTTTATTTCATCTCATTACTGACTCCGAAAGTCTACTGAGAATATGGAAATATCACTTCTGCATCCTATTGATGTCTCGAGTGTCCCCTTCCAAGCCAAGCTGGAATAAAAACTGTCATATCCCTCTTAAAAGACAACAAAGCCGCTGCGGGTGATGGTCTTCCAGCTGAGTTTTCTAAGGTGGGTGAATAAGAGGTTTCTTTAAGCCAGCACTATTTGGCTTCAGAAGAGTTTTGGAATCTCAGTGTGGTATGTCCTATTTACAAAATAGGTGACCGTGTTGAGTGTAAGTGAAAATAGCTTCTAACCGATTGCGTATAAGGTCCTCTCTAGCATACTGTGTGAACATCTAAAGCCAATTGTGGAAAACCTGATTGGACCTTATTAGTGCAGCTTTTGACCAGGAAAATCCACAACGGATCAGATATTTACACAACGGCAGATTCAGGAGAAAACCCATGAGAAGCAAATCGACACTTACCACCTCTTTGTCGATTACAAGCTGCCTTCGAAAGTCCCATCAGGCATCGATTATACGAGGCCATGGCTGAGTTCGGTATCCCTGCGAAGATAATTTGTCTCTGTCACCCTTACGAAAACCAAATCCTCTGCTCGGATTGGCAAGGATCTATCTGTGCCATTCGATACGACGAGAGGTCTTGGACAGGATGATGGTTTGTCATGCATACCGTTCCACATAGTGATGGAGAAGGTATTAAAGAAAGCAGAAGGTATTAAGGAAACTGGTACCATATTTAATAAGAACCACATGCTGCTCGTTTATGCCAATGATATCGACATTATCGGTCGGACGATACGAGAGGTAACAGCTATATTCTCAACAGCGAAAATGGGTTTGGCAGTGAATGACGACAATACGAAGGTAATGGTGTCATCGAACAAAGTGTCCACCAGTTGGGGACGCAGCATGAACGTTGAGAACTATTACTTTGAGGTAGTGGATGAATTTATCTACGTCGCCATATACAAAAACAACAGTGTCAGCCTAGAAAAAAAATGAAGAATATTGTTCGCCAACGGATGTTTGTTTGGGCTACGCTAATTCTTCATAAATCCAACTAGAACCACAAAAGTCCAACTGTACCAGGTACTAATTTCACTGGTCCTCCGGATCTAGGATGCTTACACAGGCAGATGCAGCTCAACTGGCGGTGTTTGAGAGAATAATACTCCGCAAAATATATGGACCCATTTGCGTAAACGGTGAGTTCAGGATTCAGATGAATCATGAACTTTGCGAGTTATACTATGAAATTGATATGGTCAAGCGAATCAAAGTACAATGATTACGCTGGCTAGGATGATGAGGAATTTCCACCGCGAAAGGTACTCTATCAAGACCTTGAAGGCTGGCACAAAAGATGTAGACCGCGGCTACGTTGGAAGGACCATGTGAAGGAATCACTGTCGCTGCTTAGTAGGACTGACTGGAGTCGGTGCGCACAAGATTTAAGCGGTTAGAAATCTCCTATCATTTCGGCCTCTGACTAAGACACTAAGATATAAATATATATGTTGTCAATTGTTTTTTAAAGCTATAATAATATCACAGTACAACATTTTTCAGCGCCATTGATTTGGGACTCAATTCTGAGAACTGCATGTGAAAGCAGCTCCAAAAATAAGAAATTCTGCATCATTCGTTTTGTCAAGTTACATGCCATAATAATTTAATATCGATTTTAAGTTAGAAAGTATCGTATATGGAAATATGTCACGTTTTAGGCTCTTTTGTTAAACATAACTCGAGAACCACTAGTTCGATTTAGCGGAAGCAAATTTAAAAAAAATAAGATTTACAATTCCTTTAATCTGTTCATAAACGTTCCCTACATAAGCAACAGTTTCACTTTTCCATTCATCAAATGATTTTGAACTGGGTTTATTTTGTAGCAGTAACAATAAAACTGTTGTCTTCCGTGGCGTATGATTTACGTGGAATATTACTTATGATAATCATAAGCCACCATATAACAATATAACAAAGGATCCTATAACGTGAATTTCCCTATACGATACTTACTAACTTCAAATCGATATTAAATTATTATGACATGTAACTTGACAAAACGAATGATGCAGAACTTCTTCTTTTTGGGGCTAATTTCACGTGCAGTTCTCAGAATTGAGTCCCAAATGAATGAGCTGAAAAATGTTGTACTGTGTTAATATTATTAGCTTTAAAAACAACTTGACTACATATATATTTGTATCTTAGTGTCTTAATGTTATTTAAGTGAGAGTGGCTAATTAAGCCACCGCGTCCGATCCTTGTTTTTTGGGGCTGCCAAAGCCCGAAAGGCACCTTTGTGTTGAGTTTTAGTAATTGCTGTTACTGAACGGATGTTCTGCGGCAGCATGGCCCGTGGCATCGGTCCCGGAGTGATCTATCGAAAGTTGTAAGCTTCGTGGGCACCTCCAACGACAAATTCCGATTATTCCCAAGTAAATAACAATCCGAAAACTCAAAGAAGACTATTCTCCATTTCTCTTACATTGAGTTCATTTAATTCACAACTTCTTCCATCCCCCCAAGTATTGACTTGCAAATACATACAAAAAATCTAATTAAAATTGACTCAACATCATGTGGTACCATTTGCTCTTTAAGCCATTTATATAAAAATAATGTCCACGAATTCATTCAACAACATGTTATCCAGTGCCACCAATCCTCTCTGTACAGCAGCCTTATTAAAACTCGAATATTGTGCAACAGCTCAAACTCACTCGTTTGACATCATTAAAAATGTTGTTAAAAACAAAACAACTGTTCAACTGTTTTCACAGAAACGACTCAAAAAAAAAAACAGAACAGAACATAGAAACACACTGATGAACCCATACAAACTTTGATGCTTTTCACAAAAATTTGCTAAATTAATAAATAATCACGAAATGTTGATTTTGTTTTTGTCACTGCCATAACTTTAGTGTGCAAATGGGAGTGAGTTTCAATGCAGTTGCCCAACAACAGCAACAACAGGCAGCGTCAACATGTGGAAGCTAAACCAACAGATGTTATGGAAGGAGAGCCTCCTCGCCATGGTTGGGGGAATCACCTTTAGAAATTGTATATAAAACAAGTCGCCCGGTGTAGCAAACGAAAACAAAGTCAGGCAAACGGGGATGGAGGCGTGGAGGGGTGTACTAAATACATATACATTTGTAAAGGTAGGAGAGGAGAGGTAGCTTCTATTAGCGATGCTCTGTTCAGTTTTTTTTTTGGGAAACAAAAGTTTATACGACAATTTCATATGTTGATTTGAATAATTTACGTAAAATGTTTATCCATTGTAGAGTGAAAAAAAACACACACACACAAAATTATAATAATAGACGACGCAAAACAAGCAAAACATGTTTTAAATCATTTTCAAATGACATTTTAAATACGTGCAAATAAAGCAGAAAATAATTATTAATTCAAACAACAAAACATTGACACACACGCATAGACACAAAAACACCATGAACAGTAATTGGTTATAGCTGAGAGGTGTGATTAAACGTTTCATAAATACAATTAAATTTGACAAATAGTAGGTGTCACAATAATATAAAATTAGATGTCATGGGATTACGGGATGACAATTAGGGAATGAAATATAATTAATACAATAATAAATAGAAAAACGGAGAGTTGTTTATGACACAGTGATTTGGGACTTAATTCTGGAAATTGCACGTGAAAGTAGCCCCTAACATATGAATTTCTGCATCATTGGTTTTGTCAAGTTGGCTGCATTGACAACATAGTACAACACATGATTTTGGGACTCAATTCTGAGAACTGCACGTAAAAGTAGCCCCACAAAGAAGAAGTTTTGCATCATTCGTTTTGTCAATTTACATGCCATAATTATTTAATACCGATTTGAAATTAGTAGGTATCGTAAAGGGGAATTTGTCACGTTTTAGACTTTTTTGTTATCTTGTTATATGGTGGCGTATGATTATCAAAGGTAATATTCCACGTAAAGCATACGCCACTGAGTGCAACAGTTCTATTATAACTGCTAGAAAATAAACCCAGTTCAAAATTATTTGATGAATGGAAAAGTGAAACTGTGGCTTATGTAGAGAAACGTTATATGAACAGATTAAAGGTATTGTAATTCTTAATTTTTTTAAATTTGTTTCAGCTACATCGGACTAGTGGTTCTAGAGTTATGTCAAACAAAAGAGCCTAAAACGTGACAAATTTCCCATATACGATACTTACTAACTTCAAATCGATTTTTAATTATTATGGCATGAAACTTGACAAAACGAATGATGCAGAACTTCTTCTTTTTGGGGCTACTTTCAGTAGCAGTTCTCAGAATTGAGTACCAAAATCATGTCTTGTACAGTGTAATGCAAGAGAAAAGTAGAATAAAACGGAATCCCATTATCTTTAGAGACTTATGGATGTGTAAGTCTCTTACGTTAAGGTGATCATGTTTATAATAAATATGATCTTTGGTTGTCTCCTGTACTCGTAATAAAACATATCTCAATATATTGTATTGACTACCCCACCCTACCCTACCGGCTTCCTATTTAACTTTTGTATACCCCTTTAACCACCTACCCTTTGTTGTTATTTTTTTTTTTTAATTTCCAACAAAAACCTAACGCTAATCTATACCAGCACCTTGTTAAACACGACCCATGTGAACAAAAATAAATCGATTTTAGCATTTCGTGACATTTTGAACGTTACTTCATGACTTCAGCATCATCATCATCAGCATCACCGTCGTCATTCATTCAGTCATTCATTGACTAATACTAAAATTGCTAATTGACATTTCAGTTCTTTGTTGTTGTTTTTTTTTCATATTCACAGTGATTTCTGATATTTTAAGCTTTCTTTTGTATAATTTTCCACTAGTGTTTTACGGGAAACGCTAGTTTGTCAATGGCGGCGGCGGCAACGTGACGTGACGTGTAGAGGCATTTGCAATTTATGGAGGATTAAATAAAAATCCAGCCGACAGTCAATGAATGCAATTCTGCGCTGGTAATTTTAAATGGTCAGACAAAAGATGAACAACACCAACAACAACAAATAAAATAAAATTATAAAATTTAAGGTATACAACAACAACAAAATTGCACAACGAATAACTTGTTAAATAAATTAATTAAAATAATTGGATTAAAATAAATGTATATATGCATCATTCTGTACATTCGCTTTCGCATTCGTATAAATATATATTTCAATATTCGCATTCGCTTTCGCATTTGCAAAAAAATTTCTTAAATACAAGTAATAATGAGACTGAGGCCGACAGTCAGCTAGAAAAGAGAATGTGTGAGAGATTAAATGAAATGCGTTTGGACATCGATAAAGTGTGTGAGCGCGTAACTAAGCTTGAAAGTGAAGTTAGAGAACAAAAAACAGAATTTCAAAACAAAATATCAGAACTTAAAACAGATATAGAAAATGTAATGGAGAAAACAAATAATGTAAACACAGTGCCAACCGAAAGTATGCATCTGAAAACTGAGTTAAAAGACTTACGTCGTAAAATTTCACATTATGAAAATTCTGCTGTTTCTTCGGAGTTAAGAATAGACGGTGTCCCATATTATAATAATGAAAATCTTTATGCGATATTTTGCACTTTGTGTACAAGTCTTAATATCGAAGCTCCTAATATAAATGCTATATATAGGCTGAAAACAAGATCACCAGTCCCTACAATACTTGTGAAACTCTCATCCCCGTATGAGAAAAACTTTATATTGAAAACTGTGTCAAACTACCGACGTAGGAACAAGGACTTACTTCGTTTACACCTTGTTAATTTTGATGCAAACGATCCTTTTTACGTAAATGAAAACCTGTCTCATTCAAACTACAAAATATTTAATTAAGCTCTGAGATTGAAAAAGGAAAATGTTTTCTGCTCCGTTTTTACCATCCGTGGCATTGTGCATGTCATGAAGAATGATACGGAACAGCCAACACGTATTGATGATGTCGACCAACTCGATCAGTTTTTTCGTGAAAATGGGAATGAAGTCGAAATGCAGTAAAAATTTTATATACCATATTTTTACACAAACTGAATATATGTTTAAAAAAAATTTGCCTGTATTAATATTGTTAATTGTATTTATATTGTTTTTTTCTAGAAAAACCTACAATATCTATGTCAAAAATTATACGTACTATTTCAGTGTCGACTACAATTTGCCTAATTTAAATCGATTTTTAAGCGTTGCTGTTAGGGTCTCAACCTTTCATTATATTTTAAATATTTTTAACGATGCCAAACTCAAATTATAATATTAATTCCAGAGATGTTATGATGGATATGGTGAAAATTTTGGTCAAGCAAAATCGCGGAATAAAAATATGTCACATCAATGCACAAAGCTTGAAAAACAAAATAGACGAGTTCAGACTAACGTTTGAAAATTCAGGTGTTGATATAATTTGTGTATCCGAAACATGGCTCAATGAATATACTCCTGATAGTCTGATTTCGCTGAAAGGATTCAAAGTATATAGAGCTGACAGGACAACACTTGGTGGTGGAGTGGCAATTTACGTAAAGCAGGAAATTAAATGTAAATTTGTATCAAAAAGTGCGGACGGCGATAGAGCCGAGAATATCTTTGTTGAATGTAATATGAATGGCGGTAAAATGCTTGTGGGATGTGTGTACAGGCCCTATAATAATATATCACTAGAAAATATATACGTAATGTTGGAGACAATTGCAGTAGTGTATAGTGATATTATTATTGCTGGCGATTTTAATTCAAATTTATTAGTGGATAACTCTGTAAAAGATAATATGGCTGTTTTTGGCCTTCTACCTACTAACGTATCTATGCCAAATCATTTTACATCAACAAACAGTACATTGCTAGATGTTTTTTTTGTTAGCAATATTCACAAAGTGCAACTATATGATCAACTTTTAGCGTCAGGTTTTTCGAAGCATGACCTAATATTTTTGTCATATGAGTCTCATGCAATTTTAGACGAACAAATTTATTATTATCGCGACTACAGTAAGATAAATCACCAAATTCTGCAGGAAAACTTTATTTATTCTGAATGGAGCAGAGTTTTCATGATGACTTCAACGGATGACCAAGCATCTTTTATAGAGGGTAACATAAATAAACTCCATGACCTGGCTGTCCCACTCAAAACTAGAATAAAACGTTCCACCTCAAGACCCTGGTTTAGTCAAAAAATAAAAATTTTAATACAAAAACGTAACGTAGCTTTTTCCCGATATAAAAGATTTAAATCCGACACATTTAAGAATGAATTCAGATGTGCAAGAAAGTTAGTCAACAATGAAATTAAGAGAGCAAAGTGCGAATATTATACAAATCGGTTTAACGGCTGTCTAGATACTAGGAGGACGTGGCAAACAATAAGAGACATTGGACATTGCAAAACAACCGACCACAACGACTCCCAACATAATGTCAATGACATAAATGAATCCTTTGTAAATATCCCAACCATAAATCCAAATCATGGCTATTATGAGAACGTTTTCGAAGTCTCTAGTCAAAGAGAAAGTGCTTTCGAATTCTCTTGTGTGAACCAATGTGATGTCTTTTCTAGCTGCTTGGCCATAAAATCAAATGCAATAGGGTACGACAACATAGACCCGAAATTTGTAAAGCTAATTCTACCTTATCTAATACCTTTCATTACGCACTTATTTAATACGATAATTATGACTGGTCATTTCCCACACAGATGGAGGCATGCCAAAATTATACCACTCCCAAAGACAAAGACAGAATTTAGGCCAATTGCCATCCTGCCTTATTTTTCAAAAGTAATGGAAAAACTTCTACATTTTCAACTAAACTCATATCTAATTACTCATAATTATTTGTCAAAATTCCAATCTGGGTTTAGACCGAAACACAGTTGCATTACGGCACTAATTAATGTAGCTGAGGATGTAAGACGTGACGTGGATGAAGGTAAAATAAATATTTTGGTACTGCTTGACCATTCTAAAGCGTTCGACTCCGTCGATCATGATATTTTGTGCTCAAAGCTCAGATCCTTTTTTAATTGTTCGAACACGGCTATCCAGTTGTTTCAATCATACCTCACAGGCCGAACTCAATCTGTTTACATGAAAAATGAGATTTCTGATCCACTTAACATAACGAGAGGTGTGCCACAGGGATCAATTCTGGGACCTTTACTTTTCTCGTGTTTTATAAATGACCTCCCACAACGTTTGTCACACTGTAAGGTCCACATGTATGCGGATGATGTACAGATTTATCTAGGAACTACATTAGGGTCTCTTATGGAAGCAGTACAACGCGTAAATATTGACCTGCAGAATATCCATACTTGGGCCACGGCAAATGGTCTTTGTCTTAACCCTAAGAAGTCAAAATGCCTTATCATTCACAGTAGGACCAGAAAATTTAATTTTAATATAAATTTGCTCCTTAACGGTCAAAAAATTGAAATTGTTCAGAGCGTAAAAAATTTGGGCGTCATTTTTAATAACACATTGACGTGGTCGAACCACGTAAATAGCATTGTGGGAACTACTTATATCAAACTAAGAGCTCTATGGTCAACACAGTCTTTTACGCCCCAACGTATACGAATTTTATTGGCAAAGGCTTATCTTATGCCATCGCTGTTTTATGGTTGTGAATTGTTCTCGTGTTGTGACTCTGTGAGTAGAAGACGATTAAACGTAATTTTTAATAATATATGTAGATACGTCTTTGCCAAAGGAAAATATGTACATATGTCCACTGTCAGTCCTAATTTATATGGTGTATCACTTGATCAGTTGTTTAAAATTCGAGTCTTGTTACTTTTACACAAAATTATCTACCAAAAATCTCCGTCTTACCTTCTTGAACGTATTAAATTTGCAAGATCAAACAGAGGAAACATGTTAATTCCTTTAAGATATCGAACTCTTGTCTCAGAATGGCACTTTTATATCCATGCGCTACGTCTCTGGAATAGCTTACCGCATCTTTTTCAGACCACCAGCAACGCTACTCGATTTAAAAATCTTTTGCAAGATTATTTTTCAAATTAAAAACCACTAGATGCCAACATGGCGACACGAAGTAAATATACATTATGTTTTTACCTTTTTTTTGTTTCGTAATTGATGTAACATATTACCTTTTCTAACCTTTTTCGTTGATATTTATTTTTTTTTTTATTTGTTTCGCTGATTTTTTATATTCTTCTCAATATCAATGATTTGACTTAATTTAATCAACTTTGTTATTGACTATTTGTTTTTATTTCATTAATTATTAACTATTATAACCTATTACTAATATAAATTTTAATTATGTTGATTTTATTTCGAATGCACATTTACACTCCTATACTGTAATATTAAGATGTAAATCTTGTTGTATAGGAAGACCAATAAATAAATAAATAAATAAATAAATAAATGCAAGTGGTCACGTTTTCAGTCTCTCATGAAAAAAAAAATTCATATTTCAGAAGAAACTAAACTAAACAGCTCGAAATACCAAATGTTAGTACCTTTGGCACGCCAGTTCTTAGCTACGCTTCCGGGAAGTGTCCCCAGCGAACAGTTGTTTAGTGGAGCCGGACTTATCTATGATCCACTAAGAACTAGATTGCATAGCGAAAAAACAGCGAAGCTTCTTTTTGTTTAATACAACTTGAATCTACTAAACTTTGAATACTGAATATGTCAAAGTTTTCGAAAGTAAATAAAATTTCTAATAAAAGACTGAATTTCTGAGAATTATATATATTTTTTTGTTTTACTTTGAAATAAATATTTTATGTTTTATTACTTATCTGGAATACATATTTTTATTTGAAAAGGCAGACAATAGGAATGAAACTATATTATTCGTTTACGTAAACCATTTTTTGACATTCGATAAACAATTTTGAAAATATTCGCTTTCGCCTTCGCAAAAACCAAAAGTAAGTATTCGCATTCGCATTCGCTTTCGCAAAAAAAAATATTCCAATATTCGCATTCGCTTTCGCTAAAGCACATTCGTTACATCCCTAATTAATAGCCGCACAGAGATTCAAAAGCGTTTCAGTCTATTGCGCTTGGTAGAAAGTTCATCACCAAGTTTGGATAAATACTCATTAACATCTAACTCCTGCCCCGCACATTGATTTTTATTGCCAAAGATGCTTTGAGCTGGACTATTTTAATCTTTTCGCATAACATGTCCCAGCCACGAATTGTTCTATTTAGATCTTACGCTGAGGTATCCTCAGCCGTCTCCATGGTCTTTTCAAGGACCCTTAAAACCTTACGAAATAATAGAGTGAATTTTCCCTGACTAGGGCAAGAGAATATATATTTACTTCCTTATTTTACAATCCACGAAATTTTAAGATGTTTGATGACGGGTAATGATGTCTGGGGATTATGCTTGGTCGGTGGCCTCGTATCGTTAATGCTGTCTGGTGTAAGTATTACGGTGCTTGGGGTTGTTGTCCTTTGTACGGAGAAGCCGTTCTTAAACAAGCGGTGGTAATTCGATGAAGGCAACAGGACGGGCTTGACGCGGCGATAATTCGGTGATCGGAAACAGGACGGTTTTTACGGTGTGGTAATTCGGGTGGCTTCGGACGCTAAGGACTCGCAGTTAAATTAGGTAGGACCTTCTGGTGAAATTTGCTAAGGTCCTGGAATAGAAGAATAAGAATAAGGCCAATTGCCATCCTGCCTTATTTTTCAAAAGTAATGGAAAAACTTCTACATTTTCAACTAAACTCATATCTAATTACTCATAATTATTTGTCAAAATTCCAATCTGGGTTTAGACCGAAACACAGTTGCATTACGGCACTAATTAATGTAGCTGAGGATGTAAGACGTGACGTGGATGAAGGTAAAATAAATATTTTGGTACTGCTTGACCATTCTAAAGCGTTCGACTCCGTCGATCATGATATTTTGTGCTCAAAGCTCAGATCCTTTTTTAATTGTTCGAACACGGCTATCCAGTTGTTTCAATCATACCTCACAGGCCGAACTCAATCTGTTTACATGAAAAATGAGATTTCTGATCCACTTAACATAACGAGAGGTGTGCCACAGGGATCAATTCTGGGACCTTTACTTTTCTCGTGTTTTATAAATGACCTCCCACAACGTTTGTCACACTGTAAGGTCCACATGTATGCGGATGATGTACAGATTTATCTAGGAACTACATTAGGGTCTCTTATGGAAGCAGTACAACGCGTAAATATTGACCTGCAGAATATCCATACTTGGGCCACGGCAAATGGTCTTTGTCTTAACCCTAAGAAGTCAAAATGCCTTATCATTCACAGTAGGACCAGAAAATTTAATTTTAATATAAATTTGCTCCTTAACGGTCAAAAAATTGAAATTGTTCAGAGCGTAAAAAATTTGGGCGTCATTTTTAATAACACATTGACGTGGTCGAACCACGTAAATAGCATTGTGGGAACTACTTATATCAAACTAAGAGCTCTATGGTCAACACAGTCTTTTACGCCCCAACGTATACGAATTTTATTGGCAAAGGCTTATCTTATGCCATCGCTGTTTTATGGTTGTGAATTGTTCTCGTGTTGTGACTCTGTGAGTAGAAGACGATTAAACGTAATTTTTAATAATATATGTAGATACGTCTTTGCCAAAGGAAAATATGTACATATGTCCACTGTCAGTCCTAATTTATATGGTGTATCACTTGATCAGTTGTTTAAAATTCGAGTCTTGTTACTTTTACACAAAATTATCTACCAAAAATCTCCGTCTTACCTTCTTGAACGTATTAAATTTGCAAGATCAAACAGAGGAAACATGTTAATTCCTTTAAGATATCGAACTCTTGTCTCAGAATGGCACTTTTATATCCATGCGCTACGTCTCTGGAATAGCTTACCGCATCTTTTTCAGACCACCAGCAACGCTACTCGATTTAAAAATCTTTTGCAAGATTATTTTTCAAATTAAAAACCACTAGATGCCAACATGGCGACACGAAGTAAATATACATTATGTTTTTACCTTTTTTTTGTTTCGTAATTGATGTAACATATTACCTTTTCTAACCTTTTTCGTTGATATTTATTTTTTTTTTTATTTGTTTCGCTGATTTTTTATATTCTTCTCAATATCAATGATTTGACTTAATTTAATCAACTTTGTTATTGACTATTTGTTTTTATTTCATTAATTATTAACTATTATAACCTATTACTAATATAAATTTTAATTATGTTGATTTTATTTCGAATGCACATTTACACTCCTATACTGTAATATTAAGATGTAAATCTTGTTGTATAGGAAGACCAATAAATAAATAAATAAATAAATAAATAAATGCAAGTGGTCACGTTTTCAGTCTCTCATGAAAAAAAAAATTCATATTTCAGAAGAAACTAAACTAAACAGCTCGAAATACCAAATGTTAGTACCTTTGGCACGCCAGTTCTTAGCTACGCTTCCGGGAAGTGTCCCCAGCGAACAGTTGTTTAGTGGAGCCGGACTTATCTATGATCCACTAAGAACTAGATTGCATAGCGAAAAAACAGCGAAGCTTCTTTTTGTTTAATACAACTTGAATCTACTAAACTTTGAATACTGAATATGTCAAAGTTTTCGAAAGTAAATAAAATTTCTAATAAAAGACTGAATTTCTGAGAATTATATATATTTTTTTGTTTTACTTTGAAATAAATATTTTATGTTTTATTACTTATCTGGAATACATATTTTTATTTGAAAAGGCAGACAATAGGAATGAAACTATATTATTCGTTTACGTAAACCATTTTTTGACATTCGATAAACAATTTTGAAAATATTCGCTTTCGCCTTCGCAAAAACCAAAAGTAAGTATTCGCATTCGCATTCGCTTTCGCAAAAAAAAATATTCCAATATTCGCATTCGCTTTCGCTAAAGCACATTCGTTACATCCCTAATTAATAGCCGCACAGAGATTCAAAAGCGTTTCAGTCTATTGCGCTTGGTAGAAAGTTCATCACCAAGTTTGGATAAATACTCATTAACATCTAACTCCTGCCCCGCACATTGATTTTTATTGCCAAAGATGCTTTGAGCTGGACTATTTTAATCTTTTCGCATAACATGTCCCAGCCACGAATTGTTCTATTTAGATCTTACGCTGAGGTATCCTCAGCCGTCTCCATGGTCTTTTCAAGGACCCTTAAAACCTTACGAAATAATAGAGTGAATTTTCCCTGACTAGGGCAAGAGAATATATATTTACTTCCTTATTTTACAATCCACGAAATTTTAAGATGTTTGATGACGGGTAATGATGTCTGGGGATTATGCTTGGTCGGTGGCCTCGTATCGTTAATGCTGTCTGGTGTAAGTATTACGGTGCTTGGGGTTGTTGTCCTTTGTACGGAGAAGCCGTTCTTAAACAAGCGGTGGTAATTCGATGAAGGCAACAGGACGGGCTTGACGCGGCGATAATTCGGTGATCGGAAACAGGACGGTTTTTACGGTGTGGTAATTCGGGTGGCTTCGGACGCTAAGGACTCGCAGTTAAATTAGGTAGGACCTTCTGGTGAAATTTGCTAAGGTCCTGGAATAGAAGAATAAGAACTACTATTAATAGTCACTGGCCTTACAAGTACAGACTTAGTACCTGTCGTACAGACTCGCAGGTCCGATTGTTCCGGCTTATAGACCGATTGTACAGGCTCGTAGCACGGTTGTACAGACTCAAAGTCCGATTGTACAGGCTTATAGCCCGATTGTACAGATTGGTAGGTCTGATTGTACAGGCTTATAGCCCGGTTGTACAGACTCAGGGTCCGATTGTACTGACATACAGCCCGGTTGTACAGATTCAAGGTCCGATTGTTCAGGCTTATAGCGCGGTTGTACAGACTTATAGTCCAAATGTACAGGCTCAAGATCCGATTGTTCAAGCTTATATCCCGATTGTACAGGCTTATAGCCCGGTTGTACAGATTGGTAGGTCTGATTGTACAGGCTTATAGCCCGGTTGTACAGACTCAGGGTCCGATTGTACTGACCTACAGCCCGGTTGTACAGATTCAAGGTCCGATTGTTCAGGCTTATAGCGCGGTTGTACAGACTTATAGTCCAAATGTACAGGCTCAAGGTCCGATTGTTCAGGCCTACAGCCTGGATGTACAGACTCGTAGGTCCGATTGTACAGGCTTATAGCCAGGTTATACAGAATCAAGGTCCGATTGTACAGACTCGTAGGTCCGATTGTACAGTCTCGTAACCCAATTGTACAGACTTATTGTTCGGTTGTACAGTCTTATTGTCCGTTTAACAAAGATGCTTGTCATCGTACAATCCCAAAGGATCAAGGAGATCAGATAAAATTTCTTGACTTGGCAATAAACTACGTTTTGGAGGAGTCACCGACGATCGTTGTGGAAAAACGCCGTCTCCTTATATTATGGGTGACATGAACCAATTGAGAATAATAAAGTAGTAGTTGGCACTGAACGCCGAGCTCTGTATTTAGTTCATCACTCCAAGTTTAGATAACAGCTATTTCAACTGGTCCATCCAACGAAGTATTTGTCGCCCCCTCGAGTTTTTTGCCAAAGACTTTTCGAGTTGAAGCATTTTCATGCATTGGTACTACATGTCCAAGCCAGCGCATTCTGTATATTGCAACGACGATGTTGTTGTATACATCATACAGCTGATGGTTCAATCGACGACGGTACTCGCCGTTAACGATGATGGGTTCAAATATTTTGTGAAGTATTTTTCTCTCGAAGACTTCCAGAATAGATTAATCCGCTTCTGTCATTACCCAGGACTATGCGCTGTAGAGCAAGACAGGTAACATAGGGTCAGAGTCTGGATCTTTGTTCTTCGAGATAGAGAATTGTCACTAAATCGCTTGATTAGCACATAGTAGCAGCGGTTTGCGATTAAGTCTCGTCTTTTGATTTCCAGGCTGACGTTAATATTTTTGTTGACTACGGAACCAAGGTAGACAAAATCATCTACTACTTCAAAATAACAGTTCTAAAAGTTCGCGCAGCGTCTCCGACGAGTAGACTCTTTGTTCGTTGAAACAAATAACTTGCTTTTCAATGCTCGAAAAGGTTGCAGTAACATCCCGCAATCCACGGCCAATGATACATATGTCATCGTCACACGCCAGCAGCATGTGGCTTTTGGTAATGATGGTACCATTTCTTTTTACTGCAGCCTTCCGCATGATCATCTTCTTTACGATGTTAAAGAGATCGCCTTGTCTAAAGGCTCGCTCGCTCGCAAAGTCACATCAGCTTATTGTTTCTGTCGTATCGGACTATCGAATACAACTTTGTAGTCGATAAACAGGTGAAAGGTGTCGATCTGCATTTCTTGGGTCTTCTTTAAGATTTGTCGCAGTGTAAATATCTGGTCGTTGGATGTAAAGCCACATTGATAAGGTCCATTTAGGATCGCTAGGATGGACTTTAGTGTTACGCATAGCATACTAGATAAGACCTTGTAAGCGATGGGTAAAAAGTTGATCCCGCGATAGTTAGTATACATTGAAAAGTGGTATAAAGAATTATCACCCCAGCTACTTCCTCCAGCTGTAACAACAACGACAACAACACTGCGTGTTCCAATTTCCATCACTGTCCTTTCAAAACCTATGCCTTTTACCTTTCGGTAGAACTTTCGAGCTTCACCTCTATCCCTGTAATTTTCGATATCCTGACTCTCTCTCTCTCTTTTATTTCATAGACGGTTTTTCGGCCTAAAGGGGCTTTTCAAATCCATCTTCTTCTCATTGTAATGCTTCGTCAACGCATGCCTTGTTATTGGCCGCAGTTTTGACCTGTATGTAGCATCATTTTCTTCAGACATTTCACGACATTCCTCATCGTACCAAGGCTTTTCTGAGCGTGGTTGTTCAGAACCCAGTACCGTTGTTGCGGCAATGATCATAGAATTCGCAATACGCTGACACTGGGTGTCGGGAAAATCAGAACTAGGGGGGTTTGTACGAAATAATTGAGAGATTTGGTTGGACTAGGAATTGGTTATCTCGGTGGTATGCAGCTTTGTGATGTCCAGCTTCCTTAGCGTTTGGTTACGACTGTTTTTAGCCCTGCTTAATCGCGTGCGTACCTTGACTGCAATTAGATGTTGATCCGAGTCAATATTTATATCGATCATCACACGCATGTCTATAACGCTTGAGACATGTCATCCATCGACAACAATGTGATTAATCTCGTTGGTTTACTTTGATCAGGGGATATCTAGGTTGCCTTGTGGATATCCACTATCTCCATGTTTCTTGCCAACGCAAAGCTTACAAATGTGAATCCGTCATCGGAGGTGTTGTTGTGCAGACTGAATTTTCCGACTGCTAAACCAAGAGCACCTTCCGTCCTTCCGTCAATTTAAAAGTCAAGGCAGAGGTCATATATTTTATCCATTCGCTTATAGAATGCATCTTTAATGTCATCGTCTTTCCCTTCCGTCGGGGTGTGTACACAAATCAGAGAGATGTAAAAATATATTGGCTTAATGCGGATAGTGGCTATTCGTTCACTTACAGGTTTGAACCCCGAGACCAGGTGTCTTAGTCTGTTGCCGAGTCTGAATCCACATCAAAATTCTTGTCTTTCTACAGCGCGGCTTTAAAGGATGTCACAGTTCATTTGTCGTGATCGTCCCTGTGCCGTCCACCGCATTTTCTGTATGGCGGTAATGTTAGCCTTGTGTTTATCGAGAACATCCACCAATTGGATAGAGGTACCATGTCTTTGGAGGCTTCAAACATTCCAGGTGCATATCCCAAAATCATTGTCCTTATAATGTTTGCGGGGGTGGTCAAAGTTTTGGGGGGGTACAAACAATAGTTGCTAAAAAAGAGTAAACAACAAAAAACCCTCTCTTTTTACACATATTTGTCTTTTTTTTTCTTTACTTGCTAAATCATTCAAATTTTGTGTCCTTGCGTACAAAACCCTACAGCTGTCAATCACTTAAAAGGATTTACAATCAATTTAATTGATACAAAAGCTACAAAAACCAACAACAACACCAAAGACCTCAAGTTGCAACAGTCATTGCTTACACAACGATACAGTCATTATATAAAATTTATCACAGTTATTTTTACATTAATGTGACTCTATGTGTGTGTGTGTGTTATATGCATGAGCAGAGTTTTGTATGTATTCAATTATAATATGATTGAAATATAATTTAATTATACGACCATAAAGCCAATCCTTCACCCACTCAAGCAACCAGCCAGCAGACACATTCATGCCACCACAGCACCTTAACACCAACTTGCTGCCACAGGGTGCAAAAAGAGCGAGAATCGGTGAACTGGACGATGCCACACACATATACTCACACACTCACCGAACAATAATCAATCAGGAAAAAGTGTAATGAGAAAATCAACATTAAGTTGAGAAAAATTATAAATTGAAAAACAATCAATTACATTACAGATTATTATTTACGATTGTATGTGAATGGCCGCACTGAGTCAGTTCCACTATATTCAACAAACAATTTATATGAATTCATATATTCACATCAATTTCAGGTCATCTGAAATGTCCTACCGTTCCTCTTTTGCTAATGACCATGCCATTCACATCAAATGGCGCCTAAATGAAGGAAGAAATTAATTTCCGTTAATATGTTACTGTTAGAAGAGGTTGATGGTGCCGTCGTTGGGGTGGAGGATGGGATGGGGACGTGGACAGGCCAGTGAGTGGTCCAACTGTAGATGAGTAACGAGAAATGATATAAAACAGTCAAATGCAGTCAATAGCTGGTAATGGATGGATGTCACCATAATACAGTGGGGGTCATAAGTGTATGAAATATTATTTTAGTAATGACATGTAATGACCGACCTCACAAAAAAAATTCAAAAAATTTTGGAAATATATTCGTTATTTTTTAACATAATTTCCATTTAGCTAGTTACACTTTTCCCAGCGATATTAAATAGCTTTGATATTAGTTTGGACGCTAAACGCTTTATGCAATTTGATTTAAGTTTATGGGAAGGTAATGAAACTATCTTCAAAAAGTAAATGTCAAAGACTCTTCTTTGGGATAATGGTAAAAACGCCGACAACCACTTCCATCTGTGCTGTTTTATTTCGAATTACAAAAACAAGTTCTTAATGAATCACCGTGTACCATTTATAAATGACAATAATTAATGCATTCACTTTTCCCACAATGAAAATTCCACTAATTTGGCCGAATATTCCTTATTTTTCAACATAATATCCATTTAGCTAGTTACACTTTTCCCAGCGATATTAAATAGCTTCGATGTTAGTTGCAACGCTTAACACTTTATACAATTTTAAATATGTATATGAAAAGGTAATGAAGTTATCTTTAAAAAGTAAATGTCCGAGACTCTTCTTTGGGTTAATGGTAAAAATTTCGACAACCACTTCCATTTTGGTGTTTTATTCGGAAATACACAAGCAACCTCTTAATGAATCACCGTGTACCATCAATACACTACAACAAGTAATGCATTCACTTTTGTTTGACACTACTCAACCGCGTGGTGCGCCCACTTATCGCAATACAAAGTAATCATTACAGCTACGAAATCAGCATAAAAAGCGGCACAGACAGGCCTTGTATCAAACAGGAAATGAGCTGAGAGACAACAACCAAAAATATATAATTGCCACAGTTTTTTTTTCTTTTGCCTTTTGAATGCTTACAACTGAAAAGTTTGAAAGGGTGCTTTCATGGAAAGTGTCTACTGCTGCGCTGCCATCACCAATGTGCCGACAGTAGTTATTACTTCAGTAGAAAGTGGAGAAAAGTCCACTAGACTATCCACAGCAACAACAACAAAAAAGACAACGCAATCTGTTCATAAACTGCCATTATAAAAATTTTATATTGCTGCAAATGACATCAAATAGAATTTATGAGTTTCGTTTTCTTCTTCTTATGGCGACTCTTGTAGTTACACGTAAATAAGTATCACGTTGCTTGCGCCAAGATACCCAGCAGCAAAAAATGGGGCTTTGCATGCCTCCTTACAGGCCTGCAATGGCAGTCAGAAGCCCTACCCTTCAAATGCAGTCTTCATTTCAAATTAACATAGGGTGTCATAGGCAGGCAAGGCCTGCACATTCCCTTTCTCATTGAAGGCGTTTCAGTAGGCATGCCTAGTATGTCCTGCTTGGAGTCCTAATAACAAGGGCCTTCTATGAGGCATTGCTACTGCAGACCAGCTTGCAGGCCTGCAAAAGAACATTTATAGAAGGACTTAAATAAAAAAAACATATGCGAATTTTTTCCATATTAAATGATTTCCTACTTTTTATAAATTTTTAATACAATATTTATTACAATTTGTAATAACTAGTTTTTTTTAAACTCCAGCAGCGGGAATCGAACTCGCGACCTCAGTACTCATAGTTGGGCATGCTACCTACTCGGCTATCACGTGATATAGTTGTTGTATGATAAATAACATACATGTGGTTTTCATAAACAACAGCATCTGTCTTACCTTCGCTTAAGAGGCCTGCCAACAGGCCTAATCGGAGAAGTGACAAGTGCATGGCTATGAACGTCAATTCTGCCTTCTACTAATAGGACTGTCAACAGGCCTGTTTAAGGCAAGAAAGTTTGCATGTCCTTTGTGCACATCTATGGTATTTTGTGGGGTACACAGTAGGGCTGCTCACAGGCCAGTTTTTAGAAGGGAAAGAGGCATGTCTGCGGGATCTTTTCTCACCCTAGTAAGAGGCCTCATTGCAGGTCTCATTTGAGAAGCGAAATGTGCATGGGTATGGAATTTTTTGTTAGGCTTAGTGAAGGACTTATTATAGCCTGTATACATGCCTGGAAAAGGAAGGCGTATTTGAATGTCAACAAACTGCCTTTGAAGGCATGTTTGCAGGCATATTTTTACAATGCCTCGTCTTTTCCGCTGCTGGGTATTTTGTATAAGTGAGTGTGTGTGTGTAATAGTGCAACTGTGCATGTTTTTTGGTTTAGTTGTTGTTGTATGTAGCTGTGGCTTATTTTTTGTATTAAATCTTTACAAAATCCTTTCAATTGTCTTGCACATTGTAGAGTTTGTAAATGTTTGTGCTAGTATGTTGTCTGTCCGTCCGTCCGAACAAGCGCCTGTCTGTGTTTGCTGTAGCTGTGCAAGTGCGCGTGTGTGTGTGTGTTTTTGCAAAACAATTGTACTGCATTGCAATTTTGGCATTTTGTCTACAATTTGTTTCGTCTGTTATATTTGTGTCTCTCGTTTTGTCTGTTTTTCATGTTCTATGGCTCTATGGTTTTGTTCTGTTCTTCTGGCGAAAACCAT
This sequence comes from Muscina levida, assembly GCA_964034835.1. Taxonomy (NCBI): domain Eukaryota; kingdom Metazoa; phylum Arthropoda; class Insecta; order Diptera; family Muscidae; genus Muscina; species Muscina levida. The sequence continues at coordinate 25,850,608 of OZ035883.1, read as the reverse complement.
CCAATTATTTCATCTGAAACTTTGTGTTGTGTTGCGTTTTATTCGTTATTGTGGTTTATGGTCCACGTATATGTATAAACAAAACGCGTTTTGGAGAAAACCTATGCAGGTGGTAGTGAAAGTTTTCATCGGTGGATAAATTGTGTAAAGATTTACGTATATTTTGTTTTCTTTAATGTTAAGCCTACTTTATAATTAAACTACTTTAAAGATTTAAGAACTTTGTACAGGACATTTTTTTTTAGATATTTTAAGATATTTGAATCACTTTAACTCCTTTCATTGCCTTTGGGTATCTTTGTGCTATTTCAAAGACACTGTCAATGTTCTATAAAATGTTTCCATTATATCAAATTATTTTTGCGGATAACACACCTATACTAAATAGTGTAAAACTCTCGCAACTCACACAAAATAAAAATTTCAAATAAGAAGGACTCTTAAGATATTTCAAGGAACTTGTCCTCTTTCAACATCGTTGCACATTTTTCCATAAATTCTGCTTGCCATCGTCGTTATATATTTAAATATGTAAAATGTTAAATTTAGTCATTCGTTTGTCGTGGCAAACTTTTTTTCAAGGACCTTGTCTCTTTTCTATGTCCTTGACAAAAATTTTTCTCTAATTTCAGATTATTCAGATTATCCAATATTAATACACAAAATTTTAACTATATTTATTTATAGGACGTAGGAAACTTTTTTGTTATTTCAAGGACCTTTCCACTTTCTATAGTCACACTTATACCAACAAATAACTAATAAGTCGTATCAAACTATAATTGCGGGCAACATACTTTAATATAAAAATGAGAACTTTTCCAAAGTAATTAAATTTGTATGGCGGAGCGGATTTTTTTGCTCTTTCAAAACCTTTCAGTGACCATAAACGTTTTATCCATAATTTCATTGCGGTAACATACTTCTTTTTCAAAGTTAAACTTCCCAAACTTATACAAATTATTTTAAACGGCGATTGATATGGCGGAGGACCCTAGTGTTATTTCAAGGACCTGATTGTCATTTATTGTATGGAGAGGATTAATTTCAAGGATTTTAACAACCAAACTTTTCCATAACAGCAGATTGTCATTAAATATATGGAATTCAATATAAGAGAGTACAATTTGGCTGCAACTGCATACTAACTTACTTAGCTGGCTCCTCTTCACAATCGTATGGGAGCATTTTCGTCCATGCATACAATATGTCCTGGCCAATGCAACCGCTGCACGTTTATGTGTCTGACCACGCCAATGTCAGTGTCCAGCTCGTACAGCTCATGATTGAAACGACGTCGATGCTCTCCGTTAACGATGATGCAAACATATATTTTTGGATTATTCTTCCGCTTGTGTCATAACCCAGGATTCTGAACATTCCGAACAATGCATTAACATAGTTAGAACCAGTATCTGGAATAGCTTGATTTTTGTTTCTCGAGAGAAATCGCTATCTTGGTCCGTAGTAGGATTTCTCAGCAAGCAGGATTCTTTTCCGGATTTCGAAGCTGATGTTAATTGGTTTATTGATAGCGGAGCCTACCACCTCGAAATTATAGTTGTCAACATTCACTTAGTTTTCCAAACGAGTAGATTCTTTGTTTGTTGAAACTAATAACTTAGTTTTTTCCTCGTTCACCTTTAGACCCATTTTCGCTGATTCCTTCTGTATACCTGAGAAGGCTGCAGTCACATCCCGCAGTGTTCGACCGATGCTGTCTACATCATGGCTTTTGTTGAATATCGTACCACTTGCGTTTACTGCAGCTTGGGACTGCACGCAGATAAGGACCGATCAAGTTGGATAACACTGGCTTTAGTCTTTAACATGGCACACTCGACAGGGTCTTATATACGATGGGTAAAAAGCAGATCCCGCGGTAGTTGGAACACACACTTGGATCACCTTTTTTCAGCACAGACATTCAGCTCATTTCCGCTTAGATTCCAATCATCACATATTCACTCATTAAGACAAACTGTTCGTGGGAGTTGGTCCATGCTCGTTATCAGCTCCTCGCCACCGGACTTGAAGAGTTCTGCCGGAAATCCGTCGGCACCGGCTGCTTTATTATTATAGTGGGCAATCTAAGTCGCCGTCGACAATTGGCGTGATAACTTCACGTACGCTGCCTTCTGGAAACAGCAGTTGCAGGAAGTATTCTCTCCATACGTGTAGCAAACTCTGCGTATCTGTAACCATATTTCCATCCATCTTCTTACAGGAGGGGAGCACATTACAGTAGCCTTTCGCTTTTGTTTTCTGGTTAAATTTTCGGGCCTCACCTCTATCCCTGCATAGCTCTATACCCTCGTTTTCCCGTATCTTCATCTGATTTTTTTCGCTTTAATAGCTGCCTCGCCTGTTTTACTCTTGTGCCGCTCCCCAACAACCCGGATTACAAATGGCTGTAGCGTTGTCTTATAAGCAGCATCCTGTTTCTAAGACGCTGAGCACTGTTTTTTATATCCTACCACGTTCGTTGCGGCAGTTGCAATGGTATGGGCAATATGCTGCCAGTGTGTTTCGGGAACGTCAGAAGTGAACGTCGGTTCGTAATAGTTGGGAGCGCTGGTTGAAGTAGGCAGTGGCTATCTCAGCAGTTTACAGCTTCATTATATCCAGCTTTCTTTGTGTTTGGCTACGTGCACACCCTGGCTGCAACCAGGTAATGATCCGAGCCAATATTAGCACCACGGATCACGCGAACGTCCATGACACTGGATGCATGGATCGGGGGTTAGCCATGTTGCCTTGTGGATATCTTTGTGTGGGAATCTGGTTCCACTCACTACCATGTTAATTTCCGATGCGAAGCTAAACAACCTAAAACCGCTGTCTGACGTGCCGGTATGCAGGCTGAATTCCTTCCCTTCTTATTTTTGCATTAAAATCTCCTAAAATGATTTTAATGTCGTGGCCAGTGGCGGTCGTATATTTCCTCTAGGCGCTCGTAAAATGCATCTTTGATCTCATCGTCTTTATCTTCCGTTGGGGCCTGAGGACAAATCAGCGTGATGTAGAAATATTTCGCCTTGATGCGCATTGTGGCTATTCGATCACTTACAGGGTTAAATCACGAGACATTATGTCTGAGTCTTTCGCCAACTGCAAATCCACATCCAAAATCGTGCTGTTCCGCATGGCTGCTGTAATAGATGTCGCAATTTTTACGCCGTGAGCAACTTCCTGGTGCATAGCCTTAAATCATGGTCCTTCTTAGGTTTGCGGGGTCGCCAACATTTGGGGGGTTTCCTTTGTTACTTTTTCATTTTCGTGGTTTCATAGCCAATAAAGGACCTGAAAGTGGCTAGCCCAACCATCAGGGTTCGTCGCCCACTATCTGCAGCTATTCATGATAAATAAATATCACGATCAACGTTGCCCAGTTGCCACCACGAAGGAGGTTTTAAGTCGGCTTGAGATGAAAGGTTCACTTTACATTCCCAACGGCACCAAAATACATATTTTCTACAATTTTCTTGTGAACAAATTGAAAAAATCAATATTTTGAATCTTTTTATCTAAAGGGTGATTCATCAATGATTTTTTTTTTAATTTTCAAAACAAATCTTAAAATAGTGCCGGAATATGTATCATTATCTGAAGGCACAATCTGTGTCATTAATATTTTTATGATAATTTTATTCATATGTTGGCCGTGACAACGCCGTAGTTCGAAGAAGTCTATTGTCTTCACATAATTCCAAAGAAAAGAAGTCCGGAATTGTTATAACTCACGATATAAGTGACAAGCTTGTCAGACCTGAAACAAGAAGTTAAATGCTAACCAAAAAGAATTCTCAATGAAGACAGTGCATTGCGCGCTGAAAGGTTCGTAGCTTTATAAATTTGTTATCATGGTGCGGTAGCAAAAACAGTGGAACTTCGTTAAGCTGCAGTAGAAATTAATGCCATTCACTGAAATTAATGCATAAATTCGAGTTCTTAGGTCCTTGCTTTAAAGTAGTGAATTTGTTGGTTGCGGTAATTCAATATGCAGCTCCCATCGTAGAATCGTCTCAGACACACCCTCCCACACCTCTCCATACTAAGTACTGGATGTGATGTTTTCGGTCACGTATCAACTAGTAGTACTCACCAGAGTACTTTTGAGTAGAGAGAATAAGTTGTTCACGAACAGACGCTGTATCTTTTTGGGATCCGTCGGATTGCGGGTGATTCAATATTGAACCTATCTCCTAAAACTTCTGGACCCATTTTCACTTGAATCGATGCAGCTTCATTTCAATGCCGTATGTTATAAAAGTCGCCACATTTTTTGGTCCGCCTCACAGTTGGATTAAACGTAGAAATGTTTTCTTTTGCTAAAAAAAAAAACAAAATAATTTTCGAAAATTTCCGGAACAAAGAAGAATTTTATGCAAAGCAGCATCGTGAATTGTACGGGCGGTTAACTTTGGGAGTGGCCGATTTTGATGAAACTTGACATGCATCTATTGTTTAGTCCAGAAAGTGCATGTACCAAATTTAAACACATTTGCTTGAATATTTTAGGGAAAAGAAAACGATTTTAAGCAAAAAAATCATATTGGGTTGTACGTAGGGTTGATGAAGCTTTACATGTATTTGTAGTTTATTCCAAAAAGTGTATGTACTAAATTAGTGTATGCTAAGAACATCAATTTAGATTGTAAAGGTAGTTGGTAGTGGGCGTGGTCGATTTTGATGAAACTTGACATGCATCTGTTGTTCATTCTAAAAATTTAAACGTTGTTGTTTGGATACGAAAAACTTTGAGCGAAGAAGTCGATTTGGATTGTATGAACGGTGTGCGTGACCGATTTTCATGAAATTCCATTTTTTCTTTATTTAGTCAATATAATGCTCGAAACCAACTTTCAATGATCTACAACTCCTTATAGTTTTTTTTTGCAAAAATGTATAAAGCAACCCCACTGTGCGCTGTAGCCGAACATTCGATAGTACTTGCGTACGCACAACTTTAGTTGTACACCGCTGAATGACTTCATAGCATTGAATACGCCTTGACAATTTTACATTTCGTAACTCAATCGCTGCAAAAACATTTGTACAGTACACCACATGATTTTGGGACTCAATTCTGAAAACTGCACGTGAGAGTAGCCCTAAAAAGGAGAAGTTCTGCATCATTCGTTTTGTCAAGTTGCATGCCATAATAATTAAATATCGATTTGAAGTTAGTAAGTATCGTATAGGGGAATTTGTCACGTTTAAGGCTCTATTGTTATATGGTGGCGTATGATTATCATTAGTAATTAGTTTTATTGTAACTGCTACAAAATAAACCTAGTTCAAAATCATTCGATGAATTTAAAAGTGAAACTGTTGTTTATGTAAGGAAACGTTATATAAACGGATTAAAGGAATTGTAATTCTTATTTTTTTTTAATTTGTTTCAACTAAATCGGACTATTGGTTTTCGAGTTATTTCAAACAATAGAGCCTAAAACGCAACAAATTTCCCTATACGATACTTACTAACTTCAAATCGATGTTAAATTATTATGGCATGTAAAAAAAAAAAAAATTTTTCCCATTACATCCCATGGAGGGATAGGGGAGAGCTTCTCGCAATCAATGAGCTGTGCGCTTTCTATTTTTTAGACACACTGATTGGGACCTACAGTTTTACACCGGTTCCGAACGGAATTGAGAAGCTTTTTCATGGCTAATTATACTCGATAGTGTCGCCGGCACTAAGCGAGGTGACCGTCGTCGAAAGAAATGTAAGGTGGTCTGACCGGGATTCGAACCCACGATCTAATGAATAACAGGCGCGCACGCTACCCATTACACCACCGACGGCCACATTATGGCATGTAACTTGACAAAACAAATGATGCAGAACTTCTTCTTTTTTGGGATACTTTCACGTGCAGTTCTCAGAATTGAGTCCCAAATCAATGAACTGAAAAATTGTGTACTTTATTATATTCCACCCGATCTTAATAATGCGGATAAGTTAATGCGGTGCGAGTTATGCAATTGTCAAACAGTACTAAATAAATATAGCATGACGGCTTTACATATTTCACACGATATCTGTAGAAAAAGAAGCAAATGAAAATAAAACCTCTAAATAATTCGTTACCGTGCTGCCACTCCTTCTTCGATCTTTGTATTTTTTAATATTTTTTTTAATTTCTTTCTGTTGAAACTATCAAAGGTGCATACAAGTTATTTTCTGCGATATATTTTTTACCATATTCCGAACTATTTTAAAACAAGCAATCGGTCCAAACAACTTTGGTGGTTATAACACTTTCTATAACTGATGTATACTACAACCTTTAGCGATGTTAAAATACTTCCTCAATTCCTTTAAATTTTTATACACATATTGACTTTCGCAGCAGTGGCTGTACATATATACACATAAGATAAAGTACATAACCAATATGAAGCCGCCGCTTATAGTACTCACATATGACCGTGTGTCGTCTTTACGCATATGCATATTTACTACACACACATATATTTCGATTTTGGGCATATAAATATTTATTTGTATATGTTTTGGGTTTTGGCCTCAGTTTGGTTTCATGTTCTCGGTTATATGGCATCACGTTTTGTATGCAGTTGCCGCTGATGCTGCTGCATTCCATAGCTAAATACATATGCAATTGCAGCCATATGTATATTAAATGAACACACACAGCCATATCCATGTGCAGCCATTTTACACAGAGATACACATCTGTGTGTGTGTGTGTAAAAGCGAGTAAGTGTTTCTATATGTATGAGTGCGTGCATTTGCCATTCTGGCGTATTATGTACGCGTTCCGCATCCGTGCATTATTGCCACTGATAGTTTTCCTATTAAAAATGTTATTATTATGGCCAAATATAACATTTGAATGCTTTTAAATGATTTTGCTGCAGTCAAACATTGCACAAAACAAAAAAAAAACGAAATCAACATAACTCCATTTTGATGGAGTATTTATGTAGCAAGCAGGATTTAAAGATTGATTTATATAAAGTGGTGTGTGTGTGTGCGTTTTTTTTGTTCTAGAAAAAGATTTAAATTAGTATATCTACTTCTTAAATTTAATATCTTAAGTTATGCCATAATTTCATTATACAGCAACGCAAATATTATCATTGCACTTCCTGTCACTGTCTTAGTCACCACTTGCCTACCTTTGCATTGCGACTGAAACCCCTAAGACTTGAATGCATTATGAAAAACTTTGTGGAACTTGGCGGAATTTATAAGCAGCGTTCAGATGCTTTTAAGTGAGTTCATCTGTTCGTTTGTTTGTTTGTTTGCAATAGCAACTGCAACAAGGATTATCATTTTATATGCGATTTCAACTCCTTTTGAAATATTAATACATTCAGCATGCGCAGCATGTGCGACAACGTAGCTAGAGTCTCTATGCTCATCGTCGACGTCTATGTCGTCGTCATATGAGGTCTAGTATGTTTGACAAATGTTTTATTAAAAAAGCATTAAAGGTAAATCCTATGAAATGCTTTCATCAACTCCTTTGTCTACTACTTGTATGTGTGTGTGTGTTGGTTTAGCTATAGCAAAAACTTACTTCCGTTGCATGCAACTCTTATAGCTAGCTAGCTAAGTTTTAAAAATATAGTTTAGGTTAAGATGGTATTACAACTCCCACAAAACCGACATTATGTATGCGAGTGTTGCCTGTGAAAGGGAATATAATCCCTTGAGCTTGAAAGTAAATATCCATGGACGAAAAAAAAACAAAAAAGTGGATATAAAACGGAAACGCCAACACACAAACCCACGCCCAAACAGGAAACGTATAATCAATTTCTTAGCTAAGACACACTCGACTCGACTCTTGTTCAAACAAAGCAGCGCAAAAGTTGTGAAAATCTTTAACATGTAAGCAAAATATTTCTGTTGTAGATGTTAAGTTAAATATTAATTAAAATGAAAATGTGAAGAGTGTTGTAGGTGAGCATTTAAATTTAGTTCTTGGATTCACTTAGACCATAACTTTATAAGTGGGAGCAGAACGCAAGATGCAAGAAAGATAGAAGAATAGTAGTAGATAGAGACGTGGGCGGTAAAACCAAAAAACACGCTAATAAATACAAAGTTGGTGGTCAAGATATGGTGACCCGTGTCCCTTGATACGATCAGACTCGCATTCCCTTGTACATCACAAATCCTTTTGATTGAACAAACATTAAGGAAATATCTCCAAACCTCTAACGAGGATGTACCTAATACCGCAGTTCATAAGGTACATTGTAACACGTCGGGGTCTTAGTAACACAAAACAACATTTTTCAGCTCATTGATTTGGGACACAATTCTGAGAACTGAGTATCGTATAGGGGAATTTGTCACGTTTTTTTGTTTGACATAACTCGAGAACCACTAGTCCGATTTAGCTAAAACAATATTAAAAAAAATTAAGAATTACAATTCCTTTAATCTGTTCATATAACGCTTCCCTACAGTTGCACTTTTCCATTCATCAAATGATTTTGAACTGGGTTTATTTTGTAGCAGTTACAATAAAACTGTTGTACTCCGTGGCGTATCATTTACATGGAATATTACCTATGATAATCATACGCCACCATAAAGTATTTATGTTATGTCAAATAAAAGAGACAAATTCCCCTATACGATAATTACTAATTTCAAATCGATATTAAATTACAATGGCATGTATCCTGACAAAACGAATGATGCAGAACTTCTTCTTTTTGGGGCTACTTTCACGTGCAGTTCTCAGAATTGAGTCCCAAAATCATATGTTGTACTGTGTTCGATGAAACTTTTTGCTGACAACCGACTGATATAAGCAGAACTAGACAGTAGTACAATGAACGGCAATATTGAATGATGACGGCGGAGCAAACACACTCAGATCGTAAGATGACTATTCCCAGCCTGACGGTGAACTTTGGTTCTTGGTCGATGGTGGTAACTAGGTAGCCAAGTAAGATAGGAAACCCGAAAGTTTGGTTGAGCTTTGTAGTCGATTCTACAGAGTCGGTTTATGTTCGACTTAAAGTGTATAGTGTAAGTATGTGTATGACCAGTGTAACGTGGTTCTCTCGTTGGCTGAGGTAAGTCTGGTCGTCGCCAGGGTTGTCAAATGATCCCACAAAACCTTACGGTATAATAACTTAATAGATTTTCCCTGACTAGGACATAATAACAGTATTGTTCATTGATGGTGTAATTCACACTTCTAATCTACTGGATAAAGTATTTACATACGAAAACAATTCAGATTCGGATTCAGTGATAGCGATGTAGTCTTGTCCGGTAAATTGTACCCAGGCCGATTTTAGATGATTGAGAACGTTTACTATACGCTCGGAGAGTATTGATGTGGCCTATAATTCCAATGACAGGTTACGGGGCTCGGGTCGATTGAAGATAATAGGAAACTTTACGAAATTCTCGTTTCGAGGTGATCGGAAACTTTTTATTATATTCCCAAAACTGTAGAGGTCAGATAGGTAAGGTTCGGGTCTCATGAACGTAGTACTTTCGATAATCTAGGTTTGTACCAGCAATTCTGCAGCGTAATCATAATTCGGATACATCGGTGGTTACTGTTAATATCAGCAATACGTGGTCATCTTGATGATTTTGGTTTTGTGGGGCATTTAGGTTAATATCAGCAAGTAATGATTGATGACTCGGGTTTGACGGTGGTTCGGGTTAATTGAAAAAATTCAGAAGGGTATTGGTTATTCTGTTTTTGTTGACGATTCTGTGTTATATAAGAAATACGGGGTCATCTTAATGATTGTGGTCTATGGAGCATTTAGGTTAGTCTCAGGAATTCGGAAATATATTTTTAATTCGGGGTTCTTGGTAATTCAGCTTCGTATCCGCAACTCAGCAAATCGTTCTTCAGCAAATCGACTTTTGCACCTATCGATTATATTCGACTCGCGTTCTTCAGCATATGGACTTATGTAATTTGTGGTTGTATCGATTCCACCGACCGATGAATAATCGTACCCGACTAAGTGTTAGTATCAAAATATTATGGTGCTAATTTCTAATTCAATGCTACGGAACGAAAAGAAACTTCGTGTACCAGACCGAAATCTTTGTAACCGACAAGTCGGTATTAACCATTCGGTGTGGGATTCAACAGACGAAGTACGACGAGACCGAATTCCTATTCAAAAGACCGAATTCCGATACAACAGACCGAAGTCCGATTCAACAGTCCGAATGCCGATTTAATAGACCGAAGTCCGATTCCACAGACCGAAGTCCGATTCAACAGACCGAATTCCAATTCAACAGATCGAAGTTCGATTCAACAGACGGAAGTCTGATTTCACAGACAGTAGTCTGTAGTCGGAAGTCTGATTCAGCAGACCGAAGTCCGATTTAACAGACAAAAATTCGATTCAATAGACCAAAGTTCGATAAAAGAGGCCGAATTTCGATTCAACCGACCGAAGTTCGATTAACCAGACCGAAGTACGATTTAACAGACCGAAGTCTGATTCAACAGACCGAATTCCGATTCAACAGAGCGAATTCTGATTCATTAGACCGAATTCCGATTTAACAGATCGAATTCCGATTTAACAGACCGAAAACCAATTCAATAGCCCGAAGTTCGATTCAACAGACCAGAATAGATTCAACAGACCAAAGTCCAATTCAACAGCCCGAAGTTCGATTCAACAGACCAAAATCTGTTTTAACAGACCGAAGTTCGATTCAACAGACCGAGGTACGATTTAGCAGACCGAAGTCTGATTCAACAAACCGAGGTCCGATTAAACAGACCGAAGTTCGATTCAACAGACCGAAGTCCGGCCGTTGTCGAGTTAAACCAAATAATTTGAGTTTAACCAACAAAAGTCGATTCAACAGACGGTAAATGATTGCCCTGAAAACGGCAGGATAGATCGGGTACAGAGAAACTTAGCAATAAACTTCGCTGCGGTAGCAACTGACGACTTTACCAAAATGTAATATGCATCTAATGCATCTCCATGGATTCCTTTAGGCTTTTTTGCAACTTTCTTACCACATCCACTATAATGTAGATGAAGCTTAGTCTAAAAAGGAAAATTCCACAGAGATCCTCCAATCTACAACAATAGAAGTGTCGCTATTTGTCAGGCTTATGTCAATGACAGCATCACTTTCTAAATGTCGGGACATTCCCCACAAATCTTAAGTTCATACTGGAAAATAAAATCTAAGACTGACTCACCTTTCGTATGTATATACTTGCTACCCCACTGCCCATGTATAGCAGTGGCATCGCATCCAAGGATAAGATAAAACATTTTAGACGCGGTATGCGGTGCTGCTCATAAAAATGGGAACTTAATTTCCCTTTACACCCCATGAAATACAACATTTTTCAGCTCATTGATTTGGGACTCAATTCTGAGAACTGCCCTTGAAAGAAGCATAAAATGTAACAAATTCCCCTATACGATACTTAATACTTAATTTCCCTTTACACTCCATGAATGAGGTATGAGATAGCTTCTCGCGTTCTATTTTTAGTTTCACAACTAACGGCACCTACTTGTTTATCGGCGAATGTGAACGTCACTGTTGAAAAGTTATTACTAGACATGCCGATTGACTTGACACTTATACTGCGAAGTCGCTGTCAACAACATTCGAGGGGAGCCGAGAATGAAAGAAAATTTGTTTTCTTTTTTTTAAGATGACTGGAGCCAGGAGTTGAACCTGTGATATCCCGCATGGTAGTCGCGTGTTCTGACCACTATGCCACGGCCGGTCCCACTTACTAACTTCAAATCGTTATTCAATTATTATGCACATTACTTGACAAAACGAATGATGCAGAACTTCTTCTTTTTTGGGCTACTTTCGCGTGTAGTTCTCAGAATTGAGTCCCAAAATCATGTGTTGTACTGTGTAAGTTATGGGATAGCTTCTCGCGTTGTTGTGAATTAACACGCATTCTTGTTTTAAAATTACACCTAACGGCACCTTCTTGTTTATAGACGAATGCGAACGTCAGCGCTTGGAGAATCTTTTACTAAACATGCCGATTGACTCGACACTATACTTTGAAGTTGCTGTCAAAAACATGGGCAATGAAAGAAAAATTTACCACTCGCAGCACCTTTGGCCTTTTTCTTCCTGGTAATGGAGAGATGACGGAACTTTTCGGCCCCCAATCCAACTTTAATCCTTCCCTCTTGAGCCACAATCTCAAGGACATTGTCCCTTTTAAGTATTTCTTATTTATGCGGTTAACATTATTATTTTCAAATCTTACTCATAACAACTTAACAAGTAACAAATTAAAAAAAATACTTTTAATATATTTATTTCTACAACAAAACAATTTTCTCTTCTTTTCAGGTAAGTGTCAAAACTATGATATACTTTCAACCTCAAGTAAGTAGTGAAGTACCGACACATATTCAAGAGAATATGACTAATCGAAATTAAGGCTATTTCTGGGAAAAATTTTGTTATCATCAATAGCCTCCATGATCCTTCAGATTTCCATTCGTCAATAACGACACCAACAAGTAAAATTATCTCATATTTTCAACATTGCATAGCAATCCCTTAGCATATGCACTCTCATCCTTAAAGACTTCCGTTTATTTTTTAATATTTCCCATTCTCAAAGTGTGACAATCACAAAGTGTTGTCTTAAATTCCTTAAACAAATTAAAGGTTTCCCCCTTATTACTCTAAGAAATGAGGAAGACAGAGAAAAATACCAAATTGATGAAAAATTGCTAACATCACTGCTCATTGATGATGATGATGATGATGATGATGATGATGATGATGATGTTGGTAGTTGCCTATGTAGTGCAAAGAAGCCATAGAAAATCACAAAAAAAATGCAGAAAAAAACACAACCTGATGACATATCTTGCAAACACTCGCATACACACATTTAGACTTAACACATATAGACAGTCACCATACCCGTGTAAAGTCACCACTGACTGTTGTTCTTGCTGCCTACACAAAATACCGAACAGAACGCAAAACACCATCTCATATCGGCAGCAGCTAGGGATTTAAACACAGATTCGCCTGGTAGCCATGGTCCATTACAAATGATATTTGACGTGTCATTTTACCCTCAAACTGTTATGCGCATTTTAGAGCACCACCAACAAACAGTAGCAGCAACAGCAACGACGACGGCAACAACAGCAACAGCAATAACCACCAGATAAGCCACTGTCATCCATGTTGGGGCCATTGTGGACAAGGGGGACGGGGGACTTTTATTGGATATGGTTTCATATTTACAGCTTTGGTGACAGACAGGCAGCCAGTCAATGTATATATTCAAATGAGAGCTTACAGCATAGTTGAGTGGAACAGTGGTTTGTGGAGTGTTTTTAAGATAACCAGAATAAATAAAAATTTTAAAATAATTTTGAATATGAACTTTTACAGAACTTCACAAAGGTCATTATAAACGATATGTAGAAAACGTACTAGTACTATGTATGTTTTATGTCTTACTGTCTCAAATTACACTGCGAAACATTTTCGGGTTCAATTTTTGGGGGGGTGAGAAACTCCAAGTCATGGTTAAGGTACTAGTTAAATCGCCAAAAGGTTTGGCGTTCTCAGTCCAAACTTTTTTTGATGACATTTTATATTATTCTTAATGTTTGTTCGCTTAGTTTTCAGCAATAACTCAAGAAACCTTAGGGGGTTGTACTATACTGTCCTAGTACCTTCACCTTGACTTGGAATTTATCACCCCTCCGCCTCTACCACCAAATTGGCTGTTGCCCTGTGTTAGTAAACAATAAACCCACAATACTGTAACGATGTGCGTATGATTAATATAAAATAGGCATAAAATTAATATTACTCATACGCTGTACACTCGTATGTCGAGTACTATATGCTACATTTATACACCGCTGTACTTGGGAGAGGGTCGTCATTTAATATCATTAGAAATGACCAGTTTATTTACTTATCACGGATGAAACGGCCTATATATGACGAGAGGTATTGGACGTATTGGAGAAAAAAAATTAAAAAGCGAAGATTTCATTCGATCAAATATGTCCAATTTGATACATACATAAATATATATATAAAAATAAGTTGCATTGTGTTAGAAATTGATGTTATCAATATAAATTACACAGTACAACATTTTTCAGCTTTAATAAATAACACAGTACAACACATGATTTTGGGACTCAGTTCTAAGAACTGCACGTGAAATTAGCCCCAAAAAGAAGAAGTTCTGCATCATTCGTTTTGTCAAGTTACATACCATAATAATTTAATATCGATTTGAAATCAGTAAGTATCGTAAAGGGGAATTTGTCACGTTTTAGGCTCTTTGTTTGACATTACTCCAGAACCACTAGTCCGATTTAGCTGAAACAAATTCAAAACCAGTACAGAAATTTCAGTCAGTTAAACTGACTGATAAATACCATCACCCAATATAAGATATTGTTTAAGTCATGAGTTATTGAAATTAATCGATTTGTAATTAAAACCAGTTCGAAAGTTTCAGTCGGGCAACCCGACTTACATTTACCCTTACCCTCAGTAAAACAAATAATTTTCTATTATATTGATATTATTACTCGATTTCGAAAGTGGGCAGAGTGGTACATTTGTATGGGAGGTACGAAAAGGGGTGTCTAGACTTCTAGGTTTATTCTTCAAAACTTTATCCTGTTAAAGCTTTACCAAATACAGAATTTGGGTACGATCTCATTGGGTGTATTGATATTATTACTCGATTTCTAAAGTGGGCGGAATGATGTATTTGTATGTGAGGTACCAGAAGGGGCGGGGCCATGTAGCCCATTTGCAATACCGTAAGTAGTTTTGAGAAAATAATAACTCGTGCAAAATTTCAAAAGATTTGGTTGCGTCTGTCGAAAGTTATCGTGCGAACCAGCCGGGCAGCCACCAGACAGACAGACAGACAGACGGACATGGCTCAAACGACTTAAAAAGTCATGAATCGAATTTGGTTCAAAGAAACCTAGGGTCTGAAGTGACTCCTTCTATGTGTTACACTTTTGGGTCGTATCAAATGATATATACCCTCATCCCTAAGGGTGATGGTATAAAAATATAACGTTTTTATAACATTTCCCTACATAAGCAACAGTTTCACTTTTCCATTCATTAAATGAATGGCTGTACTGCCTTTATTTTGTAGCAGTTACAATAAAACTGTTGTACTCCGTGGTGTATGTTTTATGTGGAATATTACTTATGATAATCATATAACAAAATATCCTAAAACCTGACAAATTCCCCTACGCGATACTTACTAACTTTAAATCGATATTAAATTTTTATGGCATGTAACTTAACAAAACGAATGATGCAGAACTTCTTCTTTTTGGGGCTTCTTTAACGGGCAGTTCTCAGAATCATGTGTTGTACTGTGTTATTTATTAAAGCCTTAACTACAATTCGGCTAAAGAATGTAATCAGAAATCATCAATGGTTCTTGAGCTAAACTACAAACTTCAAGAAAAAGAAAAAATATAAAAAAGTTTTAGCCTGAGAAAGCAAATCCTTTGGGGATTTTAACTATACTGACCTAGTACCTTCCCCTGACTTGGAATTTCTCACCCCCCAGATTGGTTGTTGCACTGTGTTATTTTCAATGTACCAATAAGTACTTTCATTGTACCAAGTAGTACTTTTGCTGTACAAAAATGTACCGTAATTGTACCTAAAAGTACTTGTTTTGTGTCACAAAGTACTTTTTATAGTACCAAAAATTACTTTTATTTCACCAAATAATAATTTAATTGTAACGACAAGTACTGTAATTAATTCAAAAGTACCAAATAGTACTTTTATTGTACCAAAAATAACGTTCATTGTACATCGAATACTGTAATAGTAGCTGAAAGTACTTTTATTTAACAAAGAAGTACTTTTGAGGTACAATTAGTACTTTTATTGTATGACATTTATTGCACCACAAAGGATTTCTTATTATTTTATTGCTTAAAAGTACTTTCTTATATGATGAATACATTAATTATACCAAATGGTACCTTTGTCGTATCATAAAAAGTTCTTTTATTGTACGATGAATATTCCTTCTGTACCAAAAAGTGCTTTCATTCTATGATGTATACTTTAATTATACCAAACAGTACCTTATTTGTATCATAAAAAGTACTTTTGTTGTACGAACAATACTTTACTTGTACCTATAAATATTTTCATTTAACCAAAAAGTACCTTTATTGTACCCAAAACTATTTAAATTTACCAAATAGTAATTGCATTGTACTAAAAAGTACTTTCATTGTACCAAAAAGTACTCTAAATGAACCAAATAGTACTTTCATTGTACCAAAAAGTACTTGCATTGTACGATTAAAACGTTAATTGTACCAAAAGTTCTTTTATTTAATGTACAATTACTATTTTTATTGTATAAAAAAGCACTTTTAAGGTACTTTTTCGCAAAAAACAACTCAATTTGTACCAAAAAGTACTTTTATTCGATGATGAATACCTTAATTATACCAAAAATTATATTGTAGCATAAAAAGTACTCTTATTGT
This sequence comes from Muscina levida, assembly GCA_964034835.1. Classification (NCBI taxonomy): domain Eukaryota; kingdom Metazoa; phylum Arthropoda; class Insecta; order Diptera; family Muscidae; genus Muscina; species Muscina levida. Next base: position 25,834,072 of record OZ035883.1, on the reverse strand, counting down.
ACCAAAAGAGTACTTTTTATAGTCTTCACCACACGCACGAACAGAGTGAAGGGATATTAATTTTGCTCGTTCCATTTGTGAAGCCCATAAGGAGGCGTGGTAGGTATGAGAATATATATCTTATATATAAAATTCTCGTGTCACAATGTTAGTCTGCATACTCCTCCGAAACGGCTTGACCGATTCCTCTGAAATTTGGTAAGCATATTGGGTAGGTCTGAGAATCGGCTAACATCTATTTTTCACACCCCTAAATAAATAATTAATTTTTAAAATTTTCCGCGCTTTTACTCTGGATACTCATGGAGGAATGTATAGTAATTCATCAATTGAGAACGGCTGGGCCGATTGTGCTCAAACTTTTTTTCAGTTGTTCGTTATTGCCAGGAAAAGGTTTATGTGAAAGAAAATTTTGGGAAAATCTTCCGGAAAAGTCGGAAAATTGGAAAAATCGAAAATTGCCTTTTTGTATGGAATTTTGTGTGTAATTGTTACAGAATGGCTTTTCGAATAGAAACATGGAAAATTTTTGTTGAAAAAATGCGGAAAATTCCGGAAAATTTCGAAAAATTTAAAAATTTTTATTTACGAAATTTTGCATATTATCGTGCGACTTTATAGTTTTGGACGATGTAACAGTGAAAAATATCGTATAATTATTCCGAAATGACTTTCCGAATGGGAAAATAGAAAAATTCTCGGTGGAAAACTCGGAAAATTCAGGAAAAACTCGAAAAATTTGGATTTTTTCGGAAACATTTTGCACCGCAAATTGAATTTTTGTATTACATTTTGTGTGTAATTGTTTCGTTGTGGCTTTCCGGTTGGAAAAATAGAATATTTTGGTTGACAAATTATGGAAAAATTCCAAAAATGACGAAATTTTACATTTTATTGTAATTTTTGATAATTTTGAATGATATAATTGTGAAAAATTCAGAATTATTTCGAAATGACTTTTCAAATGGAAAATTAGAAAATTCTTGGTGGAAACCTCGGAAAATTCCGGAAAAAATCGAAATTTTTCATTGTATCGCTTGATTTGATGATTTTAGACGACGTAAAGATGAAAAATTCATTATGATGCTTGAAAAATTTCGGAATATTGTGAAATTTATTATGTTAAAATATTAAATACAAAAATGGTAGAACAATTTTAAAATCTTCTGCATAAGCATAATGCATTGGTCCGATTGTTCAAAACCACATTGAATACAATGCATTATGACGTCCACAAAATCATTATCACAGAAGACAAGAGACCCTTTGGATGCCATGTAAGACAATTCAATGCTCCCACTATAAATGAAGACGGAATTGTTCTCAAGCTTCGGGATGGTGGACAAGTTGGACGAAATGGCTGACGACATTTGCACAGAGTTCGCACGACAACATCCAATTTCGATCTTGAAATTATCTTCTGATCAAAAACATTTGCGTGCTAATGTGTGGCAGTCTACTGTCGAAATTGGGAATACCAGCCCAAAATCGTTCAATGCATGATGCATTCAATCGCGATTTGCAACAAGAACAAGACTTTGATCGAGTTGAGCTGACTGAAAGAGTCCGAACAAATGTGGCGCTCTTAAATGCCGAGCAAACAAATGTGTACGATTCAATGATGAAAGTTGTTGACATTGGAACGGAAGCATTTACTTTCTCGATGATGCCGGTTGGACAGGCAAGAGATTCGTAATTTCTTTGATTCTAGCAATAATTCCGTCAAGATCGCAATTAAGTCAGCTGTTGCATACTTTGGTATTGCTTCCACAATCGAACTGCACATTCCGCTTTCTTCTCACGGTTGAAAACACAACGTGTAGCGAAATTGTTGCGAGAATGCTTAATCATTATTTGGAATTAATGCATTTAACGAGAATGAGGCAACCAACTATTCGACAGAATTTTTGAACTCTCTAGATGTGCCAGTTGTGCATAATTTGCAGCTGAAGATGGGATCGATCATGATAATTTTACGGTAACTGAATCATCCGAAATTGTAATTAAAGCGACGATCATCAAGGGCATATGCAAAGGAGAGGAAGTTCTTATCCCTCGAATCTATTATTCCAACCGATCTTCCCTTCCAATTGGCTTTTGCGATAACAATCAGTAAATCGTAAGGCCAATCATTGGAAATTTGTGGAATCAACCTCTAATTTCCCTGCTTTTCACAGGGTCAGCTGTGCGTTGTTTGTTTGCGTGTTGGCAAACAGTCTTCATTGATTGTTTTTACGCTGGAAACAAATCGGAAAACATTGTATATCAGATCGCTCTTCACAGATTTCGATTAAATTCAAGTAAATCAGATTATAACTTCAACTATCTGTGTTTTACTATTATATAAAGGCGTTACCTTAGGAGCGAGACGAAGGTTGCCGGGTCCAAAGTTGTATGGCAGAACAACGTTTGCCGGGTCAGCTAGTATATATATAAATGATTGAAATCTGAGTTGATTTAAAGATGACCTTTTGTCCGTCTGTCTGTCTCCGCAATTTCAGCCGTAGTTTAAGAGATATCATGCTAAAAATCCGTATGCAAGTGGAGGTTAAGTTCTAAGATGAGCAAGTTCGGTCAAAACCTACTGCCACCTTCCATATAAACTACCCTTTTTTTGGGGTATGTCCCTGCGATTACAGCCGTAGTTTAGTGAATATCGAGCTGAAATTTGAAATGCAAGCTTCTGTCCTTTACGACGGAGTTAAGTTCTAAGATGACCAAGATCAGTCAGACACACTGCGCCTACCTCCCATACAAATTGTGACTTTTTGGGGGGTCTGTATCAGCGATTACAACCGTAGTTAAGGGATATAGAGTCGGCATGCAAGCTTCTATTTTCTATGAATATGTTACTTCCTTATATGAGCAAGATCGGACAAAAACTACTTCCACCTCCCATTCAAATTCCCCCTTTTTGAGGTTGTCCGTCTAACTGTCCCGCGATAACTGTCCCGTCTAACTGTGCCGTACGTTTGGGATTATCGAGCTGAAATTTGATGTGCAAGATTTAATCCTCTAAAAGGAGGCTATTTTCTATAGTAGGGTGTCCGTCTGTCTGTCCCCGCGATTTCAGCCGTAGTTTAAAAGCTATCGAGATTAAATTTGGTACACAATCTTCCATTCTGTAAGTGGAGGTTAAGTTTTAAGATGAGCCAGACAGGATAAAACCACTCGCACCTCTTACACAAACACCCCCTTTTTGGGAGTGATTTTCTGTCTGTCCACACCATTACAGCCGAAGTTTAAGAACCATCGATCTGAAACTTGCAACCTTCTATCCCTCAACAAAGATTAAGTTCTTAAATGAGCAAGATCGAACAGAAGCTACTCCCAACTCCCATACAAACTCCATATTTTTGGGATCTTTTCCTGTGATTACATCCGTAGTTAAAGAGTTTTAGAGCTGAAGTGTGGTATGCATGCTACTATCCTCTAAGAGGAGGTTACTTTCTAATATAAACAAGGTCGGACAAAAACTTCTTCCACCACCCATACAAATTTCCCATTTTTGGTGGTGTCCGTTTAACTTTCTCGCGATTACAGATATAGTTTTAGGAATATCGAGCAGAAATTTGATATGCAAGCTTCTATCCTCTAAGCAAAGGCTACTTCCTAAGATGAGCTAGATCGGACAATAACTACATACACCTTCCTTAGAAATTCCCCCATTTTGGGAGTGTACGTCTGGTTCTACCCCCGATTACAGCTGTAGTTTAAGAAATTTCGAGCTGCAACTTGAATGCAAGCTTCCACCCTCTAAGTGGAGGTTAACTACTAGGATGATAAAGATCGGAGAGTAACTACATATGCCTCACATACAAACTCCCCCTTTTTGGGGGTGTTCATCTGTCTGTGCGCACTATCACAGCCATAGTTGAAGAGCCATCGGTCTGAAATTTGGTATGTAAGCGTCAATCCCTTAAGCGGAGATTATGTTCTAACAAGAGCAAGATCACACAAAAACTACTCCCAGCTCCCATACCAAATCCCTCTGTTTGGGAGGTGTCCGTTTGTCCCCACGACGGAGCGTAATGCAAGATTTTGAGGGTTTTAGGAAATTCTACATGACCAGACGTACAACATGCACTAGGTCACTCCACAAGTTCTTGCGTGTTTTAACATTCTGTAGCAGTGTGTAATTGATTAGGGTGCACAGTGTCTGTCCTCTTCACCCACTATCATTAAATGCTCATAGAGTACATCTTAAATTCTCCATTCGTTATTCGCATAACATACCACAGTGCAGATTTATCGTATGATTGTGTAGTAATAGTGGTCACAATGTTAGTTGGTGTCGGTGACGATGATGATGCTGTCGAATCTTGGGGATAAAACACGCACACACTTTAATGCCAGACTAACGAGTAAGTGTGTGTCCTTTTTCCCTATTTTGTCTTGTTTTATCTCTGGCTTTTATTTAATGCGTATATTCATCGAGTTTTTTTTTCTCTGGTATGCTTTTTGTTTAAACATCATTATCAGCTTGGTCGCAGTTTTTTTGATGTGCTCTCGCACAACGTAGTCCTTCGCTAAACTGTGACGCAACAGGTTGTTGGCGTAGCATGACGTGACATAAATGGACTCGCTTACACACACACGCGCGTATGCTGTGTCTTAGTCTGTATCTTCGTTGGCCATGTGTAAGCTTCGACATCAAACAGCTGTTTGTCACTGTTTAGTCACTGTGAAGTAGCCTCTTCATAAGGTTCAGCAATTATTCGTTTCGTATCTTCGATACTATCATAACCATCCATCTTCATTGTTTGTTTTATGTGGCCCATTGTCGTTTAACGTCGCTGCTGTTGCTGCTGTAGTATTGCATTCACGTGTGCGTATGTGTGTGTGAGTTCTGTGTACCGTGCTGTGTGCCTGCGGTTATGTGTTTCTTTCGATTTTAATTAAATAAAAATCGAATTTGTATAAAAATTAATTGGGGGCAAAAAGAGATGGCCCAATGCGTGCGTGTGTGTGTGTGAGAAAACCTGTACACATATGCAATAAAAATATATAACAAATTTAATTAAAAGCAGAAAAAAACAGTCTTTTATGTTTACATACAGACATACAGATCCATAAAGATACAGAAAAATCACAAAAAGAACATTGCTTGCATAGGTGAAAATAATAATTGATTAAACAAATAGATATTGGCCTTCAATACGTATGAGTGTTGTGAAGGTAAGTGTAGCGGAATTCAACAGAACAGATATGAGTGCGTATACGCCTCAATTTCTGATTTCCGGTATGTGGTGCATAGATTGATGATATTTATTTAGCATGTAGGTGGTGTAGATGGTTGTGGTGGATGTATGTGCGTGTGTGTGCGTTTGTTAATGCGGCAGTAGGTGTTTTTGATTGTTAGTTAGTTTATCGTGCCTAACATATGTTAAGGAAATGAAAAGAAAGATTATTATATCAATATTTGTATAGTATTATTGGTATATTTAAGATAAAATTTGTATTTAGTAAATCCTCCTACGCACTAGTTTGGTGTGTATGTGGCATTGGAATCGAAGTAAACAATTCTAATAGAATTTTTTGAAAATTCATAATATTTAAAAACTTTTTTAGTTTTTTATGTTGATTACACAGTGCAACACACTTTTTCGGGGTTGAACCAAACCAATATCAAACGATAGCATTTGACCCCAGTAACAAAACCCTAAACTCCATTTTGCTCCACTACGTCACAAATTTTTTTTACAGTGGTTTGAAGTTTGAATTTTTTGGTCAAAAGTCGATTCAAATAATATGAAAAATCATCTATAAAAGTGCATTTGGTGTATTTTATGTCTTCGGAGACCTGAACTAAAACATTCAGGGGAATAATTCCTCGGAACATTTTAACCCTCTAGCTGCCACCCGTGTGGGACATTTTTGACCCAATTTTTAAAAACTGTTTATATGTCAACTTTTAACGAAGGTCAAGGCTTAGAATCTTCTATAGAAATACTCTCCGGAAAATTTCACTAAGAGTTACCGAAGACAAATAGCCTCTATGAGTCAAAGGTTCCAAAATAAAATCAAAATGAAATATTAAAGGAACGTTAAAATATATATTTTTGAACAAAGAGTGCAACACACTTTTTCGGGTGTGAACCAAACCAATATCAAACAATAGCATTTAGCCTCAGTAACAAAACCCTAGACTCCATTTTGCTCCAATACGTCACAATTTTTGTTTACAGTGGTTTAAAGTTTGATTTTTTTGGTCAAAAGTTAAATAAAAGAAAATGAAAAATCGTGTAAAAATAGATTTGGGTTAGTTCATGTCTTCAGAGACCTACATTAAAACTTTCCGGGGAATATTTCTAGCAGAACATCTTAACCCTCTATCTGGCACCCATGCTGAACATTTTAAGAAATTTAACTTTTAAACTGTTTTTTAAAATTCATCCTAAGATGTCCCATACGGGTGGGAGCTAGAGGGTTCAAATGTTCTGATGAAATATTCTCCAGAAAATTTTAATGTATGTCTCCGAAGACATGAACTATCCCAAATGTATATTTACACATTATTATTCAAATTCATTGATTCGACTTTTTACCAAAAAAAAATCTAACTTCAAACCATTGTAAAAAAAATTTGTGACGTAGTGGAGCAAAATGAAGTTTAGGGTTTTGTTACTGAGGTCAAATGCTACCGTTTGATTTTAGTTAGTTTCACTCCCGAAAAAGCTTGTTGCACTCTTTGCTCAAAAGTAGTCTTCTTAACATTTAATTTTAATTTTATTTTACAACCTTTGACTCGTAAAGGATATTTGTCTTTGGAGACTCTTAGTGAAATTTTCTGGAAAATATTTTTATCGAAGATTCTAAGCCTTGACCTCCCTCCAAAGTTGACATATAAACAGTTTTTCCAAATTGGGCCAAAAATGTCCCACACGGGTGGCAGCAAGAGGGTTAAAATGTTCCGAGGAAATATTCCCCTAAATGTTTTAGTATAGGTCTCCGAAGACATGACATACCCCAAATGTACTTTTATAGATGATTTTTCATATTATTTGAATCGACTTTTGACCAAAAAATTCAAACTTTAAACCACTGTAAAAAAAATTTGTGACGTAGTGGAGCAAAATGGAGTTTAGGGTTTTGTTACTGAGGTCAAATGCTATCGTTTGATATTGGTTTGGTTGACCCCCGAGGCAATGACCCTTGAATTGTGTCATAGTGTTATTCGTCAGATTGAATTTTATTAAAAACGTGTATTTAAAGTGTTTAATTTATAGTATCATATGGATGCTTCACTTAACAATCCAATTCACTCCATGTGAAATAAAACCCCATTGTCACAACCCTAGTAATTTTTAAATTTAAATAAGTGAAGTCAAATATTTATCGATTTAAGAAATATTCAGAAGGGTTAATTTTTATGTTAAAAAATCAAAAAGTTGAATGCATTCATAGGCAAATGTTAATCACATCGTATTGGTGATTTTTTTTTTTTTTTTTTTTAGCAAACATGTTTAGTTATGTAATTGATTCTAGTATCTATTGAATGAGTATCCTGTGTATAATTATTAAGTACGAAACTTTAATTGAAAATCTCAATTTTCATTTCGAATTAATCTCCGTTTTGGGGGTCCCATACCCCACTGTGCGTCGTTCTTTGGAATTGGGCATTCCACAAACGTCATTACACTGTATTTTGCATAAAGACTTCCGTCTTAAGGTTTATAAAGTTCAGTAAACACAAGAACTCAAGCCGGCCGATCATCAACAGCGTCGTCTCTTTGCTGATTGGGTCCTTGAAATGCATGAAAATCATCCGGAATTCCATTAAAAAATTATATTGACTGATGAGGCCCATTTTCACCTTGGTGGTAACGTCAACCTCTTATTGGCTCGGAATACCTAAGAGTTATTGTTAAGGAAGCCTCTCCATCCTCAACGTGTGACTTTTCGGTGCGGTTTATGCTCCGGCGTGGTCCTTGGACCTTACTTTTTTAAAAATGAGCTTGGATCAACAGTTACGGTGAATGGATTGCGCTATCGAGAGTTGATTATCGATTTTTTTATGGTCGGAGTTGGAAGGTATTGATCTAGATAACGTTTACTTTCAACAAGACGGCGCTACATGCTACACGAGCAACGAAACCATTGATCTTTAACAGAAAAAGTTTCCGGAGCGTGTTATATCTTGAAGAGGTGATCACAATTGGCCACCGAGATCTTGTGATTTACCACCTTGTGACTTCTTCCTTTGGGGCCACGTGAAAGATAAGGTATACGCCAACAGCCCAGCGTCGATTCAAGACCTCAAATATAAAATTCGTGAGGCTATCAATGACATAGGGCAGCCACTTTACGATTTGGTTATGGAAAATTTCATGAAAAGGTTATGATCCTGTAAGCGTGCTCGTAGTGGCCATTTGGCTGATGTTGTTTTTCATTTCCTCTTTATTACGAAATAAACATCCGATCATTTATCTCCAAAAAACTAGCATTTTTCTTTGAATTCCAAAATAACACCTCTAATTGGAATTCCCTTTATAGACCCTTCGGTTAACTTAAGGTCATATCTTGTCCTTTTCATATCCTCACCCATAGAGATGATCTTGAGAAAAATTATTTTCAAGACTTTTAATGACAATTGAGCTTTGTCCGTCAGTCCAAGTGTCTGGTGGGCATGATATCTTGAGTAACTCTTCAGAATAGCCCCAACCCTTAGGGTACTTCCCATAAAAATTACCTATTTTTGGAAAATACACATTTCTCCCATAATGACCATACAGTCAATTGTATCATTCAGAGCCAAGACTTCCATCATAAAAAAAATTTCGTTAGAATATCAAATATTACATTTGTAGCTATTTTGCTAAAATTTCATTTGCATATTCAAAACTATAATGCCTATTACTTACTATCCATGTACTAAATTGTCTATGTTTCGGACAAAAAACAAACACTTTTTCTACCCCCACTTCGCTCACTGACCACAAGTTTAAATCTGTACATTCATGTCTGTATATCAGAAAACTTTCTATGTACCAAATATTATGTCCTTAGTCCTCAAAATACTTATGCTGCGTCCTTGTTTCTTTAGTCGAGAACTTCTGTAAATGAAATGTTAGGTCACAGAAGATAAAATCACTTTGGAAACAACCCCCCGCTCGATATTAAAATTTGGACATCATATTCTTATTTGCGTTGCATATATTTAATAGGCTATATTCCCCTCGAATACTGCCAGTATTCGTCTTTTAAGTTCCAGGCTGAAGTTTTTGGCTATATTGGCGGCGCAGCCAAGGTGGTTAAATCTACATCTACGATTTTGAAATTGTAGTAATCAACGTCCAGGCAACATCCCAAATGCCAAGACTTTTTGTTCATAATAACTAACAGCATTGACTGATTCCTTATGAATATCTGAGAAGGCTGCAGGTACATCTCGCCGTTAATGGCCAATGATGTCCATATCATCGTGTTTGCTGCCACTTTCCTTAAAATCATCTTTATAAGTATGTCGCCTTGTCTAAGGCCTGGATTGACAAAGAATGACTCAAAGAATGAGGTCCTTGCAAATCTTTACTGAAGACTTCTTGTCGGTCGGGGTCAGTCGTATCAGCTTCGCAGGAATATCAAACTCACACATGATTTTTAATAGTTTTTGCTTTATCGGATGTTCGACTGCAACTTTATAGTCAATTAAAAGATAACCATTGTCGATCTGCATTTTTTGGGTATTCTCTAGGAATTATGACAGTGGTTCTGGTTCTACCAGGACAAAAGCCACACTGATAGAGTCAAATCCTTAACGGAACAGATTGGCTTTAGTTTATCACCAAAACCAGTCGACTGGACCTTGTATGTGACGTGTAAATGGCTGAGTTCGCGGTAGTAGGTACAAGCACAAGAATCGCATTTTCTTAAGCACAATATACACTGTGGTGCAAAAATGAGCCAATGTTTTAAACAAGGTATGTTATTAAATATTTTTTATACTTTTTATTAAATTACTTTCAAACCTTTTGCTAAATTTAAAATATGCATCTGTAAAATATGTAAAGCAATAACAAAAACAAAACTTACATTACTGTAAGTATATAAAAACAAAACATTTTCAAAATCAGACCATTGGCACACTTTTGCTCCAAGGTTTTTCTTATCTAAATTTAATAATTAGTCCTGCATATTTTTACTTTCTTCAAATGATCCACCCTATTTGGCGTATATTGACAAAGTTGAGCAACATAATGTACAGGAATTTTGTTTCATTCAGCCAGAACCCACTCCCTTAGCTCATTTATACTTTTCGGGGCTCTTTCGTTTCTGTCAGCCCGTGTTTTAGGTAAGCTCACAGATTTTCGATCGGGTTCAGATCTGGACTCTGCAGTGGTTACTCCCTGACCCCAAACACCTGAGAACTAAGCCATTCCTTGACCATTTTTACAGAATGTTTTTGGACGTTGTCATATCGGCAGACGACATTCTCTGGTCTACCTGGAGTTCGGCCAGGGCTATGGGGCAAATTATCTTGCAAAATGCGAAGATAGTCTTCCTTTCGCATTATTCCTTCGATCCGTATAAGTAGTCCCACACCATCTGGGGTTACACATCCCCAAATCATAACAGAACCGCCTCCGTGCTAGATGGTTTGTGATACATGAGCTGGATTTGGTGTGTTTGATCAATTGGCCCAATAAAAAACATTCCCAACTGATTGGTATCTATTGATTTTGGTCTCATCTGACCACACGACCAACAAGTTAATCATATATTTTATTTGTATTAGTTAAAACAAATACTCACTAGGTGCCAATCTCAAACCATCTAACACGGAGGCGGTTCTGTTATGATTTGGGGATGTGTAACCCCAGATGGTGTGGGACTACTTATACAGATCGAAGGAATAATGCGAAAGGAAGACTATCATCGCATTTTGCAAGATAATTTGCCCCATAGCCCTGGCCGAATTCCAGGTAGACCAGAGAATGTCGTCTGCCGATATGACAACGTCCAAAAACATTCTGTAAAAATGGTCAAGGAATGGCTTAGTTCTCAGGTGTTTGGGGTCAGGGAGTAACCACTGCAGAGTCCAGATCTGAACCCGATCGAAAATCTGTAAGCTTACCTAAAACGCGGGCTGACAGAAACGAAAGAGCCCCGAAAAGTATAAATGAGCTAAGGGAGTGGGTTCTGGCTGAATGAAACAAAATTCCTGTATATTATGTTGCTCAACTTTGTCAATATACGCCAAATAGGGTGGATCATTTGAAGAAAGTAAAAATATGCAGGACTAATTATTAAATTTAGATAAGAAAAACCTTGGAGCAAAAGTGTGCCAATGGTCTGATTTTGAAATTGTTTTGTTTTTATATACTTACAGTAATGTAAGTTTTGTTTTTGTTATTGCTTTACATATTTTACAGATGCATATTTTAAATTTAGCAAAAGGTTTGAAAATAATTCAATAAAAAGTATAAAAAATATTTAATAACATACCTTGTTTAAAACATTGGCTCATTTTTGCACCACAGTGTACATAACAATCAGATGCCAATCATGGGGTATACATTCCTTAAGCTAAATCCTCATAATGAGCTGAAACATTCACGTTACCAGCTTAACACCGTCAGCTTTTAAAAATTCTGCCGACAGTCAACTGGCACCCGCAGCTATATTGTTTTAATACCCTCAGCCTACGGGTAGGATGGTATATATCATTTGATACGACATAAAAGAGTAACACATAGAAGGAGTCACTTTACACCCTAGGTTCCTTGAACCAAATTTGATTCATGACTTTTTAAGTCGTATGTGCCATGTCCGTCAGTCTGGCTGTCCGGCTGGTTCGCACGATAACTATCGAAAGACGCAACCAAATGTTTTGAAATTTTGCACGAGTTAATATTTTCCCAAAAATACTTACTGTATTGCAAATGGTCTATATGGCCCTGCCCCTTCTGGTACCTCCCAAACAAATACATCATTCCACCCACTTAAGAAATCGAGTAATAATATCACCCAACGGGATCGAAACCAAATTTTGTATTTAGTAAAGCTATAACGCCCCTTCTGGTACCTCCCATACGAATGTACCTTTCCAACCACTATAGGGATGGAAGAATAATATTAATAAATCCAACGTGATAGTACCCAAAATCTTTATTTAGTAAAGCTATAACAGGATAAAGTTTTGAAGAAAAAAACTGGAAGTCTAGCCACGCTCCATCTGGTACCTCCCATACCCATCTGGTACCGTCCACTTTAGAAATCGATTAATATTATTAATAGACCTAACGCGTTCGTGCCCAAATTCTGCATTTAGTAAAGCTATAACAGGATAAAGTTTTAGAGAAAAAATCTGGAAGTCTAGACACGCCCCTTCTGGTACCTTCCATACAAATGTGCCACTCCGCCCACTTTAGAAATCGAGTAATAATATTAATATAATGTGTGGATTGTGTGATGTGTGTGGTATTCGTTGATACCATTTTCGCACCGGTGTGTTTGGTGCTTCACGATGATTTCTTAAAACTTTTAACACTTAAGGTTGTGAAAATGGGTGCAGAAGGCACAGCAAAGGTTGCTGATGATGGTAGTTTGGCAACTATCGAAATAGCTATCCGTCCTGCCAGCTGTCAACATAAACCCACACACACAGCTCTTGTAAAACAAATTCTATTAGCAATATTAGAATATATCTTAAACCGAACGATGAAAACACATTCATTATATAATAGAAAAATATTTATGTTTTACTGAGGGTGAGGGTATATGTAAGTCGGGTTGCCCGACTGAAACTTTCTTACTGGTTTAGTCGTGCCATTGCATTGTTGACCTAGTTGGTAGTTGGCTTGGTTTGGGTGTCACCTCTATCCATGTACTTTAATATAACCTCACTCTCTCTTCTCCTCCATAGTTCCATAGTTGCGTTCCGATTCTCTCCTTTTCTCCTTATATCGTATCTTTACCTTACGGGTTACCATTGTTGCAGCATCCATTTTCTTTGACACTCTGAATCGTACTAGAGCTTGCCTCATTGTGGTTCTTCAATCTTGACCGACATCTCCCTTTGCTGTTTTATCACTAAAATCTCCCAGAACTATTTTATTGTAATGGCCATGGCAGCGGGCATATAATTCCTACAGGCGCTCATTGAATGCATCTTTAATGTTCTCGTCTTTGTTTTTCGCCCGATCGTGTATACAAATCAGTATGATGTAAAAATATTTCGGCTTGATGCGGATAGTGGCTATTCGGTCACTTACATGGATAAACTGCGAGACCAGATGTCAAAGTCTTTAACCGACTTTGCCTCCACAACCAAATTCGTGCCTTTCTGTAATAGCAGCTGTATAAGATATCCTTTGTCTTATGCATTCCCGTCCCGTCCATCGCATTTCCTCTATGGCGGTGATGTCAGCCTTGTATTTATCGAGGACATCTGCCAATTGAATAGAGGCACCTTCTCTGTATAGAGTTCGGACATTTCAGATTCATGTGCTTAAATCGTGGTCCTGGTATTAAGTTTGCGGGGATCGTCAACATTTGGGGGAAGTTCTTGTCTTTTCTGTTTTGTTTTTATTTAAGGAAAGTAGCTTATAAGGCCACCACACCCTATCCCAGTTCCTTGGGGAGCCGTTGTGTTGAGCTTCATTAAATTCTGTTACCTAACATCTTAAACAATGCGTCTTCTCAAATTTGCTGCCACTAAACAGATGTGCAGAGGCATCGCCCCGGAAACACTGGTATTTTCCAATTTCAAATACCTTTCCCTAATTCCTTATTCATACAATTTCATTTATCTTAAATTATATACATTTTTTACAAAACAAGTTCAAGTGTCATGTGTATACACTTAACGCCCTCTTATAATTGGCATGTATGGAATATTGTTGTGCAAACAAATTCAGCACATTATTTACATAACCAAAATGTCTTGTTTTTCCTACACCATCGATGCTCATCTCGACAAAATTGCAGTTGATCATATCGACAATACACATTGACATATTCCGCAGCTATTTCCTTTTTGGCCCCAATTAAACTTTTGACATTTTCCAACAAAACCCACGCAATGCTCTGAAAACATTTGCTTGGCGAAATGTCACATACTAAACCCCAAAAATAACCAAAACTTTCAAAAGGTTAACAATGACATTGAAATGCCGCCAAAAAGAAACAAACAAAATAAACCATTTGCAATAAAATTTTTAGTTTTAAGTGACAGCAACGACCACCACAAACAAATTTCTGCCTCAAAAGAGAGATGGAGAAATTTTAAGAAACAAAATGACTGCTGTTCAACCGCAAAGATAGTTTTTGAAACAGCAGGAATAGTTTTAAAGAAATGACTGCAATTGAAGCAACACTATCATTAATAATTTATAATTTGAGTGCTGTGAGCACGCTACATTTTTTCATAATTTTAAATTGTTGAACAATTTCCTTCCTACTCTTCTGTAAATTGTATAACAAAGTACTTAATTTACCACTGGCGTACGCTATGCATAACTTTCGAATTCAAATTCGTAGCAACCCAAAAGTATGCAACAGTTTTTGCAATATTTATTTACCTTAAATGCTGCTACACTTTACCTAATGAACAACACTCATAAACATAATATTCATTTAGAAAACTATTCATTTTGACAAGTTGTACTAACTTATTTTGAAAGTTAAAACAAAACTACATGCACTCTGCCACGCTGGTGTCCCTTCTCCTACATGCACACAGCACAGAGCTGTTCACTACACTTCAATTAATTTGCAAAACAACATGAACAATTTCTTGTTTTTTTGTTGTTGCTATTTTTTATTTGCAAATGCACTGAATTCATTCATGAAGCGCACTCAATCAACATAACCATTATGATGACAACAATAAACATGACATTTGTGAATTCAAATTAAAAGAACTGTGCAGCAGAACGACAACGACGACGAAATCATTCATCTAGACAACAATTCCGTGCGATGACTCTTAGCGCAATTGTGCAGCACAGGAGTACAGTGTGGAAGACAACAAACAACATAGCACAGAAATGATGTGAATCAATTCACATGATACAAAACGATACAAAGGCCAGAGTAAGCTGAGATTAAAAAATAATCAATAGCTGATGAGTAATGTAAATTAATTCAATGAACGCGACGACACTTTGGTGCAGACGAAAGTTAAGTGGGAAATTTTAATGGTGGTTATATGATCATCGGTAACTAACTGGGATAGGGAATTTTCTTATCTTAGTTTTCTGATCGTTTTTTAATTGGTAATAAGGTTCCCAAAAAGGCGATTAGGGTAACAAATTTAAGAAACAATGCTGAGTAACCCAAATGATATGCTATCAACGATTCTTCTTAGGGAGTAGGTAACAGAAGTGACAGAAGCTTAACATAATAAATCTCTTAGGACCCTGATAAACTGGAAACGGGCGCAATGCCGATGCGGAAATGGACGGCACAGGGAGACGTACACCACAAAAGAACTGTGACATCTTCAGGAGCAGAAAGACAGCAATTTGGTTTCATTTTTGGTACATAATTTAGGTCTTGCATTGGAATCCTTTAACTGACTGAATAACTACTATCCACATGAAAAATCATCACACTGATTTGTGTACACGCCCCGACGGATGATTAAGACAGGGATACCAAATACACACACTCTATGAGCACCTGCAGGAAACAATCGACCCTTTCTTAGGTTCTAGCTGACTCTATAACACTATGTCACAAAATTTCAAAAGTTTCTGTATCCGGGACATTTAATAATACATTTTAATGTAACATTTCTTGCTGAATTCAAATCTGCTCTCAGATGTATGGAAAGTAGAACAGATTTTGAGATATGGTCAAATTTCCATTTTTAGTGTTTTGAAAAAAGGTAGGTCTACTAAAATGCTATTTTCTCTGGCTTTTATTCACCGATTTTACTGAACTGTGAGAAAAATAAAAGATAATAAAAATATTTCTTACAAAAACCATAGTTGATTAAAACCCAATCATTAATGACGAAGTTATGGCACTTCAAAGTTGGATTTTTGTAAAAATTTTAATGATTTTTCAAGTTTTTGCTGCCTTTAATTAAGTTTTTTTCCGTGTTTCCGTAAAAATTGCTCCGGTTTCAGATTATTGCATGATAGAATAATATGTTACAAAAATTGTTTGCCCTTGGTCATCAAAATCGGTTGAAAAATAAACGCTACCTTCACAATTAAGTACAGATACCTCTTATTGAGAGTAGTAGTAATTGTTGTTTTGCTTGCCCTTCGAAACATAACTCAAGTTTTTTGTAAAAACAAGTCACATAGGAATATCAATAAAAATAAATTGGGTTTTTTCACCAAATGCTGCAAATGCTGAAGTATTTTTTATCCGATTTTGATGACCAAGGGCAACAAATTTTTGTAACATATTATTCTATCATGTCATAGTCTGAAATCAGAGCAATTTTTACGGAAACACGAAAAAAACTTAATTAAAGGCAGCGAAAACTTGAAAAATCATTAAAATTTTTACAAAAATCCAACTTTGAAGTGCCATAACTTCGTCATTAATGATTGGATTTTAATCAACTATGGTTTTTTTTAAGAAATATTTTTATTATCTTTTATTTTTCTCACAGTTCAGTAAAATCGGTGAATAAAAGACAGAGAAAATAGCATTTTAGTAGACCTACCTTTTTTCAAAACACTAAAAATGGAAATTTGACCATATCTTAAAATCTTTTCTACTTTCCACATATCTGAGAGCAGACTTGAATTCAGCGTGAAATTTTACATAAGGATCAACTATTAAGAAGCCGGGATCAAAAATTTGTTGCATTGTGTAATTGGATGTTTCAGAATCAGGCTGTTTAGATTTCCAACGGCAAGAAACATGATAGTCAGTAGAATCAAATTTCCCCAGAAAGATATCCTTAAGGTAACCTGAATATCCTCTGATCAAAGAAATAGAAACATTACAAAAAAATAAATTATCATTAGAAGGCATGTCTTTATAGTTATGGGCGTGCCTGGCATGCGCAGTGATAATATAGACTCGGATCTACACCTAGTTGCAGCCAGCATGAGATAAAGCAGTACGAAAAACACTTGTAATCAAATACAAAGGAAGCTTGACATCGCAAGGCTGCGTACCCCCGAGATAGACAACGTCCCTTTTTACGTACGTAGTAGTCGACTTTCGACAACTTTCGATTGTTTTTTTTTTTATTCGAATACAATTACTAATAATTACCTAAAAATGTTGTAGTGTTGATAATTTTTCATAATCTAAAGATGATACGCAGAGTGTGCTGCACATATGGAGAGAACACTTCCAGCAACTGCTGGTCCCAGAAGGCAGCGCACGTGAAGTTATCACGCCAATTGTCGACGACGGCTTAGATTGCCCACCACCAAGTCATGCCGAGGTAAGAAGAGTAATATCGCGGCTGAAAAACAACAAAGCAGCCGGTGCCGACGGTCTGCCCGCAGAGCTTTTCAAGTCCGGTGGCGAGGAGTTGATAACGAGCATGCACCAGCTCCTGCGCACGGTTTGGCTTAAAGAGTGCATGCCCGACGATTGGAATGTAAGCGTATTATGTCCTGTGCTGAAAAAAGGTGATCCAAGTGTGTGCTCCAACTACCGCGGGATCAGCCTATTACCCATCGCATATAAGGTCCTGTCGAGTGTGCTATGTGAAAGACTAAAGCCAGTGTTATCCAACCTGATCGGGCCTTATCAGTGTGGCTTTAGACCTGGAAAAGACCCAAGAGAAACAGATCGACATGTACCATCTTTTTGTCGACTATAAAGCTGCCTTCGACAGCCCGATACGGCAAAAATTACTTGAAGCCATGGCTGAGTTTGGTATTCCAGAGAAGCTGATACGTCTTTGCGGAATGACGCTGACTGACACGAAGTCCTCAGTGAAGATTGGCAAGGACCTTACGGAGCCATTCTATACCAGACGAGGCCTAAAACAAGGCGACGGCCTATCGTGCGATCTCTTCAACATTGGGATGGAGATGATAATGAGAAAAGCTGCAGTAAACACGAGTGGCACTATATTCAACAAAAGCCACATGCTACTCGCGTACGTTGATGACGTAGACATCATCGGTCGAAAACTGCGGGATGTGACTGCAGCCTTCTCAGGTATTCAGAAGAAATCAGCGAAAATGGGCCTAACGGTGAACGAGGACAAAACGAAGTTATTAGTTTCAACGAACAAAGAATCTACTCGTTTGGGAAACTGCGTGAACGTTGACAACTATAATTTCGAGGTGGTAGATAATTTTGTCTACCTAGGCTCCGCCATCAACAAAGCAAATAATGTCAGCCTAGAAATCCGGAGAAGAATCCTGCTTGCAAATAAATGCTACTACGGACTAAGCAAGCGATTCAATGACAGAGCCCTCTCTCGACGAACAAAACTCAAGCTATACCAGATACTAATTCTACCTGTCTTAATGTATGGCTCAGAATCCTGGGTTATAATTAAATAAATTCTATGACCATTGACGCAACGACCGCACTGGGTTATGAAAAACCACTCTCAGACAAGCCCTGGTACGATAAGCAATGTCGCGCAACGTCTGAGGAAAAGGATGCTGCATAAAAGGCAAAACTGCAGCCAATGGTGGAGGAGAGAAATGAATCGCCTCTTCGGGCAGAAAAGCGCCTATGGAAGAAAAAAGAGTTCCTGGATAATTGGAAAATAAACCCAGTTCAAAATCATTTGATAGATGAAAAGTGATTCTCGATTTATGTCACACAAAAGAGCCTAAAACGTGACAAATTCTCCTATACGATACTTACTAACTTTAAATCGATATTAAATTATTACGACGTAACTTTCTTTTTTTGGATGCTTTCACGTGCAGTTCTCAGAATTGAGTCCCAAATCAATGGGATGAAAAATGTTGTATTGTGTTATTATTACCAGTTTTACAACATATAAACAGTTTTACAACATATGAATTTGTATCTTAGTGCCTAATCAGAGGCCGAAATGATAAGAGATTGCCATTCACTTCAGTCCTACCAATCAGCGTCAGTGATTCCTCCACCTGGTCCTTCCAACGTTGTAGCGGTCTCAAACTTTTGCGCCTTTCTTCGTAGTCTTGGTAGAATACCTTTCGAACTCATCCATCCTCATGAAATTGCCTAGCCAGCATAACCCTTGCACTTTGATTCGCTTGCCCACATCAATGTCGTAGTATAACTCTTAAAGCTCATAGTTCATCCTAAACTCGCCGTTTACGCAAATGGGTCCATATACTTTGCGGAGTATTTTCCTCTCTACATCCGCCAGATGAGTTACATCCGCCTGTGTAAACAACCACGATGCGGAGGTATACAGCAGGACCGTTGAAATTAGTACCTGGTACAGTTGGACTTTGGTGGTTCGACTAAGGGTGGTGTTTATGAAGTGCTCGCCAAAGAAACACCTCTTAGCGAGCACTATTCTCCGTTTTGTTTCTAGGCTGATACTGTTGTTTTTGTCCATGGCGGCTCCGAGGTAGATGAATTCATCCGCTACCTCAAAGCTATAATTCTCAAAGTTCACGCTGCGTCACCAACGGGTGGCCCCTTTGTTCGATGATACCATTAACTTCGTCTTGTCCTCATTCACTGCCAAACCAATTTTCGCTGAGTCCCTTTCAACAGATGAGAAGACAGCTATTACCTCTCACATCGTCCGACAGATAATGTCGATATTATCGGCATATGCAAACAGCATGTGGCTTTTATTAAATATTGCTCCAGACATGTTTACAGCTCCTTTCCATAACACCTTCTCCATCACTATACATGTATACAGTATGCATGACAAACCATCATCCCGTCTAAGACCTCTCGTAGTATCGAATAGTGCAGATATTTCCTTGCCAATCCGAACAGAAGATTTGGTATTCGTAAGGTTACACAGGCAGAGACGAATTATCTACCCAAGGATAATGAACTCAGACATGGCTTCGTTTAGTCGATGCGTGATGGGACTATCGAAGGCAGCTTTGTAATCGACAAAGAGGTGGTAAGTGTAGATTTGCCTCTCATTGGTTTTCTCCAGAATCTGCAGTAGTGCAAATATCTGATCCGTCGTGGACTATCCTGGTCTAAAGCCGCACTGATAAGATCCAATCAAGTTTTCCACAATTGGCTTTAGACGTTCACAAAGTATGCTAGAGAGGACGTTATACGCAATCGGTAAGAGGCTAATTCCACAGTGGTTTATACAGTTTTTTGTAAAATTCGACTAATCGCATACAAGGTGTTGTCTAGTGTGTTACACAGTACAACATTTTTTAGGTCATTGATTTGGGACTTAACTCTGAGAACTGCACGTGTCAAATTCAGAGCTCGCAAAATATGCTCAACCAAATTTTACTACGCGGTCTGCTCACTTAAAAGACCGAAACAAATGAGACGGAATCGCTCAGTGTCTGAACAACAACCATTTTTTTGTTTTGTTCGTGTTCTTGCTCTCAGATTTCGGGTTGAACGTAACACATGAATCCAGCGTTGCCAGTTTAGGGGATTTTTCCCCTTTTTGGGGATTTTTAATTGAAAAAAGGGATGACATTTTTGACCTAGAGATATGGGAATTTTATGAGGATTTCATCGTTTGTTAGGGGAATTAAAGGGGATTTTTTAGCAGATTATAAATTTTCTCACAAATGTCTTTTTTAGCGGATTATCAAACATATTGTCTCGGTTGATTAAATATCTACTAAAGAGAGTCACAAATGTCTCACTTATCTATTTTGTTAAAGTGGTTGGCAATCATGTATAGTTATCATTAACAAACCAAAGTGAGGGAACACGACTCACAAACGATCAGTTTATCGTGATCTATTGCAAATGCTACAAAGGTTTCCACCAAACTTACAGTTTTTTAAAACATTCAAACAATTTTCCATAATTATATGCTGTAATCCTGTAGGCCAAACAAGTTTGGGATCTATTTTGCCAATTTTAATGACTGTCCTTAGAGAAGGAGTTTCCACCGATTTATACGAATCTCAGTGGAGGAAAATGTATTCTCAGTTATGAACACCACCAAGACTTAAATATGCAACAAAATTCAATATGAGCTTCTAGAGGCATTATTAAGAATAAATACTAATTTTAAAACCAATTCAATATGTTGTGATAAGTACAATCCGTCTCCGGAAAGCTAAAGCTGTTTAACTCTCACAATATATACAAAAATTTAGCACAATGCGACGACATCGAAGGTTTAGAATCTGAAGTTTTTAATATTAAAAACACTGACTGAAAAATGGAATACAAATAATACGTATTTATGTCAGAGGACTGAATTTAATTGACAAATATAATTTGCATTCAATTAAATGAATTTTTTGTTATGTTTTTTGTTTGTTCCTAATTATTGCTAAAATGTGCTAAATTTGATTTTTTTATACTAAAGATATCGTTTCGTTTGTTTTGTTAAACTGAATTAAATTTTAATTTTAAAACCTAAAACTTGCTAGAATTTTCTTTAAAAGAAAGGGGATTTTTTCGGGGATGTTGGCTTCTTTTTTGGGGATTTTCGGGGAGTAAAAATTTCAATTTGGGGATTTGGCCTCAAAAAAACTGGCAACACTGCATGAATCGGTCTCTTACTGACCGCTCGATACGAACAGAACCTTCCGTCGCTCACCTACTGAGAATCAGTAAGTGAGCAAAGCAAGCAAAGTGTCCGCACAAAAGGTCTTTATTTTTATTGTTGCTTTGCATTGTGTTGTTGCCTTAAAAATTTCGGCATATGTTTTAAATAGGAGAGAAGAAGAAAGGGGGAAAGGGGGGTCATTAGTGTGCATATGTGTGTGCGTACGTTTGCCTATCCACACGCGCAGCACACATACATGCTCAAAAGACCGTTTAACGAGTTTTTACGAAGTAAAGTGTCTCGAGTAAACCCATGAGCCGATCTAGTGAACAGAAATGCTCGTCGGTTGAGCAAAGAGCAAGCCAAAGAAGAACGAAGTTTAAGGGTTTTTCGCGACAGTTTCGCATCGTGTTAGTGGATGAGTGGTTTTTTCCTGACAACAAGAACGAGAGAGACCAATTATTGCGAGCTCTGGTCAAATTACATGCCATAATAAAGAAAATTCGCTGTCACCTAACTCGTTGCGCCGCTCCTAGTATCCTTTTCATGAGGTATCAGGCAATGCACAAGACACTGACACTGTAAGTCATAAACATCAAAACTAAAGGCATTAAAATAAAGCAGTTGAGATAATTGCTTGAAACAGGTATTGTCAATCTCGGGTGTAGGCAGCAGCTTGTGTTTTGGATATAGCCCAATTGATTAAGTCAAAATCCTTGTCAGCGCCACCATTACACTTTTGTCCATGATGCAATGCTGAACAGATATTCTATCTTGTTACTATCAATGTGTTGAAATTTTATTGCACACTACTATTTTCCTCATTATAATTTGCATTATTTTATAATAAATTTGATTCCTTTTATTACTGAGAGGATTTTTGAAACTCGTGACCAAATCTCGAAATTTTGCCTCTTCATAATGAAATTTTCAAAAATTCCTCTACTCACAGAGTCAGTTGTCATATCGACACCTGCAGCTATTGTTTTGCCAGCTTTCCCCCATTAAAAATTGTTGTCATTCCAAAGGCAACCGTCTAGTTGTTTTTTCTTAAATCATTCAAAAATTTAGTGTCGCAAATAGATTTTTGTTTTCTCAACAAAAAAAAGATAACCTAAAAATAACGACGCCATAAGAAAGTAATACGCACACAAACAAAACTAAATTTATGGTTAGTTAGAAATTTTGTGTTTGTTTCATGCTACTACTCGTAATACGGTGTAAGGGTGTGTGTGTGCGCTCGCACTCATATTTGAAATACTATTTACTTGCACAAGAAAGTAAAACACACCAGAGCAGAGATTCAAGTACTCTTGAATATTTTCAATGACAAAGTGCACAGTTGACTTTTTAGTTAGTTCCTGCACCTAGTCCGTTGGCTCTTGCACCCAATGGCCCGCTCTCAATGCACCCCCACACACACACACACACACACACACACCCGCCCTTCCTCGTTAACACGGATGTGGCATGACAAACTCACTCAGAAAATGTGTGCAAGCAAAACAACTGTAGAAATGCACGAATGACTGAACACAAATGAAAACAGAACACAAAATGCAGAAAAGTTTTGCGTTGAGAAAGAAACAAAAGAAACCGAAAAAGGAAAAAATACTATATAGCTAGCTATGTATACAAATGTATTAACAAACGCACTTATAAAGTTGTTATATATATTTTACAGTAGTTACACCTACATTGAAATTGTTGCACGAAGAAAATTCGTCCTTAAATTTTAGAAACCATTAAAAAAAAAGGATGGTAGAGGCAGGGAGAGAGAGAGGAAGAGAGAGTGGTTATCACCCACATTGCTTACTGTGGCACGACAATTAAACAAACTGGGTAGTTTGCCCCCACTGCTGACAGCTCTTAAATTCTAATGGAAACAGGGAAACCTTGATGACTTTTGTTACCATTCTTACAGATAAAGCTTTACACACACACACACACAGAATTTTAGGGCCATAGCATATCGCCGCATTGATGTGTTGAGCTCTAACTGTGCTTTTGTGTGGGTGTAGTTGTCAGAGCAGTTGTGTGTTGCGTGTATTTGCATTGGTATATGTATGTATTTGAGGTTTCAATTTTGCTACTTTCTGTTACTGGCAAATGCCAACCAAATGTTGATTACCGAGGTTAACCCAAAACTATTCTCGTTCCACATAAAATCTTGTACAGTTGTACCCTTGGTGCACCAGTAATCTAACGCAACGCAAAGAAATGAGGGTTGCTTTGCTGGCAAGCAGAGTGAGCATACAGTGGACAAAACTAATAGAAAATTAGAAAACTATTATAATGAATCTAACAAAAATACATCTTGTTTTCAGTAATGTTGTTATGTCACACAAAAGAGCTTTAAACGAGGCAAATTCCCATATATGATACTTACTAACTTGGCATGTAACTTGACAAAACGAATGATGCAGATCTTCTTCTTTTTGGGGCTACTTTCACGTGCAGTTCTCAGAATTGAGTCCCAAATCAATGAGCTGAAAAATGTTGGACTGTGTAAGCCGTTTCATCTATAGAAAACAACAGTGTCAGACCAGAAATAAAACGGAGAATAGTGCTCGCCAACATGTGTTTCTTTGGGGTACGCAAGCACTTCATAAACACCACCCTATCTCGAACCACCAAAGTCCAACTGTACCAAGTACTTATTTTACCGGTTCTACTGTATGCCTCCGAATCACAATGCTTGCACAGGTGGATGCAGATCATCTGGCGGTATTTGAGTGAATAATATATGGATAGCGTAAACGGCGAGTTCAAGATGCGGATGAACCATAACCTGTACGAGTTATACCACGACATTTATGAGGTCAAGAAAATCAAAATGCAACGATTACGCTGGCTAGGCCATGCCGTGAGGATGGATGAGGAAACTCAACCGCAAAAGGTATTGTATGAAGACCTCGATGGACGGCGCAAAAGAGGGAGACCGCGACTACGTTGCAAGGACCGGGTGGAGGAATCAATGACGCTACTTGGTAGAATCAAAGTGAATGGAAATCTCTTATCATCTCGGCCTCTGACTGGGCACTGAGATATATATGTTGTCAAGATCCTAAAACGTGACAAATTCCCCTACTTACTAACTTCAAATCGATATTAAATTATTATGGCATGTAACTTGACATAACGAATGATGCAGAACTTCTTCTTTATGGGACTAATTTCACATGCAGTTCTGAGAATTAAGTCCCAAATCAATGAGCTGAAAAATTTTGTACTGTGTAATATATAATCCAAAGATCAAAATTACTATAATTTTTCGGTAGTCACAAAATATGGACGAGAAGGTTACCAACGACCATATAGAATATGTTCTTGTTCGTATTTTGGCAGTAACAACATAATCAATTATCAGTAGCCCCAATGATCTCTTGCGCTTCATAGATAGTTTGTCTCACAACTTTTATATAACAGCTATTTCGTCTGGTCCATACAACTCCGCCTGCGTTGCTTGTCGAGTTTATTGCCAATGGCTTTTCGAGCTGGAGCATTTTGTTGCCATTCGTACAACGTGGCCAAGCCAGGACATTCGGTCTATTGAATTGTATTTGACTACGTCAATGTCGTACACACACAGTTCATGGTTCAATTGATGACGTTATTCGCCGTTAACGAGGCTGGGTCCAAATATTTTACGAAGTATTTTTCTCTCGAAGACTCTCAGGATTCTGCGCTGTAGAGCAAGACAGTTAGGATCCGAGTCTGTTAGATTTTGATCTTTGTTCATTAAATCGCTTGCTTAGCGCATAGTAGCAGCCGTTTTGCGTGCAATACCCGTCTTTTGATTTCCAGGCTGACATTATTATTTTTGTTTATGGCGGAGCCAAGGTAGACAAAATCATCTACCACTTCAATGTTATAGTTGTCAACGTTCACGCATTTTGCCAAACGAGTAGACTCTTTGTTCGTTGTAACAACCAATTTCGGTTTGTCCCACTTCCGCCGACTGCTTTTCAATGTTCGAAAAGGCCGCAGTAACATTTCGTAGTCCTCAGCCAATGATATCTATATTAACGGCATATGCAAGCAGCATGTGACATTTATTAAAGATGGTACCAGTCGTCTTTACTGAAGTCTTCCGCATGATCATTTTCATTAGGATGTTAGAGAGATCGCATTATAAACTGTAGCTTTGTCTCACAGACTGTCATCTAGATGGGTAGAAAATGACTCTGTCAGATTTTTATCCTATTTTCAATTAAGACTTCGTGTCGGTCAGTGTCAACCCGCAAAGCCGTATCAGCTTCGAGGGGATACCAAACTCAGCTTTAGCATGTATTGGTTTCGGTCATATCGGACTGCCGAATGGAGTTTTTTTAATCAATAAACAGTTTGTTATTCTTGGATCTTGGCTCCAGGATTGGATTTGTTGTAATGTAAATTAAACCGGGTCGGTCCCCATACAAAGATTTTTTTTCTCCAAAGTTGAGGGCAAATATTAAAGATCACCTCGAGACAACTTAAAAAAAAATTTTTTTTTCCTCCCCCACCCCCGGAAAAACAGCCAAAATCATTTTTTTATCACTGCTTTTTTGTTTGTGGCTCAATCGTTAAATCAAAGGCATCGGTGTATAGGTTTCGACGAGTACTACATTTGTCCTATAGATGTCGCTGACATACGACATCATCTTGTAATGATGGCCTCATTTAGAGCAATTTCTTCCCCTAAAATTTAAAAATATTTTTTCTTAGGATTAAAGCCCTTTAAAAACCAAGAACATTTTGCTTTGGAAGTATACAGTTTTATTCAAAAACAAAAAAGTTACGAATGATAAGATGTATTTACAGCATCAACACTAATATTTATACCATCACCCTTAGGGATGAGGGTATATATCATTTGATACGAAAAAAAGTGTAACGCATTAAAGGAGACGAGTTAGACCCCAAGTATCTTAAGACCAAATTCGTTTCAGAACTTTTTAAGAAGAATGAGCTATGTCCGTCTGTCTGTCTGGCTGGCTGGCTGGCTGGCTGGCTGGCTGGATGGCTGGTCAGCAGGATATCTCGAGTAAACCTTAACGGATCGGTATGAAAATTTACCAGTATCAATATTTTTCAAAACGAACTTATGGGATTGAAAATGGGCTGAATAGCCCCACCCCTTCTGGTACCTCCCATACAAAATTACCTATTTTTGGAAAATTAATATTTCTTCCATAACTTCCAAACGGACAACCGGAGGATGTTTGAATTTGGTCAGTTTATTTATCTTGCAAAAGTAGACAAACCCTAAGAAAACCGAAACCTTTGCCCCACCCATTCTGGTACCTCCCATACAAATGACCGAATTGACCCTTATAGTTTTACATACATATCTTTTTTGCAAGTAAACTGAGATCACTCAAATTTTGCGTATGATGTTTACTTATAAATATTAGACTCAGGTATGAATATGGACTTTATCGGTTTACGCCTTCTGGTACCTCCCATACAAAATGACCTATTTTTGGAAATTATATATTTCTCCAATAACTTCAAAATAGTCACTTGGGGGGTTATGGACATTGGTCGATAAATTAATGTTGTGATAGGAGGCGAAACCTCAGAGAGCCTAACTTTTTGACACACCCCTTCTGGTACCTCCCATACAAATGACCGAATTGACCCTTATAGATTTACATACATATCTTTTTTGTAAGTAAACTGAGATCACTCAAATTTTGCGTATGATGTTTGCTTAAGAAAATTAGACTCAGGTATGAATATGGACTATATCAGTTAACGCCTTCTGGTACCTCCCATACAAAATTACCTATTTTTCGAAAATTAATATTTCTCCTATAACTTCCAAACGGACTCTTGGGGGGTAATGAAAATTGGTCGATTAATTTATGTTATTATAGGAGGCAAAACCCTAGAAAACCTTACTATTTGACGCACCCCTTCTGGTACCTCCCATACAAATGACCGAACTCACCCCCATAGTATTACAAACATATCTTTTTTCTAAGTACACTGAATTCAGTCAAATTATGAGTAATTTGTATGCTTATGAATATATGAATCAGGAGTGAATATGGACTATATCGGGTCACCCCTTCTGGTACCTCCCATACAAAATTACCTATTTGTGGAAAATTAAAAATTCACCCATAACTTCCAAACGGACATTTGAGGGGTAATGAAAATTAGTCGGTTAATTTATATTGTGATAGGAGGCGAAACCTCAGAAAAGCTAACTATTTGACACACCCCTTCTGGTACCTCCTACACAATGGACCGAACTCACCCCTATAGTCTTACATACATATCTTTTTGTAAGTGCACGGAATTCAGTCAAATTATTCGTAAGTTGTACGTATGAAAATTTGGTACCCCCTATCAAAATTATTTTTTTTTGAAAAATTAATATTTCTCACATAAATTCCAAACCGGCACCTATACCCCCTACACAAATAAGTAAAGTTTTGGACGATTTTGCACCACAAGCAGGGGAAAAAATATACATAAGTAATTTTATTTTAATTAAAAATCTATTCATTTCAATAACTCAAGACTTCAACAATATCTTATATTGGGTGATGGTATTTATCAGTCAGTTTACCTGACTGAAATTTCTGTACTGGTTTTTTATGTCGTTTGCATTATTACAGAAAACTATTGCATACTTCTTAGCGATATGGAAAAAAATTAAATACAAGTTATTGCATACTTTTTAGCGCAAACAGTGTTTTTAAACAAGCAGTGATAAAAAAAACGGGACAGGCCGTGGCATAGTGGTTAGAACACGCGACTACCACGCGGGAGATCGCAGGTTCAATCCTGGCTCCAGTCATCTTAAAAGAAAAAAATAAATAAAATTTTCTTTCATTTTCGGCTCCCCTCGAATGTTGTTGACAGCAACTTCGCAGTATTAAGCGACGATTCAATCGTCGTGTCCAGTAAGAGCTTCTCAAACAGTGACGTTCGCATTCGTCGATAAACAAGTAGGTGCCGATAGTTGTGAATCTAAAAAAAATAGAAAGCGTGTTAATTCACAACAACGCGAGAAGCTATCCCATACCTCATTCATGGGGTGCAAAGGGAAATTAAGTTTTTTTTTTAAGTGATAAAAAAACAATTTTTGCTGTTTTTCCGGGAGGTGGGGGAGGAAAACAAATTTTTTTTTAAGTTGTCTCGAGGTGATTTTTAATATTTGCCCTCGACTTTGAAATTTTTTTTTTCGTGACCCGGTCTAATGTAAATATCTGGTCGGTCGTGAATTTACAAGGTCTAAAACCATGCTGATAAGGTCAAGATGTAATTCATAGAGAGTTGGTTACAGTAGGCTTTGGATATCTCGGTGGTATGCAGCATTGCGATATCTACCTTCTTTTGCGATTGCCTACAAGCGTTTTTTTCACTACTTAACCACTTGCATACCTTGGCTTCAACTAAGTGGTGATCCGAGTCAATATTTGCACCGCGCATCACTCGCATAGTCATATCGCTTGAGTCATGCCTTCCATCGATTACCATGTGATCAATCTGATTTCTTACCCTTTGGTCAGGGTATATCCAGGTTGCATTATGGATTTCTTTATGCGGGAATCTGGTTCCACTCACTAACATGTTTCTTGCACTTGTATACACTGAGTTTTCCGACTGCTAGATCAAGAGCATCTTCCCTTCCTATTTTAGCACTAAAATCTCAAAGAAGAATTTTAAAGCTATGGCCAGGGCTTTTCCGCTAAGTATTTCCTTCAGGCATCTTTAATGTTTTCGTCACAAATCAGCGTGATATAAAATTATCACAACCTGATATGTATAGTGGCTGTTCGGTCACTATTACGACTTTAAATCCACATCCAAATTTGTGCCTTTCCCAATGGCTTCCGCCAGTGGGATAGAGGCACCATGTCTGTAGAGAGTTCTGACACTCCAGACGGATGTCCTTAAATCATGACAGTTATAACGATTTCGGGGGTCGTAAACATTTGGGCTCTTTATTTTCTTCGTGTTTTCATAATAATTGTTTTTTTTTAAGTAGTGTGGCTTATTAGTTAATCGATCCGATTCTCCTTCTTGGAACTTTAATAGAGCCTTTATACTGAATTTTAGTTACTTCTGTTACCTAACCCTTAAGATGCATTTGTGGTGGAATGCCATTTATGTTGCTCAACATTGGACCTTCTCTCATTTGCTACCACTACACTGAGGTTCAGTGTCATGATCCGGGAACACATAATCTATAGGTTGTTGTGAGCTACTTAGGAACCTTCAAAGAGAGATTCTGATTATTCCTAAGTGAATATCTCTAAATCCCACTGTGCCCCCAAATTATACCACCGTAACTGTGTGTGTACATCTATGTGGCTGTCTGTCTGTCTGCAGGTCGTGTGGCAACTTGTTTCATCGTTTTTGTGGGTGTATAAATTTTGACATTTAGGTTTTGTTGCTGCTGCTGCTGCATTCTAGGCATCCATAGTCACTGTATAAGAGTCAAAAATTACACTGTTGTATGTCATATTGCGGTCGTTTTTGGTGGGGATGTGGCACCGCTGCATAAGCTCCTCTTCTCAATGGTTTCGTTCACATCAAAAGCATTGAGAATTTCGGTTGGTGTTTGCAGCATAACTTAACCTCTTATTGTAGAGCCGCGTTGCTGTTTTTTTTTGTGTGCTGCTGTGGTTTCATGTTTTGTTTATTTTCTGGTTGTTGTTGTTATGGTTGTAGCGCACACACACACACATAATCGTACTATTACTCGTAGTAGCGCACTTAATGTATATCTCGATGTGTTGGTGTCGCACTCATAAAACATTGTATGGCTTTTATGTGTGACATTTGTTTGTCATATTTATTCAAACGCACACACACACACATACACTTACTCACACGAAACCTCCTTTTGCATGCTCTCTATGGCTGAGAGTGTGTGTGTAGGAAGTGCATGTGCAATAGTATGTACGACTTACACACAAAAATATTATTTTTCGCCACTCTGTGTGGCGGAGTGTGTACGTAGGAGTACGATGTGGTTCGTTTGAATGTTGCTTCAAAATTTTTCTATTTATAGGATATTTTTAATGACTCTGAATGATATGCATGATTTTTTTTCTTGTTGTTTATTTTGTATTTATGTAGGTTTTACTATTTTAATTTCAAGTTAATGGTATGGAAACTACAAAAGGCATAGTTGTCGGCTCAGTCGTTGAGAGAGGGGTGGTTCGTGTGGTTCACGTAGTTCGTGATATCCCTTAATTTAGGGCAACGTTGTTGCATCAACATTGTGTATTGTCATAAACTTTGTAAAATTTCAAAGTTATATCACACTTTTAATACATTATATATCAGCAGAATGGTTGAGGGTTTGCATTGAATAATAGAATGTTTGAAATTTTTTCACATATTTTAATAACAAGAATTTTTACAATATATTTTAAATTCTTAATAGTTTCTATATTCAATATAGGGTGAGGGTGAAAAAGACTTTTAATTTGTTGTTTACTTATTGCTGGTGTTGTAACAGCTATAACTTTACAATTGTAATTCGGTGGTTCTGCGTTGAGGTCCAATCCTAGAAATTTGGATATGGGTATGATGGGGACTCTGACGACATGTTGGGCATATATAAGCGGCCGCGCGTATAAGCGGGACTACAAGGCGTTGAGAGTTTTCTCTATTTCAGATACCTCCAAGTACGACATATTCTTTTAAATATGTTTAAAAAAAATGTTTAATTTTTTTCTATGTTATCTATTATATAAAAATAAGTCGGGTTTTCCTTCCTGACGCTATAGCTCCAGAGCGCACGAACCGATTTCCACGGTTTTGCATTCGTTGGAAAGGTATCGGGCTCCGTGAGGTTTAAAAGGTTTTATTTTTTCAAAAAGTGGGCGTCGCCACGCCCCTTTTTTCAAATATCGCTCTGACGGCTTTTCTAATATACCGATTGATACAAAAATTGTACCATGAGGTACTGTTGACCTGTAGATAGTTCCTGACTACATTTGGTTGTAATTGGATAAATGGGCGTGGCACCGCCCATACAACTTGAAAATTAAAAAGGCTATATTTCATGAACTATCAGAGGTATGAAGTAGAGATTTGGTATATATGTTGTTTGAGCAGTATTAATTACAGCCAGGATGAAAGTGGGCGGTGCCACGCCCCATTTTCAAAAATCGCTCTAACGGCTTTTCTAATAGATCGATTTTTACAAAAATTTTACCATGAGGTACTGTTGACCTGTAGATAGTCTCAGGCTATATTTGGTTGTGATTGGATAAAGGGGCGTGGCACCGCCCATACAACTTTAAAATTAAAAAGGCTATATTTCATGACCTATCAGAGGTATGAAGATGAGATTTGGTATATATGTTGTTGGAGCAGTATTAATTACAGCCAAGCTGGAAGTGGGCGGTGCCACGCCCCCTTTTAAAAAATCGCTCTAACGGCTTTTCTAATAGACCGATTGATACGAAAATTTTACCAAATAGTACTGTTGACCTGCTGATAGTCCCTGGCTATAATAGGTTGTGATTGGATAAAGGGGCGTGGCACCGCTGATACAACTTGAAAATCAAAAGAGCTATATCTCATGAACTATCAGAGGTATGAAGATGAGATTTGGTATATATGTTCTTGGAGCAGTATTAATTACAGCCAGGGTGGAAGTGGGGGGTGCCACGCCCCCTTTTCAAAACCGCTCTGGAGGCTTTCCCAATAGACAGATTGATACGAAAATTTTACCAAGTAGTATTGATGACCTGTAGATAGTCCCTGGCTATATTTAGTTGTGATTGGATAAAGGGGCGTGGCACCGCCCATACAACTTGAAAATAAAAAGGGCTATATCTCATGAATTATAAGAGGTATGAAGATGAGATTTGTTACATATGTTGTTGTTGCAGTATAAATTACAGTAAGAGTGGAAGTGGGCTGTACCACACCCCTTTTAAAATAAACAGTTATAACTGTCAAAATTCCACAGTATGTTGCAGTTCGCCTAGAGATATGAACAGTAAGGTGGGCCAGTTTTTTTATTCGCAAAAATTGTAATTAAATGTTAGAAAATGTCACCAATAAACTTTGTGTGTAATATCAACTCCTAGCTCGCGCTGGGAAAGCTTTCAATAATCATGGGTCAACGAACGTCACTTCTAAAAGAAGCGCAAAACCGAGTAAATAAACGAAAAATCCTTTTATCTTAAAAAAGTATCAGGTAGGATTTTGATTCATATGGATTTTTAATGTACAATTGACCCCCTACAAATCCCCATTTACCGTTTTTGTTGCCATTTTAGGTCAACCAATTCGTCATTCAGGCGAGGTGTGTGAAGTGTGATAGACTTTCATTGAGACTTTCTTTGAAAAATCACCATGTAAAGACTACACAAGAACAACGTTTACAAATCTTGCAAATTTATTTTCAAAATGCGCGTTCTGTTTGCCCCTTGCGAAGTTTATGGTGCACATACTCATCCATCTGAGCAGCTAATAGAAGCCATCGACGCTGTTGACGTTAGTGTGACAGGGGACTCGAATTTATCGAACCGACGTCTTTCTCAGCAACTCGGTCTCTGCAAATGCTGAGGAAATATCTTGGCCTACATTCATATAAAATCCAACTGGTAGAAGAACTAGAGCCAGTGTACGATCAATTGATTTTTTTTATTTATCATGTCATTGCACATTATTTGATGGAGAAATGGTTCCAGCACGACGGTGTAACATGCCATACAGCGCGTGAGACCATGACGTTGTTAAGCCAAACGTTGGTGACCGAATTATCCCAAAAAATGGTAATACGAGTTCAATACAAAAATAGTATTCCAGATTATTCTTGATCCGTGTGAGAAGAAAACATGACAAAAGAAGTTTTTATGGCAGAAGGCATGAAGCTTCAAACGAAATTTTCATTTGCGGTCAATAGGAGAAGGCATAACAAATATGTTTTTTATGACCAAAGAGATTGTTAGTATACAGATGGTTCCCGCTTCTACGGAGTTACTTTAAAAAAGTTACATAAGTAAATAAACTCAACATATTATTGTCGAGCTTAAATGTGAAATATATTACAAGTTAATATGCAATAGCGAAGCATTGCCGGGCCCACTAGTTAATATTAAAAATTTTTCTAATAGTTTCAAAATTTTAATACATTAATATTTTTAATATTGATTTTGTTTTTTGTTGATCTGTATTGAATTATGATATTGTCATAGTTCGGTTTGAGATCAGTTCTATTGGCAATTATTAGATTTACATTTCACACTCTTGACTAACAAACCTATTGGCAGTAATAATATTTTTAATATTTTTGATATTTTTAATGTTTTTAATATTTTTAATATTTTTAATATTTTTAATATTTTTAATATTTTTAATATTTTTAATATTTTTAATATTTTTAATATTTTAATATTTTTAATATTTTTAATATTGTTAATATTTTTAATATTTTTAATATTATTAATATTTTTAATATTTTTAGTATTTTAATATTTTTAATATTTAACCAAAAATATCAAACAATAAAACACTTTTCTGATCGTTTAGCCAAATTTGATGTTTCATTTGATACACTAACATAAATTGACATTTTAAATATTTATTTTTAATATATTTTTATATATATTTAATTATTGTGTATGAATATCCCAATATCAGAAATATTAGATATGGAATCTATTTTCTTAATTCTTTAGCATCTTCACTTATTTATATCCTCTCAATTTCTCCCTACCTCTCTCTGTATCTATTATCATATGACTTTTCAATATTTTCAAACACCTTTCAAACATTTACAATGATTACAGCAGAAACGAAACGAACTTAAATCAATATTTTTGTTCGTTTCAAAGAAAATTATGGTAAATATAGATAAAGTTTTCTTTTCTTACATACAAAACCAAATAATATAAAGAAATAATAAAAATAAAGTTTTCGTACGTACGTCTTATACTTCAGCTCCTTGTGAAAGCTTCACTAAAGTTACACTTTGTTCAAAGGACTTGTGTTCCAGCACACTAAGGAGCAGTGACAGCTTACAAAAGGATAACTAAACGAACTTAAGAGGCGATCGAGCGTAGGAGTTGTAGTAGTAGCAGCAGTAGTAGTGGGAGGCGATGGTCGGTCGTCAAGGAACACATGTAGACAAAAAGTTTAATGAACCTCAACATAATTGACAAGTTTTGTTATAGTGCAAGAAGAACGCACACCCAGTTGCTGCTCCTGTATTCCAGCCCTGCCATTGGTTGCAATTCGAAACTGAATTGTAGTATAGTGAAGAAATAATCGTAACACACAATCACACTTATTTTGCTAGCACGCCAAACACTTGGACAACACAGCTTTAAGGATTCAACAAAACAGAAAAAGTTTCTCTTGAACTACAAATATTTTGCTACTCTCTATAGAGTTTAGTAAAACTTTTCAACCAAAACGGACCAGGTCTGATGGCGTTGGTTGGTTTTTTTTTTTTGGTATGGTCCTTACGTCGTATTCCCTGTGTTCTTCTCTGTTGCTAACAACCCCAAAAAGTTCGAAAATTCTCAAGTGTCAGTTAAAGGTTTTGTTACTTATTTGAGACAAATTATAAGGAGGGGGAAAAATCTCGGGTTTTATCGAAATATGTTTAGAATATTTTACGTATTTGTTGTTGAACTGTTCCCAAATGTTGTTGGCTGCAGATTATTGCAGATAAAAAGCAACAATATTTGTAGGGAGGTAGCTTAGAAATATAAATATATGAAAAAAGGAATATGTCGTTGGTGTTTAGCATTTATTCATATCTGATAGAGAGCTGTGACAGTTGTTATCTGCAGTCGTGGCAAAAATTTCTTCAAATCACTTTCAATAATTTAAAAAAAATTTGCCATTTCATTTTAAGAGATGTACTAAGGATTGAAAAATATTACTAATATAAAAGTTTTAAAAATATTAAATATTTATATTGTTGCTACTAGAGTTTGTTTTACAAGAGTTGTGTGAAACAGATAGAGTCGAAAAGGTGCACGGTGGCAGCGGGTACGCGGGCGGCATAGCACTCTGCGTCCTGGGGAAAAAACTACTATACCTCGTATTAAAATTAAAAGTATTTTAAATATGAAAAATATTCAAAATATTAAAAATACTTAAAATATTCAAAATATTTAAAATATTCAAAATATTTTAAAAATACTAAAAATATTAAAAATATAAGAGATATTAAAAATTTTAAAAATATTAATTATATTAAAACTATTAAAAATATTAAAAATATTAAAAATATTAAAAATATTAAAAATATTAAAAATATTAAAAATATTAAAAATATTAAAAATATTAAAAATATTAAAAATATTACAAAAATATTAAAAATATTAAAAATATTAAAAATATTAATAATATTAAAACTATTAAAAATATTAAAAATATTAAAAATATTAAAAATATTAAAAATATTAAAAATATTAAAAATATTAAAAATATTAAAAATATTAAAAATATTAAAAATATTAAAAATATTAAAAATATTAAAAATATTAAAAATATAAAAGATATTAAAAATATTAAAAATATTAAAAATATTAAAAATATTAAAAATATTAAAAATATTAAAAATATTAAAAATATTAAAAATATTAAAAATATTAAAAATATTAAAAATATTAAAAATATTAAAAATATTAAAAATATTAAAAATATTAGCCCAGGTCATCGATGTGCTACTAATGTGTTATATCCATCACGCAACCATCGGTCACTATACACGTGTGTGTCAACTGCAGTAATTTTGACTTAAAACAATGTAAATTTATTTCAAATGATGGTTATTTAATCGTTGTGAATGACATCGAGTGCTGCCAAAATATTTGCATTCGCATTGGCGTCTATAACTGACAGTCCCACCTTGGTAGTCTCTTGTGCTCATTTACCCAAATAAGTTCACACTGCTCTGATTTTTTCTACCTCAGCGCTAAGTGCTGCTGTTCATATTCCTTTTCTTGTAGGACTTGTCACAAATCTCCAGTTGCTGCTCGAAAAATATCAAAAACTACTTCGAATTGCAGTTGAACTTCGACAAAAACTCTATTTTAATAGTAACACAGTTCCGCTTAAGTATTTTTTTCGCTATGGAACATCGGAATTTTCTTTAGAGCATAGGAATTGTGCAGTGATGATCATCGATTTATAACACGTTGTGTTTATATCATTCCAGAGGTGCAAGAGAAATTTTTTGTTTTCGTTTTTTTCTTTTTTTTGTCGAAACTCCGTTAATTATTTCTTGTGATACGTCTTCAGTGCACAAACAAATTTCCCTTCGAATTTAAGGCATTTTTCTGGTAAAAATAATCTTCAAACGTTTTTCTGGCAAAATCCTTGATTGCCAGTGTAATTACAAGTGCAATAGTTCGCTCTCTTATTTTGTATGCGTTGAATTACACATCTCCACTCAGCACTCCTCTCTGCCCCTTCTCTGATGTTGCATAATGCGTATTTTTGTTTACTGATTGCATTTCACAGAATCTTTATTTTTCACTTTTCCTTCAAGGTATATGAGTTTTATTACAGCGCGACACACACACACACACACAGCCCCCACGCACGCTTTTATTTAACATTCTCACTACTCTCTGCACTCTATGCCCCTAGAAACTTTGCTAGCACTTGTCTATCCTGCATCGCCTCTAGAGATTGTGGCAAGTTGTATGAGTGTGCATGGCCGCTGGTGTGTGTGAGTGCGTTCATCTCATACTTTAAAGTTATTCCTAGAGGAAATATATTCCTAAGGAAAATTATAGTTTTCTATTTACTATCTTCCATATGCTACAATTATCCTGCAGCCTGTGCTCAGGCATAGTCTACTAACAAACGTCTCGCTCGCTCGTTCACCCGCTCTCTTGCCCTCTCTCGTCCAGCACTTTTCTTGACAACGACCAAGTGCAATAACAAAAATAAAACAGAATTTCTTCTTATGAATTTAAAAAGTTTTTTTTTTCTACCGCAGCGCTCAGTGCTGCTGCTCATCTTCCACTTCTTCTAGGACTTGTCACAAATCTCCAGTTGCTGCTCGAAAAACATTTCCTTTTTCAGTTACTTTCAGAAGGGAATGTATACGCTACACAGCAATGGAGAGTTAAGGTAGATCGATGGAGTGTTTGGTGCGAATGTAAAGTTGTTATAACACAAACAAAGAAACAAAATTGAAAAAAGGAGAATACAGTCGAAACTCTCTATAACGCACTCCTATACAACGAAATTTTCTTTATTGCGAAGCAATTATAAGAACACTGTTTTGGGTCTACTTTGAGTATTTTATAATCTCCATATAACGAATTTCCCTATAGCGAATATTTCCTTATATCGAAGCATTTTTGCGATCGTAACGTCAAGATTGAAGCATTTTCAATCTCCATATAACGAATTTATTCAAATAATTTTTCGTCAAGAAATCGTCGTCGCTTTGTCGCACGCACAAGCAGTGACTGATGCTTTGAATCGTTTATTTAACAGATCATAAAAAAAGTTGAAAAGGGAAAAGCTTTAAAAAAAGACATTGCTGAGCAATTTGGAATTTTCCTGTGTTTATTTTTTTTTTCTTTTCTAAATAGCGAATTTTTTTTATAGCGAAGTAAATATCCAGTCCCTTGGAATTCGTTAAAGAGAGTTTCGACTGTATTCTTAGTAAACGATATTAAAAAAAAACACAACTTTTATAGGGCAACATCTAGATAATTCTGTTTTAAAACTGCAATTAATACTAAGTATGCAAACTTGTTGCTTTAGACCATCTACGTTCAAACCATATGCACAATGTGTGAGCTTTTACAGCTTAGTGCTTTCACACCGACGACAGCAAAACAGCCAATCAGATCCCACTATCGCAAATAAGATCACGGTGAAAACAATGCTTGCTGACTACTTTACAAGAAATACTAACAAATTGTAAGAGCTTTCAAAGCTATTCACCGCTAATGCAAATATCAAAGTATGTGTGTTTAGACGTAGCTGTTTTATAAATATTGTAACTATCTCTTATAGCAGTATGTTAAAAGACTGATATGTGGCCAGGGCCAGGTATACCATTACCTTACTTATTCCAATCCGTCAACATAATATAGTATATCCAGTTTTTTTAATTATATACTTTCTCCAGTAGTCCTCTTGAACCACTTAAACATCAAGTGTCAAAAATCCGTAACCACTTTTACTTACTTAAAAATCCATCTTCCTTAGCGAATTGTCTAGCTAATTGCCCCCAAATTTTGTTAATAACTTTTGTGGCACCAACAAAACTATACCACCCCTCTTTGGGTAGCGTACCACCTCTGTGGTACCCACTTTACAATTAAATATACTTGTTTGCCCGAACTTTCATTAAAAACCGCAAAGCTCTCATGAAGTTCATCGCAGAAAGAGAACCACCGCCGTCGCCGCCGCACTGCACTGAACTCCGTGATACTTTTGTCTGTGTGGTCGTGTGATTGTGGCTGAAAGGATTTGTCCGTCCTTCCGTCCGTCCATTCGTCCGCCTGTCCAACTGTCTTCAGAGTTCAGCTAAATATTAGAATTGTTGTTGTTGTGCTGTGTAGCCGTTTACAAGGAAATGACATTAAGCTTAAGTTTATACGAGAGGTTGGCAACAGCAGCATCCCCCCCTCACGACACCACTACGAAACATATCGTAACGTAACGTAACGTCCACCTACAACTACAATTGCAATGCAGAGGAAAAAAAATAGAATTTAATTAAAAATAAATAAAATTCCATTGAAGTATCGTCCTTTCAATCTTGTTGGCCGAGATGGTTTTATGAAAATAGTCGGAATATCTTGTATCACCATCATCCCCTCTCTTCGTCTCTCTCCAACGCTCTGTCGCTCACTTCCAACCACATTTTTGCGTTCTCTGCAGTACTTAAACTGACGGTATACTAGTTGCCATGCATTGGAACGCTATTTTGAGTTGAGACCACCATGGCAGTTGTAATCTTTTTAAATTCAATCTCATTGCCCGCAAAGTTAACGTTAATATTATGTTTTATCATTAATTAATATCTGTCTCATCCACTCTTAAAACTCATAACTTTATTTTGTTTCTTTTACTCTTTTTCCATTGCAGGTAAGTTTAACGATTGAGTCTCGGTAAGGAAAAGAGAAGATTAAATATTGTCATTTAAATGTAAGTAGAAAACTGAGATTAACAAAAATTGGGGAATATTTTGCATTGAGAACGATTAATAAGAAAATTGCAAGAGGTGTTTTTTTTACCAATTAAAAAAACAAAAACATGCAATCTATAGATTTTTTGTGATTTATATTGCAGAAGGAATGAATTGGATGTGGCAAATTTGTATAAGATTGAAGATAAGATAAGAGCTTGCCCAAGTCAAGGTTATGAAGAAATTAATCGGCGTAATCGCTATTATTTGAGGGGTTCAGAAGCAAAGGGGTGCATGTGACAAATAGACAAAAATTGAGATAAGTATGCAGATGTGTTTCTTAACACCATCACTGTCTGCTAGCATGAGATGACATCAGTTTTTATTGCTAGTGAACTGTTCAAGTTATACCTGTATTTGCATTCTAATTTGAAACTTTGTAGTCGAATATCTCGAAATGAGCTTTTTGTCACTTTCACATCTTTGCTACTGACCCTCTTATTTGTTAATCTATATAAAAAAAATGAAATGATGTGCGTTGCAAAGGGCATAACTTGAGAACGCCTAGACTTATTTTTCTATAAATCATAGTAGTAGTCCGTTTTAAGTTTTTATAAAAAGAAAAGAAAGAAAAAAACTCTTTCCATGCCGATTTTTACGCCCACTTTTACCAATTTATCTAGAATTACTCTATACATGAATATTACAACAACATTTCTTTATAGATTCTGCTCTATAATGTACTACATATATGCATTTTTAAATTCTTGATCCCAAGAGAACTTTTTTTTAGTGCTAGAGAGATAAAATTTGGTACACAGATAGTACTCGACACTTCAGGTTCAAATTTGCAGACGACATTTTTATTTTCGATTAATGGGCAGAGGGGGCGGGGCCAAACAGCATTTAAGCCTGAAATTACTTTGCAACACAATTGTAAATATGCAGCCGAAAGTTAAATTTTCGATTAGTAGGAGGTCGGGGCGTGGCAAAACCATATTTTTGGCCTAGATGGGTACAATTTGGTACACAGATAGTACTCAACAGGACTAGTTGAGAATTGCAGACGAAATTTTTAATTCCAATAACTGCCCACTTATTGTGGGCGTGGTCAAACTGTATTTTACTCCTAAAGAGATAAAATTTAAAACTCCGATACTACTCTGAAACAGAATTAAAAATATGCAGACGCAGATTTTAACTTTCGATCAGTGGGCAGAGGGGACGTACTCTGTACAACAATTACAAATGTTCGATTAGTGGACGTGGCCAAACTGTATTTTATCCCTAGAGAGATATAATTTCGTATACAGATATAGTCGGCAGTACAGGTTCGAACTTGCAGACGAAATTTTTATTTTTGATTTGATTTTTTTTTTATCACCAAACAGATAAAACTTATGTATGTAAATGACATTTTCCTCACATATTACAATCATTTCCCCTTCCTGCCATATTTTGATAAGCGGACGGATAAATATCAATATTCTGCGGAGTTATATCTAAAGTAACTTGTAATTATCTTCTGAAGTAACTTTTTATAAACCCCAAAAAGGGGAGTTTGATTAGAAGGTGGGAGAAGATGGAAGTTTACATACTTAGTTTCAGCTCGAAAAAGGGGGAGTTTGTATGGGAAGTAGGAGTAGTTTTTGTCCAACCTTGCTCGTCTTAGAACTTAATCTCCGCTTTGATGATAGAAGCTTGCATACCATTATTATTAAACTACGGCTGTCACCGCGGCGACAGACAGACGGTTCCTCCAGTTTTTATGGGAAGTGGTAGTAGTTCTTGTCCGATCTTGCTCATCTTAGAACTTAACTTTCGCTTCGAGGATATAAGCTTGAATACCAATTTTGAGCTCATTAGCTCTTAAGCTACCGCTTTAACCACAAAGACTGAGCCCCAAAGAAGGTAAGAGGAGTAGTATATATCATATCTGGCTCACCTTAGCTCTTAATCTCCGCTAGAGGCTATAAGCTAGGATACCAAATTTCAGCGCGACAACTCTTCGAATAAGACTGTAATCGAGGGAAGTGACGTATGGCACCCCCAAAAAGGGTCAGTTTCTTGCTCATGTTATAACTTAACTACCATTTACAGGATAGAAGCTTGCGTACCAAATTTATTATTTATACTTCATAAACAAAGGCTGTAATTGCGGAGATAGACCCCCAAAAAGGGGGAGTTTTTATGGGAGGTGGGAGTAGTTGTTATCCAATCTTTCTCATATTAAAACTTAACCTTTGCTCTGAAGATGTAAACTTGCATACCAAGTCTCATCCCGATAGCTCTTAAACTACGTCTGTATTCGCGGTGACAGACATACGGACACCCCCAAAAAGGGGCCGTTTGTAAGGAAGGCGGCAGTAGTTTCTATCCGATTTTGCTCATCTTAAAAGGATAGAAGCTTGCATAACACATTTTAAGCTCGATAGCTATTAAACTTCCGTCAGACTCTCACAAACTCCCTTTATACACCAAATTTCAGCTCTATTGTTTTTAAACTTCCGCTTTAATCCTAGGGACAGTCCCTCAAAGAAGGGGAGTTTGCATACCAAATTTCAGCTCTATAGCTCCCCAAATTAGGGGAGTTTGTATAGGTAGTTTTTGCCCGATCTTTGTTATCTTAAAAATAAATATTCGCTTAGAAGATCTAAGTCCCCCAAATAGGGGTAGTTTAAATATAAGGTGGGAGTAGTTTATATCCAATCATGATCATCTTAGAACTTAACCTACAATTCGAGCATATACGTTTGAATACCATATTTTAGCTCGTTAGCTCTTAAACTACCGCTTTAACTGCAGGGACAGATCCCTATAAAAGAAAAGTTTGTATGGGAGGTTGAAGTAGTTTTTGCCTTCTCTTGCTCATTTTTAAACTTTACCTCTGCTTAGAGGATATAACCTTGCATTTCAGATTTCAGATCGATATCTCTTCAACTACTGCTGTTATCGAGGGGACATACAGACACATACCCACAAATTAGGAGAGTTTGCATGGGAAGAGCCAGTAGTCTTTGTCTGATCTTGCTCATCTTAGTTGTTAATCTACGCTTAGAGAATAGAAGGTTGAATATCAAATTTCAGTTATATACTTCATAAACTACGGATGTAACCGCGTGGACATACCCCCAAAAAGGGACAGTTTGTTTAAGAGTTGGGAGTAGTTTTTATCAGATTTTGTTTATCCCAGAACTTAACCTACGCTTAGAGGATAGAAGCTTGCGTACCTAACTTCACCATAATTTCACATATACGAAAGTTTCAGTCGGGTTAATCGACTTACATATACCCTCCAGAGAAAGAAGCCGACCGAGAATTAGCCGATTCGCCGCCGCCGCCCACTGTTTATCTGTTGCCG
This sequence comes from Muscina levida, assembly GCA_964034835.1. NCBI lineage: Eukaryota > Metazoa > Arthropoda > Insecta > Diptera > Muscidae > Muscina > Muscina levida. The sequence goes on along the minus strand of OZ035883.1, from coordinate 25,791,070 downwards.
CGCCGCCGCCGATAGGTACGGCTAGTGTCGGCTCTTTTGGCAGCCGATGTATTAGATCTGTAGCGGCTGAAGTCGGCAAAATTTCGTTGTGTTGGTACCTTTTTTTTTTTTGGTCACCAAAATTTTTGTGAAATCTTTATGAACTTTTTTTTTTTGGTCACTGTTTTTTCCAGACCCTAGTCACTTATTATAGGCTACAAAGTAATGAGCCGAAATTGAGCCGCCGCCGGTAAAAATCCCAATTCGCCGCCGCCGACCGATAAAAATATTCTGAGCCGCCGCAGCCGACAAATTCGGGTCGGCTTCGTTCTCTGATACCCTCACCCTTAGTAAAGATTGCGATGGGTGTACTAATATTATTACTTGATTTCTAATATGGGCGAAGTAGTACATTTGTATGGGAGGTACTAAAAAGGGCGTGGCTAGACTTTCAAGTTTTTCTCCAAAACTTTTTCCTGTTATACTACTACTTACTTCATTTCCCTTTGCACCCCATGAATGAGGTATGGGATAGCTTCTCGCGTTGTTGTGAATTAACACGCTTTCTATTTTCAGATTCACAACTAACGGCACCTACTTGTTTATCGACGAATGCGAACGTCACTGTTTGAGAAGCTCTAACTAGACACGCCGATTGACTCGACACTTAATACTGCGAAGTTGCTGTCAACAACATTCGAGGGGAGCCGACAATGAAAGAAAATTTTATTTATTTTGTTTTTCTTTTAAGATGAATGGAGCCAGGTTTGAACCTGCGATCTCCCGCATGATAGTCGCGTGTTCTAACCACTATGCCACGGCCGGTCAGACAGACTAACAGACGGTCATGGACCGATCGACTTAAAAAATCATGAATCGAAATTGATTCATTGAAACCTTGGGTCTAAAGTGACACTTTTGGGGTCGTATCAAATGATATATATCCTCCAACCGTCCTATAAAAATTGTTGATACCATAACCATCACTTAGGTTTGACCTTTCCTAACTCTATAACACTTGTATGTCAAATGTTTACTTTTATCCTTCATAATCAAAACACCATGAAAAATACACCATGTACCATTTTTGAGCTAAAAATCCACGAAGAATAGAATTTGAAACACACACTTATCCAGTCAAAGTCGTTCAGTGCATAAACAATTTTTCGCTCTATTGAATATCTGTTCCACTGTGCACTTACACTAAAGCTAAGTCAAAGTTAACTTTTTGTTCTCTGGCACGAAAAATACTACTACAACGGAATTGAAGTTCATTAAAGTTGTAATTTAATTTAAAATAAATTGTTTCATCCCAATTGTATCGCAAAATATCACATTTCCAATAATGGAATTAAGGCGACAAAACCTTGTATACGATATGTAAATGTAAATTTATATCCCACAGAAAAGTCAGCAGAAGCAAAAAATATTTATGGAGCGTATAATAAAGACCAAAAATTGTTGTGTAGTCCTTGGGTTTCAGTTCTCTGTGGTGTTAACAAGAAAGTTGATCTGCGCCATTTGTGTCATTTAAAATGATATATTCAGTGGGGAATTAAAGATACATATGAAGGTTGTTGAAAAATAAATGCTATTGATAACATTAAGTTCATCTAGTTTATATTAAGAACTTGGAGTTTTGAAAGAGTAAATAGCTTTTAATAGTATTATTTCGTTTTACAAGAAGTTACAAGAACGCATACACGCATATAATGAATTATTTAAAAAATGTTTATGTTTCAATAATACTCCTGTCATATTATTTAAATTCAAATTAAAGATATATTCACGCGTTATTTTGTTGGGCCATTGGATATTGCAAATATGTAATACAGCGGCATTGAACATTACTACTTTATATCTTGGGTATAATTAAACCAATTGTTACAACAATTCGCTCATTTACAGCTTTATTAACTGTAATTTAATAAATAATTCACATTGTGGTTAAAGTGGAAAAGACACCAACACACACACACACCCACCCACACGCTTACAAACCCACAAACAAAAAAAAAACAAAAACCCCAACGATTACCTTTGACACGGGGCATAGTGTAACACATGTACACATATACATTGCAGTTACATCCATAGAATACCATATATAATATACAAAATACTTACTGTACATACTTACTTATGTATACAATGTTAAATATTTGCTTATGTACATTGAGCGCAAGCAAGCAAACAAACGCACAAAAAAAAGCGCAATAATTGTCACATTATCGATTCAGTATTGTTGATTTTAAACGACAGACAATTTTATGTTAACCGCAATAAATTGTCAGCTTATTGAATGGAATTTATAGACTTGCCAAAGAAATAAATATAAAATGTAAATTCATGTTGAAAATCCTCAAAGAACTCACAATTAAATAAAATGCAATGCGGGGGCAGGACGACGAACACTGACTGCTGGTGACAATGTTGCTGGTATGGTGGAAGAGGAGGAGGAAGAGGGTTGAGTTGAAGATATGACAAGACAGATAATTGATAATTTAAATCCTATTATAATTCTAATAAGTTTACAGTGACACGCTGACATTTGTGCTAATCTTTCAATTTATTTTTAGGGGGGGAAGGGGCAAAAACAACAGTGTGAAATTATTATAATAGGGGGCGTGATAGAATGTAATATACGTCATAACATGGGAATTGAAAGATGTTAAAGGAAGACAGAAAATCATTTTATCCAGTAAGAAAGTTTCAGTCGGGCAACCCGACTTACATGTACCATCACCCTCAGTGCAACAAAAAAATTTATATTATACTAATAATATTACTCGATTTCTAAAGTGGGCGAAGTGGTACATTTGTATGGGAGGTACCAGAAGGGGCGTGTCTAAACTTCCCGATTTCTTCTGTAAAACTTTGTCCTGCTTGAACTTTACTAAATACAGAATTTGGGCACGATCGCGTTAGGTCTTTTAATAATATTAATCGATTTCTAAAGTGGGCGGTACCAGAAGGGGTCATGGCTAGACTTCCAATTTTTTTCTCAAAAACTTTATCATGTTCAAGCTTTAATAAATAAAGAATTTGGGTACTCTCACGTTCGATTTATTGATATTATTACTCCATCTCTATAGCGAGCGGAAAGGTACATTTGTATGGGAGGTACCAGAAGGGGCGTGGCTAGACTTCCAATTTTTTCCAAAACTTTATCCTGTTATAGCTTTACTAAATACAGAATTTGGGTAAGATCCCGTTGGGTGTATTGATATTATTACTCGATTTCTAAAGTGGGCGGAATGATGCATTTGTATGGGAGGTACCAGAAGGGGCTGGGCCATGTAGCCCATTTATAATACCGTAAGTAATTTTGGGAAAATATTACCTCCTGCAAAATTTCAAAACATTTGGTTGCGTTTTTCGAAAGTTATCGCGCGCACCAGCCAGACAGCCAGACAGACGGACATGACTCAAAAAGTCATGCATCGATTTTGGTTCAAAGATACCTAGGGTCTTAAGTGACTCCTTCTAAGTGTTACACTTGTGGGTCGCATCAAATGATATATACTCTCATCCCTAAGGGTGATGGTATAAAAATAGTCTTACTTACTTACTTAACTGGTATTTCTATGCAATCCCAGTGGATTATATACCGCACGTAGAAAAATATTATAAGCGCCTCGATCTTCTGCGCTTCTTCTCCAGTTAGTCACACCGAGTTCTGTAAGGTTCTCAGTAACCTGGTCTTTCCAATGGAGTTTTGGTCGCCCTCATCTGCGCCGTCCATCGAGTTCATTGTCGAAGACTTTTCGAGCTGGAGCATTTTCGTCCATGCGTACAACATGACCTAGCCAACGCAACCGTTGCACCTTAATGCGTTTGACCACGTCAATGTCAGTGTACAACTCGTACAGCTCATGAATGATACGACGCCGATACTCCCCGTTGACGATGGTGGGCCCATATATTTTACGGAGTATTTTTCTCTCGAATACCGTCAGAACCGATTCATCCGCTTGTGTCATAACCCAGGATTCAGAGCCATACATTATGACAGGTAGAACCAGCGTATTCGGTCTATTTGAACGCGTTTGACTACGTCGATGTCGTTATACAGCTCATACAGTTCATGGTTCTTTCAACGACAGTACTTACCGTTAACGATGATGGGTCTAAATATTTTGCAAAGTATTTTTTTCTCGAAGACTCTCGAAGACTGTAGAGCGCTTCAAGAGACGCTTTTTTATTTTAGCACATGCATATCGCTTAGTAATAGTAGTATGCGATCAATACCCGTCTCTTGATTTTAAGGCTTATATTATAATTTTTGTTTACGGCCGTGCCAAGGTAGACAATGTCATGTATCACCTCAAAGTTATAGTTGCCAACGTTGACGCAGCGTTCCAAACGAGTAAACTCTTTGTTCGTTAAAACAAATTACTTGGTTTTGTCCTCAGTTATCACTAGACATATTTCCGCGGACTGCTTTACAATACTCGAAAAGGCCGCAGTTACATCCCGCAGTGCTCGACGCAACTTGAAATTGCAACGACGCAAAGTTTTCAAAAAGCGACGCAAATCGGGACCACGCAAGTCGGGGCTCTAGTGTATACTGATAAGGTCCAATTAGGTTCGTTAAGATAGTCTTTAATTTATATGGGATGGGCAACAGACCGATCCCCGCGGTAGTTGGCACTTGTATCGCCTCACTTAAGCACAGGACATAGAACATACAGATTCGAAACATAGGGCTTACATTCCTTTAGCCAAAACGTCGTTTAGAGCCGGTGCATGCACGTTGGCACCTCATCGCCGCCGGCCATTAAAAAACTCGTCCACAAGTCCATCGGCTGCCGAAGCTTTATTGCTTTTAATCTGTGATGTTGGCGTGCTAATCTAGTTTTGGTCTCGGTGGTGGACAATCTACTCCGTCGTCGATGATTGACGTAATTTCGTCACCTACAGGTGGGGATCCCCGTTCCAAAACATTTGCTTTTAAACTTTTGGGCTTCACCTCTATCCCTGTAGTTTTCGATATCATGGATCTCTCCCTCTCTTCTTTCACAGGCGCTTTTTCCGCCTGAACAGGCGTTTCATCTCCCTCCTCTTCTCATTATAACGCTCCGTCACCGCACGCGTCACCATTGGCTTTAGTTTTGCCTTGTATGCAGCATCCATTTCCTAAGACAATAAGCGACATTCCTCATCTTCTGTCTGAGTGTGGTTTTCCATATCCCAGTACCTTTTGCCGTGTATGCGGCATCCTTTTCCTTAGACGTTATTCGGCTATCTTTATCGTACTAGGATTAGTCGGAGTGTGGTTTTTCATAGCTCAGTATGGTCGTTGCGACTGTGGTCAAGGATTTCGCAATATGCTGTCACTGTGTTTTGGGAAAATCAGAGCTAAGGGGGTTTGTTTAAAGTATTTGAAAAAGTTGGTTGGGGTAGGCATTGGCTATATCGGTGGTATGCACCTTCGTGATGTCTAGCTTCAGTCGCAAAAAGGAGCTTAATTTAAGATCACCATACAATATTTGAAAAATCACTAAGATACAGTTGGAATCTCATCTTGTAACAGGTTGGGAACTCAACTCAAAATGGGTGAGAAACCGTCAATATTCATATGACAAAGACTAATTCCCTTTGCCTTCTAAACGAAGCGACCAGTTGTAAAGAGAAGGTTAATATGTTATCGATACCTTAATTTTAAACTTAGCAGAGTACATACTACTCACTTAATTTCCCTTTGCACCCCATGAATGAGGTATTGGATAGCTTCTCGCGTTGTTGTGAATTAACACGCTTTCTATTTTTAGATTCACAACAAACGGCACCTACTTGTTTATCGACGAATGCGAGCGTCACTGTTTGAGAAGCTCTTACTAGACACGCCGATTGACTCGACACTTTTACTGCGAAGTTGTTGTCAACAACATTCGAGGGGAGCCGACAATGAAAGAACAATTTTTTAAGATGACTGGATCCAGGTTTGAACCTGCGATCTCCCGCATGGTAGTCGCTATGCCACGGCCGGTCCCAGAGTACAGAGTACATATTGTAAGTTTTATAGGAAACGCGTTCTAAGGTTGTGAGTAATATAGATTCCACTTGCTAAGTTCAAATTTCCATATAACTTCTGTTTGAATAGACTGATCAACATGAGATTTAAATAAGATATGAATTAAAGAAATCTTAACTCAAAAACTAATTGGAAACATGCTAAGTCGACTTAGCTTTCTTGGGATTAACGTATCAATATTCAAAACGTTTTCGTATTTAATTTATATTGAATTCATATTGAATTACTCGAAAAACGAATTGTGGGAAAAAGGAAAAATTGCATGCCATTTAGTTTTCTCAACATTGCGCCTTCTCACATTTGCTACCACTGAGGGGATGTTCAGTGGCATTGTCCCGAATCACGTGGTCTATCTGATATTATGAGCTGCTTGGGGAGCTACAAAGAGAGATTGTAGTTATGAATAACGATCAGATCTCACATTAGAAATTGCACAATTTTGTATTTCGCCAATACCCCTCTAAACAACTTCGACATCATAGTCCCACTTCAGCCCAGTTTACATATTTTTAAAGTTTAATAGAAAAAACCCCAGTTAAAGCACAAAACTAGCAACAACAACCAGCCAGCTAGCAAATAACAAATGCAACAACAACAAAAAAAAACAAAATGACAGCTAAAATTGTTCCCTTTGTAATATTAACATAATGTGTCAAAAGAATTTTCTTATTAATTTTTGCAACAACACCAACCGAAGCCAAACGCCACGGGAAAAAAAGGTTAAAGAGGATAGCAAATAATAGCAACGGAAGTTACAAGTGGATTTTAACACATTTATCCACCATGTCCCTTTCTCTTATATCAGGTTCTCCTGATACTGTTATAGAGAAACAAATTCTGTTTGCTCTTACTACTTTTCATATGACTTTGGGTGCTTGAGCTCATGTGAGTGGGTTTTTGTATATGAGACAACTTCCGGTTCAAATAACACACACACATGGGGATAAATAAGAGTATGTGTGAAAGTGTTTGGTTATTAAAAAAAGAACAGGCACTGCTGTTGCTCCTTATGCGTTATTGACATCATATCATGGCTTGAAGACATCTTTGGGTAGCTTTAATTTGCAGTGTTGGATTTTTTTTGTCATGTTGAAAACAGTTGTGTTTCGTGGAAGAGCAGACTTTTAATATTGATATGACATTTAAGGCGAAAAAAAAACAAAGTCTGAAAAAAAAACAGAATAAAAAATGAAGAAAAAAAACAAAGAGGTAAGATTTTTAACAAAAATACGGAAAAGCTGATAATTTATTTTTTAACTTTCGGCACATTTTATAGAGCGAATAAACAAAGCAGATTATGTTAATGGTCGTGGCATGATGGTTAGAACACGCGACTACCATTCGGGAGATCCCAGGTTCAAATACTAGCTCGAGTCATCTAAAAAAAAATATTTTTTTTCATTGCCGGCCCCCTTACTGTTGTCGACAGTAACGTCGCAGTATAAGTGTCGAGTCAATTGACATGTCTAGTAAAAGCTTCTCAAACGGTGACGTTCGCATTCGTCGATAAACAAGTAGGTGGTGTGAGTTGTGAATCTAAAAATAGAAAGCGTGTTAATTCACAACAACGCGAGACGCTATCCCATACCTCATTCACGGGGTGCAAATTAAAAAATTAAGTTTTTTTTTAAGCTTAAGCTTAAGGATCTCAGCCAATTTTTATTATAAAAAAATGATTTTTTATTGTGACCTTGAAATTATAATGATCCATTTTACTAAAATTACCGTACCGTAGAAGGGGTCAGTGATCGGCGGGGGTTCGGACTACCGGTAAAAGTTATATTGGTAAAAAAAAACAATTATATTGGTCCCGCCATTCGCTGGGTCATAAGTAAGTATCATATAGGGGGAGAATGGGTCGTTTGTGTTTTACATCTAGTATCGTCGTGTAGACCTAACCAGATGGTGGGCTCAACCCCACTGGAACATGCTACTATGCCGCTGTTTCGGCCCGGATGTAATTCTACAATACGCCACGAAATATTCAATTTGTGCATTACTCTTGTGTGGGGGTACCAAATTGACTGACAAGTACAACCTCAAGGCTTGCACACCGTCCGAATTGGCCACCCACTGTTGTTATTTGCTACTTGGTGTTATTATATTCTTTTATTGGTCACAGTAACCATTCCATCCTCAACACTCATGCAAACTGCAATTATGTTTCATGGCGCCATCTGTTAGGAATCAAAGTTCCACATACGGCCGGCCCAACTTACACCACCAGAATACCGAAGTATTCTGTCGAACAATACTTCGTCACCTTCTGCTAAGAACCGAAGTTCCCCATCCGGACAATCACACAAACATAAAATGAATAGTTACTGCCCTTGTTAGAGGTTTATTGCTATCACACACCAAGACGTTGAGAGTGCAACGCCACACTCAACTAAGAATCCGTAAGATGCACAATGAGAGATGCAAGACTCGTATGGTATCAATAGAAACCCAGCTCTAATGCTCTCGAGTATTAAACTCTTAGTTTACCAGCGTGTATTTTGGTTTAATCACAGCCACTACGTGGCACAGCAAAAGCTTTTTCTTACCCAAACGACCAGGCAGGCGGATTGCCTAGAGAAAACCGCCCAGGGCACACCTGACCTCCCGTAGTACCATCTTTAGGCCCCTTGGTCGGAGCTCGTAAAGAGGTACTTCTATACTTCCACTTGTTGCCTTGCAGGGCCAGAAAGAGGTCCCTGGTGGTTCTCTGAGGTCCGTGGGGTCGGTAATCCCCAAAGGCTTGCGGGATAGGGGGAGAATATTGGGCGAGAGCCCAAAAACAAAGCAGATATACCATTCTCTTCTTTTTGTTTTCCAAACATTGGAATGGTAGGTTGAAGATGGCGCCGGGGACCATGCACCCCTGGGGGGTCACAAATCGGGCTCCTTGGGTTCTATGATAACCCCATATGTGCGGGTACCCAAATGAAAGATATTTTCAAGACGAATCTATCTCTGTATAACTTCATATAATTCAACACAGTTCTCAGAGATAAATCGAGATAAATTTGGTTCAACACCAACAACAATTTCGGAAAATACAGTCGAAACTCTCTATACCGAATTCCAAGGGACCGGATATTTACTTCGCTATAAAGAAAATTCGCTATATAGAAAAGAAAAACAATTTTGTTCCTTTTAAAATTTTTTATGTGTAGTAGTCAGTTATTTTGGGGTGAAGTACATTTTTCCATTTTTCTTTTTCAACATAATTTTCTAATACATTTAGAGAAGTTAACACATTACATATCGCGATATGCAAAGGCAAACTGATAGCGACTGCAAGAAATGTGATGGATGGTAATGATTCCAGTTGTCACTTGCATAGTTCGGTGGTTTCCCTAAATACACTTTCAATTTTATGATAAATAAACGATTCAAAACATCAGTCTCTGCTTGTGCTTTGTGAAAGCAACAATAACAACACCAATAACACACAAAAAAGCGACGTCGATTTCTTTTTTGTGTGCGTGCGTTGAATTTTGCCTAAATTCGTTATATGGAGATTGAAAACGCTTAAATTTTGAAGTTACGGTCGCAAAAATGCTTCGTTATAAGGAAATATTCGCTATAGGGAAATTCGATATATGGAGATTAAAATAAACGCAAAGTAGACCCAAAACACAGTGTTCTTATAATTGCTTCGCAATAAAGAAAACTTCGTTATATAGGAGTTCGTTATAGAGAGTTTCGACTGTATAGCTTTTTTCCATTTCATGATATATGGGAAGTGGGCGTGTCTTTCATATAATTCAGCAGTTATCATTAATATATCAGAGACAAATTTAGCCAATTTTGTGACAAATTCCCCTATTTATATGATACTTCATAACTTACAATCGATATATCTCGATTCCTAGATGTGACCCAGCAAAGCGCTGAGACACGTATAAATTTCGTTTGCCTGATATAATTTCTCCCTGTAGTCAGAATTCCAGCAGATTAACACACAGACATATATGTTAGTTTTTTTAATTTCTTATGCTTCTTCTTAATTGGCAGCCGCAATAGTATATCATCTATCAGTAGCCGCACATAGAAAAGAATTCCAAGCTCTACGGTCTTTTGCGCCCCATAGATAGTTAGACACACCAAGTGTAGCTAACATATCATTCATCTGGTCAATCCAACGAAGTTTTGGTCGCCACCGCCTGCGCAGCCCATTGAATTTATTGACGAAGACCTTTTTTTTCATTACCCAAGATTCTGCCCTGTTTATACCTTCAGTCTACGGGTAGAAGGGTATATATCATTTGATACGACCCAAAAGTATAACACATAGAAGGAGTCACTTTAGAACCAAAGTTTCTTTGAACCAAATTCGATTTATGACTTTTTAAGTCGTTTGAGCCATACCCGTCTGTCTGTCTGGTTGTCCGGCTGGTACGCACGATAACTTTCGAAAGACGAAACCAAATGTTTTTAAACTTTTCACAAGTTAATATTTCCCCAAAACTACTTACGTTGTTGAAAATGGGCTACATGGCCACACCCCTTCTGGTACCTCCCATACAAATGTATGATTCCTCCCTCGTTAGAAATCGAGAAATAATATTAATAAACCCAACGCGATCATGTGAAATTCTGTGTTTTGTTAAGCTTTAACAGGATAAAGTTTTGGCAAGAAAAACTGGAAGTCTAGCCACGACCCATCTGGTACCTTCCATACCCACCTGGTACAGCCCAATTTAGAAGTTCATTAATATTATTAATAAACTCATCTCGACCGTGCGCAAATTCTGTATTTAGTAACGCTATATCATGAGAAAGTTTTGGAGAAAAAATTGGTAGTCTAGATACGCCCCATCTGGTTCCTCCCATACATATGTATATTGCACTCCGCCCACTTTAGAAATCGAGTAATAATATCAATAAACCCAACGCGGTCGTGTCCAAAATCTGTGTTTAGTAAAGCCATAGCAAGATAAAGTTATAAAGCGAAAAACTATAAGTCCAGCCACGACCCATTTGGTACCTCCCACACCCACCTGGTACCGCCCAGTTTAGAATTTGATTAATATTATTAATAAACTCAACTCGATCGTGCGCAAATTCTGTCTTTAGTAAAGCGTTATCTTGATAAAGTTTTGGAGAAAAATTAGTAGTCTAGATACGCCCCTTCTGGTACCTCCCATACAAATATACACCTCCGCCCACTTTAAAAATTGAGTAATAATATCAATAAACCCAAAGCGATCGTGTCCAAATTCTGTTTTTTGTTTAGCTATAACATGATAAAGTTTTGGAGTGAAAAACTGGAAGTCTTGCCACGACCTATATAGTACCGCCCACACTCACCTGGTACCGCCCACTTAAGAAGTCGATTAATATTATTAATAGACTCAACTCGATCGTGCGCAAATTCTGTATTTAGTTAAGCTATATTATGGTAAAGTTTTGGAAAAAAAATTGGTAGTCCAGCCATGCCCCTTCTGGTACCTCCCTTACAATCCGCCCACTTAAGAAATCGAGTAATAATATCAATATACTAGAAAATGTTATAATTTACTGAGGGTGAGGGAAAAAATAAGTTTTTTTTCCCCGACTGAAACTTTCTTACTGGTTTTGAATATCACTTGTCTTACAACTGGCTACAGGAATAAACAAATTAGGTCTAACTTGAACCCGTAGGGCCTTGTAAAATACACCGTTAAATTTGTCATAAAAATATCTTTCATTTGAGTACCCACACATATGGGGTCATCATAAAACCCAAGGGACCCATTTTTTAACCTTCCTATGTCGCCATGTTCCCTGGCGCCAACTTTGACCTACCATTCCGATGTTGAGAAACCAAGACTACGAGAATGGTATATTTAATTTTGATTTTAGGCTACCGCCCCATATTCTGCACTACAGCCCCCCTTACTAACTTAAAGTCGATATATTTCGATTCCTAGACGTGACCCAGAGAAACTCCGGTACACGTATAACTTTCTTTTGACCGATGTAAACTTTTCAGTTAGTCAGAAGAATCGACGAATGCAAACGTCACTGTTCGAGAAGCTCTTACTAGACACGCCGATTGACTCGATACTAATACTGCGATGTTGCTGTCGACAACATTCGAGGGGAGCCGACAATGAAAGAAAAATTGATTTTTTTTTTCTTTTAAGATGACTGGAGCCAGAAGTTGAACCTTTGATCTCCCGCATGGTAGTCGCGTATTCTAACCACTTTGCCACGGCCGGTCCGGTCACTTCAGCCTAATACTGTATACCAGTTTCTGTGACAACGAAAAAAAATTACCTCTTTTCTCTCCTACTGCAAGTTAATTCGAAATAAAATCCAAATTTAAGTCATTTTACGCTGAGTTAATCTCCTCGGTAATGAATGGGTTACACAATTTTATATGTATATTTGCAGGAGGCTGAGGTTAACATGTACATAAATACAATGTTATATGTATTACATATACATATGTACATTACAGTTAAGTACATTCAGGCGCAAGTACAAGTGCAAATACAACACTTAATATCCTGCTGCCATTACTTTTCTCCCTCACACCAGCAAAAAAGGGGAAGAAAACAACGACAAAGAAAAGTAACAACAACAACAAAACCCCACCATACAAGTGTGAACTCTTTTGATGGTGTGGAATTTAAATTGACAATTTTAATGTTCAACACAATGACAGACGGACAGACAGACAGCACAGCACAGAGATCCAACAACACAAACAGAAGAATCGTGTTTAACATAAACAACAATACTGACATTGTTGCTGATGTTGTTGTCGTTGTTTTTATTATGCCATTGGTGACAAAAAACTCCCAGCAACAATGATGATGATGAATGTGAACACACACATTGAAAAAAAAACCAAACAAACTGTTAACATGTAAAGTGTGGCATGAACAAATTTTCAACACTTTTGTACTGGCCTGCGACAACTAAGTAAGAGCTTTCCCATCTCCCCAGTATTTACTTGAGTAGGCCCATATTTTGTATGTTTTGTTTTTTTGTTAAAGTTAACAGCTTTTTTCTCTTTTGGTAATCCACTGTACGTTTGTAATTTAAAGCCATATTTTGTCAGCATAATTTATTAAAAATTTTCTCTGTGGCTCCATGTAAATCTCTTTCCAGTCCTCACTACGAGTAGTCAGTATTCTGTATTTAATGTCTGACCCTACCTCAGTTCAAAGTGTCCTCTCGCTTTGTATGCATTCGATGTTTACTGTGAATACAGCCATCGTCGTTTGGGTTACGTGTCAATGTTATTGGTGCGGAAGAAAAGTTGCCCTGAGGCGCTCGACTAAAAATAAACGAAATTGTTTATATTTTAAAAGTTAAAAACTGTCCTTTTGCATTGCCAGTATTATGGGCATTATGTCGTTGTAAACTGTCAGTTTGCAAAATTTATTGAATATTTTTATACTTTATGATGCCTTAAGGCTAAGCATAATGTGATATGAATGATACTTAATGGGTGCCGATGAAGGTGGGTGAAGGCATTATATATTATATTTTATCTAGCCTAAAATAAGCTATATCCTTTTTAATTACGGCCGGAATTTGTCACCAGATGAACTCCCACTATTTTTTAAGGACAGACAAAAGTAACTACATTTGTATACAGCTGAGTTTTGGAATTCCGTTCGATATAAAGGTTCTTTTGATTTTCATATAAACTTTAACCATATTCAAAATATGGAAGTATATTAATATTTTCGTTAAATTCCGTAAAATCATTAAACATTTCGCAAAATTCTGTCAGAGCTAGTTAAATACCATGGACAGCATAGAAGATCTCATATAAAGGGTGATTCATCTAGAAGTTTATTTTTTAATTCTAAATAAAACTATTACATTGAAATTGGATGTTTGAATTGTTACTAAAACCCGAAGGAAGAATCTCCGACATTTAATATTTAACGATTGTTTCTTTTAAATATAGATCGCGACTTTACCACTGTTGACTTATTCGGAAGGTCACACTTTCGATCACTTAGGTCAGCAAAGTACAAACAATGTACACTGAAATTTGCTAATAAGTATCGGCAATATGCTCATATACTTATACATAGACAATGATATATCGGTTTTTTCGTTCTTATTTCGTTCTTAAATGATCTATCGTTCCGGTTTATGAGCATAGACTATAAATTTGACGTAGCCCCACATAAAGTGTTCCAAAGGTGTTTGGCTCAACAGAGTGATGCCAGTTTCACGCATTGTATGGCATGTTAAGCCATCTTGTTGGAAAAACTTCTCCTCCTTTGTCGCGGTCTGCCTTTCCGGTAATGTTGGCACCAGTTTCGGATTTAAAGATAAATGGGCCGATGATGCCTCCGGCATGCAAACCACACTAAACAATCTTTTTCGATATTTGTTTTTAGAGCAAATAAAATATTCTGAGCAACATTTTTGTAAAACCTTTGAATATTGTATAGTCCCATTATAAAGTCCTTTTCTGACTTTTCTAGAAATAAGCGCAAAAAACACATAAGGAGTCATGATATAAAGTTAAAATGCAAAAAAAAAATTCTTGTTAAATTTCATCTGATATCAGAAATGCTCTAAAACAATAAGAAACATAGATTTCAGGACATATTTCAAACTCTATTTTAGGTTAAACTGAAAACTTCAGGGGGCCGTATAAAATGATATACTTATGTATACCCTCATCCCTAAGGGTGATGGTATGAAATGTTGGACCAAGGGCAGATCTGTCCTCCGGAAATTGTAATATACTTATCTAAGGCTTCTATTCTGCATTGTTCCGCCCCAGACAATAACCTATATTTTTCACAGTGAAAATCTTCACTTTGGGTTTTCTCATCGTTTTTCACATGTAGATAACCAGGATCTCTCTTCGGAGCGATAGCTCACGTGTTCCCCGGGCAATGCCCCTGAATATCCGTTCAGTGGTATCAAAAATGGAGCAACTTTAATGGCATGCTACTACCAAAGCGTCTTAGAGAGTAGTCAACATAAGTTACCTGAAGCTTAACACAGCGGCTCTCTTAGTGGCTTTGGTAGTTCCAAGAAGGATCGGGCGCGATGGCCTAATAAGACATTCTCCTTAAATGTAACAACTACGAATACACGAAAGAAAAGAATGACAAGAACCTCCAAATGTTGACGATCCTCCAAACTTTATTGGGACCATGACTTTAGAAAATGCACCTGTAATATCCAAACTCTCTACAGAGATGATGCCCTAATCCAACTGACGGATGTCCTCAACAAATACAAGGCTGACAACACCGCCATACAGGAAATGCGATGTACGAGACAGTGATGCATACGACGAAACAACTATGACATCATTCACAGCAGCCATACAGAAAGACACGGATTTGAGTATCGATTCAAAGTTGGCAAAGAAATTCGACATTTGGTTTCGTGATTTAACCCTATAACTGACAGAATAGCCAACATCAGCACCAATGCGTAATATTTTTACATCACGATGGTTTGTGTGCACGGCCAGACGGAAGACAAAGACAATGACATTAAACATAGATATTATAAGTGACTGGAGGAGCGCCTAGAGGAAGTATATGGCAATTTCCTTGCTCATGACATTAAAATTATTCTAAGAGATTTGAAGATGTTCTTGGGTCAACAGTTTACACCACAACATTTTCGAAAGCTTCTCGTCGGCATGAAACATGGCAGCGAGTGGAATCAGATTCCCGCATAAAAATATCCTCAAAGCAATCTGTATATCCCCTGATCATCTAGATTAATCACGTGGTAATCAGTGGAAGGCATGTCTCAAGCGTTATAGACGTGCATGTGATCCGCGGTGCACAAATAGTTGAAACAAAGGTACGCACACATTTAAGTAGTACTTAAAAAGCTCGTAATCTAACGCAGAGGAGGCTAGATAGCTTTATACCACCGATATAGCCAATGCCTACTCCAACCAACTCTCTCAATAACTCTAAACAAACCCCCCTAGTTTTGATGTTCTCGACACACAGTGGCAGCATATTGCGAATTCTATGACTACTGCCGCAACGACCCTACTGGGTTATAAAAAACAAAGCTCATACAAGACCTGGTACGAAGAGGAATGTTAAGTATTGCCTAAGGAAAAGTAAGCTGCATATAAGGCAAAACTGCGGCCAATGCAGGAGGAGAGATATGAAATGCCTCTTCAGGCGAAAAAAACGTCTATGTGAGAAAGTAGAGAGCCAGGATATCTAGACGTACAGGGATAAAGGTGTAGCCCAAAATTCTACAAAAAGGTAAAAAGCAAATGTTTTGAAACAATGATACCCACCTGAAAACACAGAGATGGAAATTCTGGTAAGAGACACACAGAGTGTGCTGCAACTATGGAGGGAACATTTTCATACTCTCCTCGCTTCGAAGCAGCTTTAGAAACGAAATTACGCCACGGAGTAGGTTGTCCACCAAAATGAGATCATCACCGCAATTTCACGGCTAAAATACAAGAAAGCTGCGGAAGCCCATGTATTGCCGGCAGAGCTTTTTAAGGCCGGCGGCGATGAGATGGCAACGTGCATGCATTAGCTCATAGATACGATTTGGCTCAAGGAATGCATGCCCGATGGTGGAAATCTAAGTGTTCTATATCGTGTGCTAAAGAAAGGCGATCCAAGTGTGTGTACCAACTATCGCGGGATCAGCATTTTACCAATCGCATACAAGGTATTGTCTATTGTGATATGTGAAAGACTATAGGTCATCCTAGCGAAGCTGATTGAACCTTATTAGTGTGGCTTTAGACCTGGTAAATCCAAACGACCGATCAGATATTCACACTGTAGAAGACTCAAGAAATGCAGATCTATACCTACCGTCTGCACTCGACAGTCCGATACGACAAAAATTCAAAGATGACAAGACTGAGTTTGGTATGCCTCCGAGGCACATACGACTTTGCGGGATGACACTGACCGGCAAGAAGTTTTCTGTGAAAATAGGTACAAATCTGACAGCGCCATTTTCCACCATGCGAGGCTTTAGACAAGGCGATAGTATGTCATGCGATGTCTTTTACATTCCAATGGAGATGTTCATGCGAAAGGCTGCAGTAAACATGACTGGTATCATCTGTAATGAAAGTTTCATACTAACTGTCAGTGCAGTATTCTAGAAAATGGCACAAGCAGATCAATCTAGTATAATGGAATTGGTCGAGAGAAAAATACTTAGCACAGTTGTCGAATGAGCCATAGGTTGCATAGACCCAAAACGCTGGCTTGGGTACGTAATACGAATGCTGCAGTTCGAAAAGTCTTCGGCATTAATCTCGATGGGCAAAACTTCTTTGGATGGACCAGTTAAAAGAGTTGCAATCTATAATAGGTGTGACGAACTACCCAGAATTCATGTCTGGGGAGGCCTTCTATCAGGATTTCTGTAGACTCTGGAAGGCATGCTATACACATTGCACATATCCAAATTACACGAGGAGTCGAAGTTGGCGACCAAGGCCTTCTGCTATCGCTTTTGAATGAAGGCCTTTTGGAATGTCATCAAAATTAAGACATGTAAGAATGCCTTCTTTCGAGGATCTTGAATTAGACCTTCAGACGAAGACCTTCATGAAGGCCTTCAAATTAAGGCATTCCAGAATGCCTTTAAGGGAAGACTATCAAAAAGACCTTCAGTAAAAAAAACCCTCAAGAAGGCCTTTAAATTAACACATTCCAGAATGCCTTCAGTGGAAGACTATCAAGAAGGCCTACTTTTATATATATTTTCAATATGAAATACATCTGCACAATTTAAAACAAACGTTTTTGCCAACGCACTCAACGGTACTAAACTCCCTGTCGATCAACCAAATTCCTTTCTGTGCACAGACGGTGGAATGTCAATCAACGGGACTTTAACGACTTTTTTGTTTATGGTTGTTGTTGTTGTACAAAAAGCAACTGCATATGCAGAGAGTTTAAAAATCTCACTTATACATACCCAGCGGCGAAAGAAGGACTTATGGAAGGCCTTCAAAAGCAGTCAGAACGCCTGCTTCCTATAAGAAGGCATAATGGAAGGAATGAAAAAAGAAGGACTTGAAAAATAAATATAAATATGCAGTTGGTCACCCTCAAATTGTTTAGTTAATTTTAAGATATTTCTCACTTCTTTATATTTCTCTCCATACTTACATTTTTTTCTAACGGCAGTAAACCTTGCTGGAGTTTGAACTCTCTACCTGGCGATTGTAAGTCAGCCATGCTACCATCTAGCCTATGAAAATGCATTCGAATTGTATGAATGAAACTAATCATAAACTATTTTAAGAAAAACACAACACCTTATTTGTTGCGTATTTTTTACATGCCTTCTCTCATGCCTTCTATGAGAAGGGAGACGCAATGTATATACACACGAAATGGTGGAATAACAAATCATCGAAAACGTTGATTTCCCCATCTCAAAGAAGGCCTGCAGCAGTGGTATTTAAAGAATGGAATGAACATGTGCTCAGGATATTTTAGAAAGGATGAAGAAGGTCTGTTATCAACCATGTGAAAACAAGGCTTTAAAGACATGACGTTTGAATGCCTCAGAAGGCCTTGTTGCATACCTGCTTGTAGAGGCCTTGATAATTTCGCCGCTGGGTGGTGGATATTTATAAATTCACTGAGGAGCTCTCATCTGCTCTTTAAAAGCAATGACTTAGTTGTACAAATGCTTATTATCTGCCTTCTATGGGCAGGCCTTCTACCAGACCTTCTTTAAGAAAGAAATGGCTGTAATATCACTCACTTCAAAAGAAGGGTAGCAATGCCTTAGTTAAACGAACTCCTTCTTAGCTGCCTTCTATGAGAATGCCTTTTACTAGATCTTCAAAGGAACGGGCCTCATATATACAAGTCCTTCCATCAGGTCTCGATAAGAATGCCTTCTGGAATATTAAAGTTCTTGACTATAAAAAGTTTTTATTGTACAGGCCTTCTATCATGATAGGAAATAAAAATGTGCTATTTTTTGTTTGGCAATAAAAAATGGAAACCCAATTTCTTAATTAAGGTCTTCTTTTGTCAGGCATTCGAAATTTTTGGCGGATCTGTTAGAAGATCTTCTAGAATGCCTTCTATGGGGAAGGCCTTAACAAATTCTTCAAAAATTCTTCAACAAATGGAGAGCATAAGACTAAAGCGGTTGGAATCATTTTCTACGTGCAGCTTCTAATGGATAAATTTCTGTTGCTGCTGCCAAATATGAACAAGAAGAAAATTCCTGTTGTTCATATGAGGAACATAGCCCTTCAACTATAGTTTTCCATTCTTCTGTATCTGCTGTTACGATCTTTAGTTCGTTTTAGATTTTGTTGACCAAAGATACCAAAGCATCAGTGGTATCTACTCGGCCGACCATTTTTGTCTAATCTAGCCCCATTTTTCGTTATCGGATTTCAAGATTGACTGGTATCTTTCTGCACTCTGCCCATTAATGTTCGTTTGTGAGGGTTTTTGGCCAGAAAATTATTAGTATGCGACGGAGGCAGCAATTGATGAATACTTGTACGGCATTTATATCTGTATTGAATTAAATTTATATTGAAAACCAGGATTCACACCCATAAAGTACTACTGATTTCAATTGATTGACTAACACAGTACAACACATGATTTTGGGACTCAATTCTGAGAACTGCACGTGAAATCATACGCCACCATCTAACAATATAACAAATGAGTCTAAAACGTGACAAATTGCCCTATACGATACTTACTAACTTCAAATCGATTTTAAATTATTATGGCATGTAACTTGACAAAACGAACGATCCAGAACTTCTTCTTTTTGGGGCTACTTTCACGTGCAGTCCTCAGAATTGAGTCCCAAATCAATGAGCTGAAAAATGTTGTACTGTGAATTGGTTATAAATATAGATATTATCTAAATGTAGATAATTCCTCCCTCTTTCATGTTGTGAAACATAACATTTGATCCGGGACGTCACAATAATGGTCAAATCAGTTTATAAAATCCATCCATAAGCAAAAGGCAAATAAATTCCGTAAATTGCTTTCATTTCAAACTAACATGCAGATGGCAAAATTCTCACCGCAAATACAAATATACTTTAATGCAAACCCATCACCGAATTTTATATTACATATCTCTGCTGCATAAACTAATAAAAATGCATCCTTGAAACGAAGTTAAATGGAATTCCTATCTAATACATCAAACTTCTCCCCGCTAAACTTTCACTTTATAACAATTGAATGTACGGAGGATTAGCACCTATTACCATAAAACCCCACAAGAATCATGTGCAATGGCAAAACATCAAATAACCGAGAAATTCCAAAACATGTAGAGAGATGTAAACGTAGAGACTGGGATGAGAGAAAAAAAACCTATAGTAACGAAATACACTTTAGCCAAAGGCCAACAAAGCTCTAAAACTATGCAACCAACGATTGTGAAAATACTAAACGTGTTCTATGATTTCATTGTGTTTTGTACATTTCAGTTTTTTTTTCAAATACCCCTATAGGAGCCCCTTGCAAACGTTGTGAGTCGACAGAGAAAAAGGGACCACTAGGTTTCCATGAAATCTAGGATCTGAATGTTGACACACTTCCTGTATTTTGTGCCCGCACCAATAGCTAGAAAAGCAAAAAAGACTATGCATGCAAAAGGCAATTTCACTTTAAAATATTCAACAACAAAAAAAAGTGTGAACAAAAAAATATAAAACAACACTGGCAAACTGAAAATATCGACAATGGCAAGTAATCGTTTTAACATAAGTTTCAAATGAAATGCAAACACATTCTACAGTGCCATATGCAGCAGCATGAGGACTCGTGAGGAGCGCGTACAGGGATTGGGATTGGCAGTAAACGATGTCGACTAAATGTGTTTACAAAGGGGATTATGTGGAATCATCTGAATA
Source organism: Muscina levida (assembly GCA_964034835.1). Taxonomy (NCBI): domain Eukaryota; kingdom Metazoa; phylum Arthropoda; class Insecta; order Diptera; family Muscidae; genus Muscina; species Muscina levida. The sequence goes on along the minus strand of OZ035883.1, from coordinate 25,770,209 downwards.
GAAATGAAAAAGTTTCGCATATCCGCAACGCTCGTTCGTTCGCTTGCACACCCAACTAAAGTGACTGAAGCTGCCTCTGTGTGTGTGTGTGTGTGTGTGTTTGTGCGTTTTGGCTTTGCATAAAATTCTATAAAATGAAATTGTTTAGAAAAATCAATTGTTATGTTAATTGTTCAGAATTAACACTAAATATTTGAAGATTTTTCCTTGATGCATAATTAAGCAATATGTTGGAGTAAAGTGATTTTGTTGACACCGATTTGTGGGTGGGGGGCTGGGGGAGGTTGTCACACAATGTGTTGTGTGACCACATGCCACGAATGAGATGCTGAATGCAATTTAAGTGCGAAAAAGGATTGGATTTTGTGAAATTTGTTATTTTTCTATTTACGGAGTGGAACACTGGCAGTGGAAGGAATTGGAAGAGATTGGAAAATAATTATTTTAAGAGGTTAAGGTACAGTGAACTTTAGGGATAATATAGAAAAAAACGAGCTCGACAGACGGACACCCCCAAATTGGGAATAGTTTCTGTTTGATTTTACTCAATCCAGAACATTAACTCCGCTTAGATAATATAACTTTGTATGCTAAATTTCAGCTTCAAAGCACTTAAACTACGGCTGATCTTGCACATCTTAGAACTTAACCTCCGCTTTAAGGATAGAAGCTTGTATACCAAATCGATAGCTTAAATTAAATATGAATTCGCAGGGATACACAGACGGACATCCCCAAAAAGGAGTGTATGAAAGAAAGGTGGGAGTAGTTTCTGTCCGAATATGGCCACCTTATACCTTATCCTCCGCTTTGAGAATAGACGCATGTACACCAAATTTCAGCTCGATAACTCTTAAATTAAAGTTGTAGTCGCAGGAATCCACAGACGGACACCCTTAAATGTGCTCATTGCTCATTTGAAAAGCTAGCCTCAGTTTAGCGGATAGTTATGATTGCAGGACAATATAGACGGACTTCCCCAAAAAGGGGGTGTTTGTATGGGAGGTAGGGGTAATTTTTGACCGATCTTACTCAGCTTAGAACTAAACCTCTGCTTTGAGGTTAGAAGCTTCTTTACCAAATTTCAGCTCGATGGTTCATAAATTAAAGTTGTAATCGCAAGGCAGACGGACACGCCCAAAATGGGGAATTTTATATGGAAGATGGGAGTAGTTTTTGTCCGATTTTTCTCAATTCAGAACATAACCTCCGCTTAGAGGATATAAGTTAGTATACCAATTTCAGCTACACAGCTCTTAAACTACGGCTGTAATCGAGGGACAGACAGACGGACACCCTCTAAAAGGGAGAATTTTGTATGAGAGGTGGGAGTAGTTTTTGTCCAATTTTACTTTTCTTATAACTTAACCTCCACGTATTCGGACCTACAGCCCGACAGCTGTTGAATTTCGGTTATAATCGTAGGGATAGACGGACGGACACCCCCGAAAAGAGGGTGTTTGTATGGGAGGTGGGAGTAGTGTTCCGAAATTGTTCAGTTCAGAACATAACCTTCGAATAGAGAATAAAAGCTTGCATACAAATTTTAGTTCGATAGCTCTTAAACTACGGCTGCAATCGGGGGACAAACAGACGAACACCACCAAAAAGGGAATGTTTGTATGAGAGTTGGGAGTAGTTTTTGTCTGATCTTTCTTATTTTAAAACCTTACCTCAGTTTAGAGGATAGAAGTTTGCATACCATATTTCAATTCGACAGCTCTTAAACTACAGCTGTAATTGCAGGATCAGACAGACGGACAGCCCCAGAAAGGGGGTGTTTGTATGACAAGTGGGAGTAGTTTTTGTCCGATCTTACTCACCTTAGAACTTAATCTTAGTTTAAAGGATAGAAGCTGGCGTACCAAATTTCAGCTCGATAGCTCTTTTTTTGATAGAACAAACTCACACCGTGGTTATACTCCTTAAAAATAGTACTTAAACTTTACTGACACAATTCTGAAAAACATGTTTTAAAAATTCTGAAAAAGTGTCAGCAAATAAAATTTAAAAATGTTATGAAGTAAAGAAAAATCCAATGTAGCACTTGCTTGATCTTTTTGATGAATGTACTTTTTGTTACAATAACAATAATTTTTGGCACAACTAAAGAACTTTCTGCTACAATAAAGATACTCTTTGATACAATTAATTGCACTTTTGTGTACAGAAAAATTACTTTTTAATACAATAAATGGAACTATTTTGTAGAATAAATTGTGCCGTTTGATACCAATGAAGGACTTTTTGATACCATAAATGTGCTAAATGTAAATGTACTTTTTTCACAATAAAAGTACTTTTTGTTACAATAAATGTACTTTTTGATAAATTTAATTGTACTTTTTGATATCGAGTATTATTTATGTATCAAATATTATCGTTCAGTTTTGCCACGACCACTGTGTAACGAGAAAAATTTTATGAATAGAATTTACCTATACATTAACAAACCTCATAAGCAATTGTCGTTACTCTTGATATACGCACTCAATGTGAGCAATTCGTAATATGCCCATTGGAATTCTCATTCACTTAAGTCGCTACATTGTATAAGTATATAGGCTTGACTAGCAGTAGTCGTTAATTGCTTGCCGAACTTTGACCATTGCAGATCATAAGCCATAACTTCTTTTCAGAACTTGTTCTTGTTCTGATCGGGTAATAATACATACTCACAGCGACTTCGACTGACCGTTCCCCCATAGCGACTTCGGTTGTCTGTTTCCCCACAGCGGCTTAGGCTGTCTGTTCCCCCACAGCGGCTTCGGCTGTATGTCCCCCCAAAGCGACTTTGGTTGTCTGTTCCCCCACAGCGGCTTCAGCAGTCTGTTCCCCCAAAGCGACTTCGGTTGCCAGTTCCCCAACAGCGGCTCAGGCTGTCTGTTCCCCCACAGCCACTTCGGTTGTCTGTTTCCCACAGCGGCTTCGGCTGTCTGTTCCCCCACAACGACTTCGGCTGTCTGTTCGTAAGGTAATTTATAAGTATATTATAAGAACAAATGTATGAATAATAATAACTGCTAGACCGAAGCCAAGCTTATGCTGAAACCCGATCCTGAAATCCGAACCTGCTAGTCGTAACCGAGTTTATTTCACGATCCCTAACCTGCTATATGAATCTAGCACCCGAGGTGGTCCTACAAATTAGACATCCGAACCTGAAACCTGAAATCCGAATCTCGAAACCGAACCTGGTAATCGAAACTTACGCCAGAAATCCGAAACCTGAAACCCGAAACCCGAAACCTGAAATCCGAATCCGAAACTCGAAACTGAACCTTTCATCAACCGTACCAGTACTGGGCTAAATAATTAGTTCTCGATTATCTGCAAATCGACATCGTTAGCGACTCGCAAGTGTATCGAGCGCAGATATTTGATATTAATAAACAATATTTACTAGTCCTAGTCAGGAAAATCACTTGTTTTCTTATCTCGTAAGGTTGGTGGGCACTTATGCAGACCCTGGACGAGATTGAGTATACCCCAGCCAAAAAAAACCCTCGTTACAACTGATAGAGAATAAAAATGTAGTCTTCAAATTTGAACCTGAAGTGCCGAATACCATCTGTGTACCAAATTTTATCCCCCTAGGGCTTAAACACAGTTTTTGTCACGCCTATTCCGCCCACTGATCCAATATTAAAATTTCGTCTGCATAACCATATTTGGGTATCACGTTGTATCTTCCTAGCTCTACGCTCATTAGGTCCAAAATAAAAATTTCGACCTCATATTCATATTCGTGTACTACCTTTGTATCAGATTCCTAATTAAAATTTCGTCCACACATTCATATTCGTGTTGTCGAGTACTATCTGCGTATCAAATTGTATCTTTCTAGGTCCACTCCGCCCATTAGGTCAAAAATTAAAATTCCGTCTATACGTTTATATTTGTGTTGTCAAGTACAATCTGTGTATCAAATTGTATCTCTCTAAGGCTAAAACACAGCTTTTGCCACGCCCATTCTGCCCATTAAGTCCAAAATTAAAATTACGTCCTCATATTCATATTCGTGTTGCCGAGGACTATCTGCGTATCAAATCTTATCTCCCTAGGTCTAAAAAAAAGTTTTGTCACGCCCAGTCCGCTCATAGGGTCAACAATTTAAAAATATATAGCCTACGGTAATTTCCATATCGTACACTAACTGTCTTCCAAATTTCACTGAAATCGGTTCTCCCGTCTAGACGTAGTTGAGCCACAAACAAACAAACAGACAGACATTCACATTTATAATATTAATATGATATATATATACGGTTATACTTACCAGGCCCCCTTATGGAAGTTACAAATAAAAAGACAAAATTAATATTCCCTTCACGTGCTGAAAGGTGTTGAAGTCATTGCTTTACATTAGTGGTATGCATCCCATAGCCTCGTGAGGCAGATTTTTTTATTCAAAACATTCAGTGTCTGCTTGAGTGTTATGAAAGTAACAACACACACGCTTGTTCCGCATTTGCACACAATAAAAGATAAACAATTACAGACAAAAAAACAAATGTTCAACGATTATTGGGACAGCACAACATCATCACCGCGTACAATTCGACAGCGCTGACACTTCCCAGAAGGAAGTGTCCTCAAGACATCCTCAAGGATAGGTGCATGGCCATAGTAAATCGTTGATGACTCGTAGTGGACCATCCATAAAAATCTTCGACGAAATTACATACAAGTGTGCGCTTTGTCATGGACGACCTGATGAGCGATCAAATTGTCGTTGATGCCTATATAAGCGACTTGTCGCCCACACAATCATGCATGACCTGATGACCGACTATGTCGGTCAAACTATCGTAACTACTGCTTTAAAAGTTAAAATCACAAATTGAAGTAGTTTTATTGAAAACGTAAGATACATGCACCGTCGCGCACTGTTGTTTTTAATAAACTTAACATTTTTATGTCTTGTCTTTAATTTAATGTCCTTATTGTCTTGTTACATTGCATTTCTTTGTTCCCATTATCATAGCAACACATTTTTTTATCCTTAAATCGTGTTGATTGTGTTTGTGTCCCGACATTTTATTGGTCAGCTTGTCGTCAAGTGCCTAGTGTTTTGACGACAAGTACATCAATTTTTTACATTTTATCTTAAGAACAGTGTTGACGACAAAGTCGTTTATGTATGTATGTATACGTATACGATACTTCCTACTGGGTCCTTGTATCTGTTGTTGTGTGCATGCGTTTGGTTATGCCTACCACTGCTGTAAAGTTTAAAGTAGAAAGAAGCTCTAATGGAAAACAGGATATTGTATGAGTACATAGTGAACGCAACCGTAAGTATAACGTAGATAATATTTTTCGAACTCTGTTCTGATTTATCGCTCCACTACCCGTAGTTCTGTCTATACAGCAAACCTTACCTTATACCTTCATTAATTTACCGCACTAACACTTTCACTGTTGCAGTTTGTCTCTGTGATTTCCATATTAATTGTTTGCTATCTTCTCTTTACAATTGAATATTTAATGATTGTGTGTTCTTTTCGTAACGTAACATTGTTTAAACATCTGCCCATAAAGGTTTTCAAATACTACCAAACACTTTCAGTGTTACCATTGTTTTCCCGCATCTTTATGTCGCCTTCATCAAGTATCACCGAACTTACACCTCCTATTTGAAAACCAACATAAAATCTGGTATTACTCTTCTCAAAGTAGCCCAAGTCAATAGCAAATCAGCAAATTTACAATCATTTCATTAATTTCTCCTTCAACAACAACAGCAAATGTCTTGTCTTGTTTACGTTCCTCCTTCACTGACATTGTTCAATAACGTGCATGTGATTGTATCTAAAGCTAAAATTCTATTACAGTTCTATCTAATGTGGCAACAATGAATGCACAGCTCTATTAACCTTCTTCACAAGCGATTTACTGCAACAAGGTCAATACACACGAGGCACTTTGCAGCTGATTTACCCAAAAACCACTGAAGCAACAAACAGTACAAATCATCCGCACCCACACCAGCCGCACACACATATAAATATTACTTGCATACCCTAGTTTACAAGGTTCTCGACGAAAACTAAGAAGAGACCTGTGACAGAATGTAGCAGTCCTGTCGCCATCCCCCCCCCCCCCCCACAATAGGAACCCAAACATTGTGTATTGTATTGTTACATATGTATGTATGTACGAGAAGAGCTGCTCTTTGTTGAAAATATTGGCCAGACACAATGATTTACCTAATGCAATTCATGCTTTACATGGATTCCATCCATTGCATTGCTCTGCTCCATTGCTGTTGTTAGTGCGTATGGGTGTGTGTTGATGTGTGGCTCTCATTCAGTGTGGTCTCTCTTCTCTCCGTGACGCGTACAGCGGGGGTGCTATTCTCAAACACTCATCTAGTCCTTATTTTCAAGTTCTCTAATGCAATTTCTATGTGACCTTGTTCAACGCCAGTGTTGGTGCATACAAAAAACCTGTGTGAGGGTGTGTGTGTGTGTTGCTGCATGCGTGGCATATTGTGAGCATCCTTTGTGTGTATACATATATTTGTAAAGTTTTGTTTGCTCGGTGGGCGTGTATGTGTGTATATGTGTGTGTGCGTTTCAAGTAAATCCGTTTAAAGGATATCCGGTATATGTATAACCATTGCAAACGTAACTGGTTTTTTTTGAGCGTACTCTTTATTTTTTTTAGCTTAAAATATTGAAACAAAATTCTATAATCGAATTTTGATATTCGGAAGCTGGGGAAACATGCATGTCGTGTTTTGCTCAAGCTTAGCAAGAGGATCATAAACTTTTTGGTTATCTAAAGAATAATTTAATTGAAACAAGTTAAATTGATTTCACTCGTGGCCATATCTCTTCCGTATAGATTTGAAGCTGCAGTAAAGCTGAATTGATAGTTACAGCGAACAGAATTAATGAAACATTGACTGAATTGTAGGTTTTGTTTATAGGAAAATAGTGGATTGATTTGGTTTTTATAGAAATCTATTGAGGCCGTAATTAAGATATTTGACCATATTTTAAATTATTTAAGGGAATTATGTTGGGACCGGTCGTGGCATAGTGGTTAGAACACGCGACTACCATGCGGGAGATCACAGGTTCAACTCCTGGCTCCAGTCATGTTAAAAGAAAAATTTTCTTTCATTGTCGGCTCGCCTCGAATGTTGTTGACAGCAAATTCGCAGTATAAGTGTCGAGTCAATCGGCATGTCTAGTAAGAGCTTCTCAAACAGTGACGTTCGCATTCGTCGATAAACAAGTAAGTGCGGTAAGTTGTGAATCTAAAGATAGAAAGCGTGTTATTTCACAACAACGCGAGAAGCTATCTTTATTTATGGGGTGTAAAGGGAAATTAATTTTTTTTCTTTTTTAAGGGAAGGTACTTCGAGGTGGTTTTTAGGCATAATGTTTATCAACACCCTGGGTTGATAGTTTGCACACCGTAAATAGTTTAAATAATAAGAAATTAAGGGACATCAATAGTAATTTTTTTATCATGAATAGCGGCAGATAATAAGCGACGAACCCTGATGGTTGGGATAGCCTTCAGGTCCTTTACTGTCTATGACAACACGAGAAAGAAAAAATAAGGAACGGAACCTCCCAAATGTTGACGACCCCCGCAAACGTAATAAGGACCATGATTTAAGGATATGCACCTGGAACGTCCGGACTCTCTATAGTAAAGGTGCTACTATCCGCCTGGCGGATGTCCTCAAAAATATAAGGCTGACATCACCGCCATCCAAGAGATGTGTTCGACAGGACAAGGATGACCGCGACGTAAAAATTGCGACATTTATTACAGTTTCCATGCCGAAATGCACGAATTTGGTTGTGGATTTGTAGTGGGCAAAAGACTCAGACATCTTGTGCCGCGGTACAATCCTGTTAGTGATCGAATAGCCACAATCCGCATCAAGGCGAAATATTTCTACATCACGTTTATTCGCGCTCATGTCCCGACAGAAGATAAAGACGATGAGATTAAAGATGCATTTAACGAGCGCCTAGAAGAAACATACGATCGCTGCCCTGGCCACGACATTAAAATTGTTCTGGGAGACTTAAATGAAAAAGTAGGAATGGAAAATGTTCTTGGTCCATCGAACGGTAAATTCAGCCTGCATACCGACACGTCAGACAACGGGTTTAGGCTGGTTAGCTTCGCAGCGGGAAGGAACATGGTAGTGAGTGGAACCAGATTCCAGCACAAAGATTTCCACAAGGCAACTTGGCTATCCCCCGATCAAAACACCAAAAATCAAATTGATCATGTGGTAATTGATGGCAGGCATGCATCTAGTGTCATGGATGTGCGTGTGATCCGTGGTGCTAATATTGGCTCGGATCATTACCTGGTTGCAGCCAAGGTTCGCACAAGATTGAGCAGAGCGAAAAACTCACGTAACCAGACACAAAGAAAGCTGGACATCGCTAACCCCAGAGATAGCCACTGCCTACTCCAACCAGCTCTCCCAACTTCTACGAAACCACGCCTCTACTTCCGACGTTCCCGATGCACAGTGGCAGCATATTCGCTTTGCATGGAAACCGCCGCAACAACCGTGCTAGAATATGAAAAACGGAGCTCGGACGAATCCTGGTACAATGAAGAATGTCGCACAGCGTCTGAGCAACAGGATGCCGCATATAGGGCAATGCTACAGCCAATTGTATCCTGGGTTGTTTGGGAACGGCACAAGGAGACAGTAAAACAGGCGAGGCAGCTATTTAAGCAAAAAAAAATCAGATGAAGGAACGGTAGAACAATGATTTAGAGCGACATAGGGATAGAGGTAAGGCCCGAAAATTTTACCAGAAAGTAAAAATAAAAGGTAATGTGATCCCATCCTGTAAGGACAACATATACGCAGAATATGCTGCATATATGGAGAGAACACTTCCAGCAACTGCTGGTTCCAGAAGGCAGCGCACGTGAAGGTAACACGCCAATTGTCGACGACGGCTTAGATTGCCCACCACCAAGTCAATCCGAGGTAAAAAGAGCAATATCGCGGCTGAACAATAATAAAGCAGCCGGTGCCGACAGACTTCCGCCAAGTCCGGTGGCGAGGTCCTGATTACGAGCATGCACCAGCTCCTAAGCACGGTTTGGCTTAATGTGTGCATGCCCGATGGTTGGAATCTAAGCGTATTATGTCTTGTGCTAAAAGAAGGTGATCCAAGTGTGTGCTTCAACTAGAGCGGGATCAGCCATTTACCCAACGCCTATAAGGTCCTGCCGAAAGACTTAACAAAAATTAATTTCCCTTTACACCCCATGAATGGGGTATGGGGTAGCTTCTCGCGTTGTTGTGAATTAACATGCTTTCTATTTTAGATTCACCACAAACGGCACCTACTTGTTTATCGACGAATGCGAACGTCACTGTTTGAGAAGCATTTACTGGACATGCCGATTATCTCGACACTTATACTGTGAAGTTGCTGTCGACAACACCGAGGAGCCCGGCAATGAATGAACAATGTAGATGACTGGAGCCAGGAATCGAACCATGGATCTCCTGCATGGTAGTCGCGTGTTCTAACCACAATGCCACGGCCGGTCTCAGTGAAAGACTAAGGCCATTGTTAACCAACAAGATCGGGTCTTATAAGTGTGGCTTTAGACCTGGTAAATCAACCACTGATCAGATATTCACACTTCGGCAAGTCCTGAAAAAGACCCAAGAGAAACGGATTGACACCTACCATTATTTCGTCGACTAAAAAGCTGCCTTCGACAGCCCGATACGGCAGAAATTACTCGAAGCCATGGCTAAGTTTGGTATTCCAGCGAAGCTGATACGTCTTTGTGGAATGACGCTGACTGAAACGAAGTCTTCAGTGAAGATTGGCAAGGACCTTACGGAACCATTCTATACCAAACGGGGCCTTAATCAAGGCGCAGGCCTATAGTGTGACCTCTTCAACAGAGTAATGGGGATGATAATGAGGAAATCTGCAGTAAACATGAGGGGCACTATATTCAACAAAAGCTACTTGCTACTCGTGTACACTGATGACGTTGACATCATCGGTCGAAAATTGCGGAATGTGACTGCAGCCTTCTCAGGTATACAGAAGGAATCAGCGAAAATGAATCTAATGGTGAACGAGGACAAAACGAAGTTATAAGTTGTGAGGTCGTGTTTTTATTTCAGGTGGTGGTTAGAAATTGGGTACATTTACCTGCAGTATTTAACTTTGAATTTATATATTGTTTTTTTTTTGGTCAGAGTAGTTTTGAAATCTTGGTATGAAAATTTCGAAATGAAAGTTCTCAGTTTTTAACTTTGAATTTATATATTTTTTTTTGGTCAGAGTAGTTTTGAAATCTCAGTATGAAAATTTCGAAATGAAAGTTTTCAGTTTTAACTTTGAATTTATATATACATATTTTTTTTTTGGTCAGAGTAGTTTTGAACTCCTAGTATTAATTTCGAAATGAAAGTTTTCATTCTATTCGTTGATTTCAATCAAATACAAACATTCGGTGTGGTATTGAATTTTATTAGGGGCAAATTGGAAATTAAAATTTCATTGCCCATATACATATATAAGGACATAAATATATAGAGCTTTGCGTGAACGCCACCACACCTTTTCTTTGGCTTTTGCTGTTTCGAGGGAGAGGAATAGTTCTGTGCCTTGGGACAAAGTCCAAGGGGGTAATCATACATCGATAGTGGAGATTGCGCCATACTATTCAATAACAGGAGCCTCAACAATTGAACTCCAAATCTATTGCCATCCATTATCGACTTTTGTTTGGCTGGAGTTGAATGCTCCTTGGATTTAATCGGAAACTCAAGAACGGACCCATAAATTGATGGTTATGAGTGCGGAAATAAGTGTGTTGGGGAAATTTCCCTATCTAGTGATAAATTGCAGTGATTTAGTTTTTTTTTCCGTGAATTCGAAATACGATGGTGTTCAATAATTTTCCATTTAATTCATAAATTTTTAAATTTTACTTATTTCTTTTTTTTCTAAAATTAATAATTTAACGTTCTTTGTTTTTTTTTCCAATAATGAGTAATTTTTCTTTGTTCTAATGATATAAAAACAGTAAATTTTATTTTAATTTCTAATTTTATTCCTATTTTAAATGCTAAACTTAATTTTCGATTACCTACATTAAATCATATATATATTTAAAATACACAAAATAACGTAACACAAACACCCTAATACAATATGTCAGATTAAACTCAGTGAAATTTCAAATCGAACGTGAAACAGTCAAGACAACAGGCCTGCAGTCGAAGCTGAATTTACATTGGTGAGTTAATAACTTTATATTACCATTTTATTTTTGTTGTGGGTGTTTGTTTCTATCTATTCCATATAATCGCGTTATTAACTTAAAATGACAAAAGAAATGTCACATTAACTTATATATAACATTTTCACTTTCACATGCATCGAAAATTTAGTTTTTTTTTTTTAAATCTGCCTAGAATCTATTGTCATAATTCTTAATATGGTTTTCCCCTTTTGTGATTTTAATGTAATAAAATAATTTATTGTACATTCATAATGAATTATTAAGTTTATTTTAATGATTCCACGAAAGTTTTAGGCAATACCGGAGTCGGGTTAAATGGGCTATTCAAGTTTGTTTATTCTGAATAGCATAGGTGGGTGGGTACAGAAAATGAAGAAGCGCATAACATCTAGCTTCCTTCACATCTAACAATATTTCCTTCCGTTCTGCTCGGTAATTTTTACTTACCACGTCCCTTTGACTTTCTTAAATACGCGGTCGATTCAAGGATTCAGCTACTTAATTTTAAATCTTATAGTAACAGGTTCTTACCTACTTGGAAGGAGAAAAGAACACCCCCATTTTCCCTGAGCACGGCCGGAGTTATGAGTAGCAAGCTCTCCTGAAAAGTAGGGCCCGAGTGTGTCGAGCCGTTACATAAATTTAATGGCGCCCAACGTGGGGCCCAGCAGTAATATTCAGCTTTTTATAGCTATGGAAATTTATATTTGTGTTACATTGTTTCTGCTGGTGCTTTGCTTTTATTTGTCGTGGTGTCGATTGTTGTATTTATCTATTCTCTTTTTTTTCTAGTTCTATCCTAATGCTTTGGATTTTTAGTTATTTTGCGAGTGTGTGAAATGTATACCAGGGATTATGATAGAACATTAGTCCACCTTCGTAATATTGGATATTCCGATTGAGATTTTAATCATGGATAATTTCGAGATTATACTCTCGGATGTCTAGTGTTGTTGTATTTTTATATTAGGCTGTTTAAATTCGAGATTTTTGTAGTTGGTTGCTATCATTTACAAACTCATTTAATATGTCTGATTTTGCATCACTTTTTCATGCGTTGTAATTTTAGTTTGGGATTTCTTTCAAAACAAATCTTCATTTTGGATTACCCATTCTAATTTCACTCACGTTATTTTTTTCCCAATTTTTATCTTTTCAGTGGAAGTGGAATATTGTTAGTTTTTTTTCGTTATTACTTAATTATTTTTTTTTATTTTTACCTGCACCGTGAGCCTAAAACAAGTAGTGGAATTTATATTTTATCAGTAATACTCTTTGGAACATATCGTATTTCAAAATGCCTTTGACACGATCTCGTGAAAATCTTTTGAATATAGAAGAACCAACTAACTGTAGTTTTACCGTTGATGTTGAGTCTGACCGTACTCATGCTAGCCAAGGAGCTCGTTCGAAACGGGGATTGACGCAAAAACCTTCTAATCCTAAGGCGAACCATGATATCGATGGTCACTTTCGACAATTATTGTCGGATTCCATGGAAGCTTTCCGAAGTGAAATGGAAACCTTTATCGCTGATCAATTCAGGACAATGACACGACTCAATAATGTCTCAGCAGATTCGAACAGTCCAACTCTTGCTGCGACTAATCCTCCTGTTTCTGGGGAGGTTCCGACTACACCTTTCCCGTCGAACGATTCTACCGTTCATGAATCGTTTTTAGCGGAGAAAATTTTGAATATTATGCGCAATTGGCGATTGAAGTTTAGTGGGTATGGTAATGAGATGTCAGTGGACGACTTTGTATATAGGGTGAATATTTTGACATCTAAAACGCTTCGGGGTAATTTCAATGTGGTGTGTGACCATGCTCATTGTCTGTTTGAGGGCAAGGCATTAGAGTGGTACTGGCGTTATCACCGGATGCACAATGACATTAATTGGGTGGGCTTAACTCGAGCCTTACAAAACCAATACAGTGCGGACTACACGGATATAGACATACTAGATGAAATACGTCGTAGACGCCAGAAGTCAAATGAAAGTTTCGACGATTATTTGGACTTTATATCGGCGTTAAGTGACAAATTGAAGATTCCGATCGACAATTATGAACTTTGTCAAACTATAATGCGCAACTTGAGGAGTGAAATACGACACGAACTTTTGCACCTTGATATTTCCAGTGTTTCTCAACTTCGACGAGAAGTCAGGAAACATGAAAAATTCATGAAAGAACTGCATTTTAACGAATCTCGTAGAGCTTCAAGGGGGCGTGTTGCGGAATTATCGATTCAGAATAACAACGAGCAATGTCTGGAACCAGAGGAAGGTGATATTTGTGCAATGCAACACGAAATGAAATGCTGGAATTGTCGCCTTATCGGACACACTTATCAGGAGTGTTTGGAGCCAAGGAAAATATTTTGCTATGGGTGTGGTGCCAAGGAAACGTATAAGCCCACATGCCCAAACTGTAATAAGAGGAATATTCAGGGAAACGGGCTGAAGGATGTTCGTCGCAAATAGAACGGACATCCGTAACATCGAACCCTGATATGACATCAACCGGCTATAACGTGCAGACTAACAAGTCGGAAACAGTGCATCCATTGATGAGGGCGTACCATACACGTATTATGGGGTACGAAAGGGCTCAAAAAGGAATATTTGGACAGGATAATAAGAGTACAAGATCAGCTAAACGAATACGGGACTATCAAAATTTAAAAGCTTTTAAAGTTTGCATTATTTCATCCGTCGTTAGTACGAAGTTGGATATCACTCGGCCTTTTCCAGATTCAGTTTTTCGGTAAATTTACGTCAAACCTGCATCTGTTTTGTGAGGTCGTGTTTTTATTTCAGGTGGTGGTTAGAAATTGGGTACATTTACCTGCAGTATTTAACTTTGAATTTATATATTGTTTTTTTTTTGGTCAGAGTAGTTTTGAAATCTTGGTATGAAAATTTCGAAATGAAAGTTCTCAGTTTTTAACTTTGAATTTATATATTTTTTTTTGGTCAGAGTAGTTTTGAAATCTCAGTATGAAAATTTCGAAATGAAAGTTTTCAGTTTTAACTTTGAATTTATATATACATATTTTTTTTTTGGTCAGAGTAGTTTTGAACTCCTAGTATTAATTTCGAAATGAAAGTTTTCATTCTATTCGTTGATTTCAATCAAATACAAACATTCGGTGTGGTATTGAATTTTATTAGGGGCAAATTGGAAATTAAAATTTCATTGCCCATATACATATATAAGGACATAAATATATAGAGCTTTGCGTGAACGCCACCACACCTTTTCTTTGGCTTTTGCTGTTTCGAGGGAGAGGAATAGTTCTGTGCCTTGGGACAAAGTCCAAGGGGGTAATCATACATCGATAGTGGAGATTGCGCCATACTATTCAATAACAGGAGCCTCAACAATTGAACTCCAAATCTATTGCCATCCATTATCGACTTTTGTTTGGCTGGAGTTGAATGCTCCTTGGATTTAATCGGAAACTCAAGAACGGACCCATAAATTGATGGTTATGAGTGCGGAAATAAGTGTGTTGGGGAAATTTCCCTATCTAGTGATAAATTGCAGTGATTTAGTTTTTTTTTCCGTGAATTCGAAATACGATGGTGTTCAATAATTTTCCATTTAATTCATAAATTTTTAAATTTTACTTATTTCTTTTTTTTCTAAAATTAATAATTTAACGTTCTTTGTTTTTTTTTCCAATAATGAGTAATTTTTCTTTGTTCTAATGATATAAAAACAGTAAATTTTATTTTAATTTCTAATTTTATTCCTATTTTAAATGCTAAACTTAATTTTCGATTACCTACATTAAATCATATATATATTTAAAATACACAAAATAACGTAACACAAACACCCTAATACAATATGTCAGATTAAACTCAGTGAAATTTCAAATCGAACGTGAAACAGTCAAGACAACAGGCCTGCAGTCGAAGCTGAATTTACATTGGTGAGTTAATAACTTTATATTACCATTTTATTTTTGTTGTGGGTGTTTGTTTCTATCTATTCCATATAATCGCGTTATTAACTTAAAATGACAAAAGAAATGTCACATTAACTTATATATAACATTTTCACTTTCACATGCATCGAAAATTTAGTTTTTTTTTTTTAAATCTGCCTAGAATCTATTGTCATAATTCTTAATATGGTTTTCCCCTTTTGTGATTTTAATGTAATAAAATAATTTATTGTACATTCATAATGAATTATTAAGTTTATTTTAATGATTCCACGAAAGTTTTAGGCAATACCGGAGTCGGGTTAAATGGGCTATTCAAGTTTGTTTATTCTGAATAGCATAGGTGGGTGGGTACAGAAAATGAAGAAGCGCATAACATCTAGCTTCCTTCACATCTAACAATATTTCCTTCCGTTCTGCTCGGTAATTTTTACTTACCACGTCCCTTTGACTTTCTTAAATACGCGGTCGATTCAAGGATTCAGCTACTTAATTTTAAATCTTATAGTAACAGGTTCTTACCTACTTGGAAGGAGAAAAGAACACCCCCATTTTCCCTGAGCACGGCCGGAGTTATGAGTAGCAAGCTCTCCTGAAAAGTAGGGCCCGAGTGTGTCGAGCCGTTACAAAGTTTCAACGAACAACGTATCTACTCGTTTGGGAAACTGAGTAAACGTTGACAACCAAAATTACGAGGTAGTACATAATTTTGTCTACCTAGGCTCCGCCGTCAGCGAAACAACTAATGTCAGCCTCAAAATACGGAGAAGAATCGAGCTTGCTAATAAATGCTACTACGAACTTATCAAGCGATTTATGTGTATACACACGAAATGGTGGAATAACATATCATCGAACACGTTAGTTCTCCCTTCTCAAAGAAGGCCTGCAGCAGTGGTCTTTGTGGAATGGAGGGAACCGGTGCTCGGGATATTTCAGAAAAGATAGAGAAGGTCTGTTCTCAGGCATGTGAAAACAAAGCCTTGAAGACATGACGTTGAAATGTCTCAGAAGGCCTTGTTGCATGCCTGCTTGTAGAGGCCATGCTAATTTCGCCGCTGGGTAGGTATGACAATACATATATATTAGTTTCCCAGCGGTAAATGAAATTAAGTACCTATTTCGTAATCCATGACTTCAGTAAGACATTGTAAGCGAGCGTTCTAAGAACTTAGAATGTAACGCGTGTGTAATCTAAAAAAATATCATCCACTCATTATAACTCTGATTACAATACTTTTTAAATGGAATCTACTGACTCGTCACTTACTTCGTAATCAAGCGTGTTATCAAACTCGCTGAAAACTCCGCATATAACATATTTCAATCGAAATGACACTTACTGACATCTTGGCTTACTTTGTAAGCGAGAGTGTACCGGTTAATTGGCCTATGACACTCCTATGCTTAATTTAAGGAGGAATATTAGCGAGAGAATCATCACTGATTGCTACAAAATATAGCTGACATCAACGATTAAGTAATGGGTATTTTTAATGCTGGGTACTTCCATCTCCCATACGAACTCCCCCTTTGGGGGGTTAAGAGCTGAAATTTTGATACGAAAACTTATATCTTCTAAGCGGAAATTAAGTTCTAAGATGTGTAAGATCGGAACACCATCGATTTAGATGATGTTACTTTTAAGAAGTAACGTTCTCATTTATGTTCTTTTATTTCAAACAGTTTTGATCTCATGTATGTACATTTTTTTGTATCATTGTTACAAAAGTAAAAAGACTTTTGGTCCACCCTTTAAAATAACTTCAACGTCAATACTAGAATAATAAATTAATTTTATAGAAAAACTATTAAAAAAAGTTGTTAAATCATCACATGTAACAAAGTTAGTTGTCACCCTTCAGTCCCCCTCTTTGTCACTTGTCCTAACGCTGTAAATAAAAATTGTTGATAGTTTTTGAAAGAATTTCCATTTCTGTTTGTACGAGGGAGACTCTTTAAACCACTTACAAAGACATACATACATATTTCCTTGCAACAATCAACAAATGTTGACCCAAATCCCTAGTGAGAATTCAACAAAATGACCGCACGTAGAAGTCACATTTTCAAACACCCCCCTTGCATAGAGAGAAAAATTTTTAAATAGAAGCATTGCCAAGCATTTTCCCACAAAAAAAAAAACCACGCTCCAAAGAAAGACGTTAAGTTTATATTTTCAGTTGGCAGAAAATCGAGAAAAAAAACAGTGAGTCAAACCCCCCGCCCCTCTCCCCCGTACAACAAAACCATTAACAATAGTATTAAGACATACGCTACCAAATGCTACGACATACTACGACGAGTGTACTTGCGATTTTAGAGTCCACCAATTCGAGAAGCATTATCCCAAAGAGATTTATGACTTTTCTACGTGTTCTGTTTGAATAAATGCTACGAAGAAGAAATTCCCTTAAAAAAACGAGTGAAAACGCACAAAGCTGTGCTTATTACTCTTGTTGCTTTGCTAAACAAACGGCAACAACAACAACAACAAAAAATAGAAAGTGCAAAAAATAACGCACAGAAAAACTTAATAAATTTCTGACTCTTTTTCTATGTACATAGTTTGTGTTTCGTTTGGGCAGCACTTTGTTAAGCAACACATTGTGTTGCTGACATTTTTATTCAACACTACCGCGCTGACAACTGAAAATGACATTAATTAAGGCAACGAACGCGACGCGACGCGACGCGACTCTGACAAAGAACCAAAGGACGAAAGATGAAGAACGCGCGAGCTGACATAAATGAAAATTAAGGAACAAAATAACAGAACAGAAACAAGTCAGTCAGTCAGTCGAATGTAGCTTTCGACATAGAAACAATAAGGAACCTAAAGAAAAAAATACGACGACAACGATATGAGATGAATTTTACTTAATAAGGGTGGGGTGGGAGAGGGGGTCATCACATCATTTGTACTAAATTCAATTTGGTCGTGTTCTGCCTTCCGTTGCCTTGTAAGAAGAATTATGTGTTAAATGCTATTAGTGATAAAGTTTTACTGTTGTAAGTTGAAATAAAATAAATGACGTCAATTATAGGAGAAAAAAATACATCCATTTACTGGCAGCAAAGAAAATTATCTCGGCATTATCTATGACACATTCTTGATATTGTGTGTGTGTGTTCTTAATACATTAATGGCTATTTTTTCCTTTGTTTGTATACCCAGCGACGAAATTAACAAAGTCTCTACAATCAGGCATGCAACATGGCATTCTAAGGGAATTCAAAAGTCATGTCTTCAAGGCCTTGTTTTCACATGCCTCAATGCAGGCCTTTCCTTTCTGAAATATCCCGAGCACATGTTCATTGCATTCTTTAATGGCGACTGCTACAGGCCTTCTTTGAAATGAGGAATCAACGTTTTCGATGATTTGTTATTCCACCATTTCGTGTGTATACACATTACGTCTCCCTTTTAATAGAAGGCATGAGAAGAAAAGGCAACGAGTAAGGCGTTCATGTATTTCTTTTAAAACAGTTCCCAGCGGCGGAATTTGAGAGGCCTTCCTCATATAATGCATGCAGTAGTCCTTATTTGGGAATAATTTATAAAATAAGAAATGTAGAACGCATGATTTTTCATCAGATTAAGGCATTACATTTACAGGCATTTAAAAAGAATGCAGAGGGATTTCATACACATACCCTCTCGCATCCAAATAACAGGAGTATTGCATGTCTTCTAAATGGAAAGAATTGTTTATTTCCGTGAAATTTGTTTATATGTTTTTTTTTAGAGCTTTGTCGTTAAAACGCTTGCTGAGCGCATATTAGCAGCGGTTTCCGATCAATATTCGTCTTTTGATTTCGAGGCTGACATTTTCATTTTTGTTTATGGCGGAGCCAAGGTAGACAATCATCTACCACTTCAAAGTTATAGTTGTCAACGTTCACGCAGCGTCCCAGACGAGTGGACTCTTTGTTCGTTGAAACAAATAACTTGGTTTTGTCCCCGTTTATCACCAGACCCACTTCAGCCGACTGCTTTTCAATGCTCGAAAAAGTCGCAGTAACATCTCGCAATCCACTTCCAATAATATCTATATCATCAGCATACGCGAGCACATGTGGCTTTTGTTAAATATGGTGCCATTCCTGTTTACTACTGCTATCCGCATGATCATCTCCATTACGATGTAAAAGAGATCGCAGGACAGACTATCGCCTTGTCTAAAGCCTCGCTTGGTAGAAAATGGCTCTGACAGATTTTAGCCAATTTTCACTGAAGACTTCGTGTCTGTCAGTGTCATCCCCCAAAGTTGTATTAGCTTCGCGGGGATACCAAACTCAGCCATAGCATCCAACAACTTCTGTCGTATCGGACTGTCAAATGCAGCTTTGTAATCGATGAACAGATGGTAGGAATCGATCTGCCTTCCTTGGGTCTTCTCCAGGATTTGTCGTAGCGTGAATATCTGGTCGGTGGTGGATTTACCAGGTCTAAAGCCACACTGACAGGGTCCAATCAGGTTCGCCAGAATGGGCTTTAGTCTTTCACATAACACACTAGACAGGACCTTGTATGCGATGGGTAAAAGGCTAATCCCGCGATAGTTGGTAGACACACTAGGATCGCCTTTCTTAAGCACGGGACATAGGACACTCAGATTCCAATCATCGGGCATGCACTCCCTGAGCCAAATCGTGTTTATGAGCTGGTGCATGCATGTTACCAGGTCATCGCCGCCGGCTTTAAAAAGCTCTGCCGGCAGTCCATCGGCTCCTGCTGCTTTATTATTTTTAAGCCGCGCAATTGCCGTGCTGATCGCGGTTTGGCTCGGTGGTGGACAGTCTACTCCATCGTCGATGATTGCTGCGATTTCGTCACTTGTGCTGCCTTCGGGAACGAGAAGGGATTGAAAGTGTTCCCTCCACATTTGCAGCACACTCTGAGTGTCCGTGACAAGTCTCTATCCTTACAGGTGGGGATCCCTGTTAAAAAACCTTTACCTTTTACCTTTTGGTAGAACTTTCGGGCCTCACCTCTATTACTGTAGTTTTCAATATCCTGGCTCTCTCTTTTCTTCCACAGACGCTTTTTCCGTCTGAACAGGCGTTTCATCTCCCTCCTTTTCTCTTTATAACGCTCCGTCACCGCACGCGTCACCATTGGCTGCAGTTTTGCCTTGTAAGCAGCAACCATTTCCTCAGACATTTCGCGACATTCATCATCGTACCAGGGTTTGTCTGAGCGTGGTTATTCATAATCCAGTACGGTTGTTGCGGCAGTGGTCATAGAATTCGCAATATGCTGCCACTGCATGTCGGGAACATCAGAACTAGGGGGATTTGTATGGAGGAATTGAGAGAGTTGGTTGGAGTAGGCATTGGCTAACTCAGTGGTATGCAGCTTTGTGATGTCTTGCTTCCTTTGCGTTTGATTACTAGTGTTTTTAGCACTACTTAATCGTGTGCGTACCTTGGCTGCAACTAGGTGGTGATCCGAGTCGATATTTGCACCGCGCATCACACGCACATCCATAACGCTTGAGACATGCCCTCCATCAATTACCACGTAATCAATCTGATTTCTTGTATTTTGATCGGGATCGGGAGATATCCAGGAGATATCGTCAAGTTGCATGCCATAATAATTTAATATCGATTTGAAGTTAGTAAGTATCGTATAGGGGAATTTGTTATGCTCTTTTGTTATATTGTTATATGGTGGCGTATGATTATCATACGCCACGGAGTACAACAGTTTTATTGTAACTGTTACAAAATCAACCCAGTTCAAAATCATTGGATGAATGAAAAAGTGAAATTGTTGCTTATGTAGGGAAACCTTATATCAACAGATTTAAGGAATTGTAATACTTACTTTTTTTTTTAATTTGTTTCAACTAAATTAGACTAATGGTGACAAATTCCCCTATACGATACTTACTTACTTCAAATCGATATTAAATTATTATGGTATGTTACTTGACAAAACGAATGATGCAGAACTTCTTCTTTTATGGCTACTTTCACGTGAAGTTCTCAAAGTTGAGTCCCAAAATCATGTGTTGTACTGTGATATCTTTCAAAATTACCTCTTCCAGCGCTACTGCTCTTTTTTCATAACATTTGTTACATTTATTTTTTACTCCTTCAAAACATAAGCTCGTCATATTCAATTTTCAACGGACTAATATTGGATTCATTAAAAAGTATCGTTTAGTTTCGCCTAGGGTGATCAGTTCGGTTTTCAAAAACCGGCTACTCGGTTTTTTTCACTCATAAAAACCGTCGGTTTTTTTTAAATCCCTGTTTTTCGAATATCGAATAATCCGGTTATTTTTTGTCGAATCTCGGTTTTTTGGCGTTCGATACTTTTAATTTAAATTCATTCATAATTGTGTTAAATGTGTAGTGGTACATTTGTTTTCCAGCTTCTTCCGGCTTCTGAGACTACAATATGGGAGAAAATATATGATTTCTATCTATCCAAAAAAGATAAGGTTAGAAAAAAATTGATTTTCTTAAAGCAGAAAAACCAGCGCTTCTGTATTGTGGTCGATGAATGGTTGGATATATCTTACATAAAATACATAAATGTTACTGTCCGAACACTTGATCCAGAAAGCGAAACGTTTAAAACCAATTATCAGTAAATTTATATGAAATTTTAAAAAGACGTATATCAGAAAGACGTATTCAAACACTGAATACTCTCATTTTGTATTTAAGTACGAGTAAACTCCCAATTATTGACGCATTTTTAAAATATTCAAGTAAAAATGAAACAAAAGAGTTGGCGTCCATTTTGTATTCACGATTATTTACTGTAGAACATGATTCGATTACAGATTTAAATGACCAAATTATCGTTGATGCCTCTGAAGATACTATAGAAACAGAACTAAATAAAGCTATAAAAAACGTTCAAAATCCTAAAATTACCATTAAAAAATCTACCAAAAATTTTATTATTATTATTTTTATTAAACGCCTTGAACACAATAAGTCCAACTAGTACATTGAGTGAAAGGGCATTTTCAATGGCAAGTTTTATAAGAACCAAAGAATAAAATAGGTATACACCCAAGCACTTAAATTGTATCTTATTTTTATAAATGTTACTTTAGGGAAACCTAAAGATTAAATTAAATATATTTATATACAATCAAGTATTTACAAATGAATTGTATTGTTTTGTTTGTCTTTGTTAAAATAACAAACTGATCTCTGTAATGTTTTGCATTGTAATTATAATTAAACTAAAAGTTTCCTTTTTTAAGTATTTTTGAATTATTTTCTGCTATTTTTCAATGCAATTTTTTTGTCAAAAATTGTGTTTTAATTTTTTATTTGGCATACATTTGAAAACCGGATTATCCGGTTTTTTGTGAATTTCAAAAAAAGCAACCGGTTTTTTTTAAATGCCATTTTTCGAATAATTCGAAAACCGGTTTTCGCAAAAACCCGAATAATTGATCACCCTAGTTTCGCCCATCACCTTAAGACAACCTACAGATATTCCGGCAAACATTTTCCTTACTACACTGTAGCTCAATGACCTTTGTGCCTTTTCTCCCATATCAATGTCACAATAAATGTCCAATATTTATTTTTTATTAATGTTAACAAGAATTTCATTCTGTGAATGTAAAACTAGACTACCGGTCAACTCATAAAGTAAGTGGAAACGTTATTACTCTATCTTTCTCTGCCTTAACCGTGTCAATATCCAGCTTGATCCTTTTTCCTTTGTGCTGTCGTCGCTGTTTTTTACCATTCGTCTCAAATTAACTTTAATTACATTTTGTTTATCCCATTATCTTAACTTTTCATAGTCTTGCCGTAATTAATATGTCACTGTGGCAATATCAAATGTTCTACGAATCAATAACAACAATTTTACCACCGCCATATTTATGTCATCCCACCCAAACTACTGGATGACGGTCGTTCGTAGTCATCATCGTTTGTAGTCGACGTCGTTGTCATTATTGTTTGCCGTTAACTTTGTGGGCCTCGTATTAACTATTAATGATAAAATTGAAGTTTTTCCCCCTTGTCGCCGCCGCTGTTTGTTTGCATGCATGTTAAACAAAATAAATCAGATAAACGCGCTAAAGTCGCATACGCCCCCCTCTGGATATATCATTAACGTGCGTTTTGTTTTCAACCATCATACACATAAAGTATTTTTGCTGCTGCTGTTGCTGTTATTTGGCAAATGTCTGGCGTTTTACTATTTCTGTTGTTTTTATTGTTGTTGCCCATTTTCCGGGTAGGAGGTATGGAATTTAATTTGTTGATTATAGTATAAAAATAAAATAATTTTTGGAGTTTAGTTACGATAACGAAAATGCCGAAAACACAAACGTGTTAATTTTAAGTTATTTTTCATGGCATCGTTGTTGGCAACAACAAAAGATAAAAACGTACGTGTAGTAAAGAACACAACTCGTATCGTTATCAAACGATTAAAGAATCAAAATGTTGAACTTTTAGTAGCTATGGCAAATATAAAACAACATCAACAACAACAACAAAAACTAATAATAGCCAAACGTTTTATGAAATATAGTTATAAATAAGGTTTTTCATGGCAACGTGTGAGAGAATTAAAAGAAATTTAATAATAATAGTTGGGATTTTTGAGAATTAATGGATTTTCCAAAAAAATTTGGCAAAATGAAATGGGGGAAGTACCAATTTATTTGGTAGTATATGTATTGGTGCGTACATATCACCGAACTAAATACAGCACAGTTCAGTTACCTTTTGAAACCAATACTGCGATGATGGAGACAACACTCTTCTATGACTGCAGTTGTAAATATAATTAGTGCATTATGTGTACATGTAAAATCACAAAAAGCTGTTATCGCTCGCGAGCTCATGCGGTGGACATAGTTGGTTTAGAGGTATAGAACTTTTTTTTAAAAAAAAATGTAATACATCAAATTCAATGGTATAATCTTAATTTTGGCTTTATTAGCTAACAAATTGTTCCAAATATTTTCTGGCATATGGTCTCCGCTACTGCTTTTATGAACGTCATCCTATCGGTCCAATTTTGCACCACTTTTTCGAGTATATCATTGCTGGTTTATCAGCATTGGCAAGATTTGACGTACCCCCTCAAAAAGTAGTCAAAAGGTGTCAAATAACGCGAATGAGGTGGCCAATTCATAGCTGACGTTATCTCGAAAAGGGGAACAACCTCCCAAATTTCATCATCCTATCTACAGCCAGTAAGCAATTTTAATCAATATATCATTAAAATGTTATTACAATCGGACTATTTATATGACCGACTTTACAATTTTTCTAAAAGAGGCATGGCATAGACAATTTCCCAGCGAGACGTAATCCCCCATGTTCCATTTACATATGTAGCAATTTTAATCTTCTTACCTTTAATGGCTCGTAAAATACGACCGATTGGAATTGGCCTATGACAGAGGCCATACGAATAGTACTACACAGTGAAAATTTCATTGCAATCGGTCCATTTATTTCGCCCAGATAACGATTTTTTCAAAAGGGGCTTGGCACCGCCCGTTTTCCACCGAAACGTATTATTCTTTGTATCAATAACATATGTAGCAAATCTCATCTTCATACCTCTAATGGCTCTTGAGATATAACCGATTGAAATTTCGGAATTGTGGGCGGTGCCACGCCCCTTTGTCCTACAATGTTTTTATGTAGCCTATGATAGAGGCCCAATGGACAGTATCATACAAAGAAAATATAACTTTATAACTTTATTGGGCCAAGTTAACTATTTTTTAAAAAGGGCCTTGGCACCGCCCTCTTTCCACAAAAAAATAATTTTTCTTGTACTACCAACATATGTTCCAAATCTCAACTTCGTAACTTACTTACTTCCTTACTTAGCTGGTACTTCTTTGCAATCCCAGTGGATTATATACCGCAAGTAGAAAAATATTATAAGCGACTCGATCTTCTGCGCTTCTACTCCAGTTAGTCACACCAAGTTCTGTAAGATTCTTAGTAACCTGGTCTTTCCAACGGAGTTTTGGTCGCCCTCTTCTGTGCCTTCCATCGAGTTCATTGTAGAAGACTTTTCGAGCTGGAGCATTTTTGTCAATGCGTACAACATGACCTAGCCAACGCACTCGCTGCACCTTAATGCGTCTGACCACGTCAATGTCAGTGTACAGCTCGTACAGCTTAAGAATCATACGACGCCGATACTCTCCCTTAACGATGATGGGACCAAATATTTTACCGTTTTGTTGCTTTGTTGATGGCGGAGCTTAGGTAGATAAAATTATCTACCACCTCGAAATTATAGTCGTCAACGTTCACGCAGTTTCCGAAACGAGTAGATTCTTTGTTCGTTGAAACTAATAACTTCGTTCTGTCCTCGTTCACCGTACGACCCATTTTCGCTGATTCCTTCTGTACACCTGAGAAGCTTGCAGTCACATCCCGCAGTTTTCGACCGAAGATGTCAACGTCATCAGCGTACGCGAGTAGCATGTGGCTCGTGTTTACTGCAGATTTTCTCATTATCATCTCCATCACTATGTTGAAGAGATCACACGATAGGCCGTCGCCTTCTTTAAGGCCTCGTCTGGTACAGAATGGCTCCGTAAGGTCCTTGAAAATCTTCACTGGAGACTTCGTGTCAGTCAGCGTCATTCCGTAAAAGCGTATCGGCTTCGCTGGAATACCAAACTCAGCCATGGCTTCAAGTAATTACTGTCGTATCGGGCTGTCGAAGGCAGCTTTATAGTCGACGAAAAGATGGTACGTGTAGATCTGTTTCTCTTGGGTTTTCTCCAGGATTTGCCGGTGTGAATATCTGGTCGATTGTTGATTTACCAGGTCTAAAGCCACACTGATAAGGCCCGATCAGGTTGGATAACACTGGATTTAGTCTTTCACATAGCACACTCGACAGGACCTTATATGCGATGGGTAAAAGGCTGATCCCGCGGTAGTTGGAGCACACACTTGGATCACCTTTTTTCAGCACAGGACATAATACGCTTACATTCCAATCGTCGGGCATGCACTCTTTAAGCCAAACCGTGCGCAGGAGCTGGTGCATGCTCGTTATCAGCTCCTCGCCACCGGACTTGAAGAGCTCTGCCGGAAGACCGTCGGCACCGGCTGCTTTGTTGTTTTTCAGCCGCGATATTGCTCTTCTTACCTCGGCTTGACTTGGTGGTGGGCAATCTAAGCCGTCGTCGTCAATTGGCGTGATAACGTCACGTGCGCTGCCTTTTGGAACCAGTAGTTGCTGGAAGCGTTCTCTCCATATGTTCAGCACACTCTGCGTATCCGTGACCAGATTTCCATCATTGTCCTTACAGGTGGGGAGGCCATTACCGTATCCATTTGCACTTACTTTCTGGTAAAATTTTCTGGCCCCACCTCTATCCCTGTATCGCTCTATATCCTCGTTCTCCCGTTCCTTCATCTGACGTTTTTTTCGCCTAAATAGCTGTCTCGCCTGTTTTGCTTTCTCCTTATGCCGTTTCCTAACAGCACGGGTTACAAATGGCCTCGACGTTGCCCTATAAGCGGCATCCTGTTCCTCAGACGCTATGCGACATTCTTCATCGTACCAGGATTCGTCTGAGCGCCGCTTTTCATATCCTAGCACGGTTGTTGCGGCGGTTGCCATAGAGTGCGCAATATGCTGCTACTGTGTATCGGGAACGTCAGAAGTAGAGGCGTTGTGTCGTAGTAATTGGGAGAGCTGGTTGGAGTAGGCAGTGGCTATCTCTTAGGTTTGCAGCTTCGCGATGTCCAGCTTTCTTTGTGTTTGGTAGCGTGAGCTTTTCGCTCTGCTTAATCTTGTGCGCACCTTGGCAGCAACCAGGTAATGATCCGGATCACACGCACGTCCATGACTAAATGCATGCCTGCCATCAATTACCACATGATCGATTTGATTTTTGGTGTTTTGATCGGGAGATATCCAGGTTGCCTTCTGGATATCTATGTGCTGGAATCTGGTTCCACTTACTACCATGTTCCTTCCCGCTGCGAAGCTAACCATCCTAAACCCGTTGTCTGACGTGTCGGTATGCAGGCTGAATTTACCGATCGATGGACCAAGGACATCTTCCCTTCCTATTTTTGCATTAAAGTCTCCCAGAACAATTTTAATGTCGTGGCTAGGCTCTCGTAAAATGCATAATTAATCTCATCGTCTTTATCTTCCGTCGGGCCGTGTACACAAATCAGCGTAATTTAAAAATATTTCGTCCGGATGCGAATGGTGACTTACAGGGTTAAACCGCGAGACCAGGTGTCGAAGTCTCTTGCCGGCTATGAAACCACATCCAAATTCGTGTCTTTCTGGTCGATCTATATGGAGAAAAAAAATATATGAATGTTACCGCCTTATATGAACAGTCTTATAAAAACAAATTCGGAGGTGCAAAATTTTTATTTTTGTGGGCGTGGCAAAAACGCCTGTTTTGACGTTTTGTTCATAACTTTGTTATTCGCTGTCTGATTCTTAAGTTTTATATATCGTTGAAGATGGATTAACAAGAGCTTTGTTATTAATATTGTTACGCACTGGAAGAGTGCGGGAAGAAATAAAAGACAACCTCTTCTACTGAAGGTTCTTAGGGAACTCAATTTATTTTAAGATGGTTTCTTACAACTAAACATTCTAATCTAACCTAAAGTAAACAAAATACATACAATATTTATTACCTGATGTTGTTGTAATGTGTACACAAGCGTTGGTCCCTTTTCGTATCTATTTAAACATACCCGAAATGATCGAGTAAAGTAGGTACACACTTTATACGCACATTACAACAACAACATGGGAAAATACTCAATATTTGTTGATTGTGTGGAACAACAACAAGCAACAAAATCTATTAATATATAAGATCAGTACATAACTGAACATTCTGCCGGCCTTAAAAGATCCTAATCTTTTAACAAACTCTTTATTTGATGTTACTTTTGTTTCACTTACTCTACCCTACATAATACCAAGCATTACAACGGCGGCAGGTAGGTAAATGAATGATATATTGAGAATCGTCTGGTAGAGTTGGAAATTCATGGATGGATGGCCGTAAATTAGGATCAAGAGATTTGTACACCAAAATCTTTGCATTTGAGTAATAAACCCATTAAAGAATTGGAAAAACACATTAAGCATCAGTATCTTAACAGTATGCGGCCATAAGTTCCTTTTTCGCAGGTAGCATCTCTAATGCGTTCGCTTCATAATATCCTCCGTCAAGAATGCGCACATGACAATCGACTTTGCTCCTTTGTAGAATTTGACGCTTCTGTATGATGTCAATAATGATGACGATTGGAAATGACCCGTCAATGTATTTATAATCATCCTTCTATCCGCTGAGTTGACGATCGATTATATTAACGAGAATTATTTTTTCATCACCCATAAACTGCTTGAAACATCTGCATCTCTTCATCTCTGATCCTTTGAGCTTCTGCTAATATTTACCATTATGTCCAACGCTGTTTCTGTCAATTCCACCGTTGCTTTCTGGTTGAAGAAATTACCTATTTCTTTATAAATATCTTACTTATTACATCTTTTGCCGGACTTGTATTGTAAGAAATGACAATAATTATTATTTATTTTTTGCATTGTAATTTGTATTTATTATTTGTTGGACTTAACATTGCCAAAAAAGTTTATGTTACATTTTCATTTTATTTTGCTTTTGATTTTACATTTTTTTTGTTGTATTTTATTGTCCATACATGAATGATTTGATTCTTTATTTAAATCAACTATGGTAGGAAAAGGACAAACATTGCGGACTGACAAGTCTCCCCATTGCTGGTCCTTACGTCTACTTTTTATTAAAGCCATCCGAATTAATGATCTTTCGGATGACCCTCCCCCGCCTGCAGCTTTTTAGCGGAAGAGTCCTCATTTTAGGAGGAGGATGTTTCCTAGTAAAACATTATTACTATGTTGAAAAACTGTTTCCTATGTTTCTTGTTCATTCAAATATAATATTTGTTCTTCTACCACAAATATCCGTAGCTATTTGGAAGCAATTTTGTAAACTACCACAACTTACTCCATCTTGGAAATTTAAATTATGGCAACACCATGTATTTCATTAATTTAAAATAATATTCTGCTACGTTGGTAACTTTTTTTTTTTTATATATATATATTCGATGGTGGACTGCATTGTATTGCAAGTCCGAAGGATTTACCAATTTTTCAGGCCTGCCTTTCAGGACGATAGGATTCCCGAAGGATTTACCAAACTAAGGTTATTTCTACCTATAAATAATTTGGCCTTCAAAGAACGATACCTCTGCTTAAGAAAATCAACAGCACTAACTGGTTTGGAAATGTCCGAGATTTTCGCAGAAGGTACTCAAACTTGTATCTTAATATACATCAGTTTCCTTTGCACTACTTAACACCACACCACACTTAATAAAACGTTAGTTGTATCCATATACTGGAAAATATATCCATATACTCATCCATCATAACATCCAAAAACGTTGTGTTACATATCTGAAAGGATTTACCAATTTTTCAGGCCTGCCTTTACAAACTAAGGGATTCTTGAAGTTTACCAAACAAGGGCTATTTCTACCTATAAATAATTTGGTCTTCAAAGAACGGTACATATGTAAGAAAATCAATAGCCTAACCACCTTTGGACAATTGCTAGTTTTCCTAGATGTAACTCAAACTGGATCGCTAAATATGAATCCAGTATCCCATGTAATACAAACCAAGTTGATTTTTTTTTCACCAAGTTTTTTGAATGCTAGGAGAAGTATATCGTGATATAAATCTAACTTGTGCTTCAATTTATAACGAATTTTTTCGTAATTTGTTTAATTTTTAATTTATACTTCCTAATAGCTATTTTTAGCGGAAATTGTGGGAAATTAAGAGTTCTATATATTGGAAAATTTGTTTCAACTGATTTAAATGAACACAAAACAAAAAGAATGATTTATAATTGGTCTTTTGCCATACGACTTTCAGGCGCGACCGACGAATTTGTACGATAAAGGAGTTCATCTTTCCCCCTTGAAAAACACTAATGTCGTGGTGGGGGTACGAACTATTACAATTCCTCATCGTTTCCCACACCTTTTCGACTAAATCTGGTATGAATATAAGTCTAAGGTGACAATGGGAGGAGTTCCCCATCATTTGCATCAAACTTCTCCTCTTTAATGAAGAAATTGCCACAAGAAAACACAACGCACATCTCTTCCAGCACAACACCGCTTTGAGCAACACTGCTCATGAAATTACATCACTATTTTAAGATTATTTTATTTAAAAAATCACTTTATTAATTTATTTAAGAAGTTTGCGAACTCTCACAGGGGTCACCAAAATAGTTAACCATATATTATTAGAAGCTGCGCGAACTTTCACAGGGGTCACCAAATGATGAACCAAAAATTAACAGAAGTTTTTGTGAATTTTCACAGGGGTCACCAAATGTTACGCACTGGAAGAGTGCGGGAAGAAATAAAAGACAACCTCTTCTACTGAAGGTTCTTAGGGAACTCAATTTATTTTAAGATGGTTTCTTACAACTAAACATTCTAATCTAACCTAAAGTAAACAAAATACATACAATATTTATTACCTGATGTTGTTGTAATGTGTACACAAGCGTTGGTCCCTTTTCGTATCTATTTAAACATACCCGAAATGATCGAGTAAAGTAGGTACACACTTTATACGCACATTACAACAACAACATGGGAAAATACTCAATATTTGTTGATTGTGTGGAACAACAACAAGCAACAAAATCTATTAATATATAAGATCAGTACATAACTGAACAAATATAGTTACTTAAAACTATGACGTCATATTCCAGTAATTCTCAACATTGTATCCTTAAAATAATTAAAATAATTGCGAAATAAAAGTTACATTTTCTTCATAAACAAAAAGTTATATTGATTTAACATTTTAGTACATATGATAGTTCGAAGTAGATTTGTATAAAAAGTTTTATTTGCTCAACCAAAGATTTCCTCATGATCAGATATGGCATTAAGCGTCATCATACTAAATTTACATTGGTCGCTAAAAATATCTTTGGAAGTTCTTCAGTTAGATAGTATTCCGATTATTTGGTATTTTCAAATACTGATTTTTATTTGTTTGAACTTTATTTATTTTTCAATTGTACACGTTTTATAACAAACGAATGTAATAAAAATAAACAAATGTATATTTCGCATTATCACATGTACTGACTTTTTAAATCAATATAACTTTTTAGTTTATGAATAAAAGTTAACGGTTTTTTCTAAAATCGATAATAGTTTTTCAAGGCATTCAAATCTACATCAAAAAATTATATGCTTAAGAGGGTTTTTAAGAATACAATGATGAGAACCGCTGAAAGATGGCGTCGCAGTTAAAAGTCTTTAACACACTAACAAAGCTGTGGCTAATACCTTTTCAACGATGCATAGATCTTGACAATCGGTATACAAATAACCATGTTAAGGTAAAAACCCCGAATCCGCCGTTTTTGCCGCGACCACAGAATATATTTTTTCGCTCCCCCGAAATTGTTTTTACTTAATTTTTCATATAAGGTTGACAACTTTTTTTTTCGACCCGGATTAGTGTCCTTATATCGTTTTCGTTTTTGTTTTTTCCTTTCTTCGTGTTTTCATAATAATTTTTTTTAAGGAGAGTGGCTTATTAGGCCACCACTCCCGATCCTAGTTTCTTGGGGCTGCCAAAGCAACTAGGAGAGCCTGTGTTGAGCTTCAGTAACTTCTGTTACTTACTTCCTAAGACGCATCGGTGGTAGCATGCCGATTAAGTCACTTAACATTTCGCCTTCTAACTCTAGCTAACTTCTAAGCGGTTGCTTTAAAGTCATTGCCCGGGGAATACTTGGTCTAAGACCGGAAGAAGTTAGCTGCTTGGACAGTGCCACAAAGGAATCGCTTCTGGTCACTCCCAAGTGAGTGACAATCAGTAACTTTTCACCTCTGGGCAAAGTCCCATTCCCTATTGAAACTGCTCGTACAATAGTTATATCGAACAACTAATAAAATTTAATGAAATTTACATACAAATACAATTTACTCCCCTGTATTAGCAATGATTTTGTAAAACAAAGTTTCCTTTAAGATTACAACGCGCCAACCTTTTTCCAAATTGCATCATAAAATTCACTCAAATCATTTGACTTTGTGCAAATCTCTTCATCTGAGTTTAACGCATAAAAAACAGCTAAGACAATGTCGCAAAAAAGACTTTAAAACCTTTATTACCATGAGATTCCATAGGGAGTGTTAAATAAATGAATGTATGACTGTGAGTGCGTGCGTGTGTGTGTGCCACAGGCCATAAAACTTTTGATTTTTATTCACAATCAGCAGCAATCCCTTACGCCCCACCACTACCGCCAGCAGCCTCAATGCTTTTCCCGGAACTGTAGATCTTTTGTTCAGTGACTGTTATTGTCATTGTTTTCCTGCAAAACCTTAGCTAAGGGGATGTAGGTGTAGGAGTGGTAGCTTGAAATGTTGTTCTATACTGCCATTCAACTGGGTTTTGGGGGGTGTCATAAAGAAATTAAATGCTCATTATTAGTTTTGTCTCCCTATCTCTCTTCTCGCATCTGATGATATCACAAGCCAGTGATACATTTTACTTGCACACTCACACACACGCAGGGGCTTTACCGTTTGTCATTGCGTTTGGGATTTTTTTTTTGTTCGCCCATGCAGTGTTTGCTGTTGTTGTTTGGTCCCATTTGAAGCAATTTTCGATAATCCCCCCTGTATTAAGCGAAATGACGCACAGTGGCACACATGCACATGTGTGCGTGCGTGTGTGTGTGTGATTTGGGGAAGCCAGTCAAGGTTCCCATTTGTTGCACTGTCATGTGAATGTAAAGGGTAGATCATATGGTTTTTCTGTTATGTTTTTTAATTACTTGATGCTTGGAAAATGACAGTTCTTTATGAAACATGAATGAAGAAGAAACACAGAACTTTATTTACCTTTGTAGAATTTCGGTTGATTTCTCAAATGTATTCTCGAGAAACGAGTGTTGTATTGCACGCATGAGTAATTTAAAAGATAATATTTTAAATTAATAATTTACTAGGAAAATTAAAAGTAGAATAGTCGTTTGCTAACAAGTGTATGTAAAGTTTGACTAACAATTCGATTCAAACGCTACAAACACTTAAACTTTTCCAGAAATGTTAATGAACACATTCTTCCTCTTCTTCTTATATGGCAGTCACAACAGAAATTCATCCATCAGAAGCCGCACATAGAACAGAATTCCAAGCGCTTCAGTCTTTTGCGCTCCGTAGATAGTTCTTTAGAAAAAGTTTAGATAACCTGGTCCATTCAAAGAAGCTTTGGTCAACCCCATCCTGCGCCGACGATCGAGATTAATGCCGTACACTTTACGAGCGGGAGCATTCTCATCTATATTTACAACGTGTCCCAGTCAGGGCATTCGATCCATTTCAACGCGCATGACTACGTCAGTGTCGTTGTACAGCTCATACAGCTCTTAGTTTATTCGACGACGGTACTTGCCGTTAAAGATGAAGGGTCCAAATATTTTGCGAATTATTTTTCTCTCGAAGACTCCCAGTATAGATTGATCCACTTGTGTCATAACCCAGGATTCTGCGCTGTAGAGCAAGATAGGAAGGATCAGTGACTGGAACAGTTTGATCCTTGTTCTTCGAGAGAGGGCTTAGCATTAAATCGCTGGATTAGCGCATAGTAGCAGCGGTTTGAGATCAATACTCGTCTCTTGACTCCCATGCTAACGTTATTATTTTTATTGTTTGCGGCCGAGCCAAGGTAGACGGAATCATCTACCATCTCAAACTTATAGTTCGCAACGTTCTCGCAGCGTCCCAAACGAGTAGACTCTTGGTTCGTTTACTCACTTTTGCTGAATGCTTCTCAATGTTCGAAAAGGCCGCAGTAACATCCCACACTCAACATCCAATGTTATCTATGCCATTGCCTTACGACAGCAGCATGTGACTTTTGCTACAGATGGTACAAGTCCTTTTTACTGCAGCCTTCCGCATTATCACCTCCATTACGATGGTAAAGATATCGCATGACAGACTATCTTCATGACTAAAGCTTCGCTTGGTAGAAAAAGGATCAGTCAGATTTTTGCATATTTTCACTCAAGACTTCGTGTCATTCAGTGTCATCCCGTCAAGTCGTATCACCTTCGCGGGGATAGCAAACTTAGCCATAGCATCGAATAGTTCTGTCGTATCGGACTATCGAATGCAGCTTTGTAATCAATAAATATATGGTAGGTAGCGATCCGCGATTTGTCGTAGTATGAATATCTGTTTGTTCGTGGATTTACCAGGTCTAAAGCCATACTGAAAATGTCCAATTAGGTTCGCTTAAATGGCCTATAGTCTATCACATAATACACTGGACAGGACCTTGTAAGCGATGGGTAAAAGGCTGATCCCGCCTTGGTTCACCTTTCTTAAGCACAGGACATACAAAACTCAAAATCCAATCATAGGGCATGTATTCCTTAAGCCAAATCGTGTTTATGAGCTGGTGTATGCACTTTGCTAGCATATCGCCGCCGGCTTTAAAAAGCTTGCCGGTAGTCCATCGGCTCCCGCAGCTTTATTATATTTAAGCCGTGCAACTACCAAGCTGATCTCGTCTTGGCTCGGTGGTGCACAGTCTACTCCATAGTCGATGATTGGCGTGATTTCGTCACTTATGCTGCTTTCAGGAACGAGCAAAGAACGGAAGTGATTCCTCCATATTTTCACCACACTCTGAATGTCCCTGACCAGAATTCCACTCCGTCCTTACAGTTGGGGTTCTCTGGTCCAAAACCTTTACTTTTTATTTTTTGGTACAACTTTCCGGCTTCACCTCTATCCCTGTAATTTTCGAAATCTGGATCTCTCATTCCTTTCACGGCCTCTTTTTCCGCCTGAACAGGAGTTTCATCTCCCTCCTCTTTCGTCTCCGCACGCGCTGCTCTGTATGCAGCATCTATTTCCTCAATCATTTCGCGACATTCCTCATCGACCCAGGACTTGTCTAAGCGTAGTTTTTCATAACCCAGTACGTTCGTTACGGCAGTGGTCATGGAATTCGCAATATGCTGTCTCTGTGTGTCGGTACCATCAGAACTAGGAGGATTTGTTTGAAATAATTGAGAGAGTTGGTTGGAGTAGGCATTGGCTATCTCGGTGGTATGCAGCTGCGTGATGTCTAGCTTCCTATGCGGTTGATTATGAGTGTTTTTAGCACTACTTTATCGTGTGCGTACCTTGGCTGCAACTAGGTGGTGATCCGAGTCAATATATGCATCGCGCGTCATACGCACGTCCATAACGCTTAAGACAAGCCTTCCATCACTTACCACGTGATCAATCTGGTTTTTTGTATTTTACGCAGGGTATATCCAGGATGCGTAGTAATTATCTTTTTACGGGAATATGGTTCCACTTACTAATATGAAATTAATTCATTATGAAAGCAATAAATTCCATATCAAAAGAATTGTTCACTGTCTCTGTGTTTGATGATTTAGTAGTATGGTTCGAAAAAAGAGTTCACAACAATTTCAATTACATACGGCCACATATATTTGTTATTTCGTGTCCTATGGAAAAAAAACGCATATCGTTGTTCATGGATTATCAATTTGTCCTTTGGTCAATTTTAACTTCGACGTCAATTGCGACTATTGACTATTGACTTCCTGTACTGAATACTAGATCTTCCGAGCCCGGTATTGCCAATATCATCCGCAAATTTGATTCTCAATGGTTTATACCTAGGAGGATGTAAGGCGAAAATTGAGGAGATGCGGAGAATTTGGCTGAAGACCATGACGCAAAATTAAGTCTCAGTTACCGTTATTTGATAATGCGTGACCGCAGACACCTCATGCGGCCGATAGAGAGGTCAATATGGCGTCTATAGCGGAGTGAACTGGAGCATTATCCTGATAAGTCAATACTTTTTTTGCTGCCAAATTAGACTTTTTTCTTATTCTCGTCACTTAAACGCTGCAAAACTTTAGCATAATACTAACCACTGCTTTGACTGTTCCTTTCACTCAGGTGTGAATCAAAATCTTGACTATATTGCGGGCGAACATCGCCAAGCACTCTAATAAAACATCTTCACAATGTTGGTTTTATTCTATTGTGAGCAAACGCGGCGCTGCACACATCTTGTGCACAGCTTTCTCATCTCCAAATTTTTGATCAATTTGCGATGTATTGCACTTTTTGACTTTTTCCTATAATTTCTGCTAGCTTACGCACCTTTAACCGACGTCGGTTTCTATGGGGACACCTTAGTTGATTGACCAGTACGATGTTTGTCTAAGCATCTCGTACGGTCTCGTTTAAACTCTCCAACCCAAAGTTTTGTAGTCGTAAACAATGGAACAGTCTCCCCAGACTAAAATCTAACTCGGCAATAATATTGATAGACTGAGACTTTTCACATCAAAGTATTAAATAACATTACTCTGATAATTGTTTTCCATGTTTATAAATTCTTGCGGTCGTTTGCTTTTTTGCTAATTTTAGTTAAAAAAAAAATTCGATAATATTTCAAGAAGTGACAGCTAATACTCTTTGGTAGTTACTCTTCTTCTCATGTAATTTGTCTCACTAACAATTGATCACTTGTTCTTAATTAACAGACGAAACTAAAATTCCACTCTACCCCTCCACAATATCAACCATATTTATACAACTAAGCGGCACAGCGACGAAAAACCCACGAAATTCACATACTGCTGCAACACAACTTAGGGACAAACCCTAATTCATGCACTTCTACTTCATGGATGACTGTTGACTAGTGTGTGACTCTTTCGGTTGCTAATGTGACGATAATACAATACGATACAGGCTATGTGCGTAACTGCATACGATACTGTGTGATACTGCGTTAGCGACAGAGCGATTAGTAGGATTTTACATATTTCGTTCGCCTTCTGTAGTAATACACAAATGTTTGCGATATTTGTCATCATATGGCGGCATCGTCAAATTGAGCGAGGCTATTGGTGGTCTCTATCTATCTACTTATAGTCATGTCTGATAATGACAGCAATGATGACTGAATAGTTTTCGAAATGTGTCATAGTGTGCGCTTTTGTTGCCAGGGTACTACGTGAGAGTGCGTAGATGCAAGAGTTTTTATGAGGCGTGTACGACAATTGATGTTTAGTATTAAATCAGCCAAAAAGAACAAAAAGCAAAAAAAAAACGATAACAGTTGCACGTAAAGAGCAAATGTTCCATGTCGGAAATACCTACATACAGTAAGTGGATAAAATATTATGTGGATGTTTACAGCAGTGGTCGGCAAAAAGACTGAATAAGGTATTGCTTTTGTTATGGTGTGACAAATTTGTTTACAATTTTAGTTTATAATTTGTAAATTTATGCTTAAGATATAAATATTTTTTTTTATTTGTTTTGTTTTGTTGATCTGATGAACAACAACATAATACATTTCACGCAAATCTTGTAAAAACAAACTGTATTTGCATTAATTGCCAAAAGTAAATGATCTTCAACCGAACTATGAAACAATCCCTATTAATATTATAAATTTGAATGTTTGTGTGTTTGTTTGTGGCTTTATCACGCCTAAACGGCTGACCCGATTTCAGACAATGTATGGAAATTACCGTAGGCTATATATTTTTATACTTTTGACCCTATGGGCGGAGTGGGCGTGCCAAAACTTTTCTTGGAGCTATAGAGATGAAATTTGATACCCAAATGGCACTCGGCAGCATAAATATGAATATGCAGATGCAATTTTAATTTTAGATCAGTGGGCGTAGTGGGCGTGGCAAAACTTATATTTAGAGCGAGAGAGATACAATTTGATATAGTGCTCAGCAACATGAATATGAATATGCAGACGAACGTTTAATTTTTGACCAGTGGGTGGAAGGGGGTGGCAAAACTTATTTTCAGAGCTAGGGAAATAAAATTTGACACACAGATAGTGCTAGGCATCATGAATATGAATATGCAGACGAAATTTTAATTTTGGATCAGTGGGTGGAGGGGGTGTGGCAAAACATATTATTAGGTCTAGGAAGATATAATTTGATACACAGATAGTGCATGGCAACATGAATATGAACATGAAGACGAAATTTTATTTGTTGACCCAATTGGCGGAGTGGGCATGGCAAAACATATTTTAGAGCTAGGGAGATAAAATTTGATACACAGATAGTGCTTGGCAACATGAATATGAATATGTAGACGAAATTTTAAGTTAGGATCAGTGGGCGGATTGGGCGTGGCAAAACTTTTTAACAGCCATAGAGATACAATTTGATAGCCAGATAGTGCTCGGCAAAATGAATATGAATATGCAGACGAAATTTTAATTTGTTAGAGAGATAAAAATTTGGTACACAAATAGTTTTAGACAACACGTATATGAATATGTCGATGAAATTTAAATTGTTGACCCAATTGGCGGAGTGGGCGTGGCAGAACTTTTTTTAAGAACTATAAAGATAAAATTTTATACCCAGACTGTACTCGACAACGCGAATATGAATATGCAGACGAAATTTAAATTTTAGACCCAATGGGCATAGTGGGCGTGACAAAACTATTTTTTAGAGCTAGAGTGATACAATTTGATACCCAGATAGTACTCGACGACACGAATATGAATATGCAGACGAAATATTATTTGTTGATCCAATTGGCGGAGTGGGCGTGGCAAAACATATTATAAGGGCTAGGGAGATATAATTAAATACACAGATAGTGCTTGACAACATGAATATGAATATGCAGTAGAAATTTTAATTTTGGATCAGTGGGCGTGGAAAACTTGTATTATAGCCCTGGTACACAGATAGTACTCTAGGTCACGAATGGCCTAAGAGGGCGTGACAAAACTGTATTTTGGTCCTAGAGCGACAATATTTGATATACAGATAATATGCGATACCAAAAAGTACAACTTATTAAATCCAAAAGTACATTTATTGTACTAAAAAGTACAGTTTATTGTACTAAAAATCACATTTATTGTACCAAACATTACAATTTATTGTACCAAAAAGTACAATTCATTGTACCAAAAAGTTCAATTCATTGTACCAAAAAGTACAATTTATTGTACCAATAAGTAAGTTTATTGTACAAAAAAGTAAAATTTGTTGTAATACAAAGTACTTTTATTGTACACAAAAAGAACAGAGTACCTTTATTGTATCAAAAAGTACTTTAAATGCACTAAGTACATTTATTGTACCAAATAGTTATTTAAATTCGCCAAAAATTATTTTATTGTATCAAAAAGTACTTTTATTTTAATAAAAAAAGTACTGTTGTTGAAGCAAAGAGCAAGGACTAGGAGAGTTTTTTTCTTTAAATTTATAATATTTTTAGATTTAATTTGCAGACACTTTTGACAAGATGTTTTCCAGAGTTGTGTCAGTAAAGTTTAAGTACTATTTACATTGCCTCAGTTTGTTTTATTAAAAATTTCGGCAATAAGTCGTCAGAAGAAAGTATGTCGGCAAATTCTGACAAACCAACCTAATTTACACAATGCTGACTGACACATTTTAGAGGGAAATACTGACAATGATGTCAGTAGGGTAATAGAGCCTTTATAGTACTCGGCAATGCAGACATGAATTTACCGACAAAATATTTATTATTTATTCAGTCAGGAGAAATATGAATGCGAACATTTATTTCCGGTCAGTGGGCAGAAGGGAATGGGAGAAATACTTTTAGGACTATATAAGGTAATATAGAAAGTACTTGGCGCTATAGATATGAATTTGTAGACGGAGGTTTCAGTATCGTTTAGTGAGATGTTGTTAGTTTTATCAGGTTAAGGAGTAACTTGTGGCAACGAATTGTTTATAGAGCATACAAGAACGACGATTAAGCTAAGCCCTTTAAATAGGCGAGTCAAACATATTATAATTATACGTCAAGTAAGCAGTAGCGAAGCATTGCCGGGTGCACTAGTTAGTTAATAATGGTAAGAATATATTAAATATATAAAATATAATAATAAAATAAGCTTTAAATTTAAATAATTCATTAAAAATGCATATGTCGTCGTGTAAAAATTTTTGATTTAGGCGATGCTTTTTGGGACACTTTCGAATCCCTTAGTCCATCTCACAAAAAAGTGGACTTGAGACCTTTTTGCAGGGTGAGATTTGTTTAGAAACAAGGTGGGATTCAGTGACAAAGTTGATTTGATAGAAATTTTTTTAACAGATGACGTACATAGAAGTATTTTGATGATCTTGGCGGCCAAAAACCCAAATACCAAGTTTAAAATAAAACCGTTAAATTGAATGGGAAACGTAGGGGACACTCCATGTAACAAAAAACCATCATTACAAGTTACTTTAATTGCGAGAAACCCAAAAAAACTAAAGTTTAAACTCCATGATTGATTTTACCATTTTACGGAAGTGTTAAGTTTTTATTAATTTTAAAGCGTTTAATTTTTCAAATGTTATATATTTCTTTAATATGTTTGCCTCAAAATTTTTTAAATGGTCGGCAAGTAAGGACCAAAATAATGCCGATTTTTTTGAGACTTTTGTGTAGGTATCCTGTTAGGTCCCGCAAGTCTTGTGACTGATATGAAAATATTTTGGCCTAATTTAACAAGTTCAGAAAAGTTTTGCCGCGGAAAATCGCGTATGGCTAAAAAACCGTTAATTAAAGTTCATACCTAAGAAAATTAAAATGTGTGATTTTTTGACATTCTTGCTATTTCTAGGTAATAAAGTTATTCAGAAATAGCAACCAAGAAGTAATTCGAAATTCTATGCAAAAAAATGATAATTTGGGAGCGATAACAAAAAAAAATTACTTAACAACAATACGTCTGCGCGATTTCGTTTGGAAGCCTTTGCTACTGGAGTATTTGTCATTAAATTGTTTTTGTTGTCACAGAACAACTGCACAACTATATACAACTAATACCTACACTACATAAAGTACTGATTAGGGTGATCAATTATTCGGGTTTTTGTGAAAACCGGTTTTCGAATTATTCGAAAAATGACATTTAAAAAAAACCGGTTTCTTTTTTTGAAATTCACAAAAAACCGGATAATCCGGTTTTCAAATGTATGGCAAATAACAAATTTAAACGCAATTTTTGACAAAAATTTTAATTAAAAAATAACAGAAAACAATTCAATTATACCTATAAAAAGTAAACTTTGAGTTTAATTATAATAACAATACAAAACATTAGTGAGATCAGTTTGTTATTTTAACAAAGACAAACAAAACAAAACAATTAATTTGTAAATTGATTGATTTTACATATAATAAATATATTTAATTTAATCTTTAGTTTTCCCTAAAGTAACATTTAAGAAATAAGATACAATTTAAGTGCGTGGGTGTATATCTTTTTTTTTTTTCTTTGGTTTTTATAAAACTTGACATTGAAAAAGCCCGTCTGCCAAGGTTTCGAGTCCTTTTGCCGCTCTTATCCATATATTAAAAATCAAAAATCATTTTTA
Source organism: Muscina levida (assembly GCA_964034835.1). Classification (NCBI taxonomy): domain Eukaryota; kingdom Metazoa; phylum Arthropoda; class Insecta; order Diptera; family Muscidae; genus Muscina; species Muscina levida. The sequence continues at coordinate 25,728,432 of OZ035883.1, read as the reverse complement.
CTTGAATATTTTAGAAATGCGCCACTAATTGGGAGTTTACTCGTACTTAAATACAAAATGAGAGTATTCAGAGATTGAAATAGTCGTTCTCATTTACGTCTTTTTAAAATTTCATATAAATTTAGTGATAATTGGTTTTGAATTGTTAAAAAGTGTTTAAGTAAAAATTTAAAAATACCTTCAGCATCAGCTAAATTCGAAGAGTTTGCAGAAAGTTTTTGTATAGACATTTCCAACGGTTTAAAGATGTCACTAAGCACAGACAAAGTTTCGATATCATTTTCACTAAATGGTGTCAGTCCTAAGTTCAATAAAGTATGATTCACACATTTGTGCAATTTTAAAAATTGGAAAACCATATTGGCCATAGAATTCCAGCTGTGCTTTACATCATGAATAAGTTTAAGCTCCTTATTTAATTGGTCTTTTACAAACATTTGTAATTTCTTTCGCTGACTTATTAGACATTGAAGATTTATAAAATTAACAATTAGGTTGTTCGGCTGAAACACTGGAAAAAACATGTACGAGTACACATTTAACACAATTATGAATAAATTTAAATAAAAAATATCGAACGCCAAAAAACCGAGATTCGACAAAAAAATAACCGGATTATTCGATATTCGAAAAACAGGGATTTAAAAAAAACCGACGGTTTTTATGAGTGAAAAAAACCGAGTAGCCGGTTTCTGAAAACCGAACTGATCACCCTAGTACTGATACAAGGATCGGAAATAAGAAAAAATGCGTTACTGCAAATAGGACAACTGTCCGAAGAGGCAGCAGAGGCTCGAAACAAACATTTTTGAGCTTACCGGCAGAACTTTGCAAGAAAATTTTCCAGAGAATTCTGCAATCAGGACATCCTAAATAGGCTTCCCTTGAGCACAGATCTAGTTCTGAGTGTCTCAACAACTAAAAATAAAACAAAGTTTTCTTTATTTTTGCCAGAAACTATAGAGATGTTTCTCTCAGCTCAACCAAATCTAGCAGCTGAGTGATGTGGACAACGATTATGTTTTAAATGTCCAAAATATGAAAATATAAATGTGTTTACTATAAAAATCAATTGTTTATGTTTCAAACGTTACTCTTACCTTAATAAACAATTAAAATATTTTTGGCCGCCTTGATCATCTAAATACTTCTATGAGTGACGATCTTTATACCAAAATGTTTCCTGCATCATCTTTAAACCTTCGGTATTTTTTCCACCTATATCCCTTTGCCAGTAATAATTTACCCGCATCACACTGTCTACCCTTCTCGCCACCCTAGTGCACATTAGAGCGAGCGCCCACCACATCGTCCATCTATGTGCACAATGTCTACATATGGGGATAACGTTTATACCCCCTCACCCAATATAACTAAATAACAATTATAGAACAACATGAACATCATGCACGTTATTAGGCGACAACAACAAAATAATCAGCAACAATGAGAAATAGAATGAAATTATCGTTTTATGCGTTATGCGCTATCCCTTTTGTTTTCAATGTTCGGTTTCTTTTTGTTTTGCGATTATGACGCCTCTAACAATTGTTGGGGGGGTTTTAGCACAGTTTTCATTTTGATTGTTGTAGCTGTTGTCGTTGCAGTTTCAGGGAAAAGGAAATGGCGATAAAGCCATTTTAAACGACCATTCCATGATTACGCTTTATGGGCTCCGAAGACCAACAATACACAGCGACAGCGACATAACTGCCGATGTGAACTTATTCTAATACAATTTAAAGTGGATCCAAAAGGATCTAATATATAAAAATCTCGTGACACGGTGTTTGTAACTGCGTTCCTTGATCAACTACTATGGACAATAGGTTTATACCGCTATGTGGCTCAAGGGTAGATTAATATCTATAATTTTTGTTTGTGATAAGTGGGCGGAAGGGCGTGGTAAATATGTAGCTTTAGCCACAGAGCTAAACAATGCGAGGCATCCAGAGAACTTGGCACTACAGATTTGAAGATGCAGACCAAATTTTTATTTTCGATAAAAATTTCTATTTTACATAAATATAAAAATAACAACAATGAAGACCACACGTCAGCATAATCCACACAAGCTCTTTGCCCAGCGATCAAAATTACATAGAATTATTGTTTTGGTTTTGTTTTGTTTTATTGGTCTGTAAAGAATATGAATTGTTTTGATCGTAATACAATAATAGTTTCTGACTTATATTCCAACTAATAATTAATTACAACATCTTCGACTTTACACACTTATGTTCTTCTTATTGGGCAGAAACAACAGAAATTCATACACCAATATCCGCACAGAGAAAAGAATTTAAAATTTTGGCCTTTTCGCTCTGTAGAAAGCTCGTCACTCCAAGTTTAGATAACAACTCTTTCACCAGGTTCATGTAACGAAGTTTTTGTATCCCCCCCTCCTGCACCCACTTACGAACATATTCAAGGAAACTACACACAAATTCAACAAGTTCAAATAGAATAAATTATAATTAGAAAACCACCTAAAGTTCACGATTAGTTATAATGAACTTTCTCTAATGATGTTTTCATAACATGTGTAAAGTGCTTGCACGCATGGTCCAATGAAATCCCCCTCAGTCCGCATCTTCTCTAACCAAGCCAATCCACCCACTACTCATCAACCTTATAAATCATGCACTAACAAAGCCGCAATCTGCAATTTCCCAACCCCTAGCGAAAGAGATAACTCTCCTAAGAGGTTTGGCTCGCTAACTGGCTGGCTGGCAGTAGTTAGAACTCGCACTCGATGTGGCCGTAATGAATATAAATAACATTAAACCCTAAATTAGTTACTTTGCCATGCAACAAGCTAAAGAATAATTTGGTAGATTCCATAGAAATTTACACAACTACATACCGGGGGTAAAGGGAAATGGTGAAGGTAAAGAAATCTTTTCATTTTATCCAAATGTAAAAATAGAATGAAATTCTTCCGAGACCTTAACGAAATAAATGTGCTGGAGTCGGGGAGGGGGGAATAAACCAGTTACCGCCTGTAGATTTAAATTATTTTATTAAGCTTTTAGTTGTTACCCCCTTGGGCAACTTTAACCCTTTATGGCAAGAGAGCGTAAGGATGAGGAAAAGCATACCACCAAAATTGCTTAACAATAAATTGTACAATTCTTTGTCGTACTCAAAAAAAAGGTTTAAATCAACCAATTTTTCTTGTTCTTAGCAACAATTGCGAAATGAAATCAACATAAATTCAATCAAATGAACAACCAGAAATGGCCAAAATCTTGAACAAAAAAAAAATCCTATAGAGCTGCACAACAAAATTCCCAACACAAAAGAGAATGATGGAGCAATGTCACCTCTTTGGTGACAATAATGACAACGGCAACAAACCATTAACACCATCACCAAGACTAACAACAACAATATAGCCACCCTCATTTGCTACATCGCCAATCAAACAAAGTAACCCATCTCCATAACATCCAGCCCCCTTACAATGACGCCCCGTGGTCCGAGCACTTGCTGAGTGTTAAATAGGGGGATTCGTATAGAAAACATTAAATTGAGTTGAGTTTATATCTATGTATTTGCATGTTGTTGCCATGGATCCATTCATACTTTTAAGTTCCACATTATGGTGTTGTTGTTACACTAGCGTCATAAGCGGGTGATGCTGCTGCCGCTCTTGTGCGGGCTGACTGTGTTGGTGATCCACCCTTGTATCTTGTATAGAAATCCCCGAGAAATTTTTTGTATTAATTTTTACCGGAATTAATAGTGCAAGTTGTTGTACGCTCAAAAACTAGAAGAGAGAGGAAAGAATTAAATATATTAAAATTAAAAGCATTAAAAATATTATTATTTTAATTATTAAAAAAAAATATCAAACAATAAAACACTTTTCTGATCGTTAAGCCAAATTTGATGTATCATTCGATAAACTAACATAAATTGAAATATTACAACTAATAAAAATATTAAAAATATTACAACTAAAAAAAATATTAAAAATATTAAAAATCACAAAAATATTAAAAATATTAAAAATTAAATTTACGTTAAGTGTATCAAATGATACATCAAATTCGGCTTACGATCAGAAAAGTGTTTATTTTATTGTTTAAATATTTTTGGTCAAATTCAGTGTGTCACGCACTAATAAAAATATTAAAAATATTAAAAATATTAAAAATATTAAAAATATTAAAAATATTAAAAATATTAAAAATATTAAAAATATTAAAAATATTAAAAATTTTAAAAATATTAAAAATATTAAAAATATTAAAAATATTAAAAATATTAAAAATATTAAAAATATTAAAAATATTGAAAATGTTAAAAATATTACAAATATTAATTATATTAAAAATATTAATCATATTAAAATTATAAAAAATGAAAAAAAAAAATATTTAAAATATTTGAAATATAAAAAATAGTAAAAATATTTAAATATTAAAAAAATAAAAATATTAAATGTATTAAAAATATTAAAAATGTTAAAAACATTAAAAATATTAAAAGAATTAACAACATTAAAAATATTAAAAATATTCAAAATATTAAAAGTATTAAAAAATATTTTAAATATTGTAAATATTTTTAAATATTTTAAAATATTTAAAATAAGAAAAATTTTAAGTATATTATAAATATTAAAAAAAATTCAAATTATTAAAAATATTTAAAAAAAAAATTTAAACTATTTACAATATTAAAATTGCTAAAACAATTAAAAATAATAAAAGCAGTAAAAATATTAAATATATTAAAAATATCAAAAATATCAAAAGTATTAAAAATATTAAAAATATTAAAAATATTAAAAATATTAAAAATTTTAAAAATATTAAAAACTAGTGGACCCGGCAATGCTTCGCTATTGCATAATTGACTAATATTACAAAATTAACTTAATATAATACACAAATATCAATTAAAATTGGCTCACAGTTATAAAAGCTGTGCATATGCCACTTGAAAACATACTTTGGCAACGTTTCCTTAACTCGATAATAATATGTTTCGCTTGCTTTCTTAATAGAAGCGTTCATCTTATGCCCTCGGTAAACAATTTGTTACCCCAAGTAACTCCCAAACCAGATCAATCAACAACGTTTTACTGTTTCGAATGTTATATCTCACTATGACCATCCGCCCACTGATTGAACTTTTGTAATTGTTGCGAATAGTATTATCTATTTAATGTATTGCATCTCTCGAGGGCTCAAATACAAATAAAATTTCCGCCGCAAATTTGTAATTGTAGTACCAAATACTATATGTGTATCAAATATTGTCTTTTTAGAGCTAAAATACAGTTTTGCCACGCCCACCACCCACTGATTAAAAATACTGAAAATATCCATCTACGGTTATAATACAAATTGGCTACGTTAAATCCGCCCATTGATGGAAAATTAGAATTTTGTTTGCATATTCATATTTTCGTTGTCATATCATATCATATTGTATGTATGTATCATATTATATATATCATATAGTTTTGCCATAGCCAATGTGCCTATAGGGTCCAAAACTAAAATTCGTCTGCATGTTCATATTTGTGTTGTCGAGTACTATCTGGGTAACAAAATTTATCCCTTTAGCTCAAAAAGTTTTGCCACGGACACTCCGCCCATTGGGCCAACAATTAAAATTTCGACTGCATATTAATATTCGTGTTGTCTAGTACTATCTGGGTATCTAATAGTATCCCTCTAGCCCTAAAAAAGTCTTGTCACGCCCAATATGCCCATTGGATCCAAAAATAAAATTTCGTCTGCATATTAATATTTTTATTGTCGAGTACTATCAAGTACTATTGCCACGCCTACTCCACCCACTGATAAAAAATTAAAATTTCGTCTGCATATTCATATTTGTGTTGTCGAGTACTATCTGTGTATCAAATTTTATCTCCCTAGCTCGAAAAACAATTTTGCCACGCCCACTGCGTCCATTGGGTCAAAAACTAAAATTTCATCTGCATATTCATATTCGTGTTGTCGACTACTATTTGGGTATCAAATTTTATCTCTCTAGCTCTAAAAAATAGTTTTGCCACGCCCACTCCGCCCATTAGAAAAAATTAAAATTTCGTCTGCATATTCATATTCGTGTTGTCGAGTACTATCTGTATATCAAACTTTATCTCCCTAGCTCGAAAAAAAGTTTTGCCTCGCCCACTCCGCCTATTGGGTCCAAAATTCAAATTTCGTCTGCATATTCATATTCGTGTTGTCGACTACTATTTGGGTATCAAATTATATCTCCCTAGCTCGAAAAAAAGTTTTGCCATGGGGTCAAAAATTAAAAAAATTATAGCCTACGGCAATTTCCATATTGTACACTAACTGTCTTCCAAATTTTATTGAAATCGGTTCAGCCGTTTAGGCGTGATTGAGCAACATACATACATACAAACAAGCAAACAAACAAACAAATAAACAAATAAACAAACAAACAAACAAACAAACAGACAGACATTCACATTTATAATATTAATATGATATTAAAACCAGTACAGAAATTTCAGTCAGTTAAACTGACAGATAAATACCATCACCCAATATAAGATATTGTTTAAGTCTTGAGATATTGAAATTAACCGATTTGTAATTAAAACCAGTTAGAAAGTTTCAGTCGGGCAACCCAACTTACATTTACCCTTACCCTTAGCAAAACAAATAATTTTCTATTATATTGATATTATTACATTAATTTACGTTAAGTGTATCGAAATGATACAACAAATTCGGCTCAAGATCAGAAAAGTGTTTTTTTTTTTTTATTTATTGTTTGATATTTTTGGTCAAATTCAGTGTGTCACGCACTAGGATGACGCGTTTCGAACTCCATGACAAGTTCATCTTCAGACCCCTTTGTGACGAACTGATGCACAATGGTACATCATCAGCTGTATATATATCTACAATTATGCTAAACATATGCATGTGAAGTAGATATCAGCCGAAAATGTCCAGCATAGTTATGAATTTGACCATTCACAATCAAACATGAGAATGGAGGATATTTTATCCCCACGATTCCCTTTTACCTCACAAAGCTCAAGCTTTACCATGGCTTTTCACCACAACACTCAAGCTTTTTTTTTACAAGGTTTGTTGTTAAACTAAGCTTACTATTGTTACTGAGCATATACAGTTTTTGCTCACTACTAACTACTAAGCATATATAGTTTGTTAGGCCGTGCCGTGCCAGTGTATGTGTATTTGTGTTTTGTTAGTCGATCTTACAGTACATTATATTAATTTACGTTAAGTGTATCGAAATGATACAACAAAAAACACTTTTCTGATCTTGAGCCGAATTTGTTGTATCATTTCGATACACTTAACGTAAATTAATATAATGATATTATTACTCGATTTCTAAAGTACATTTGTATGGGAGGTACGAGAAGGGGTGTGGTTAGGCTTCCAGATTTATTCTCCATTACTTTATCCTGTTATAGCTTTACTTTATCCTGCTTAAACTTTACCAAATACAGAATTTGGGCACGATCGCGTTAGGTCTTTTAATAATATTAATCGATTTCCAAAGTGGGCGGTACCAGATGTGTATGGGAGGTACCAGATGGGGCTAGAATAGACTTCCAATTTTTTCTCCAAAACTTTATCCTGTTATAACTTTACTAAAAATAGAATTTGGGTACGATCACGTTTAATTTATTGATATTAATCCTCCATCTCTATAGTGGGCGGAAAGGTAGAATTGTATGGGAGGTACCAGAAGGGGCGTGGCTAGGCTTTCAAAATTTTTTCCAAAACTTTATCCTGTTATAGCTTTACTAAATACAGGATTTGGGGACGATCCCGTAGTGTGTATTAATATTATTACTCAATTTCTAAAGTGGGCGGAATGATGTATTTGTATGGGAGGAACCAGAAGGGGCGGGGCCATGTAGCCCATTTGCAATACCGTAAGTAGTTTTGAGAAAATAATAACTCGTGCGAAATTTCAAAACATTTGGTTGCGTCTTTCGAAAGTTATCGTGCGAACCAGCCGGACAACCACCACACAGACAGACAGACAGACGGACATGGCTCAAACGACTTAAAAAGTCATGAATCGAATTTGGTTCAAAGAAACCTAGGGTCTAAAGTCACTCCTTCTATGTGTTACACTTTTGGGTCGTATCAAATGATATATACCCTCGTCCCTAAGGGTGATAGTATAAATATTAAAAATATACAAAATATCAAAAATATTAAAAATATCAAAAATATTAAAAATATTAAAAATATTAAAAATATTAAAAATATTAAAAATATTAAAAATATTAAAAATATTAAAAATATTAAAAATATTAAAAATATTAAAAATATTAAAAATATTAAAAATATTAAAAATATTAAAAATATTAAAAATATTAAAAATATTAAAAATATCAAAAATATTAAAAATACTAAAAAAAATAAAAAAATTAAATGTATTAAAAATGTAAAAAATATAAAAAATATAAAAAATATTAAAAATATTAATAATTAAAAATATACAAAATATCAAAAATATTAAAAATATTAAAAATATGCTCTTGTTTGTTATTGTCGATCTGTAAGAAGTATGAATATGTTTTTCATTGTTCGGTTTGAGATCAGTTTTCTATTATCGCTAATAGAATTTGTTTTACAAGAGTTGTGTGAAATGTATTATGTTGACAGCTGGCAGGGCAGATAGCTATTTCAATGGTTGCCAAACCATCATCATCAGTGCCGTTTGCTGTGCCTTCTCCACTCATTATCACAACCTTAAGTGTTAAAAGCTTCACACAATCAATGTGAAGCTCACACACACCGGTGCGAAAATGGTATCAACGAAGACCACACGTCAACATAATACACACAAGCTCTTGTCTATGCTTTGTCCATCGGATGGTTTGGCAACCATTGAAATAGCTATCTGCCCTGCCAGCTGTCAACATAATACATTTCACACAACTCTTGTAAAACAAATTCTATTAGCGATAATAGAAAACTGATCTCAAACCGAACAATGAAAAACATATTCATATTAAAAATATTAAAAATATTAAAAATATTAAAAATATTAAAAATATTAAAAATATTAAAAATATTAAAAATATTAAAAATAATAAAAATATTAAAAATATTAAAAATATTAAAAATATTAAATAAAAAATAAAAAATATTAAAAATATTAATAATATTAATAATTAAAAATATACAAAATATCAAAAATATTAAAAATATTAAAAATATTAAAAATATTAAAAATATTAAAAATATTAAAAATATTAAAAATATTAAAAATATTAAAAATATTAAAAATATTAAAAATATTAAAAAAATTAAAAATATTAAAAATATTAAAAAAATTAAAAATATTAAAAATTAAAAAATATAAAAAATATTAAAAATATTAATAATTAAAAATATACAAAATATCAAAAATATTAAAAATATTAAAAATATTAAAAATATTAAAAATATTAAAAATATTAAAAATATTAAAAATATTAAAACTATTAAAAATATTAAAAATTTTAAAAATATTAAAAATATTAAAAATATTAAAAATATTAAAAATATTAAAAATATTAAAAATATCAAAAATATTAAAAATACTAAAAAAAATAAAAAAATTAAATGTATTAAAAATATTAAAAATATAAAAAATATAAAAAATATAAAAAATATAAAAAATATAAAAAATATTAATAATATTAATAATTAAAAATATACAAAATATTAAAAATATTAAAAATATTAAAAATATTAAAAATATTAAAAATATTAAAAATATTAAAAATATTAAAAATATTAAAAATATTAAAAATATTAAAAAATATTAAAAATATTAAAAATATTAAAAATATTAAAAATATTAAAAATATTAAAAATATAAAAAATATTAAAAATAAAAAAAGTATTAAAAATATTAAAAATATTAAAAATATTAAATATATTAAAAATATTAAAAATATTAAAAATATTAAAAATATTAAAAATATTAAAAATATTAAAAATATATAAAATATCAAAAATATTAAAAATATTAAAAATATTAAAAATATAAATTATACTAAAAATTATTAAAAACATTAAAAATAATAAAAATATTAAAAACATTACAAACATTACAAATAATACAAATATTACAAATATTACAAATATTACAAATATTACAAATATTACAAATATTACAAATATTACAAATATTACAAATATTACAACTATTACAAATATTACAAATATTACAAATATTACAAATATTACAAATATTAAAAAATTAAAAGTACGTTAATTACAAAAATATGTTATTATAATCCTTAGATTTCCAAGATTTCTAAATATTCCTCTTTCCCCTTTTACTTTGTACATACTTATACTCATATTAGTACTTTTCAATATATATCATTAGTTTAACAAAAAAAATCAAGCATTTTAATTAAACTAATTTGCTTTTCCTCTCCACGTCTAAACTATAAATTAGTAGTGGTTATCACTTGATTGACATCTGCCAATAAAAACGACAAATTATTTCCAATCACCTCAACCATGACAAATTGCCTTTAAACCGCAACTAATTTACTTAAACTCTGTCGAACAGTCACCCTTTCCTCGGGTGTAGCTGGACCTACAACCAGAAATGGGTGGAACAGATGCGTATAACTGGCAGTAGGGGGAGGATGATTGGTGTGATGTGTCACTGGTATTACTGTAATGGATTTCTTTGAATGTGTATATCTGTATTGTGAGGCGTATGGGGTTTTTGTCTGCTCAGTAATGAAATGATGATGGTATTTAATACTCATCTTACTACTGCTGCTTATAGCACTCGTTCCTCTACTGGCCATGGATGTTAGGAACATCTCACAGTGGGATACAATTTATTATTAATTAGGAAAGGGTTCCCGCTACAAGCGCATGTTATTGCAATTTAATTAAACTGATTACTTTTCCGGAAGTTATTCTAATTTTCGCTTAATATTTTTTTCTTTTTAGGTAAGTGTGATCATGAATTGTCATAATATTTGATGAGTAAGTATCACATTATTGTAATCGTTTCATATTTTCTGCTAATCAGGGTATATGCAGTGTATATGCCAACTATTTAATCAATATTAAGAATATTAATATTCTACAATTCCACCCACTGTGCACCCTAATCATAGACTATCCTTCATCCCCATCACCATTACACAGGCACATTCACAGTCGTACTTTATCATCATCATCATCTCTTGCTTTTCGAACAAGTGATAGAACATCAGCAACAGCCAAAGTAACGCTGGCTGGCATACTACTACTGCTACCAGCGTGTGTAGCACAGACATTAGTATGTAACGTGTATTGCTGGAGCGTGTTCATCTCTGGTGTTATTTCATTATATTCGCATATCTTTTACAGTTCCAGCTCAATGCTTTTTTCTTTTCTATCGTATCATCATCATCGTCATCTTAGTGGCGTTTTGAAAAACTGTTGCCACGTTGTACCATGTGCGTGTGGGTTGTAGAATATTCTATGCACGGACGTATTTTCTACTTTCAATAATACAACACTTTTAGTTTCGATAGTAAAAGCGGCACCCCCTCCCTCAGCCCTAATGTAATCCCTATGATGTACAAACAAATATGTACTCCATTGTATGGATTTGCTGCTGATTTAGGGCGCTGACATTGACGTTTGCATTTTTGTGCCGCTTTTAATGATTTCTTATCATATTCGTATTATTTTCCAAAAATGAATAAAACAAAATCGGAACGCGTCATGAACGTGTTGCAGAGGCGTTGTATAGATAAGCCAAGCAAGCAAATGAGGGTAGATAAAGTCATCTGGGTAAACGGAAAAGTAATCGATAAACGTGTGACTTTTATTAACATTGAAATTCAATGGGAATCATTAATGATGGATGTCGTATTTGTTTTTGGATTTTTGTAAGTTCTTGTGTTTAGGAATTTCTTAAATATATGTTCGATGAGTTAGTTATGTGACTTGTGCTCTACAGGACTATATTTAAAATACAATAATATATATAAAACTAGCTGACCCGGCAAACGTTGTCCTAGGCGTAAATGGGCGTAAAAGTGGGGCGAGAAAGATCGGTCCAGAGGTTTGGTCTCCTATAAGTTACAAACAAACAAATGAATTAACAAACACACATTCCATTTTATATATAAAGATGTTTAATATTCGTAATACATCATAGCTACCCGCCGTGCCTTGCTATGACCTTTTTTGCATAATTTATGAAAAAGCCACGATGCACAAAAACATCTGAGTCAATTCGGGTGTTCTCAGTGAGCAGAGCGTCTTTACAAGGTTTTGCTCTAACACTCAATTTGACTATGTTGGTATGCACATGTTATCTTGTTGCTTATGCTTATAATTTCAAACAACTTAACACGCAAAAATAGCTGTCAACCATTTGAAACTAAAAAACTAATTACTCCACTCATTTTAATAACCAATATAAGACGTTTCAAAAAAAGAATTACAATAATCGGTTCGTAATATTTTGAGCTTATCCGTGACAAACTATTTCATAGTTTTTACATTTCTACTATTTTTAACATTTTTAATATTTTTAATATTTTAAGTATTTTTAATATTATTCTCAATATTTTTAATAGTTTTTATATTTTTAATATTTTTAATATTTTTAAATATTTTTAATATTTTTAATATTTTTAATATTTTTGATATTTTTTAATATTTTTAATATTTTTATTATTTTTAATATTTTTAATATTTTTCATATTTTTCATATTTTTAATATTTTTTATAATTTTAATATTTTTTATAATTTTAATTTTTTTAATAATTTTAATACTTTTAATATTTTTAATATTTTTAATATTTTTAATATTTTTAATATTTCTAATATTTTTAATATTTTTAATATTTTTAATATTTTTAATATTTTTAATATTTTTAATATTTTTAATATTTTTAATATTTTTAATATTTTTAATATTTTTAATATTTTTAATATTTTTAGTATTTTTAATATTTTTAATATTTTTAATATTTTTAATATTTTTAATATTTTTAATATTTTTAATATTCTTAATATCTATATATATAAAAATGGTGGCAAAAATGTATAGTAATTCATCAATTGAGAACGGCTGGGCCGATTTTGCTCAAACTTTTTTTAAGTTGTTCGTTACTGGCAGGAGCAGGTTTATGTGAAAGAAAATTTTGGGAAAATCTTCCGGAAAAGTCGGAAAATTGGAAAAATCGAAAATTGCCTTTTTGTATGGAATTTTGTGTGCAATTGTTACAGAATGGCTTTTCGAATAGAAAAATGGAAAATTTTTGTTGAAAAATGCGGAAAATTCCGGAAAAATCAAAAAGTTTGAATTTGTTGTTCGACGAAATTTTGCATATTATCGTATGATTTGATAATTTTGGATGATGTAACAGTGAACAATTTTGCATAATTATTCCGAAGTGACTTTCCGAATGAAAACATAGAAAAATTCTCGGTGGAAAACTCGGAAAATTCCGGAAAAATTCGAAAAATTGGGATTTTTTCAGAAACATTTTGCATCGCAAATTGAGTTTTTGTGTGCAATTGTTCCGTAGTGGCTTTTCGGTTGAAAAAAAAACAGAAAATTTTGGAAAAATTCCAAAAATTTTAATTTTTTTTCGACAAAATTTTAAATTTTTTTTGTGTTTTAATAATTTTGAATGATGTAAATGTGAAAATTTCGGAAAATCATTCCAAAATGACTTTTCGAATGGAAAAATAGAAAAATACTTGGTGAAAAACTCGGAAAATTCTTGAAATAACTCGAAAATTTTGAATTTTTTCATCGAAATTTTTCATTGTATCGCTTGATTTGATGATTTTAGACGACGTAAAGGTGGAAAATTCGTTGTGCTGCTTGGAAAAATTCGGTTTATTGAGAAACCTATATGTATAAAAACGGTGTAAACAGTGTGTAGTAATTCATCAAGGGAGAACGGCTGGCCCATTTTGTTTTAAATTTTTATACAATTGTTCGTAATTGGTATGAGGGTTTTATGCAAGATAATTTTGGGAAAATCCTTTGAAAAAGTCGGGAAAGTGGAAAAATCGAAAATTGGTTTTTTGTATGGAATTTTGTGTGCAGTTGTTACGGAATGGCTTTTCGAATGGAAAAATAGAAAATTCCTAGGGAAAAACTCGGAAAATTCCGGAAAAGTCCAAAAAATGTGTTTTTTTTTTATTGACGAAATTTTGCAATTTTCGCATGATTTGATGGTTTTGAACGATGTCTAGGTGGAAAATTTTCGGTTAAATGTTGGTTGGTAACGAGAAAAATAATATTTAAATACAAAAAATCCGTCGAACCCGACATTGGGAGTGCCAGCGTCAAATCGTTCGATGCAAAATGCATTCGATCGCGAATTTTAACGTGAGCAAGACTATAATCTAGATGAGCTGATCGGAAGAGTTCGAACTAATGTGCCGCTGTTAAATACCGATTACAAGGACGTGTACGATTCACGATGAAACTGGAGGCATTTACTTTCTCGATGCTCCGAGTGGGACACCTAAGACATTTTTTGTTGATTCCGGCAACAATTTGGTCAAGATCTCAAATAACGTAAGCCGCTGTATCCTCTGGCATACCTGTCACATTGTTGGAAGGCATTCGAACCGCAAATTCCACTTTAAAACTGTCGATGAATCTTCTCACGGTTGAAAAGCCAAAGTATACAATGACCAAGAATTTCGCAACGGCGAAGTAGAGCGGAAATGTCAAACCAACATTTCTGATGAAAGCTCGATAACGACTAAATGAGCTTTTTAAGTAATTGACCGAACGATAAAGGATTTACGAGGGAATTTAAAACGATTTGGTGGGGCTATGATTTTGCTCAAAATGTCTAATGCTGCTGATTTACTAAAACCATGCTTGAAAACGTCAAGAAGTTGTACTTGACCAAAAAATTAGGGGCTCATTCCAGAACCTCCCATCTTCTGCTGAATTCCCGAAACAACTGCTAGCGCTTGGCATTTTCCAAATTCGGGTTGATGTTTCGACTGAATTGATATCGTTCCCTGCAAATTTTTGCCAGTTCGTTGGAAAAGTAACTCATGACATTGCACAAAATTATAAAAATCTCGATTGGATTAATTTACGGGCAGTATGTTACTAGCAGAGAAGAATAAATACATTAATAGCTACAATTTCAAATTAGAAAGTTAAATCGCTTGAGAACAAATCTGTTTAAAGCGTGACCGTAAGGGATGAAGCGACCAACAATCCGACCGAATTTTCCACTCGCTTAATATGCCGCATAAATTACAAATAAAGGTGGGATCGATCATAATCATATTGCGGAATCTGAATCAACCGAAATTGTGCAATGGTACGCGGTTGTCCGTCAACAATCTGATAAAAAATGTGATTTCAGACAATCATAAAGAACAAATTCAAAGAAGAGGAAGTCCTTATCTTACGAATTAGATAATTTCAACTGATCACCCTTTCCAATTCCCCGACGACAATCAATAAATCGCAAGGCCAATCGTTGGAAGTATATGAGATTAACCTCGAATTTCCCTGTTTTATGTCCGTTCAGTTGGTTGAACGTTGCCTTTTCGAGTTTTGGAGAACCGCCTTCGTTGTTTGTTTTTGAGGCGGAAAACTAATCGAAAAACATTGTTTATCAAACATTCTCTACTGAGTTTATCTAAAGGCATAAAATTGGAGCGAGACGAAGTTCGCCGGGTCCGCTAGTTTTTAATATTTTTATATTTTTAATATTTTTAATATATTTAATATTTTAATATTTTAAATATTTAAAATATTTTTAATAATATTTATATTAATTTATGTTTTTTAATATTTTTTATAATTTTAATATTTTTAATATTTTTATTATTTTTAATATTTTTTATATTTGTTTTATTTAAAATATTTTAAATAAATAAATAAATATTATATTTATATTTAAAATATTTTAAATAAATAAATAAATATTATATTTAAAATATTTTAAATAAATATTTTAAATAAATATTTTAAATATTTAATATTTTAAATATTTTAAATATTTTCAATACTTTTAATATTTTTAATATGTTTGATATTTTTAATATTTTAATATTTTTAATATTTTTTAATATTTTTAATATTTTTAATATTTTTAATATTTTTAACATTTTTAGTATTCTTAATATTTTTAATATTTTTAATATTTTCATTATTTTAAATATTATATTTTCAATATAATTAATATTTTCAACATTTTTAATATTTTTAATATTTTTAATATTTTTAATATTTTTAATATTTTTAATATTTTTAATATTTTTAATATTTTTAATATTTTTAATATTTTTAATATTTTTAATATTTTTAATATTTTTAATATTTTTAATATTTTTAATATTTTTAATATTTTTAATATTTTTAATATTTTTAATATTTTTAATATTTTTAATATTTTTAATATTTTTAATATTTTTAATGTTTTTAATATTTTTAATATTTTTAATATTTTTAATATTTTTAACATTTTTTATATTTTTAATATTTTTCATATTTTTAGTATTATTAATATATGTGATATTTTGAATATTTTTTATATTTTTACTATTTTTAATATTTTTTAATATTTTTAATATTTTTAATGTTATAAATAAATTTAATATATTTTAATATTTTTAATATTTTCAATATTTTTAATATTTTTAATATGTTTAATGTTTTTAATATTTTTAATATATATTTAATATATTTAATAATTTTAATATATTTAATATTTTTAATATTTTTATTATTTTTAATGTGTTTAATATTTTTAATATTTAAAAATGTTTTGATTTATTATTTTTTAAACTTCTTTAATTTACATTTATTCCCACCATAGCCACCCGTTTTCCTTATCCACTCCTTACAACCTTGTAACCATATTTTGTTGTTATAGCTCCTCCACGTAATTACACTACAAATAACCTTTATCCTTAAGAATACCACGATTAAAAATGCCAAAAATAAACTGAGGTGCTGCCATGATGCCTGAAGGTTCCCTTTGTGAATCTGCTAAAAGTCCTTGTCACCATTGCATATCCACCTGCTACTGAGCACAACCGGAATTCAATAAACCACGTGCCTACCACTGCTGCCGCCGCCACACCACCACCAGCAACAACAACGTTGCTTTTCGCATTAACATCATTGAGTCTCCTCCGCCCTATGGTTTCGGTTTCAGTTTCGGTTGGGGTTTTGTTTTTTAATTTATCTTCAATAACTAATTGTGCAGCATCACACCTTCAACATCAATACGAGCGCACAACAACAATTGGTTTTCTCACACATCCTTGTGCAGCCGGCGAATGTCAAAACATACAGCCGTATACGGTGAACGACCACCACCATCCTCCCCATTGTATGTTGATGGAAATTTGTGTACACACCAGGCATTAATACACGTTGCTGTAGATGAACGTGTATGACGGTATGTGGGTGTGATTATCAGCCTAGAGCTTGCCAAAGGTGAAAGGTCTTGCAAGGGGCTTTTGCGACGATTTGAGAAATGTAATCTGTAAGTCTTTTAGGAAGTCTTAGGACTTTAGCTCGAAGGATAATGAAAGCAATGAAATAAAACTTAAATATTAAAATGGCGAAACACTTTACAGATCTTTCGTCAAATTGTCCTAAACCTTACGACTTTTTTTCCCAATAGAACGTAGCGTTTTATCCAGCACTAAAATTACAATACACTTTTAAGGTCTTTCTTCACATTATCCTGTGCAAACCTTACGAATCTTACCCTATTTCTAACCATAAAATGGAATGCTTTGAAACTGATAGACGATATAAAATAGATCAGTCCTATTTAAAGGCAGCCTATTTAAATTTTTTTTTTTCTAATAAAACAATACTCCTGTCTTATGCTATATGGAGAAAAAATTTCAATATTTCTTAAAGGCCCCTTTTTAGATTGCCTCTTTCCCTTCGACACTTTGCTGATTTCTAGCCATAAAATGGAATGAAGCATTGTACCCGCCACATATTTTTCCATATGGACCCGTTCAATTGTTCATTTATTTCATTGAAAATAAGTGAACACACAAAAAAAAAGAACCGAAACAACGGAAGGGAACAACTCGTATCAATACATTTCTCCTATATATTAGACATGTGTGTGGACCGACGGGCGAATGGACAGACACACCGCGTTGGAAAACGGTACAATGGAACGCAATTGTTTATTACTGTTATTGGCCTGCGGTTGATGGTGGTGGTGGCGACTTTGGTCTGGCACTGACGTCTTTAGCATCTGTGATGCTGCTATATTTATGCATATTCTCTACATTGGAATATTTCAGCCAATTTCTCGTGAGTATGTGTGGCACATCTTTATTTACTCGCTCCCCTCAAGGCGTTGTTTAACTTACTATAGGTTTACATTATTTGCATTTATATTTCGTGTTTTTTTTTTCTCTTAATTATTTTTTTTTTTATATCATATTAATTATTTTTCGTTGTGCTTTTGTTGTTATTGTTGTTGATACTGTTCAATTGGTGTTCATTCGATTTTTGCTCTCTTGGTGTTTTTTTATTTGTTGTTATTTGTTTTTGGTTTTAGATGCTTTAGCAAACAAAGGCAATAGAACAACGTTCACAATGTCGATGCAGTTCCTCCATTCATCGGGGGGTTTTTACGATCCAACCCAACCCTTCTCTCTGTAGTCTCTAGATATGTACCAGTAATCGTGTTTATTTCTGGTGCTATTTATTATAAACAAAATATTTGTCTATTTAATTGTAGTAATTATATTAAAATTTGAACTTTTTTGGAGGTGATTTATATTAATGGTAGTAGGTCACAGTGGGGGAAACAATTTGTGTGCCAACAACTATATGTGATGGACTAAGTGGGACCAAGGACCAATTCTTTATTAGTTAATTAATTAGGAATAATAAATACAAAATTTTCTGCTATAAAAAATAATATCTTTTTTTCGACATAGGTATGTAATTGAATTAAATTAGTTATATAAAAAGATTTGTCACGGATAAACTCGATAAATAATCAACCGATTATAATAATTCTTTTTTCATAATATCACAATTTGCCTACTTAAATGAGTAGGGTACCTAAGTTTTGTATTTTCAATTATGTACGTGCTTAATTTTCGGTGTTCAGTTTTTTTAAATTATCAACGTAAGCAACAAGGTTAAATGTACTCTATATAGGTTCGAAAGACAATTTGAGGACCCTACGGAACACCAAATTAGTATTTATTATGTCACATCATCATTCGATTGCCGATCGAAACGATTTCGAGCTCGATCGGATATTTTTATTTAGAAATATAACCAACATAGTGAATGTAAAGGTGATTCATTTAGAGACTTGTTTTTTAATTTGAAAATAAATCACTTAAAATAGAATAACACGGCGGAATCTTTATTATGATCAGTAAAAGCAAACTCTGAAATTTAGTTTTTAATAACAATTTCCTTCAAATGTTGACCGCGACTTTGTTATATGTGGTCTGTTCGGAAGGTCAAACATTTTAATACTCTTTTCAACATTATCAACGGTATCTTGCGAATTGTGCTAGTAATGTTGGCCTTCAAATATTGCGTCGTGGCTGGCTAATCAATAAAGACTTTAGACTTTACATAATACCATAGAAAAAATTCAAAAGTGTCATATCACACCTCCTACCCGTAGGGTAAGGGTATACAAATATTGCACTTCAGTTTCGACTATTGGATTCTTTTACGTACTACTTACTTACTTAAGTGGCCCATTACAACTTACGAACGTGGTTCATAAATTAGAGGCCTGAAGTTTAAAAGAATTCCACACGCTTCTGCGTGCGTTCTTCAGGTTATCCTACCAGATGGTGGCACGTCGCCAACCACTTGGTCCTTCCAACGAAGTTTTGGTCTCCCTGCCCTGCGCCGTCCTTCAGGTTAACATTCAAACATCTTTCTCGCTGGAGCATTTACATTCATCCTGGCAACATGTCGTATAGATCAAAGTCGTTAGATTCTGACTCTTTTAACTATGTCGATGTGGTAAAGCTCATACAGCTCATGGTTCATGGCGAAATTCGCCTTCGACACAGATAGGTCCATATATTTTTCGGTATACTTTTCTCACGAATACTCGTAAGCACCCACAATTCGGCAGCATACAACAGAATGGGTAAAATAAACACCTGGTACAGCTGTTTCAAGTGGCTCTTGTTGAATATGGAAACAGACATGTTGGCAGCAGCCTTTCTCATCACCTTCTCCTTAACTATATTAAATATTGTACAGGCCAAGCTTTCATCCTGCCTGAGACCTCTTTCCGTGTTGCATGATTCAGGGTGATCCTTACCCATATTAACCGAGGATTTGGTTTTTTCCAAGGTACATCTGCAAAGTGGATTGGTTCAGAGTGATCCTTCAAATCTTAACCGAGAATTCGGTGTTTTCAAAGATACATCTGCCAAGTCGAATTAGCTTTGCAGGAATACCAAACTCAGACAGGGTTTCATATAACTTACACTCTATCGGAGAGCCGCAGGTAGCTTTATAGTAGACAAAGGGGTGGTAGGTGTTGATCTGCTTTTCATGAGTTTTTTTTCCACGATTTGTCATAAGGTGAATATTAGACTGGCCATAGCGTTATATAGAAAAAATTAAAAATGTGAAATCCAAAAGTTTTCGCACTGAAAAATATGAGGTTGGGGATAAAAATTATTATGCATATTTTTTTTTTTTTTTTTTTTGATTCCGAGTACCTCCGGGTTGAGCCCAAACTTTCATTATATTACCCATTTAGGCTGAAGTGCAGAATATGGGGCGGGAGCCCAATTAAAAACCAAAAATATGCCATTGTCTTCATCTTGGCCCCCAAACATCGGAATGGTAGGTCAAAGTTGGCGCTCAGGCCCATGAGGCCCGGGGGGGTCAAAAAGGGGGCCCTTTCGGTTCTATGATGACCCCCCAGGTGCGGGTACTCAAGTGAAAGATATTTTCGAGACGAGTCCAACGATGTTATTTTTAGGTTCATACGGGTCTCCTGGACCGAGTTAGTGCCATTTCCGGGATATACCAAGAAAAAAAAAATATTTTTAACTAAATTTAAAAAATTTTAAAAAAATTTTTGCGTGCGGCGCTACTAAACCCAACATAGGTGTACCGTCATTTCGCCCAATGTCATTTCGCCCAAAAACAACCATGACATATCGCCCAAAATATGTCATTTCGACCAAAAACCTAACTACAAAATGACATATCGCCCAAATGCTATGACATAAGACCCAACTCAATTTTTTGGGGCGAAATGTCAGACTTATGACGACGGCACGCGCTGCTGCTTACGTCGCAGTCAGTCTTGTACTCTTGCCCCCGCCTTAGGGGGGCGTGCCCCCCACCGCATTCGTGTTTTAATAATGCCAGAGAAAGAGAGAGAGTAGCGAGTCTGACTACGACGTATGCGGCGAGGGCGTGCCCCCCACCGAGAGAGAGAGTACAAGACTGACTGCGACGTATGCAGCAGGGTGTGCCGTCGTCATGAGTCTGACATTTCGCCCAAAAAAATTGGGTTGGGTCTTCTGTCATAGCATTTGGGCGATATGTCATGTTGTAGTTAGATTTGTGATCGAAATGACATGTTTTGGGCGATATGTCATGGTTGTTTTTGGGCGAAATGACATTGGGCGAAATGACGGTACACCTATGTTGGGTTAAGTAGCGCCGCACGCAAAATTTTTTTTAAAATTTTTGAAATTTAGTTAAAAATAATTTTTTTTTCTTGGTATATCCCGGAAATGGCTCTAACTCGGTCCAGGAGACCCGTAGGAACCTAAAAATGACATCGTTGGATTCGTCTCGAAAATATCTTTCACTTGAGCACCCGCACCTGGGGGGTCATCATAGAACCGAAAGGGGCCCCTTTTTTGACCCCCCGGGCCTCATGGCCCTGAGCGCCAACTTTGACCTACCATTCCGATGTTTGGGGGCCAAGATGAAGACAATGGCATATTTTTGGTTTTTAATCGGGCTCCCGCCCCATATTCTGCACTTCAGCCTAAATGGGTAATGTAATAAAAGTTTGGGCTCAACCCGGAGGTACTCGGAATCAAAAAAAAAAAAAAAAAAATATGCATAATTATTTTTATCCCCAACCTCATATTTTTCAGTGCGAAAAATTTAACTTTTCAAAAAAATTTCCACTATGGCCACTCTAGTGAATATTTGATCTGTCGTAGATTTACCAAGTCTAAAGCCGCACTGATATGGTCCAATTAGTTTTTGTACAATTGGCTTTAGACGTTCACACAATATGCTCGAAAGGACCTTGTACGCAATTGGTAATAGTTTTAGTCCACGGTAGTTCTTACACTCACTACGATCTTTTTTTTGGTATATGGGACATAACGGACTGAGACTCCAATCCTCGGGCATGCTCTCCTCTAGCCAAATGTTCACCATTAGCTAATCAGCTCCTCCCCACCTGCCTTAAACAACTTAGCAGGGAGACTATCGGCTCCAGCCGCTTTGTTATTTTCTAGGCGGAATATTGCCACAGGTATCTCGCTCTATCTCGGAGGTGGATAGTTAATTCCATCGTCATGGATTGTTGCGGGGTCTTCTGTTGTGGTGTGCGTATCCAGTAGATTGCAAAAATCTTTAGAAAGTTATCCGGGTTAGTCACTAGCTGGCCATCGCTGTCCTTGCAGGAGGTCAACCCTGTTCAACTCATTCTTGCCTTAACCCTCTGGTAGAATTTTCGGGCTTCCCCCCTACTTCGGAGTAGCTCTGTGCACTCATCCTGCCTCTTCTTCAGCTCCTTCTTTTTCTTCTAAAAAGACGAGTTGCCTCTCCCTCTTCTCCATTTGCCGTTCACGAACAGCTCGCTTCGCTATGCATCATCCGTCTCTATCGTGGCATTGCAACATTCATCATCGTACCAGGCATCATCTTGAGACGGCTTTGAGTACCCAAGTACGCTTCTCGCAGCCCGTTCGAAGGAGTCGGCTATATTTTGCCTCTGCGATGTAATATTATCAGGGGTTGGAACATGTCCTCAAATCATGGTCCTTAATACGTGTGCGGTGGGCGTCAACATTTTGGGGGGTCCGTTTTTTTCTTTTCTTACTTCTTTTCTGTTTCAAACTTCGGTGGCGGGTTGCAAGTCCAACGCACCACGACGCAGTTTTCTCCTCCTGCTAGGATTTTATTATAGCCGCCCATTCTGGGTCAGACGTTGACCAGGGTACCGCTCACTGTGAGCCGACGCGCCTTGGTTTTAGATTTCGCCTCTCACAGTTAGCTGTGCTCTGACGGGTGTCTAAAGCACGTTTCCAGGCATCACCACGTGGAGGTACTCCATCCGCAGTAGTATCACGAAATCAGAGCTCTGTGGGTAGACTTGAAGTGTAATTGGCAAGGATCACTCTGGGTTTGCCAAATTAAACCGATCAGAAGCTTTACCTTGCATCACACCCTTTTATCATTTTAAAAAGTAAAATTTCTGCAATATGCAATATTTTCTGTTGTAGCCAATATTAAACCTCTGCCAGTCACTGTGCCTCGGCTATAGCAAAAGGAATTATCATCGTTATCATCAACATCATCATCGGTGATATGTCCGGTTTCGTTCTAATGCATTTTACGATGACGTCCAAGTAATTCCATTTATTTCGATAGCTTTTGCTGGTTTTTGCTGTTTTAGCGAGCGTTTTCATTTGGTTTTTGTTTATGCATACATTCGTTATTTTGTCGTTCGTTTGGATGGCGGCGATATTTATTTTTCTCGTGATTTTAGATTGTGTTTCTTGTTAGTTGCTGTTGTGTGTTGTTGGAGTGTACCAGTCTGTGATAGTGTTTTAGCATTTTTGTGTGTTTTTTCCTCTGTAGTTTGTTTTTACAATTTCGCACGTTTTTGTTGTGTTTATTTTTTGTTTTGTCATATTCGTGGAATTCAAATATCAGTTTGTTTTTTTTATCATCGCTGATGTTTAGAATTTTAAAGTTAGCCTTTTTGTCTTCTTCATAGTTTTGATAAGAACTAAGATATTGGAATCTATTTTTGTATTAATTTTTAAGTGGTTTTAAAACTATCTATCACCCTAAACGTTGGCACAGTGGGCGGAACTGCAACAAATAGTGGAATATAAGACCCCCAACTATAGGGAATTGGGAACATTTAAGGGAACCTAAGTTATAGGACATTTTAATACAATTCGCCATGTCCGTCTGGGTCGATGATAAAGATGATTACTCGAGTATTTCTTAATCGATTCAAATAGAAATCTGATTGAAAATGGGCGAAATAAACACACTCCTTTGAGTACCGCCCAAGCAAAATTACATATTAAATTAAAAACAAATCATGATGGTGGATTCTACGAAACTAAAATTTGGCTGATCTTATTACATACTTTGTAACATAAAATAAATATATAACATATATATCACAGCCAGCAACAACAACCCCCCCCCCCTTCCCTCTTCTCGTACCTGTCATATAAATTACTATAATAACCTATCATCCATTAGGGTTTTTGTTTAACATATGCCCAACCAACTAAACACTTGCAACGACTATTCATTCCGGCCCACTGTAACAACTAGTTAAGTTGGGTGGTGCTGGGCTGACTCAGCTTTACTACAACAATACACTTGTTTATACAAAACAGAGAAAATAACAACAACAACACCGACATGTAAAAGCACCCAAAGCAAACAAAACAAATGCATAAAATTCCTCACTCTCACCAAAAAAAAAAAACACACACAAGTAACAGCAATTTTGACTAAGAGAACCACTTCCACTCACTTTAAGAGAACTGACAAGAATTGACTACCAAAATGGAACGTGAAAGTCACTAGAAAGGAAACTGGCGCATAAAGATAAAATTGAAAGGCATCCCAGATGAATCTAAGAAATTACTTACAAAAGAAAGGGGTTTCTTATGCTTCATATGTATTAGAAAAAATGCCAATGATAGTTAATGCGGGCACTAACAAAGGGAAAGACAGTGTCTTTGTGGCATTAGGAAGAGTTAGGCCATCTCATGCTAAGAGCATTTAGTGTTGTTACCATATTGTATTGGTATTGGCAAAAATATGCCGGTATTTTGTTTTGATTTTGTGAATTTTGTTTTGTTTTTACATTGTTTGGAACAGGAGCAGTGAGAATTGTTGCTATTATAGAGAGAGAGAGTGAGAGAGCGAGGAAGAGATAGTGAGAGTATAAGCAAGTGATAGAAGAACATGCGCATGGGAGTATGGTGAGAGTTGATGTTTTTGTGAGATAACATCACCATAAGAAGGGAACCGGCTGTTTTTCTTGTGTGCCAGTGATGGTAAAATTCGTTTTGTAGTACATTTGCTTAAAAATCGTCGCTAGTAAAATTGCATTCTTATACCTATATATCTTTACTTACTTACTTACTTAAGTGGCCAATTACAATTTACGAGACGTAGTTCATAAATTTGAGGCCTGAAGTAATAAAGAATTCCACACGCTTCGGTCTTCTGTGTGTGTTCTCCAGTTAGTCCTACCAGATGATGGCACGTCGCCTACCACTTGGTCCTTCCAACGGAGTTTGGGTCTCCCTGCTCTGCGTCATCCTTCAGGTTCGCCTTCAAACACCTTTCTCGCTGGAGCCTTTACATCCATTCTGGCAACATGTCCCAGCCATCGAAGTCGTTGGATTCTGACTCATTTAGCTACGTCGTTGTCGTGGTAAAGCTCATACAGCTCATGGTTCATCCGATGGCGAAACTCGCCTTCGACACAGATAGGTCCATATATTTTTCGGAGTACTTTTCTCTCGAATACTCCCAGGTTTTGTATGTCCGTTGTAGTAAGCACCCATGATTCGGCAGCATACAACAGAACAGGTAAGATAAGCACCTGGTATAGTTGTTTCTTAGTATTCCGAGATAAGGCGGTGTTACTAAAGTGCTGCCGAAGTCCGTAGAAACTTCTATTGGCTAGCACTATTCTCCGTTTAATTTCTTTTTATATCTTTAGATATACTAATATTAGAGATTAGAAGTATAGTATTCATTAGATCCAAAGTCGAAGGCAAATATTTAAGACCACCTCGAGACAACTTAAAAAAAATCTGATGCTGACAATACATCTTTTCATACGTTACTTTTTTGTTTTTAAATATAACTGTATACTTCCAAAGCGAAATGTTCTTGGTTTTTAAAGGGCTTTAATCCTAGGAAAAAATATTTTTAAATTTTAGGGTTAGAAATTGCTCTAAATGAGACCATCATTACAAGATGATGTCGTCTGTCAGCGACATCTATAGGTCAAATATAGTACTCGTCGAGACCTATACACCGATGTCCTGTATGTTACGATTGAGCCACAAACAAAAAAGCAGTGACAAAAAACGATTTTGGTTGTTATTGCGGGGGGTGGGGGAGGACAAAAAAATTTTTTTTTAAGTTGTCTCGAAGTGATCTTTAATATTTGCCCTCGACTTTGGAAATTTTTTTTGGTGACCCGGTCTAGTATTTATACTCTATGTTAATGAGTTTGTTAGTTTGTATGTAGGTAGCAATCATCTTAACTACACATCCAATTTTAAAAATTCTTTCACCAGTAGAATGCTGCAGTACCTCTGAGTGGTATAGTCTACATTTTATTAAAAAAAAAACATAGGCTCTCTTTCATTTTCGGCTCCCCTCGAATATTGTCGACAGCAAATTCGCAGTAATACTGTCGAGTCAATCGGCATGTCTAGTAAGAGAATCTCAAAAAACAGTGACGTTCGCAATCGTCGATAAACTAGTCGCCGTTAGTTGTGAATCTAAAAATAGAAAACGCGTTAATTCACAACAACGCGAAAAGCTATCCCATACCTCATTCATGGGGTGTAAAGGGAAGTTAAGTTTTACTGTCATCTGAAATTTGATTTATGTTTTATGGTTCGTATGACCTCATGGCTCAAAAATAAAATAAGTACCCACAGCCAAAGTGTCAACTGACAGACAGTTGATGCAAGATTGATTAAGAACCTCTAAGAACAAATTAATTTTCGTCTCTTTTAAGACGTTTTAAACATGTCCATTTGTCTGGCTGGTAGACAGTGTAAATCGAATAAACTTTCACAGATCCTTATGAAAATTTATAAGTCTTAATATTTTTCAAAATGTATTGACCCATTTTATCCATAAACATTTACATGCATATCTTCTTTGTAAGTCCACGATTTTTGTCTTATGTTAACGCTTACGAAAGTTTGACTCAGCCATGAATATGTGCATTATAAATCGACCCCATTTGGTACCTCCCATACAAATTGACTAAGTGTTTGAAAATAACATTTTTTTCCAAATGAAAAACTGTCCATCTGTCTGGCTGGCTGGTGGGCAAGATATGTCAAGTACCCCTTCACTGATGCTTATGAAACTTACCAGTATTAAATGTTTTCAAACGAATTTTTCAAACGTAATAGTAGGCAAAATTTCAGAAAACCGAAACATTTGCCACATCCTTTCGGGTACATCCCACACCAATGTCCGAATTCACCTACAACGAATTGTTCTTTGTATGTTCATCGAATTCAGTCAAATTAGGCCCAAGGTAATCGCTTTTGAAAGTCTGGTTCGAAATGAGTATGAGCTAAATCGACCGAGCCATTCTGGTACCTCTTCATATCTGTTATGTTATATTGATAGAAAAATAGTATTTTTTCAAATCAAAAATTGTCCGTCTGTCTGGCTGGCAAGTGATCACCTTCACTGATCCTTAAGAAAACTTGCCAGTAATAATATTTTCAAGAACATAGTTATTGGATGGCCATAAAGGCTCTACCACTTCAAAATTACATCCCACACAAAATTACCTATTCGGTTCCTCTCAATTCAGTATGTTTTATTATCTTGTCATAGTATACAAAACCTCAAAATACCGAAACATTCGTCACATCCTTTCTGGAGTACCTCTTATAAAAATGACCGAACTCACTAATATTAATTGACAATTAATCCCAAAGATATAGAAATTCTAACACACTGCGACAAAATAGAAAAAATTTAAGGGACTTTGGGAGTGACCCTGTGCATGTTGTAGGTCTGGTCGAATACAACATGATCATGTATACCCAAGTATCTAAACACCCTCAAAATCTTGACTTTCTGCTCATAACCCAGTTTTTCGAATCTTTCCTAACTTATGAGCTTATAATTCAGTTTTTTCTTAATCGAGTTTTGATTTTTTAACGGTTATGGAACGAAGAATCTTAGAGTTTTCAAATGATATATTCATTTATATCACATCTGTCGTCTGTCTGTTTTTTGCCTCAAAATCGGAAACTTTTGTGTTTTGGCCATACAACCGAAAGTCATATCTCCAACCGTTTTCGCTCCATGAGAAGGCAATGAATAATTCATAGATAAATAATTTTACTTAATAATCGGTTAATTTCATCAGATTTAAGCAACATGCAGCAGCATTTTGGAAGAAGGACATAGAGTGAAGGTTTTGATCAGTCAGTGTTCATCTGACTGTAATTTCCCAACTGGTTTTTTATAACTTTTATATATAGATAACGTTTGGAAAATATTAAAACCGCCAAGTTCCGTCTAACCGGTTTTTTTTTCCATCGAAATCGTATGCCGGTTTCTTCAAAAATTCGCGGTTTAAACGTTTTTTTTTGTCGGTTAGCCGGGTTTTCAAAAAGGTAGTAAAGTCACTATATTGTAGGTAATATTTCCACATATTATTGATTGGATAGTTTGGGCAAATCGACACGTAAAACTTTGTTAATTAGTGTGGCTCAATTTTTTTCTCGACCAAACGGTTATTAAAATCGGATTCTAAGAAAATTTGCCCAAGAAACCTTGGGTATAAAATTAAAATCGAGCCACGGGTTTTAACGAGAAACTATTTATTTATCACTCCTACTTTTTGCCAAACATACCTTACCCCCAACTTCATACAAAAATTTAATTTTTATAAAATTTGTTCCCAACGCTTTTATGGCCGTCCCGCATTTTTGCAAACCCAACAGTTTCTCAGAACATATCTAACTTCTATCTTCAACCCTCTAAGGTGGTCCCCATATTTTTTTTTTTATTTTTATAATATTTTTATGGAACCGGCCGTATCATAATGTTTAGAACACGCAACTACCAGGTTTGACTCCCGCCTCCAGTCATCTACATTTTTCTTTCATTGCCGGCCCCCTCGATGTTTTCGACAGCAACGTCGCAGTATAAGTGTCGAATCAATCGGCATGTCTTGTAAAAGCTTCTCAAACAATGACGTACGAATTCGTCGATAAACAAGTAGGTGCCGTAAGTTGTGAATCTAAAAATAGAAAGCGTGTTAATTCAAAAAAAGGCGAGAAGCTATCCCATAATTCGGGGTGTAAAGGGAAATTAAGTTTTTTTTTTAAGTTTTATGGAGTACAAATTCAGGAAGTTTGTGTGGCACGCTACAAACAAACACAGAACAATTTATATACCTATTGATTTTGATAAAAAAATCTAATTTCATAATAAATTATAAATAAATAAATTAATAAACTATAAAAGAAAACCTGGAGAATATTTTTATTTGGTCAATTAAAGTATCTTGCAATAGTAGCCAGATTCTCAGAAAACCGAAATATGTTCGCTTTCAGGTACGTTTCATGCAAATGACGGAATTCACCCATATAAGTTTAGTTATCTTAATAGTAATAGTAAGCAGAATTTCAGTAACGCAAAATATTTGTTACACCCTTTCGAGTATCTCCCATAGAAAAATATATGTTGTACTCGACAAGACCTTTACCATGCTCTAGGTAAATCCTGATCCTTAAATTTAAAAACAGTTTTTAAAAAAATATTTTGCAGTTTTCCTTTTGGTAGAAATGCTATATATCCTTAATTATGAGTTGATAATTTAAAAACCGGTTTTTGAACCATAATTAAAGATTTTGAGAGTGTTTAGAAACTTTGGTATAATAGAATCATGTTGTACTCTACGAGACCAACATCATGCACTATATCACTCCCAAGTTCCAAATGATATATATAAATTTAATAAAAAAAAACTTAAGATCCAAATTTATAAACATAGAATTTCAGCTTTAAGTAGTGTACAGTATACACTCTGGATTCATAATCTTACTTTATGGGGCAAACCAAACATTTCTTTTTTTCATTCCCCTATGAAACACCATAGAATAACACAAAAAAACTGCGTCTATTGTCAATGAACACTGAACTTGTTCCTATATTTAGCGCACACTCGTTAGAACCTTAACCAACAAAAAGTACTTTTTTTGGGCCACAGATAACGATTGGAATGCCACAGCCACTTTTGCCATCCCTGACATAAGCTGTGCTGTGTCGTGTTGAGTGCGTTGTTTTGGGGAACATTGGCAAAAATGATTTCAGTCTTTACTGAGTTGAACTACAAGTAGGGTTGTTGTTTAAGCATAATAAAAAGTGTTGCGCTCGGAAAGTAGTAAACCAACAAAAAAATAAAATACAAAAAGAAAAAAGTTGCGAAGAAGCAAAATAACACACAAAAAAAAAACAAAATTTTTAAAGGTCGTTGTTGTCGTATCGCAGTCATCGTCGTCGTCTCTGTCGTCCGTCGTAGTTAGTCGTCTTCGTGGTCGTTGTTGTCTCGCTCATAAAAGCTAACGAAACAAAAGTTTGAAATTAGTACAACAACAGTAATAAAAAGTCACATCTCAGAAAATAATACAAATAAAATAATAATAATAAAAAATAAATACCATTATCAGCTAATAAATAAAGTGTTTAAAATTAAAAAAAATAATAATAATTAAATCGAAACAAAATTAAGCAGAGAAATAAAAAATAATTTAAATAAAATAATAATAATAGAAAAATACAAAGAGTTAATAAAATAAAATTACGGTTGTTCTTCGTGCTGAATTGTTCAAAATATTAAATAGAAATTAAAATTTTTATTTATATTGCGAAAATATTATTTGTGTTTTCGTGCAAAAGATTGGAATTTCCACAAAAAGTTGATTTAAAACAAAAAAGTGTTTGCAAAAAACAAAAAATAGAAAGTATTTTCTTTTTTTTATTTGTGTGTGGCAGTGTTGACGTGTTTACTTTTTTTTGCAATCCAGTCAGTCAGTCAGTAGTTCCCTCCGGTCACCGTTAGCAAATCTCCTCTTCCTTGAGTGCTGCCGCTGCTCTCCGATTTGTGTGTGTGTGTTCGAGTGTGTGCATTTTTCTACATTAAAAACAAGTGAGTGAATGTTTTACTTATTATAATTTTTGTTATTGTATTAATTCGCGGAATCTTTAACATTTAATACCCCTTGCCTACCTACCTATGTCGTCTTTGTACCTCTCTTGGTGGGACGGATGGCCAAGTCGGGTAATTTTGCCAAACATTCACCGCCAAATGATAAAAAGAAAGTAAAACAGCTTTTTAAAGACAACACAAAGAAGCTTAGACACATCGGTGAAGTGAATGAAGTAAATTTTTTATATGTGCGTGTTTGTTTTTTTATTTTCTTGCTTAGTAAAAACAGCAGATAGAAAGAAAGAAGTGCAAAAATAACCAACAAAGCAATAGAAAAACGGTAAAAGCAAAGCCGCCGTGAATTTTGCCAAAAGTGATTAGTTATTTTGTTGCAAACTCTCTTTGTCTGAAAATTGCCTCCACCCCCCTCGACACACCGTTCCGTCTAAAATTAACTATTATTTTGTTGAGAAATTTACTTTAGTTCCTGCCTTCCTTCCTTCCTTCACCTTTTAACATTATTTCCTCCTCGTTCATATTCTTGTCGTTGCTGCTGCTCTAACCACAGTTTTGTGAATTATTTGCCAAACAAATCTGCAATGACCCTTCCACCCTCCACCCAATTTTACATAGGGAAATAGCCCCCCTTAGCAGACGCCAGCTAAGCTTCAAACTAACCAAACATAAAATCTTTCTCTTCTTACCTTTTTAAATCTGGCCAAAAAAAAAACACAGCAACTTGTCTTGTCTTGCAAGAGCAACAACGACAACAACAGTAGTTAGGAAATTTATCTAGTTTTTCTTAGACACTCTTCGCCGTAGTCGTCAACGTCGTCGCCAAATGCAGTCGGCGTCGTTGTTGTCATCACGAGTGGGGATGGCACATTGGGTACCATTAAAGTGCCACTGGCCGCATAGAACTTTTAGAAATATATTGTTTATTTACGGTACCAAGGGCATGCATTTCCGGTTTACACCGTACACCTTATATTGTATAGAATACATTGAGTTAAAGCTTCTAGATTTCGAAGACCGATAAGTATTTTAATGTTACAATATGCAGTTCGAAATAACAAACAGAGTCTCGGAATTTGGGACCGGAACACGCGTCTACCATGCGAGGGATCCGTGGTTCGAGATAAGATATTTGAAGCGTTTTCAATATTTGTAATATTGTAAATTGTTGGTTGGTTGGTCGGTGTGCAGGCATCTTCTTCTTCGAGGAGATCACTTAGGTCCCTATGGACCCATTGTGACACCCGTTGGGAACTTACGCCATCCCTTCCACCTATACTATCATTGCGTTTCCAGTTGTCGATTCGTTTGTCAATCCGTCCAGTTGATGATTTTACAAAAGTTGTTGATCCTTTCGATATCCAAGGATGCAAGTTCCAATATATACCATTTAAGAAGGGCTTCCCCATGTGTTCCAGTCTCCTTCTGTATAGGGCAGGGCAATCGCATATAATATGGTCGGTAGATGGTTCACTGTTGCTATTCCCGCAGTAGTAACATTCGCTTTTCGTGGCGAATCCCATTCTGTTCGCATGTCTGCCTTAAGGTCCATGTCCCGTCAGGTCTAAACTGGTCCCTCTCTACGACGTACGCTTCGCGTAGATTTCCGATAGTTCTTTTACAGGTGGATATAGGGCAAAGTGCTACGTGTTCAACGTCTCTTTCCTGCAAGGCAAAGCCCTGTCGGGCTTCTTCGTCCGCTCTGTAGTTGCCCTCAATTCCGCTGTGTCCAGGTATCCAAGTAAGCAGAACTCTGCAGTTGTTGGATATCTGCTGGATAAGAGATTTTCGGCACGCACTGACCACTTTCGATTTGATGCCGCAGGACTTCAACGAGTTTAGCGCCGCTAGACTATACATGAACAGGAGAATATCCTCTTGTGATATCTTCCTCAATTTGATCTCGTCCGCGGCTTCTTAATTTTTTGTAATATTTATTTTTTTATTTCTTTTTTCATATTTTTGATATATAAATTTTTATTTTTTCAAATATTTTAAATACATATGTGTATATTTTCAATACTTAAAAATTTGTAATATTTTTAATACTTTTAATATTTTTAATATATTTAATATTTTTAGTACTTTACATATTTTGAATTTTTTTATATTTTTAATATTTTTAATATATTTAATATTTTTATTGCTTTAAATATTTTTAAATTTTTTATATTTTCAATATTCCTAATATTTTTAAAAATTGTAATAATTTAATATGTTGATATTTTTAACATTTTATTTCTATAATATTTTATCTTTTATATTAAGTGTTTTAAAATATTTTCAATGTTTTTAAAATTTTTAATATTGAATATTTTAAGTATTTTGAATATTTTGAATGTTTTAAATGTTTTTAATATTTTTGATAGTCCTAATATTTTTAATATTTGTAATTTTTTTTAATAATTTTAATATTTTTGATATTCTTAATATTTTAGTATTTTCAATATTTTTAACATTTTAGTATTTTTAATTTTTTTTTTGGGGACCGGCCGTGGCGTGGTGGTTAGAACTCGCGACTACCATGCGGGAGATAGCAGGTTCAAACCTGGCTCCAGTCATATAAAAAAATTTTTTTTCTTTCATTGTCGGCTCCCCTCGAATGTTGTTGACATCAACTTCGCAGTATTAAGTGTCGAGTCAATCGGCGTATCTAGTAAGAGCTTCTCAAACAGTGACGTTCGCATTCGTCGATAAACAAGTAGGTGCCGTTAGTTGTGAATCTTAAATAGAATGCTTGTTAATTCACAACAACGCGAGAAGCTATCCCATATTTCATTCATGGGGTGCAAAGGGAAAATAAGTAAGTTTTTAGTATTTTTAATTTTAATTTAATATTCTCTATAATTTTAATATTTTTACATTTTTTAATATTTTAGTATTTTTAATTGGTAAATATTTTTAATATTTATACATTTTTTAATATTTTAAAAATTGCATAGGCAAGTGCTTGTGTGTGTATTATGTTGGCATGTTGTGCGCTTCGAGGATGCTTTCTTCGCACCGTTGGGAAAAGTTCTCATTAGCTTTGAGATTCTTCCTTCCCTTAAGGTTTGTGATGATAGAGGAGAAGGCACAGCAAAGGGTGCTGACGAGACATTGTGGTTAATGTCGAAATGACCTCATACGCCTAACCTGCTGTCAACATAATACATTTCACACTCTTGACTTAAAACCTGTTGGCAATAATAAATAATTGCCAATAGAACTGATCTCAAACCGAACTATGACAATATCATAATTCAATACAGATCAACAAAAAACAAAATCAAGAAAGATTTTAAAAATTTTAAAATTTTTTATATATTTTAAGTATTTTGAATATTTTGTCAAAGTTCAACCTTTCCAATAAAACCAGAAATTTGAAAATATTACCAGTCCTTATAAATGATTTTTTAAGCTCTAGGTCTGTTTTTCTAAATTTTTATTTTTTATTTATTTTATTCGATATTTCGCCTTCCTTTGGATGGCATCTTCAGGAATTTTTATATCTAAAACAAAAAACAACAAATTTTTGCATACATACATTTTTCACTTAACAAAAAACAAATTCTTACACAGTAACAATAATCAAACGTCTTGCTACAAATACATTTTATATTGAACTAGTTACACATATGATTTTTGTTTGTTTATTATGTGTCTGTAGTTTTGCGCTATATTGTCAACATCGTTTTTGTAATTTATTCTCATCTCTTGCGGTACGTTTATGATGTGAAGCATCTCTAGAGTAAAGCGTTTGTTGTAGTTTTTCTCTGTTTGTAATATCCTAACGTTTTCTAAGTTCGCTGTGTGTCCTCTCTCTGCACAGTGGGAGGCTAGTGCAGTTTTTTGGGTTGGTAAATTACTAATATTTCTTAGATCTGATCTGTGTCCTGATATTCTTGTCTTAAGTTTGTTTTTTGTCGTTCCAATATATGATTTGTCGCATATGTTGTTCCCGTCACCAGTGCAATCAATCTTATATATAAGGTTAGACTTTTCCATTCTGTCAACTTTACTTTTTGTGTTTGTGAATAGTTTGCGCAAATTATTTGATGTTGTTGATGCTATTACGTATTTTGTTTCGTCATATATGTCCGAGTGTATTAATATCTCTGTTATTCCTGGTACAATCCTTTTTTATCCATATTGATCCATATAGGGCATTTCTAGGATGCCATTGGCCGTGACTTTAACGTCTAGCTAGTATTCCGGTGTTTGGGAACTAACACGAATCGAATGTGATACTTTGTAATTTGGCGATTCGCCCAATATTTTATGCACTTCAGCATTTTTTGTTATATCGTAGAAAATATAAAAAAAAACATGTTTTTAAAAAATTTCTATACTATAAGTTTGTAATTTTATTTGGGAATGAATATGGTGTTAAAAACCAGAAAATTTTAATAAAAACCAGTAAAACATAAAATATTCTAGTATATCGATATTATTACCCGATTTCTAGTGGGCGTGGTTAGACTTCCAATTTGTCCTCCAAACCGTTATCCTGTTATAGTTAAACAAAATATAGAATTTGGGCACAAGCGTGTCGAGTGTATTGATGTTACTGCTTGGTTTTTAATGTGGGCGGAATGGTACATTTGTATGGGAGGTACCAGAAGGGGCGTTGCTAGACTACAAATTTGTCCTCCAAAACTTTATCCTGTTATAGGTTAAGAAAATACAGAAATTGGACACGGTCGCCTTGGGTGTATTGATATTATAACTTCATCACTATAGAGGGCGGAATGGTACATTAGTATGGGGGGTACCAGAAGGGGCTTGGCTAGATTTCCAATTTTTTTTTCTTATTTTATCGTGTTATAGTTTAACAAAATATAGAAATTGGGCACAAGCGTGTCGAGAATATTGATGTTACTGCTTGGTTTCTAATGTGAGCGGAATGGTACATTTGTATAGGAGGTACCAGAAGGGGCGTGGCTAGACTTTCAATTTGTTCTTCAAAACTTTGTCCTGTTATAGGTTAAGAAAATATAGAAATTGAGCACGGTCGCCTTGGGTGTATTGATATTATAACTTCATCTCTAAAGAGGGCGGAATGGTACATTTGTATGGGGGTACCAGAAGGGGTTGGCTAGATTTCCAATTTTTTTTTCATTCCTTTATCGTGTTTATAGTTTAACAAAATATATAATATGGGCACGAGCGTGTCGAGTGTATTGATGTTACTGCTTGGTTTCTGATGTGGGCGGAATGGTACATTTGTAAGGGAGGTACCAGAAGGGGCGTGGCTAGACTTCCAATTTGATCTTCAAAACTTTATCCTGTTATAGGTTAAGAAAATACAGAAATTGGGCACGGTCGTCTTGGGTGTGTGTTTTGATATTATTACTCGATTTCTAAAGTGGGCGGAGTGATATATTTGTATGGGTGGTACAAAGGGCGTGGCCATATAGCCCTTTTGCAATACCGTAAATAGTTTTGGAGAAATATTAACTCGTACACAATTGCAAAATATTTGGTTCCGTCTTTCGAAAGTTATTATGCATACCAGCCGGACAGCCAAACAGACAGGCGGACGTGGCTCAAAAGACTTTAAAAGTTGTGAATCGAATTTGGTTCAAAGAAATTTATGGTCAAATGTGACATCTTCTATGTGTTACACTTTTGAGTCATAGGGTAAGGGTATAAACAGATTCTAAAAACATATTAATTTCGGAACTTTTTAGTTTGTATTATCTTACAAATTGGTTTAGTATAGTACCAAAGTATTCGACGGTACTTCAAATAAATGGTACTATTTTTACAATCACATATGGTGTTGGTTCTTTTTTGCCGCCTAGCCCCCTTATCAACCCTGACACAGTTGTTGTGTAGTTGTTGTTGTCCAATAGTTGTTTGAATTTTAAATCGTGGCAAAGAAAACGCATAACGAAAGGAAACGTCAAAAGCAACCGCAAAAACACACAAAGCTCCCACATCAGCCACAACAACAACGCAAGCAAACAAGTCGCAAAACAAGAATCTAATATTTGGCTCTCATGCTCTACCGCTACAACTCTTCGCATATCTGTGCATACTCTCTCTCTCTCTCTCTATGTCTTTTGTGCTCTTCGTTTTTTTGTTTGTCTCCCCCATTTTACTTTCTCTTTTAACTTTGGAGCCCCACTAAAATACCGGGTGATTTAGAAGAGAATATTTATATTCTCATCAAGAGAACTTTGCTATGATTCTATAAACTTGTAAGAGAATTAACTGATTATTATCTGCCGTTGTTTGCATTTAGCTGCCGCTATCTAAGATAAGAGGTTAAATTATAAATATGAAATGTGTTGTTTTTTTTAGTTTCGTGTACCTTTTTTTTCTCCAATATGTTTGCAAATAATTAAATTTTTTTTTGGAATATTTTGTTCGGTTTCCATTTTAGTGATAATGAAAAATTGACTCATCAATTGTTAAGTTTGTGTGTGTGTGGTAAATTCACTAAACGACCGTGTGGTGGCTGAAGTGTTAACCAATATTTTGTGGAATTTCATATGGTATGAGTTTTTTTTTTGGTGAACATATTGTAGGTTTGTTCTATGAACAAAAAAAATTGTTTATTTGATAAATTAGTGGAATTTTGAAAAAAGTTAAAAGTGACAGAATGGTGACATGAAAATAATTGTGTAATAAATCTTGGTACTTATGATAATTCATGTTTGGCAAGATTTTTTTTTTATAGTAACAATATGGACAAAGGCTTGTTTAACTATAACCCACAAAATGGATCTGTGTTTCTACGATTACACTCAGTATGTTATGTGTTCTGCTTTACTTGCATTAGAGTGCCATTAGGTGTCATATGTGAAACTACCCATATGGATACCATATGTGATTTTTCATTTGGTAGGGAATACATTGAAAACCCGAAAGTCTAAAGTTTTATATGTTAGATCAAAATAAAAATATTCTACAAAGGGTGACAACTTAAAATTTTTAAATTTTAATGTGTTGAAATAACAAAAAGATAAAAAACATTATGAAGTGGTAATTTCTAAAATGGTCCATAGTATTGTATCCTTTACTTTAATTTCCCTTAACACCCCATGAATGAGGTATGGGATAGCTTCTCGCGTTGTTGTGAATAAACACGCTTTCTATTTTAGATTCACAACAAACGGCACCTACTGTTTATCGACGAATGCGAACGCCACTGTTTGAGAAGCTTTTACTAGACCCTTATTACAATGTCTGTGTTTTCAGAATAACTTTTGTAGACTAAACTAAAGAGTTAAATTTCTTTAGATTTGGAGTTGTTATTCTTTTAGTTTAACAAACGCGATATGTGAAATTTGAGAAACAGTAAATTTTATGCATTGAATGGGCCAATTTGTCTGCCATATGGAAGCCCCTCTAGGAGGCACCATGGGAGCGCGACAGAAGCTAATATAATTAAATAAATAATAAAAACCAGTAAGAAAGTTTCAGTCGGGTAACCCATATACTCTCACCCTCAGTAAAACAGCAAATTTGCTTATCAAAATACAAAATTTGAGCACTATCGAGTTTGGTGTATTGATATTACTACTCGATTTTTAAAGGGTGCCGGAATGGCACTTTTGTATGGGAGGTCCCAAAAGGTGCGCGACTAGACTTACACAATTTGGGCACGATCACGTTGGGTGTTTTAATTTTACTACTCCATCTCTAAAGTGGGCGGAATGGTACAATCGAATGGGAGGTTCCAGAAGGGGCGTGACTAGACTTCCAATTTGTTATCCAAAACATTACCCTGCTTGAGCTTTACTAAATACAGAATTTGGTCACGATGGATCTATTAATGATGTTAATCGGTTTCTAAAGTGGGCGGTACCTGAAGGGTATAGGAGGTACCAGATGGGGCGTGGCTTGACTTCAAGTTTTTCTCCAAAACTTTATCCTTATTTAGTTTTACTAAATACAGTTTTTGGTCACGATCGCGTTATGTATTTTAATACTATTACTTGATTTAAAGTGGGCGGATTGGTACATTTGTATGGGATGTATCAGAATGGGAGTGGCCACGTTGTCCATTTTCAATACCGTAAGTAGTTTTGGGGAAATATTATACCATGCAAAGTTTCAAAACATTTGGTTGCGTCTTTCGAAAGTTATCATGTGTTCCAGCCGGACATGGTTCAAACGACTTAAAAAGTCATGAATCAGTGACTCCTTCTATGTGAAACCCTTTGGGTCGTATTAAATGATATATACCCTTTTACCCGGAGAGGCTTTATTTTGATTTTAGACCATTGGTTTCTTACGCAAATTTTCTTAGAATTCATCGTAGATTAGACTGGAAAAGTTGTTTACCACATTTTTATAGCTAGGATAAAGTTAAAAAGAAACGCGACAAAATAAACAACAGAAGGCCCGACGTAAAAATACTACTGATACCGACTAATGCAAATATTTACTCCGAACGCCTAATAGCCTAGTCATAACGGCATCAGAACACGCATCTAACTGGGAAGAATGCAATCATACGTTCCTTAAAGTGGCTAAGGAAACTTTTGGTTACAGAAGAACAGAACGGAAGGAATGGATCTCTGAACAAACCTGGGAGTTAATTTGCAAAAGGAAGAACATCAAAGCGGCCATCAACAATGCCAAGACCAGAGCTAGAAAGGTCGAACTACAACGTAATTACAAGCGAAAATACCGAGCGTGTAGTCAAGAAAAGTGCTAGACGGGACAAACGGTTATGGACAGCAGCCATAGCGAGAGAAGCACAATACTATGAAGAAATTAACGAAAAAATTCTCGGTGGGCTTAAAACCCATCAAAAAAACCTGATGGATCGCTCACCTCGTCACAACAAGAGCAATTTACCGTGTGACCTTCGATAGTTTAGTGGAAGCGACATAGATTTACAATCCGAAGGTGCCGGGTCCGATTCCCGGCCGGGGCACTGGCATCATCATCGATGAAAAATTACTTTTCAAATACTTTAGAGTTCTCGAGCCAACAAAACTCATCCTAGATGCGTCCACTACAAAAAATCCAGATTGCGCAAGGACCAAGGACAAAAAGAAAATAATTTATCAACATCTTTAAAATAAATCAATAAAACCAGCTGGTGCCATCTCAATAGAATGAAACAGAGTTGCCAACAATGAACGTATGATAATCGGATTATATGACCGACCGAGGGCCGATAAATTGATCCACCGAGACCTAATCTCCCATGTACCATTTGCATATGTAGCAAATCTCATCTCCATAACTTAAATGACTCGTAAAATATGAACGATTAAAATTTTAGTTTTTGTGGGCGGTGCCACGCCTCTTTGTCCAATTAGGTTTTCATATAGCCTATAGTAGAGGCCCTACGGATTGAACTTCACAGTGAAAATTTTATTGAAATAGCTCCATCTATGTTGCCAAGATAAGGGTTTTGTCAAAGGTGGAGTGGCACCGCCTATTTCCAGCGAGACGCAATCCTCCTTGTACCAGTAAGATATGTAGCAATTCTTATCTTTATATATATTGAAATTTTGGTTTGTGCGGGCGGTGCCACGGCCCTTTGTCTAATTATATTTTCATGTAGCCTACGAGGCCCTATGGACACTTTTACACAAAGAAAATATAATTGCAATTGGTCCATTTATTTGGCTAGTATAACTATTTGTTAAAAAGGGGCGTGGTACCGGCCACTTTTTTACAAAAAAAGTAATTTTACGACCAACATTTGTAGCAAATCTCGACCTATTTGTACCTATACTAATTTATGAGATACAGACATTTTTAATTTCGAGCTGTATAGGGCGGTGCCCCTCCCTTCTTAGTGCGCGCCTACGTCATAAAAGGAACTTACATACCCAATTTCCAGCTTCTAGCTTTAGCCGTTTAGGCTGGGGAATGATCTGTCAGCCACCCAAGCCTTTTATATATATAGATATAAAGTGTCTGTTTACAGAAATGTGTATACTTATAGAAATTTTTTCTCTAATAGTATACCCTTTACCACGTGCTCTCTCGGACCTTCGGTAATCTATTGTAGCGTATTCCACACAGTTGCTATTTTCAATCGCGTTTGTATCTTGTGACATAGGTAACTATGTATGTTAAACTATTAATCCCCATAAGCACTGACTCTAAACCGGAATAAATCCACACACAATATATGAATTGTGCAAATTTCGATGAATCACATCGTTAGCATCTAGCTGAAGCGTGTGACCACCTTAAATCTAGAAATTAGCATGTTAAATTAGCAAAATTTAAAGTTCAGAGTATATATATAGCTCCATGCTATGCTATTTTGCACATAAACATTGCACTCTATTCACGTCAGCATGAGATGCCACCTTAAGCGTTAAGGTCGAATATTTAAACTCTCACATGGGAACGGAATGTACTGCAAAAGAAACTATAATATCTTCTAATAGCGTTTAAGTCGGTCATAAGTTTTAAGCATAACACATTTGTTCTTCAGCATTTAAGTGTAAAGATTTTTAGCTCGGCCATAAATTATTTCAAATGACACAATTAAGATAAACTGAAGTTGGTATATTTATGGTACTGACTGTGGTACTCACTGCCCTCCCCACCCCATTATTATCGATTACCAATAATATTATCTTTTATTGTTATTTCTACGCCTCTCGTGTGTTGCTATCTGAATGTTCCACTGCTGCTGCTGCTTTTATTGGAAATAGTCCAAAATTTGCAAATGACTGAAAAATTCATTAACATCCCATCACTGAGAATGAGCAAACTGCAGAGCACACAACCACTTTGCCGGCCAAACAAAGACATATTTCGCTGGAAATCACCCGTATTATCGAGAGCATTTTGGCCAGCACATGATGGTCATCGAAATGAAATATATGTACAACTCTCAAGTGGTGACAGTCGTCGTCCAATGAAGCAGTGATAAATTTAAAGTTGTTGACATAAAACCATTTTTCCAGTAATAATTTGTGGGTTTAATTTCATACACATGGTTTAAAATGGAAAAATTTGAAAGGCAATTTAAGTTTTATGATTTTTATATAGCTCCGAGAGTTTGTCTTTTAAAACATCGTAGCAGTGATAGGTAGAGTATAGTTTAAAAAGTCCCAGAGTATCTTTCTCTACAAATCACGAAACTATAAGAGTTTTCTGTATTAAACAAAAATTTTAAAACTGCCTTTTTTAAGACCTTTTCTAAAAAATTATACACCTTGAAAAAGTTTTAGTTGATATTTTTATGTACATTTAAAAAGTATTTCTGTGTGTTAAAAACAAAAACATTTTCTTATTTCATTTCGATAGTAAGATACTCCATTATATCATAGAGTTATACTTTTGATTTTCTGAGTCATTTTTGTTTATTAACTTAAAAAAAAATTTTTTGATAATGTCTTAGCAGTTTGTTTGTAAATGATTAATTGTCAAAGCTTTCATTGTGGGCGCCACCAATAAATAGATGGTAGACGAGTGTGTGAGTGTTAGTTTTGATACATACCCAGCGGCGAAATTTGAGAGGCCTTCCTCATATAATGCATGCAGTAGTTATTATTTGGGAATAACATTTCAAATAAGGAATACAGAACGCATGAGTTTTCATCAGATTTAGGCATTTTATGGACTGACCTGCCAAAGACATGTAAAAAGAAGGCAGAGGGATTTCATACACATCCCCTCTCGCTTCCAAATAGCAGGGGTATTGCATGCCTTCTAAATGGAAAGAATTGTTAATGCGTTTTTTTTTTTAACTTTTATGAAGGACTGGCAGAGGCCTTTGAAAAGAAGGCAGAGGGATTTCATACACATACCCTCTCGCTTCCAAATATAAGGGGTATTGGATGTCTTCCAAATGGAAAAAATTGTTAATTTCCGTGGAAGGGGTTTTTTTTAAACAGTGTATCATTAGTTTCAACCACACAATTCAAAT
The DNA here is from genome assembly GCA_964034835.1 of Muscina levida. Classification (NCBI taxonomy): domain Eukaryota; kingdom Metazoa; phylum Arthropoda; class Insecta; order Diptera; family Muscidae; genus Muscina; species Muscina levida. The sequence continues at coordinate 25,685,403 of OZ035883.1, read as the reverse complement.
GCATCTTCATAGGCTAGACAGTAGCATGGCTGACTAACAATCACGAGGTAGTGGGTTCAAACTCCAGCAATGTTTACTGTCGTTGGAAAAAAATTTAAGTATAGAGAAAAATAACCGGTGCGCTCTCAAAAAAAAAAAATAATTTGAGGGTGCACTGTATAGTTTTTGTTGTATTTGCAAGTCATTATTTTGTCATGTGTATGCAGGCTTTCCATAATGCCTTCTTAGAGAAAGCTTCCATAGGGCCCCTTTATAGAAAGTTTCCATGAGGCCTTCTTATAGAAAGCATCCATAAGGCCTTCTTATGGAAACCGGCGACGGAAGGCCTTATTTTCCAATGTCACGCAATGTAAAAAAAGAAAGGAAGAAAGAAGGCCAAGGAAGGCATACCGGATCCAAAAGAAGGCCTTGAAACTCATGAACGAAGGCCTTCCTTCTCATGATTTCCGCCGCTGGGTATAGGTTTTTGATTATTACCGACACAATTCGTATGTGAGTATGATTTATGTAAAGAATCAATAATAATATATGTCAGACCCACTGTCCCTTGCCGCTTATTTTCCAAATGTTAAATTATTGGGAAACAATATAAATAGTAGGGCGGCAGTGAAATGAATGGGCAATTTTATTTGAGGAAATAATGAATGTGTTTTCATAGTTCGGTTCAAGATCTATTCTATTATTGCTAATAGAATTTGTTTTACAAGAGTTATGTTGGATTATGTCGACAGCAGGCAGGGCAGATAGCTATTTCAATGGTTGCCAAACTATCTTCATCAGTACCCTTTACTGTGCCTTCTTCACTCATTATCACAACCTTAAGTGTTAAAAGCTTCAAGAAACCATCGTGAAGCCCAAACATTTTTAAAACGTTTGACTGCCACTTAATATAAAAAATACATGATGGCAATTTGAGTAAGATCGGATAACTATTTCCCGTGACCCATAGTAAATCCTATGTTTTTTTAATAATGTTCGTTTAAGGAATTGTATTTTTTTTCTCCCAAATATGTAATAGTCAAAAAAGGACGTGTGTGGGCGGCACCTCGGCCCTTATTACCGGTTCCAAATAGCCTCGTTATATCTCTAATATACTGTGTACTATTACTATCTGACTATTATTAGTACTATTACTATCTGACTATTATTATGGCTGTTATAACGGTTTCTTTTAAATGGGGCGTGGCACAGCCCACTTCCATCCTGGCTGTAATTCATACTGTACCAACAACACATACCAAATATCATATTTATACCTCTTATAGTTCATGAGATACAGGCGTTTAAAAGTTCAAATTTTATACCATGCCTACTGATCCGATCCCGTCAATTTGTTGTTGAATCTTTTCTTGGATTTACTTCGACATGCATCTAAACAAATTTTCAAGGCGATTGGAGAAACAGTCGAGAAACAAGGTACAATGGGCGGGGCCACGCCCACTTGATATATCAAAATAACAAGTTCTCTATTTCCCTTTTCGAATCAAACCTTTGACATCTTTGGAGCACGGCTTAAAGTTGTCCGATTTTGCACAAATCTTAGCCATTTTAGAACAACTGACACAATATTCCGCTCGGGCATTACCGAAAATCCAAAGTTTGACGACGATACTCGCCGTTACCGATGATGGGTCCGAATATTTTGCGTAGTATTTTTCTCTCGAAGTCTTCCATAATAGATTGATCCGCTTGTGTCTTTGCCCAGAATTTGCGCTGTAGAGCAAGACAGGTAGGATCAGAGTCTGGTAGAGCTGGATCTTTTTTCTTCGAGAGAGCGCTTTGTCGTTAAATCGCTTGCTTAGCGCATAGTAGCAGCGGTTTGCGGTCAGTACTCGTCTTTTGATTTCCAGGCTGACATTATTATTTTTTTATGGCGGAGTCAAGGTAGACAAATTCATCTACCACTTCAAAGTTATAGTTGTCAACGTTCACGCAGTGTCCCAGACGAGTGGTCTCTTGTTCGTTGAAACAAATAACTTGGTTTTGTCCTCATTTATCACCAGACCCTCTTCCGCCGACTGATCTTCAATGCTTGAAAAAGCCGCAGTAACATCCCGCAATCCACGGCCAATGATATCTATAACATCGGCATACGTGAGCAACATGTGACTTTTGTTGAAGATGTTATCATTCCTGTTCGCAGGACAGCCTTGTCTAAAGCTCTCACAGATTTTTGCCAATTTTCACTTAAGACTTTGTGACAGTCAGTGTCATCCCGGGGATACCAAACTTAGCCATAGCATCCAACAATTTCTGTCGTATTGGACTAATCGATGAACAGATGGTAGGTGGTAGATGGTCTTCCACAGGATTTGTTGTAGTATGAAAATCTGGTAAATCTGACAAATCTAAGACAGGTTAAAGCCAAACTGTAAATGTCCAATCAGGTTTGTTTAGATAGGCTTTAGTCTTTCACATAACACACTAGACAGCACCTTGTAAGCGATGGGTAAAAGGCTGACCCCGCGATAGTTGGTACACAAACTGGGATCGCCTTCTTAAACATGAGCACTCAAATTTCAATTATCGGGCATGCATTCCTTTAGTCAAATCGTGTTTATGAGCTGTTGCAAGCATGTTTCCAGCTCATCGCCACCGTCTTTAAAAAGCTCTGCCGGTAGTCCATCGGCTCCCGCAGCTTTATTATTGTTTAGCCTTGCGATCACCTTGCTGATCTCGTTTTTCCTCTACTCCGTCATCGATGATTGGCGTGATTTCGTCACTTATGCTGCCTTCCTCAGTATTTGTAGCACACTCTACGCAGATTTCTATTTCTGTCCTTACAGATGGGGACACCTGTTCCAAAACCTTCACCTCTATCTCTGTAATTTTCGATATATTTTCTTCCAAGTATGCTTTTTCCGCCTGTAGAGGCATTTGGTCTACCCCCTCTTCTGATTAAATCGGCCAGTCACCGCACCCTATAGCATTGGCTGTTCTTTCGTCTTGTATGTAGCATCCTTTACCACAGACATTACGCGATATTCCTTATCGTACCAGGCCTTGTATAAACGAGTTTTTTCATAAATAAGTAAGTCTGATGTCATATGCTTCCACTGTGCGTCGTAAAAATCAGAATTAGTTGCATTTGTTTGAAGTAATTGAGAGAGTTTTTTTTTCAGTAGACATTGGCTATCTCGGTGGTATGCAGCATTGCGCGTGCGTACCTTGGCTGCAACTAGATGGTGGTCGGAGACAATATGTGCACCGCACATTACACATACGACCATTACGCTTGAAAGTAGCTTTCCTTCGATCACTACGTCATCAGACTGGTTTCTTGTCTTTCGGGATATCCAGGTTACCTTGTGGCTATTGTTGGCTGGGAATCTGGTTCCACTCTCTACTATGTTTCTTGCCGACGCGAACCTGGTCAGTGTGTAAACGTTATCGGAGGTGTTATTGTGTAGACTGCTGAACCAAGAGCATCTTCTCTATCTATTTTAGCATTAAAATCTCCCAGAACAATTTAAATGTCATGGCCAGGGTAGCGGTCACATATCTCCTCCAGGAGCTCGTAGAATGCATTTTTAATATTCTCGTCTTTGTCTTCCATCGGGGCGTGTACACTAATTAGCGTGATGTAAAATTATTTCGCCGTGGTGCGGATTGTGACTATTCGGTCACTTACAGTGTCAAACTCTCTCCTACTATGAATCAACATCTTAAATTGTGTCTTTCTGCATGGCAGCTTTAATAGATGTCACAGTTCTTTCGTCGTGTGCATTTCTCTCCCGAATATCGCATTTCCTGTATGGCGGTGATGTCAGCCTTGTATTTGTCGAGGACATACGCGAATTTGATAGAGGCACCATCTCTGTAGACCTTCCAAGAAGACTTGAGGAAACAAACCGATTTCATTCAATTTTACAAAAATATTTCCCTATAAATTCTTGTAATAAGTATTATGGCTACTCGCATATATGTACCTACATCAATTTTAAACTGTTCATTCGTTCCGCTTTGCCCATAACCCCCATTCAATAATTTTTGTACCCATTTTCATAAGAAAACCAAAACGAAAAAAAAAAAATTTACGGAGAGTTTTTATTTGCAAATGATTCATTATCGAGTATTTCTTTGTGGGCGTCAATCCATAATATATTGTACAGTTGTGGTGTGTGTGTGTATGTGTGTTGGTGTAAGCACAAACAGACATATAATTTTTTTGATGACTATGCTAAAATGTTTAAATAAATAATAATATAATATAATCAATGACTACTGCGGTAAGATGGTATCTGGTGGTATCTCGCAAAAGGATTGCTGAATTATGACATTTTTTTTGTATCACTGAGAGCACTCTTTTAAGGGACCTCCCCGCCAACTGTCAGTAATCGAAAGTGAATTGGTTTGGCCATCATCAACGTGGTCAAGTAGTAAAGTAAGTACGTACGTATGTATGTACCTTTTTTATGATGGTATTAGTACTTGTGGTTGCGGCGGCGGTGGTAATAATGGTGTTATCTTTCGTATTTTGTTTTGATTTTAAATTTCGCTTTTCCTGTGCCGCTATAAACCGCTAACCCTTATAGGGCACAGTGATTTGGTAGAGATGTTATTTGAAAAGTTGTCAATTGTTATTAAAAACAATTAATTTTTATTGTGTTATGTAACACAGTACAACATTTTTCAGCTCATTGATTGGGAACTCAATTCTGAGGACTGCACATGAAAGTAGCCCCACACAGAAGAAGTTCTGCATCATTCGTTTTGTCAAGTTACATGCCATAATAATTTAAAATCAATTTGAAGTTAGTTAGTATCGTATAGGGGAATTTGTCACGTTTTAGGCTCTTTTGTTTGACATAACTCGAGAACCACGAGTCCGATTTAGGTGAATTTAAAAAAAAAATTTAGAATTACAATTCATTTTATCTGTTCACATAACGTTTCCCTACATAAGAAACAGTTCCACTTTTACATTCATCAAATTATTTTGAACTGGGTCTATTTTGTAGCAGTTACAATAAAACAAATAAACTCCGTGGCGTATGATTTACTTGGAATATTACTTATGGTTATTATACGCCACCATATAACAAAAGAGCGTTAAACGATACTTACTAATCGATCAAATCGATATTAAATTATTATGGCATGTAACTTGACAAAACAAATAAAGCAGAACTTCTTCTTTTTGGGACTACTTTCACGTGCAGTTCTCAGAATTGAGTCCCAAAATCGTGTGTTGTACTGCGTAATAAAATAGTTTTATACCGACTACAACAATAATAATTGTGAAACTAATCTATATATTTTTTTATTTTCTTTTAGGTAAGTGTCCGCAAAATAATTCCTATCAAGTCTGCAGGTAATTTAACTAAAACAGACAACATATTTGAATCAATATGAATTAATCTCATAAAATTATCTAAAAATTGTACATCGATTCCGATAATTTTGTAAAAAGCTATTATACGCTTGTTAGCGTAGCTGTGAAACTGTTGATTATTAAGGGAAATTATGTATGTAGAGATTAAAGGAATTGTAATTCTTTATATTTGGAAATTTGTTTAAACAAAATTGGCCTAGTCGTTTTGAGTTATTATATCAAAGGTCAAATATACATATATACGAAAATGAGTTTCTTTTTGTTTCTTTGTTTGCACTTTTTAGTACTGCATAGACTCGAAAACGACTTGACTGACCTTTTTGTAATATGCACAGAATAAAGCTGTGTGGGTACCTTCATTTTTATACCCTCACCCTAGGTTTCTTTGAACCAAATTCAATTCATGAATTTTTAAGTCGTTTGACCCATGTCCTTCTGTCTGTCTGGCTGTCCGACTGGTACGCACAATGAATTTCGAAATACGCAACCAAATGTTTTGAAATTTTGCTCGAGTTAATATTTCTCTAAAACTACTTACGGTATTGCAAATGGGCTACATGGCCCCGCCCCTTCTGGTACCTCCAATACAAATACATAATTTCGCCTACTTTAGAAATCGAATAATAATATTAATACATCCAACGCGATCGTACCCAAAATCTGTATTTAGTAAAGCTATAATAGAATAAAGTTTTGGAAAAAAACTGAAAGTCTAACCAGGCCCCTTCTGGTACCTCCCATACAATTACATCATTCCACCCACTTTAGAAATCAAGTAATAATATCAATACATCCAACGCGATCGTACTCAAATTATGTGTTTAGTAAAGCTATAACAGGATTAAGTTCTGGAGAAAAAATTGAAAGGCTAGCCACGCCCCTTCTGGTACCTCCCATACAAATGTACTACTCCGTCCCGCCCACTTTAGAAATCGAGGAATAATATCAAATTACCAGAAAATGTTATGATTCATTAAGGGTGAGGTTACATGTAAGTCGGGGTTCCCGACTGAAACTTTCTTACTGGTTTATATATCAGATAGGCGTGGCTCCGACAATTGGACCCTGTATTGGAAACTGCCATATCTAGAGGACTATTTATCCAATCGTCGTGAAAATTTATGTGGATGTATTTGGCAGCAAAGTTTGTGATACAACAAAAAAATGGGCGGGTTCGGGTCAGTGGGCGTGGTATAAAACTTGAAACTTTAAACAGCTGTATCTCATAAACTGTAAGAGGTGTAAAGATGATATTAGGTATATGTTGTTGGTACAGTAGGAATTACAGCCAGGTAAGAAGTGGACTGTGCCACGCCCCTTTTAAAAGAAACCGTTTTAGCAGCCATAATAATAGTTTGATCGTCCTGAAAATATTACAGTGTAGTTGAGGTATATGCAGGCTATTTGGAACCAAGTTGGCAAAAAGGCGCGAGGTATACATACTTACATACATATTTACAAAAAATTGCTCTATGAAAAATGCTAAACACAAAACCAAAAATGCACTAAAAATAACAATACAAAATTGGGGAATTTTTCCCAAGATTCTCCATATATTATGGGAAATTTTTCGTTTATTTCAGGTTAAACTTCGATTTTGAATTTGCAGGACTGAAAAATACCCTAATTTTTGTGGGCTATATGAAAAATGCCATCAAATACCTGGGCGCCGCCACCATTTTGCTAATCTTTATGACACGCTCCTCCAAATACGGCACATCCCAAGGGCCCGGCATTTGTTTAGAGGATTGTTTCCTTGGGATATTTTTCGTAAATAATTTGAGGAATTTTTCAAAATTGTTGGGGAAAATTCGTTCTGAGTTGACCCAAAACTTTTTTCATTTTTGCGCCCAATTTTTTTGGGAATGTTTCTTTGGGGCATTTTTATAGGGCCATTTTTTCGTTTTTTTCTTTGCACATTTTCCAATTTAGGCGTTTTTCATAGAGCCGAAAAAATACAATTCCTTTGTCGAACATTGGGAAGAAATATAAGATTTACCAAAAACTTGACCCTTTACCTTATTGGGGATCAAAAACTAATTGTCCAATCTTACTCAAACTTATCATCATGTACTTGTTACATCAATTGGCTTAATATTCTGGTCGAACATTTTTAAATTTTCGCAAATAAAAATCGTCCATATATTTCGCTGCCGCCCTACTGAAGTCACATTAAAACAGTTTTAATTTAGCACAAAATTTTTTATCTGAATATGGCAAAAGCTCCATTTTCGATTTTTTGAATATTTAACATGTCGAAACCGAGTTTACCCCACTCATTAGAAATGGTTATTTCTTTTGAGATTTTTCTGCGAATAAATTAGATAATTTTTTTTGATTCTCAGTTGGACCCTTTCGGTACTCCTTGTCTACAGTTTTAATATACGTCTTGTCTGGCCATATGACCGAAATGCGTATGGGTGATGGTATTTATCAGTCAGTTAACCTGACTGAAATTTCTGTACTGTTATTTAAGAACAAAAGTTAAAATTTTTTCCGAAAATTTTTAATATTTTGTCAAATATTTCTTATCTGCATCCGAAAATCACAACTTTGAGAACTACAGGAAGATGACATCGTAGTTCCAATAACATAAATCGCAAACAAACCTCTCCTTTATACTACTTCAACGATACATAAAACTTAATAATCGGATTACAAATAACGAATTTACGAAAAAGCCTCGATTCCGGCGTTTTGCCACGCCCAAAAAAAATATTTTTTTGCTCCTCCGTAATTGCCTGGACATAACTATTCATATAAGGCGGTAACATTTACAACTGTTTTTCACGACCTGGCCTGGGGTACCTTATCCAGATGCGTTTACATTGGAAATACTAAATTCTGGCACCAAATGCCTTAGTTTTAAGTGCGGTCATGTAAACAATTAATATCGCTCATACGCAGGTTTGTTTTAATAAATGTGCTCTACGTATGATATATGTACTTACAACTCCGTGAGATAACGTATACGCTCTAAAGGCTGTTGTTTTCTAACAACTTCAATAATACATCCTTTTGTAATATGTCACCAACAATACGCATTCAATACCACTGTTTGTCATTTTATGCCACAGCCAACGAGTGTTTAATTTTATTGCTGATTTTATAGTCATTAAGTTGTGTTTTGTGTATTGTTGTTGTTGTTGCTGTTGTCCGTGTGGCCATTTCATTCATTGTTAAACGCTTTTCTTTTACTTTCTTTTTCTGCAATAATTCTTTTCTTTACGATGTTATGTTGTTGTTGTATTTCTGTTGTTCGGTCACAACAAGGTGTTTCCTTTGTTTCCACATTTAGCCAGTTTTTCTTTGCAATCATATTTAATAGGCTCTCCTCTTGCCTGCACCCACCCACACACAAAGACGTGACGCAGCGTACAATGTTCAAAGTCTGTAGTATGCAGTCACCCACCCACTAACCCACACACACACACGCAAAGTGGCAACAAAAATAATCGTACATACTACAGACACAGACGTATGTATAGGTAATGTCTGTGTTGCCACTTTGTTTTGTTTTGTGCGTTGTGTTACAGTTGTTGTTGTGTTCACTTATTAACCTTTTGCCTTGCAGCCAGCCAGCCAGCCAGCAGTCAGTCAGTCATTGCACCCTTGTGTATTTTATTTATTTTCTGTATCTTAAATACCGTTATATTGTATTATTATTCCTTTGCATTTGTGTCATTTTGTTGTGAGTGTGTGTGTTTGATTCTTTTCTCTTCATTTCATTTCATTTATTTCTTAATTCAAATGTGAGTCTTTTTGTTGCTGTTGTTGTTCTTGTTGCCATTGCAGCCCCCCTTTTTGCTTCTTGTCCACGTTAGTTTTGTTTTGTTGTTAAACGTATTTATTGTATTCAGAAAAAGATTAGTTTTGTTTTGTTTCGTGCGCTTTGTTAGGCGATAGCCGATGCTACTGTTTTTTTTTTTGTACATAGAAAGAAATGTTGCGTAGATTTAACGAAAATGTTTGTAAATTCAAAGTAGATGTTAATTGAAGGGCAGTAAATGTTTCTATAGATAGGAGAGTGCTACAGTCTTACATGAGGTGACATCTTATTAGTATATATATTAGGGCGACAGCGAAATGTTTGACGATTTTTTTTGCGGAAATGTATAAGGGTTTCGCCGGAATATTGTGCCACTTGATGTAAAATACATATGATGGAACTTTGAATAGATCGGACAACTTTTTCCCATGCCCCAAAGATAGTAAGTGTAATAGTCAGATATTGGCGTATGTGGGCGGCGCCTCGGCCCCTTTTGATAACTTGGTCCGTAAACCCTGGTTATAACTCTACAATACTGTGAAATTTTCAGAACGATCAAACTATTGTTACAGCTGTTGTCCCGCAAGGGACCTGAGAGAACCAACAGTGGACCTCTTTCTGGCTCTGCGGACGGAGTGTAAGACTAGAGCTTGTACTTGTCAGTCAATATGGTTCCCTCACAAAAGATTTATAAACAATTTGAACATCCTTTTGGATAGAAGAATTAGATCCGGGCCTTAACAGCGGCCTAGTAGTATGTTCTGGGGTTGAGCCCACCGTGGAATTAAGCCCTCACGGGCAGGTGTTCACGTTAAGCATAAGGACGTCTGTTATAGCTGTTGTCCGCTTTACGCGGATATTCGCAACTTGAGTGATACGAGTATGGGTGTTGTATGTGTGAATGGTGCGTTTGATGTGAGTGATATGCTTCGCTTCCCTGATGGGGTGAGGAGCTTAAGTACCTTTGCGCAGGAACTTTTTCGGCGAAGACGTATCTGAGTGGGTTGTATTAGTAAGGAGTATGTGCCTATGGTCAAAGAGTGTGAAAGATGATGGAAGGTATTATGTTTTTCCCATTGGTGACCAGTCCGGAGCAGTTTGAGGCTGAAATGGTAGTGGCTTCGGTCACGAGGACTGACCGGAAACTTAATTTTGGTACCATGCGAAGATCGGTCTGGAGTTGCCATTTCAGGTCCATTGGGTGGCCCTTCGGGGAGTATCGTGGTGGCTGTGGTTTATACCTAAATCGCTGGTAGGGCTTAAGACCGGCGTGGAGTAGCTTGGGTTATCCAACAACAGGGTGTCGTGACGCATAGAACGACAGGAGTGTTAGACAGGCTCCGACTCTCAAATTCGAATCGAGTATCGAGTTCGAATCGAGTATTCACCCGTGTGCGAAGAGAACCTTGGAATTAAGCCCTAACGATAAACCATGGACATCTGTTATGGCTGTTATTACGATTTATTTCAAATGAGGCGTGGCACAGCCCACATCCACCCTGGCTGTAATTCATACTGTACCAACAACATATACCAAATATTAGCTTTATTCCTCCTATGGTCCATGAGATGCAGCCGTTTAAAGTTTTGAAACTTATACCACCCCCACTGATCCGATTCCGCCCATTTTTTTTTGAATTACGAACTTTGCTGCCAAATTTTCAGAGCGATTGAAGAAACAGTCATCCAGATATTGCGGTTTCAAAATTTGGGTCCAATGGGCGGGGCCACGCCCACTTGATATATCAAAAACTAAAGTACAAACAAAAGAGCCTAACACATGACAAAATCCCCTATACGATACCTTCTAACTTTAAATCGATATTAAATTATTATGGCACGTAACTTGACAAAACGAATGATGCAGAACTTCTTCGTTTTGGGGCTACTTTCACGTGCAGTTCTTAGAATTGAGTCCCAAATCAATGAGCTAAAAAATGTTGTACTGTGTTATGATTTGATTATATTTTCTTTAATATCTCCATATTGCCACTAAAGTTTCTCTCTGTGTATTTCCACTACTTTCTTTAATGGCAATCTTCTATCTCTCCGGTCGTTTTTTGTTGTGTTTTCCACTTTAGTTTATGTTCCCTTTAGTCCTTTTAATGTCCGTTTTGTGCTCTATTCATCCTATCTTTAGTTGGGATCAGTATAACACATTTTTGTTTTGGTTTTGCCACAGTTTTTATTAAGTTTTTGCCTTTCATTACATTCTGTTATGTTTCTGGACGTTGTTATCTTACGCCAACATTTTTTAAGCTTTCCAACAAATTTATTGGTAGTCACAATATTTCAGCAATGAATTTTTAGATAAAATCGGTTGGTTTTTTCCCCTCATCATGTGTTAATCTGTGATAACGCTTTGAAATATAAAAATTCGGTTTGATAGCAATTAATTCTTACGCTCATAGACCTCGCAGGATAAGAAGGTGGAAATACATATTTCCACACGAACATAAGTTCTATACAATGTCACATGTCAATTTTTCATCTTAAACTCAGTTGAAGGTTCAATATGTTGTGAACAAGGCTATCGCATATCCTTTACATATTGACAGTTATGTTGCCAAATTTGCGAAAATGCATAACCTTCAATATTGTTGATAATATCAAAGTAGAAATTTCATGTGCCCACAGCATTTGCTTATTTTTTCCTATCGCCTACTGCAGTATAAGTACTACCCTCCCCAAACAGTAGCCTTCATCGTATTTATTTACACATAATTGTAATTTATAGGGAAAACATTTCTCATTATTCCTAATGTAGTTGGCAAATAGAATATAATATTTTAATTTGTGTACAATTTGTTGCAAAATATATATGTATTTCGCAAATGCTTTTTCAAGTTGTAGAGTAAACATTACCATAAATACAAAATAAACATAAATTTATTTCAATTTATTACTACGTATTATTTTGTTAACTAAAAGGTCAAAAGGGTGCGACGGCGGCGGCACAGTGGGTTTGAGTAATGGAATATTGCAGATAATACTTATAAACGGTATAGATGTAATGTAATGTTATGTTACTGCAACTATTTACATTCGCAGACTATCAGAAAAATGTTGGTTATTATTGAGAATTACAATTAGTGTAATGTGATTCTTTTAGAACTTTGTTTTTTCATTTTAAATATGATGCAGCAAATAGAATCGGATGTGTGGATCAATATTAAGACACACAAGAATAATCTCTATCAAAATAATTTCATTCAAATATTGACCACGACTGTGCTGTAGCGCTCGCCTTAGACGACAACGTTGTGTCCGACCTCATTCTTAAAGAAATACGGACCAATAATTTCACCAGCCTATAAATCACACCAAACATTACATTTTTGTGAACATTCCAAGCTATGCGCAGTACTTGCAAACATTTTGTATTGTACGAAACCACAAAGACGCAATCCACAAGCTCAACCAAATCACTTACATGGTGTAGTGCTCTAGTTATGTACGCATGTTTTATATAATGCCACAAGCAATCAACTCTTTGATTTTGTTCTATTGCACGGTGTGTTGTTCTACTGCAATTGTAAATGATGTAAATTACATATGTAACAAGTTAGTAAGCTTGAAATGTTCTGATTTTCCTCGCGCAAACATACTCAAAAACCACTACATTGCTGTTGTAAAATTTACTATTACGGTATTTCCCAAAGCTAAATGTTCGCTGGGGGTATGTCTGGACTACAAGGTAGTCAGTTAATGTCTCCTTTTTTAGATATCACATTTTGCCCAACGATTTTCAAATTTGCATCTAATGAGTCACAGTAGGTGTGAAATGTTGCCTTATCTATTTGAAACCATGATGGCCCTGATTGAAAACATTGAAATTGTGAAGCGCTTACGTTATGTATTCCCTCTAACAGTGTCCTTTTTGATCTTCACACTTGCTTCTGTCCATACTAATCTTGGGTGAATGCAGGGGATTATGATGTTTCAATTTAAGATTAGTGTCACTTAAATACGTGAACGTTTGGTTGTACACATACCCATTCAGGTGGCAGGGTGCCTCATCTGAGAAAAAATACGATTATAAAGCTAGTGAACCTCTCTATCATTTCGTTAGCAAATTGGAGCGTGTGATCATGATCTTAAGGATTTAATTCCTCTACCATTTGAATTTTGCTGGGATGTAAATCTTTGTTAAGTATGAGGCTTAAAGATGTTCTGGGCAAGGATAGATAGTCGTAAGTTGTTCACGAACAGACGCTCGCATACGTTTCGGGAGCCCTTGAAGCTCTAGGTCAAACGGATATTGTACCACGCCCACGCGTACCAAATGGTATATTTACTATAATGGAGGAACATTTGCAACGCCCATAAGATGGCATGGGCGTCGATGAATCGATAAAAAGATATCCGTCCGTCCGTCTGTCCCCACGCTTGCAGCCACAGTTTATAATCTATCGAGCTGAAATTAGGTATACCAGCTTTAATCCTCTAAACGGAGGTCAAGTTCTAAGATGAGCAAGACCGGAGAAAACCTACTCCCACCTCCCAGACAAATTCCTCCTTTTTGGGGGGTGTAATTGCAGCCGTAGTTTAATAGCTGTCGAGCTGATTTTTGGTATACAATCTTCTATCCTCTAAGCGGAGGTTAAATTTGAAGAAGATGAGATGCAGATGCATAGGAAAATTACTACTTCCACCTTCCAGACAAACTCCCCCTTTTTTGGGTGTCCGTCTGTCTGTCCACAAAATTACAGCCATTGTTTAAGAGCTATCCAACTGAAATTCGGTATGCAAGCTTATAACCACTAAGGGGAGGAGAAGTTTCAAGATGTGCAAGATCGGTCAAAAACTACTCCTACCTACTATACAAACTTCCCTTGAAGGTGTCCGTCTCTCCGTCTCCGCGATTACAGCCCTAATTTATGATCTAGCAAGCTGAAATTTAGAGTACAAGCTTCTATCCTCTAAGTGAAGGTTAAGTTGTACTCCCACCTCCCATACAAACTGCCCCGTTTTGGGGGTCTGACCCTGTGAGTACAAGTGTAGTTCAAGAGTTATCAATCTGAAATTATGTACATAAGCTTTTATCCTCATAGCAAAGGTTGAGTTCTAAGACGAGCAAGGCCTGGCAAAAAGTACTCCTAACTTGTATACAAACTGTCCCTTCTTGGGGGTATATCTCCCACTGCGCCAAGATTAAGTTCTAATAAGAGTAAGATCGGGCAAAAATTACACACAAATCCCATACAATTTCCCCCTTTTTGGGGTCCTTATGCTCCGATTAAAACCGCAGTTTAAGAGCTATGAAGTCACAATTTGGTGTGCAAGCTCATATCCTCTAAGTGGTGGTTATGTTCTACGATGATCAAGATCGGTCACAAACCATTCCTACCTCCCCTACAAACTCCCCCTTTTTGGGAGTCTGTCCCTGCGATTACAGACGTAATTTTAGAGCTTTCAAAGCTGAAATTTGGTGTGCAAGGATCTATCCTCTAAGTGGAGGACATGTTCTAAGGTAAAACAAGACCGGTCACAAACCAGTCCCACTTCTCATACAAACTGACAAACTATAGAGTTGAAATTTCGTGTGCGAGCTTCTATACTCTAAAAGCTCATCAGATCTAAGATGAGCAAGACCGGGCAAAAACTACTCCCACCTTCTATACAATCTGCCCCTTTTTGGGAGTGTCTGCCCCAGCGATTACAGCTGCAGTTTAAGAGCGGTCTAGATGAATTTTGGTATGCAAGCTTGTATCCTCTGCGCAAAGGTTAAGTTCTGAGAATAATAAGATCGGACAGAAATTACACCCACCTCCCATACAATTTCCCCCTTTTTGGGGTGTCCTTATGCCTGTCCCCGCGAAAACTGCTGTTGTTTTAAGAACTGTTGAACTGAAATTTGGTATGCATCCTTATAACTTCTAAACTGAGAGTGAATACTAAGGAGAGGAAGATCAGAGAAAAACCATTGTCCTTTTTGGCGGTACAAAAATTTTTTAAACAAGAATTAAAAGAAAACTCACGCAACGGCACCTACTGCTTAACGGCAATTCGGAACGTCAGCTTTTGTGAGAAGCTTTTATTAGATATGTATGTCAATTGACTCAACTACTCACGAATTGCTGTTCACAACATCGACGACACCGATTAGAGGCTGTGGCAGGGCTCGAAACCAAGACAACCGTATGATATTACTCGCGAGTCCTAAACACTATGCCACAGTCGGTCCCTATGTGTGTATCCTAAATGTTTATGAAAATTTTGAATTGATTTTTGTTTAACAAATAAGAATAATGAATAACAGTTGTAAACTATTCAATGATTAATAACAAAGTAAAACACATTGGGACTCAATTCTAAGAACTGCACATGAAAGTAGCCTCAAAAAGAAGAAGTTCTGCATCATTGGATTTGTCAAGTTGCATGTCATAATAATTTAATATCGTTGTAGTAAGTTAGTAAGTATCGTAAAGGGGAATTTGTCACGTTTAGGCTCTTTTGTTTTACATAACTTAAATACTATATGGTGACGTATGATTATGATAAGTTATATTCCATGTAAATCATACGCCACGGAGTACAACAGTTTTACTGTAACTGTTACAAAATAAACCCAGTTCAAAATCATTTAAAGAATGGAAAAGTAAAACTGTTGCTTATGTAGCGAAACGTTATATAAACAAAATAAAGGAATTGTAATTCTTAATTTTTTAAATTTGTTTCAGCTAAATCGGTCTAGAGGTTCCCGAGTTCTGTCAAACAAAATAGCCTAAAACTTGACAAATTCCCACAATTTCAATACGATATTTACTAACTTCAAATTGATATTGAATTATTATGGCATGTAACTTGACAAAACGAATGAAGCAGAACTTCTTCTTTCTGAGGCTACTTTCACGTGCAGTTCGCAGAATTGAGTCACAAATCAATGAGCTGAAAAATGTTGTACTGTGTAAATGAACATTATCCGTGCTCTCACAAATGGACGCCAGCCACTGTTCCGTCGGTCATGGCATTCTATCATAAGTTACTTCACAACACGGATTATTGTTATCATTCCTCTCTCTCTCTCTCCTTGTCATAGAGCTATGCAATGTATATCATAGTTATTTACTCTTTAATATTATGATAAAACTCAAATACTTACAAATAAAACGCGTGTATGGAATATGTGGGCGTTAAGCTACGATTCATATAAATACATACATTTGATCATCCAGTGTATGAGAATAAACTAAAGTGCGTTTGTATATCACAATGCATGTGTGTGTGTGTGTGTGTTGGCATGTGCGTATGTATGGCGTGTTAATTGCAAATTCAAATCGTGTTTTATATGCGCACTTCCTCGCTTAATGCCTTTTTAATAAATATTTGCTGTTTGTTCTCTTGTGCCTTGTACCGCCATTTATCGTTAGCTCTTTGTTTTGCCATCTTTCTCTCTGTGTGTTTTGCTCTACGCCTAAACAGTCAGTCAACAATAAACATAATTTTTATATTTTCATATTAGGAACGACACACACAAAATGTTCTGTGTTGTTGTTTATTACTATTCTGTGACTATATGGGGAAATACTTTTATGAATATTTTTTTAAGAATAAATGCGTGTATGTACTGCGAATGTATGTAGGTATGTGTGCATTTCGACTCATAAAACACTTTTCCAGTTTTGGTATTGTATCGCTACTCTACTGGATCACGAGCGTGTACATAAATTCCCATAATTCACTACAAGGGTTTGGGTTTATAAATATATTTGTGTGTGTTTTCTTTTTTTCATGTGTTGACTTCGCAAAAACAATTATTTATTGATAATCGAATTTAATAAATTTATATTTTGTATTATAGGCAAAAAATAAACAAAAATCATGACATTTTTCAATTGCATTTGTTTTTTGGTTTTGTTGTGAGTGTGTGTGCGTGTGTTATTTTTTGTGTATTAGTTTGTATGTGTGTTGTGGGAGCAAGTTATATTATCACAAGTGTTACTTCCGTTACTCACACATGTGTAGGAAGGAAAACATACTTACACTATAGAGTTAGAGCACGTTTAATATATTGCCACAAGTCATATAAATGTTTTAAATAAATATTTTAGTAAAAGATTTACAATAGACTACATTGTTACATGGCCGACAGTGAATTCTTTCACTTAAAAACGAAGGATTAATAAAATATTTTAAACGATTTTTCCTGTCAACAAATTGAACTGAAATGTACTTAATATGGGGTAATAATTCAAGGCTAGTAATTAACTTATTAAGTTAAGGCTGCATAAATATCCCTGAAAGTTTTTATTTAACAAATTATATTTAATTTTAAACAAACATACTCACCATCCCGGTGTACAGACTTGAATATCTTTAGTCAATGCGTTTTCATCATCTTCTTACTAGATTAGCAACAAATTTCAAAATCTTCCCCCATATGAAACGTTTAAATTGTGACCGTCATAACGAAATGTCGAATTAAATTTTAAACGTTTATCGGCGCTTAACAAACAACAATAATTGATATTTAGTCATAAATTTTTATCTACTGATACAATTTTATATACAGGAGTGAATGAGTGTTTGTTTGTGTGAATGCATACTCTATCACCAACAAAACACACGTCGCCAGCCAAACACACACACACACACGCACATACAAGTGCACATTAACTTACACTACTTGAAAATTAAATGAAAAGTGTAAAATAAAGCGAACCACGAACAAAATTTAACTTTACACAGTATTGAAACCCCCCAACAACAACAAAAACAATAAAAAAAAAAACAGCACAAATAAAACTGCAGTGAGTAAACCGTAAAATGCTGTCAACGAAATTGTTGTACGTATGGACGGACTGCTGCTATCAGCGATAGCAACACAGCAGTAGCTACGATATCGTCAACAATATTAGCAACTACATAAGCACCAACAACAACAAAACACCGGGCCAATTGTAATGACACCCATATTGTGATGACATATAAATGGCAACACAGTGGGATCGGGGTGATAAAAATTATATTGAAAAGGAAATTGAAAGAAATGCTAATTCTCAAGCAAATAATTTAAGAGTAATAATTTTTAATTATTTAAATTGACTCTGCGGGATGACACTGACTGACACGAAGTCTTCAGTGAAAATTGTCAAAAATCTATCAGAGCCTTTTTCTACCAAGCGAGGCTTTAGACAAGGTGATAGACTGTCCTGCGATCTCTTTAACATCGTTATGGAGATGATCATGCGGAAAGCAGCAGTAAACAGGAATGGCACCATATTTAACAAAAGCCACATGTTGCTCGCGTATGCTGATGATATAGATATTATTGGACGTGGATTGCGAGATGTTACTGCGGCTTTTTCGAGCATTGAAAAGCAGTCGGCTGAAGTAGGTCTGATGATAAACGAGGACAAAACCATGTTAACCATTAACTATAACTTTGAAGTTATAAGAATATAATAATGTCAGCCTCGAAATCAAAAGACGAGTGTTGATCGCAAACCGCTGCTACTATCCACTCAAAGAATAAAGATTCAGCTCTACCAGACTCTAATCCTACCTGTTTTGCGCAAAATCCTGGGTAATAACACAAGCGGATCAATCTATTCTGGGAGTCTTCTCGAGAGAAAATACTCCGCAAAATATTTAAACCCATCATGGTGTATGGCGAGTACCGTCGTCGAATGAATCATGGGCTGTATGAGCTGTACAACGACATCGACGTGGTCAAGCACGTTCAATTAGACCGAATGCGCTGGCTTGGACACGTTGTACGAATGGACGAAAACGATCCTACTCGTAAAGTCTTCGGCAATAACGAATTTAAAAATTCAACCATTGCGCAGAGGATATAAGTTTGCATACCAAATTTTAGCTCGACGGCTCTTAAACTGCATATGTAATCGCTTGGCCAGACAACCCCAAAAAGGGCAGATTGTATAGAAGGTAGAAGTAGTTATTGCCCGGTTTTGCTCATCTTAGATCAGATGAGCTTTTAGAGTATAGAAACTCGTACACGGAATTTCGCAGGTTCAGACCCCAAAAAAGGGGCGGGGAGGTGTTAGTGATTTGTGACCGACCTTGATCGTCTTAAAATATAATCACCTTTTAGAGGATATAAGCTTGCATACCAAATTGTAATTCCATAGCTTTTAAAACACGGTTTTTATCGCAGCATCAGGACTCCAAAAAGGGGGAAATTGTATAGGAGGTATGTAAAATTTTTGTCCGTTCTTACTCTTTTTAGAACTTAACCTATGCGCAGAGGATAGAAGCCTGCATACCAAATTTTACAGTTTTTCAACTGCAGCTTCAATCTTTCGGACAGACACCTTTAAAAAGGGACAGTTTGTATTAAAGGTGGGAGTAGTTTTTGCCTGGTCTTGCTCATCTTTGATCAGATGAGGTTTTAGAGGATAGAGCTAGCACACAGCTGTTATCGCAGGGCCAGACCCCCAGTTTTTATGTGAAGTTGTACTGGTTTGTGATTGGTCTTGTTTATCTTAGAAAATGACCTCCACTTAGAGGATAGAAGCTCACACACGAAATTTCTGCTCTATAGCTATACAATTACGACTGTAATCGCAGGGACAGACACCTTAAAATGAGGAGTTTGTATGGGAGTTGAGTGTGGTTTGTGACCGATCTAACTCCATAGCTCTTAAACTACGGTTTTAATCGCATAATCATAAGGACCCCAAAAAGGAGGAAATTCTATGGCAGTTCTGTCCGTTCTAACTCTTCTCAGAACTTAACCTTTGCGCAGAGGATAGAAGCTGGCATACCAATTCTCACATTGACAGCTTTTCAACTGCAGCTGCAATCTCTGGGACAGACACCACCAAGAAGGGGCAGTTTGTATACAAGGTGAGAGTACTTTATGTCCGGTTTTGCTCTTCTTAGAACTTAAACTTTGCTTAGAGTACAAAAGCTTGTATACCAAATTTCAGTTCGATATCTGTTAAACTACGGCTACAATCGCAGGGCCAGACACCTCCAAAACGGGAGAATTTGTATAGAAGGTGGGAGTAGTTTTTGACCGATCTTGCTCATCAATGAACATAACCTCCACTAGGATAGAATCTTGCATAATGAATTCTAACTCAGTTGCTCTTAAACTGAGGCGGTAATTGCAGTGACAGACCCGCAAAATAGGGATGTTTGTATGGGAGGTGTAAGTAGTTTTTGATCGATCTTGCTCATCTTAGACCTTCACCTGCCACTGATTGAATATTTGTAATTGTTGTACATAGTATTATCTATATATTGTGTTACATCTCTCTTGGGCTAAAATACAAATTAAATTTCCTCTGCAAATTTGTAATTGTAGTGCCAAGTACAATAAGTTTATCAAATGTCATCTTTTTAGGGCTAACATACAGTTTTACCACGCCCCTACACCCACTGATTCAAAATAAAAATTTGATCTGCAAATGTCCCTTTAGGGCTAAAATACAAATTGGCCACGTAAAATCCGTCCATTTATCGAAAATTAAAATTTTTGCCACGCCCACTACGCCCATTGGGTAAAAAATTAAAATTTCTTCTGGATATTCATATTCGCGTTGTCGAGTACTATCTGGGTATCAAATTGTATCTCTCCAGTTCTAAAAAAAAGTTTTGCCACGCCCACTACGCCCATTGGGTTCAAAATTAAAATTTCGTCTGCTTATTTATATTCGCGTTGTGGAGTACTATTTGGGTATCAAATTGTATCTCTCTAGTTCTAAAAAAAGTTTTGGCACGCCCATTTGTCAAGAACTATATGGCAATCAAATGTTATCTCTCTAGCTCTCAAAAAAAAGGTTTGCCACTCCCACAACGCGCATTTAGTCCAAAATTAAAATTTCGTCCGCATATTCTTATTCGCGTTGTCGAGAACTACTTATGTGGGTATCAAATTTTATCTCTTCAGCTCTGAAAAAAGTTTTGCCACGCCCACTTCGCCACTTGAGGCCAAAATTTAAATTCGCGTTGTCGAGAAATATATTTGTATCAAATTTTACTTCTCTGGCTCTAAAAAGAGTTTTGCCAAGCCCACTCCGCCCATTTGGTCCAAAATAAAAATTTCGTCCGCATATTCATATTCGCGTTCTCGAGAACTATATGGGTACCAAATTTGATCTCTCTTACTCTAAAAAAAGTTTTGCTACGCCCACTACGTTCATTGGGTAAAACATACAAATTTCGTCCGCACGTTCATACTTGGGTTATCGAGTACTATCTGGGTATAAAATTGTATTTCTCTAGCACCAAAAAATTCTTTTGCCACGCTTACTCCGCCCTTAGGGTCAAAAATATAAAAAAATAGTCTACGGTAATTTCCCCCCAGTACATTAAAGAGATCGTACAAGTGATTATCGTACCAGGGCTAGTCTAAGCGTGGTTTTTCATAATCCAGTACTGTTGTTGCGGCAGTGGTCATATAATTCGCAATATACTGACACTGTGTGTTTGGAACATCATAATCGGTGACGTCTGTTTTTCTGTAATTGAGAGAGTCTGTAGGAGTAGACATTGGCTATCTCGGTGGTATGCAGCTGTTTGTCTGATGTCTCGCTTCCATTGCCTGCGTACCATGGCTGCAACTAGCGCAATATTGAAGTTGTTGATTACGCAGTACAACATTTTTCAGCTCATTGATTTGGGACTCAATTCTGAAGACTGCACGTGAAAGTAGCCCCATAAAGAAGAAGTTCTGCATAATTCGTTAAGTCAAGTTACATGCTATAATAATTGAATATTGATTTGAAGTTAAAAAGCATCGTATAGGGGAATTTGTCACGTTTTAGGCTCTTTTGTTTGATATAACTCGAGAACCACTAGTCCGATGTAGCTGAAACCTTTCCTTTATTCTGTTCATATAACGTTTCCCTACATAAACAACAGTTTCACTTTTCCTTTCATCAAATGAACTGGGTTTATTTTGAAGCACTTACAATAAAACTGTTGTACTCCATGGCGTATGATTTACGTGGAATATTACTTATGATAATCATACGCCACCATATAACAAAAGAGCCTTAAACGTGACAATTTCCCCTATGCGATACTTACTAACTTCAAATCGATATTTAATTATTATGGCATGTAACTTGACAAAACAAATGATGCAGAACTTCTTCTTTTTGGGGCTACTTTCACGTGCAGTTCTCAGAATTGAGTCCCAAAATTATGTGTTTTATTGTGTTATGATAATGAACTCCCAATTTACTTTTTTCAATTACTTTCGAAACATTTCTAAAATTGCCACAACATCTCCCACTGTGTAACATTTTATAGAGACACACAAACTTCTGCTGATACTAATGATTGCATTGAAATGCAATATAATTGACAACAATACTCTCCCGCTATTTGGTGTGTGTGTATGAAAATGTGTGGGCCTGCCGTTGTAACAGCTACTCACCCACAATCACACATGCCCGCCCCCTATTTTTCCACAGCCACCAGCAGCGGCACCAGTCACTACCATCACCATTGCCACTGCCGCCGCCATAACCATTATTAGTAATTATAAAACAGACAAACATTTATAATTTATGCACTAAACAAATAACCACACACACACACACAAAGGAACATCAACGCCGAGACGATGAGCAGCAGAACCAATCAAATGCACGAGGGAACAAATAACACAGCATTTCCAACGCTCTACATTGTATAGTAGTATAATAACAATCCATACATACAGACAGACATACAGACAGACACTCGTGTACTCGTCGTCATCTATCATCAATGAATGCTATACGGTCACATACATTACACAAATTTTTTTTTTGGCATCTCTACCTCTATCCAACTGCAGGGCCTGGTAGTGGGTGGGCGGGCGAGTGTTGGATGACCACAGGAAATACTAAACTTGTAGTACTCATCCTTTGCCATCATGACCATCGTCATCCTGATGATTGTATTGATATTTTACGAAATGCATTGAAATTGATGGAAGATTTATTGATGGAAATATGAGAATTAAATAATGGTCAATTTGATTTGATAAATGGATTTGTGTGCATCAGACATTCTGGTGTTATATTCAAATGACAATACCTCAGCACATACATATGTATGCATCGATGTAGGTGTTTACCGTTCACCGACAATTGCATATGGGCATTTCCAGCGCAATGCACGCGGATGCTGGCTATGCAATTTATTGTGGAATTTTCAAAGTGTCAAGGAAATCTATCGCGTTTGACCGTGGGCACACAAATGAGTTTATGTTGAAGGTCGTTGGCGAATGTCAAAGTGTGACGCGATATAAAGTACATATATATATGATTATTAAAGGTCATGGATGTAGTTTATATTTTAAATGTTTTTAATAAATTATATGGACAGACGGACGTTGTAAATTATTGGAAATTTGGTAGGTATTAGTTGCTATGTTCGAAATGTTTGTTAGGATCACATGTGCTGATGAGGCGCATTATATTAGTTTCGTTCAAAATTTATGCGAAAAAATATGAATTCAGATATGACGCTTAAATATCATAAATAACGTTTATCGGTAGTAATTTGATTCGACAAATTCCATTTCAGTTTCTTATATAGAAATATAAATTGCACACAAATTTTGTAATATATGCTAGAAAGAACAATCTCTGACATTGACTATGTAAAACGTATTTCAGTCATCTACATGTTATTTCATTGGCGGCTCCCTCGATGTTGTCCATAGCAATTTCACGGTATAGTGTCGAGTCAATCGGCAAGTCTAGTAAAAGCTTCTCAAACTGCAGACCTTAGCATTCGTTCTATTTCCATTACTGCCACCGATATCTCGGGTATTACTCGACTAATGGTGGCTTCCAAGTCGTGAATCGTAGCTGGCCCGACAGTAAAACTGTGTGATATCACTTGATCTAAGCGTACAGATGACACCAAAATTAAATCACAGCCATTGTATATCTGTGTGGGTCGTAGGACCGTTTTGCTGAAATCAAATGTCGGCGACATCACGGACTTTTAAAAGTATTTTCAAAAGTATTTATATGTACGTTAAAAGTACCTTTTTGTGTATTAAGAGTACATTTTTGTACATCAAGCAATACTTTTTGATACAAAAAGTACTTTTTGGTACACAAAGAGTACATTTTGGTACAATTACAGTAAAATACAAGTAAATTACGGATCAATTAAGGTCTTTATTGGTACAATAAAAGTACTTTTTGTTGCAATAAAAGTACTTTTAGATACAATGAAATACTTTTTGATACAATTAAAGTGCTTTTTGATTCACAAAAAAATTTTACAGTAAAACACAAGAACTTTATGGACCAATTGAAGTACTTATTAGTACAATAAAAGTACTTTTTGATACAATAAAGCGCCCCATACACGAGTACTGCCGCTGGAACGGCAATATATTTGTATTTGTGAATTTGAGAGTACATGAGAATGTATTTGTCACACAGACAATGCAGTATGAAAATCAAAACAGTTTTGATTTTCAAAATGAATACCTATCAATCAGATGAACTTTGTATAATTTTTATATTTCAAATATGTCAGATTCTACAAAATTGTTTTACGAAAGTGTAAACAACGAAATTTGGAAATTGTTTGTTGTAAAAAATAAAAAGGGGAAATAGAAAAGCGATTTGTTTCTGAAATTTATTGGATTGTACCAGTCCTTTCCTGCATTGTGGAACTTAATTTTAAAGGAATAGCCAAGTTGTTGCTGTTTCAAATTCAAAATAAAACAATGATTGATAAGTGTGTATCGGAACTTTCAATCACACACGTATACACGGGGTTCATCGGCATGACATGCGGCAGTACTCGTGTATGGGGCGCTTAAAAGTACGTTTGAATACAATAAAAGTACTATATGGACCAAACAAACAACTTATTGGTACAATGAATGAACTTTTTGATACAATAAAAGTACTATTTTAGTACAATAAGGTACTATTTTGTACTATAAAATGTACATTTATGTTTATTGTACTTTTTGGTACATTAAAAAGCTTTTTGTAACAAAAAAGTATATTATGCTATAATAAAACTACTTTTTGGTTCAATAAAAGTACTTTTTGGTACATTCAAAGTAATTTTTGCTACAATAAAAGCACCTTCTGATACAATAAAGGTACTTTTTGGTACATAAACTTACTTTATGGTACAACAAATTTAATTTTTGTTACATTGGTTCTTTTGTAGTACAATAAAAATATTTTTTGGTATAATCAAAATTCTTCGTGGTACAATAAAAGTACTTTCTGGAACAATAAAAGTACTATGTGTAACTATAAAAGTCTTTTTGTTACAATAACAGCACTTTTTGCTGTAATAATTTATACAATAAAAGTACCTTTTGGTACAATATATTTACTTTTTGGTACAACAAATTCACTTTTTAGTACATTGAAAGTAGTTTGTGGTACAACAAAAGTATTTTTGGTACAATCAAAGTACTATGTGGCACATTGAAAGTACTTTCTGGTACTATAAAAGTACTATGTGTTACAATAAATGTTCTTAGTACAATAAATGTTCTTTTGATACACTAAAAGTACTTTTTGGTACAATAAAAGTAATTTTTGGTACAATAAGAATTCAATTAAAGGACTTAAAAGCACTTTTTGCTGTAATAAAAGTACTTTTATTACTTTTTGGTACAATAAAAGTTCTATTCAGTACTATTACTATTTAGTACTTTCTTTGTAGTAGAATAAAAGTATTCTTTGGTAACTTTAAAGGACTTTGTGGTACAATAAAAGTAATATTTGGTACATTAAAAGTACTTTGAGGTCCAATAAAAGTACTTTTTGCTACAGTAAAATTACGTAATTTTGATACATTGAAAGTACTTTTTGGTACAATAAAAGTACTATTTGGCACCTATAAAGTACTTTTTGGTACTTTTTGCTGTAATAAAAGTACAAAATTTTTTTTTGTTTTCATTAGTACAATAAAAGTACCTTTTGGGACAATAAATTTACTTTTTTGTACAACAAATTTACTTTATGGTACATTAAAAGTACTGTTCGGTACACAAAAAGTACTATTTGGCACATTAAAAGTGCTTTGTGGTACAATGAAAGTACTTTTGTGTACAGTAAGTGTACTATTAGAATGAAAGTACTTTTTGGTACAGTAAATTTTTTTTGATACAATAAAAGTATTTGTGGTACAATTAAAAGTACTTTCGGGTACAGTAAGAGTACTATGTGTTACAATAAAAGTACTTTTTGGTACCAAATAAGTACTTTCTGGTACAATAAGAGTTCTTTGTGGTACAATAAAAGTACTTTCTTTGTACAATAAAAACACTTTGTGTTACAATAAAATTACTCTTTGGTACAATAAAAGTACTTTTTGGTACAATCAAATTCATTTACTGTAATAAAAGTACCTTATAATAAAAGTGGTGTAGTATAAGCACCTATTGGTACTACGAGTTTACTTTTGGTACATAGAAAGTACTTTGTTATACAATAAAAGTACTTATTGGTACACTAAGAGTACTTTTTGGTACAATAAATTAACTTTTTTGGTGCGTTGAAATTAACTTTGCGGTACAACAAAAGTACTTTTTGGTTCAAATAAAGTACTATTTGGTCCATCAAAAGTACTTTGTGGTACAATAAAAGTACTTTTTGGTACAATAAGATTACTAGGTGTTACAAAATAGTACTTCTTTATAAAAAAAAATATATTTAAGTATTATGAAAGTACTATATGGTACGACAAAATAATATTTGGTACAATAAAAGTACTTTTTGCTGTCATTAAAATACTTCATAGATGTTACTTTGCATTGCAATTAAAGTACTTTTTGTTACAATTCAAGTATTTTTTAATGCATAAATTTACTTTGTGGTATAAAAAAAAGTAAAATAAAAATACTTTTTGGTACAAATTAAATACTTTGTAATACAATAAATTACTTTTTGGAATAATAGTACTTAGTGGTACAATTAAAATACGTTTTGGTCCAATAAAAGTAAATTTTTGACACAATTAAAGTATTTTCTTATACAATCAATGTACTTTTGGTACAATAAAAGTAAGTTTTGACTCATAAAAATACTTTTTGACAGTATATTTTAATACATAAAAGCGCTCGTGGGTGCAATAAAAGTACTTTTCGTACTATAAAAGTACTTTTTTGTACAATGAAAGTATTTTTGTTGCAATAAAGTACTATCTAGAACAATAAAAATATATTTGGTACAATAAAAGTACTTTGTCGTACAATAATAGCTTTTAGTATTAATAGGATTTAAGAGAAATTTGTAAAGGGTTTTTCAATAAGAGGTGTTATTTTGATATTCAAAGAAAAATTCAATTTTTTGAGATAAATGATCGGATGTTTATTTCATAATAAAGAGGGAAGGTCTGCCGTTAATAACTAAAAACAACATCAGTCAAATGTCCCCAACGAGCACGCTTACAGGACCATATCCTTTTCATGAAATTTTCCATAACCAAATCGCAAAGTGGCTGCCCAATGTCCTTGATATCCTCACGAATTTTATCTTTGAGGTCTTGAATTGACGCTGGGCTGTTGGCGTAGACCTTATTTTTCACGTGGCCCCAAAAGAAGAAGTCGCAAGGTGTTAGATCACTTTTCCCGAAAAAGATCAATGGTATCGTTGCTTGTGCGGCACGTAGCCCCGTATTGTTGAAAGTAAACGTTGTCCAGATCAATACCATCCAACTCCGACCATAAAAAATCATAAATCATAAGTTGTTCTTGAGCGACGTGCACGGGTTTTATTCTTCACATCACTAACTTGTCCCAACAGCTCCAATTTTTCCACCAATTTCTGTATTGCGGTTCAAAAAGGTGCTTTACGACGACCAAAAATGCGCAATAACACCTCTCATTGGAAAATTCTTTATACTGACTTCTGTAAAGAGTTTCTTAAAAGTACATATTCAAAAGTACCTAATCAGCATCTCTTACTAATCTGCCTGCAACACAAAAATGATCCTTTGAAACTGACTTGTAACTTTAAGATTCAACTAGACCGCATTCCGTTGGGAAAGACCCATATATGCCATTTATATGCAATATAACTTACTGCACAGAAATTACTGCATGATATGGGAAATGAATTAATATTACATTAGTTTCGTAAATTCGATGTTTGATGAGCTCTTTGCTATATTGTGGTCCACATCCATATCTATTTGAATACATCTTACAAGTGTTGACCAAGAGTGACATATCTTAATGAATATGTCAACATTTAAATATTTATAAATTGAATCGAAATGTAATTTTTGTTATATTACAGTAATATTTGCAAATGCAACTCATGTGTTATGCTGATTTCAAAAATTACATAGAAAGAAAATTTCCATAAAACTGTCAAAAGTCCTCTAAAAACTTATCCAAAATTTTTAAAGAAGCTTTGAAGGACAAACGAACTCTTACATATTTAAAAAAAGCCAAGCGTCCAGTGGTAAATTTTAATATTGAACTCAAGAATGTTTCACTTGAAACTAAACGCAAAATTCATACAAATTATTTTTCTCTATATATTAATGGAAAATATGTTGTGGTAATACTGAAATTAGAAAATTTTACTGGAAAAGTTCAAGTTTTCATATGAAATAATGTTATGGAGCAATGGAAAAGATATGAACAAATTTTTAAAAATTTAAAATGAAGAAATCGTTCTCCTTACGTATACAAATAGATGGTGCTTTACAAAGTTTGTGCAATTGTATCTAGTATTGAACTTAACTCTTAAAGTCCTACCATAGCATTAGATCTCACCCTGTGCCCACACATAGAGTCTAATCAAAATTAATGTCATCCATTTTCACAAAATATTTTTGATAAGAAACGACTGGAAGACTATTTCAAATCTATATAATCTCTTACCAAACAAATAGTTAAACATGACTATGACTCTGTCGTCATCGTCGTCCTTGTCCTCTTCCTATTGATATTTACCCAAGCAATGGTAAATATCTGTTATAAGTTTTGTTTCTTGTTTTGTATGCTTTAAGCAATTTTTTTCTTAATCTTTTCCATACAACAATACAAGTTGAACTTTTTCCATTTTCATTTACCGCTCGCGATAGAAAAGCAAGCAAAACTTTTTGCTAGATAGAGAGATAGAATGAGAGTCAGGCGGTAGATAGAGGCAATAGGTATCTTTTGGGTTTTTGCAACCAACTAATGTAAATATAAATATTTTACTTTGTGACTATCGGCTTTTGTTGCTTTTAGCTTCATTTATTTGATATTTGCTTGATTACGGGATCGAATGACATTTGTCATTTTGTGTTGTTTGGAATTACCGTTTTCGTGTTTGTATCGAGCTTAGTGTTGTTGTCGGTCGCTACTGTGTGGCAGGCAGATACGTGAATTTCTCAGATATAATATAAAATATAACTTACAATACACGTACATAGCGTATAACAAAAAAAAAATATATATATATATATAAATAAGTTTATATATATATATGTGCCTTATGTAATTACGTCGAAATATTTATATTGTGTCAACTTTTTGTCTTCGATAAATTACGATAACGTATAGCAATATGTAAACTACACTCGAGAAAACAACAACGGAAGTAATTGTTGGAGATTATGGTTAATTTGTTTCCATATTAAAATAGATTCTTATAGATGGGCACAATGAAAGCGATTTCGCACAACTATGCGTCTTAGGTATTTTGGTATATGAAAGCAACACATTTTGATTTTAAAGATATATTTTAACCAATAACTGCTGAGTTCACATACTACCACACTTTATATATCTTTTTCTGTTTTATTTATTTATTTCATATATCTTTCTTTCTTTTCGATTCAATTTCTACAATAGTCATTTAAGTCATTAACACACTTTGAGGACTTTTGTTGCTAATTTTCCTCAAAAATTAAACATTTAATTTGATTAAATGTTTTTAATTTGTTAAGTCTTGCTACAGCAGTTGCACAAAAGAAAATTCATTCCCGCCACTGCAAATTGACCACAGCGTAAGAGCAAACGAGCGGACCAGCAGCGGCTGCGGGTAATGCGTGTTGTTCATTTCATGATCTGTAAATTTGATTAATAACAAAGTCTGATTAAACTAAATAAAGCATTTCATTATTATTGTTTCTGTGCTGTGTGTGTTTTTTTTTCGTTCGTTCAAAATCGTGCACAATTCAAAGGAAATCTCGACTGTATAAGATCCGTTTTTTTTACGCTGCATTGAATTGGCGAACAAGAAACAAATCAGACCGAGAAGGTCGTGCTTTGTTCATTTCAGGCAAAAAAAAATAAGTACTGTATGTGTATTTGTATGTAAAATAAAATAACAAAAAAAAAAAAAGTCGAGCACTGGGAATGACATGGTAACAAATGTTATTTAGGTGTTCTCAAAGATACTCTCGAGTGAATTTGCTCAAGCAAATTATTCTAAATTGGATTAAACGCAATTGTACTTATTATAAATAGTAAGGGAATTTAAATATTATACAATATGTTTAATGAAGAAAACACCTCAACTGGTGGATGTTGTACCCTGCATTGCATAGTGTAAAACTCACTTTATTTGTATGATTTATAGCGCAGACTTAGAAAAAAACTCATCATATATTAAAGAGTAACCCTCCTACGGGTAGGAGGGTATATATAATTTGATACGACCCAAAAGTGTAACACATAGAAGAAGTCACTTTAGACCCTAGGTTTCGTTGAACCAAATTCGATTCATGACTTTTAAAGTCGTTTGAGCCATGTCTGTCTGTCTGGCTGTCCGGCTGGTGCGCACGATACCTTTCGAAAGACGCAACTAAATGTTTTGAAATTTTGCACGAGTAAATATTTCCCCAAAACTACTTACGGTATTGCAAATGAGCTACATGTCCCCGCCCCATCTGGTACCTCCCATACAAATACATCATTCCGCTCACTTTAGAACTTGAGTAATAATATCAATACACCCGAAGGGGTCTTACCCAAATTCTGTATTTAGTTAAGTTAAGCTATAACAGGATAATGTTTTGGAAAAAAAAATTGGAATTCTAGCCACGCCCCATCTGGTATCTCACATACCCATCTGGTACCGCCCACTTTAGAAAACGATTAATATTACTAATAGACCTAACGCGATCGTATCCAAATTCTGTACTTAGTAAAGCTCAAGCAGGATAAAGTTTTTGAAAAAAAATCTGGAAGTCCAGCCACGCCCCTTCTGGTACCACTCATACAAATGTACCACTCCGCCCACTTTGGAGATGGAGTAATTATATCAATACAGTTGATACGATCATGCCCAAATGCAGTATTTTGTTCAGCCATAACAGGACAACGTTTTGGAGAATAAAACTGGAATTCAAGCCACGCCCCATCTGGTATCTCACATACCCATCTGGTACCGCCCACTATAGAAAACGATTAATATTATTAATAGACCTAATGTGATCGTATCCAAATTCTGTACATAGTAAAACCCAAGCAGGATAAAGTTTTGGAAAAAATTGGAAGTCTAGCCACGCCTCTTCTGGTACCTCCCATACAAATATACGATTCTGCCCACTTTAGAGATGGAGCTTCAATATCAATACACCCAACGCGGTCGTGCCCAAATTCTGTATTTTGTAAAGCTACAAAAGTAAAGTTTTGGAAAAAAAATCTGGAAATCTAGACACGCCCTTTCTGGTACTTCCCATACAAATATACCACTCCGCCCACTTTGGAGATGGAGTATTTAAATCAATACAATCGCTCGATCTTGTCAAAATTCTGTATTTTGTTAAGTTATCGTTTGCGGGGGGGTCAACATTTGGGGGGGAGGGTTCTTGTTTTTTCCTTTCTTCGTGTTTTCATAATGATTTTGTTTAAGGAGAGTGGCTTATTAGGCCACATCTCCCAAACCTATATTCTGTGGGCTGCCAAAGCCACTAAGCGAGCCTGTGTTGAGCTTCAGTAACTTCTGTTACCTACTTCCTAAGACGCATCGGTGGTAGCATGCCGATTAGGTTACTCAACATTTCACCTTCTAACTCTAGCTAACTTCCACAAAGGAATGGTCACTCCCAATTGAGTGGCAATCAGTAACTTTCCACCTCTGGGCAAATTTGAAGAAAAAAACTGGAAGTCTAGACACGCCCCTTCTGGTACCTCACATACAAATATACCACACACTTTAGAAATCGAGTAATAATATCAATATAATAAAAATTTTATGTTTTACTGAGGGTGAGGGTATATGTAAGTCGGGTTGCCCTACTAAAACTTCCTTACCGGTTTTCCTTTGCAACCGGCCCTAGCATAGTGGTTAGAACACGCGACTACCATGCGGGAGATTCCGGGTTCGATTTCCGCCTCCAGTCATCTACACTTTTCTTAACTGCTGCCCCCTCGATGTTGTCGACAGCAACTTCGCAGTATAAGTGTCGAGTCAATGGGCATGTCTAGTAGAAGTTTCTCAAACAGTGACGTTCGCATATGTCGATAAACAAGTAGGTGCCGTTTGTTGTGTGGGAGAAGCTATCTTATACCTCATTCAAGATGTGTAAAGGGAAATTAAGATTAAGAACTCTATGAACAGCTGCTCGCTTTGGAGTAAGTTAATTTTGAACTCACACAGCAGAACATACATTTAAACGGCGAATGTGAATATCAGTTTTTTTTTGTACGGACTTTAAAGAACTCTCGATTCTAATAATCAATCGTTGCTGTTTACAACATCGAATGGGCCATCGATCAAATTAATGTAGACGGCCGTAAATACAGCATAGCCTACTAAGTCCACTATTTTAAAAAGTTTTGAATAATGCATTATAGTAGGCAGAAGCAAGAAATGTTCAGCACACAGCACATATATTTTGTTTTCTTTTTTTTCATTTCTGTTCCTTATTAACAAATTCGTTCTTATTATTAACTCCTTAATATACATTAATAGTCTTCAACTCGTAATAAATTTGTACTTGCGTTGTGCATCACTGAATGTTGCTTCCAATGCCAGTTAAATGACTAGTGCATTTAATGTTTTACAATGAGTTTTCATTTTAAAGTCTCGGAAAATAAAAAAAAGGTGTACTATCGCTTTGTCATCATAAGTTAACGAACTATATTTTAGCTGAAACAATCATCATTTATAATTTAATTAAAAAATTTCTACATACTTCTAATTAATTTTACATTTTGTTTCTTCTCTTCCAGGTAAGTTCAACTTAAACTACCCGCAATTGCTCTAGGATATGTGATTTACAGATAAGTTAAAAAAATTAATATATATATATCTCATTATCAGTCTAACTTAAGTAGTATTTCCGTGAAACTATAAGAAATAATTTCCTGTATTGTTCAAAAGTCACTAACGGATGATTCATTTAGAATCTTTTTTTAATTTTAATAAAAAAACGCTTTAAATAGAATTTAATGTCGTAATCTTTACTACGATCCAAAAGAACACTCTCTGGCATTAATTTTTTTTTTAAATATATTTATTCAAATGTAGGCGCCGTAATGTCCATTTTACGATCACTGTTTTAAGCATTGCCAACGGAAGCTATGAAATGCGAAATTAGATGCTCTATAAAATAATTTCTGAATAAAGCCACTGCACAGTGGTTCCGTCCATAGGCCAAAAATCAAAAAACTAATCACAAAGTATTAAAATAAAATGTAAGCAAATTATCTCTTAAATGTCCAATCTTAATAATGGTAAACCGGATTCTTCTGATAATCTAACGGGACTTTTTAAAAATAGAATTTAATCATAAACATTTGTTCGCGCTTTTGTAAGTTGGTCGAATAATTTAACACAAGAGTGCAGTTCAAAACGGATTGCTCATTGCATAAGTCTAAAAAATTAAATTATTTTTAATGGATTTTAAAATTAGAAGTATTTATTTAATCTCCACAAATTTATAAAAACTAACTTGTTTTGTAATTCTTGTCAAATTAATGTTTTAGGTAACGTATTTGTTTGATCCTATTTTGTGCGTCTTCATTATGATTATTTAGAGTTTTAGTTGTGTTCCCCCCAGATCCCCCTTTAGGTCTCTTTTCCATTGTATTTGTCGTAGTCTTAAGGTAATAAAAGTGTTAAAGTTTGTTGCGGAAATTTGCGGATGTGCGTGTAGTTTTTAAAATACTAAACCGCCTTCTTAGTAAATCCTCAAACTTAGGTAAGAGGATAAGTATAATTTCATAAGTGAAAAAGTGTAACACCCCAATTATCTCGACCCAAATTATCTTAAAACCAAATTTGTTTAAATATTTTTTAAGACGATTGTCCCATTTCCGTCGGTCCGGCTGGCTTGCTGGTTGAAAGCATAACTGATGGGCGTGATAATTTGAGTTAACCTTAACTGACTTTATGAAAATTTACCCTTATGCCACCTCATTGTATATAAATGACATAATTCAACGTAATATTCCCACAAGCATATTCTTTTTCAGTCAAATTTTTTCCAAGGAAAATTTAGGGTGGGATGTCATATACAAAATTACCAACATATTTTTGGGAAAATTAATATTTCTCTCATAATATTTAAACGAAAAACTGGAGTATACTTGAATGTGGTCAGTTGGATTATCTTGTAATCCGACCCAAAACCTCGGAAAACCGAAATATTAGCTTCAGACGGTTTTGCATACATATCATTTTTGTAAGAGATATTGAATTGAACTTTTTATAACTGTTGTTAGTTTTGCTACATGTCTGTAAACTTCTGGCCATACGACCGAGAGTCCTATTCCCGATTGTTTAAGCTACATAAGTAATTTCTTTTTCAATTTCATTAACTCGAGAGTAAAACAATTTCGTACATAGGGTGAGGGTATTTATCAGTCAGTTCACCTGATTGAAATTCCTGTACTGTCTTAAATATTTTTTAAGAGCCCTGCTGAACATTTCAGCTCTGTACTACCATTAGAAGTATTTTTGGCCGCGCCTCCATACAAGCGGATCCACTGTGCACTGTAACGCGCATTGTGTGTTCCGTATCACGATCTTCAATATCAGTCGACAAAAAGGCCGTTATCCAAGGTACAGTAGCGCTTGCCATTGATGATTACGTTAGGACCGGGCTCTGTTTAACGAAATACAGATCAAAAATTCCTGCCCCAATCATTGCTTTTTTGGATGTAACATTAGTTCAAGAATCATTTCGTGTTTCTTAACGGCCAAATTTTGTTACTTGACGTATTGATTAAGCTAGAAATTTGCATCGTCATTAAACGAAATTCGGCACGAAAATAGCGAATATTTCTTGGGCCGTCGCAGAGTATATTGACTTGAACTTAAATTCAAATCTGGTGGCTTCAGTTCTTGAACAAGTTGAATCTTGTAAACCTTTAAATCAGTGCTAGGCATCCCATAGCCTCGCGTGGCCGACAATAATCGTTATTTTTTTTCACAAAGATGTGATCATTGATTCGTGCTTACTCGAAAGTTATGTTTGATTCAAAACAATCAGTCTCAGCTTGAGTGTTATGGAAGTAACATCACACACGATTGTGTAACATTCAACACAAAAACAGACACATGTACAGTTAGAGAATCAATGTTCAACGATTGTTGGCAGAGCTTGAGTGCAGGATTGTTCTAGGAGAACAATATTTCCACCGCGTACAATCAAACTACATTGCACGGAAGGTTTAAATGTACCAAAAGTGAGGATTAATTCAAAAACTGAAGTTTATCTTGCACTGACATGTCTGGTATTGTGTGAAAGTGAATAAAATTCTACATCACTTATTACTAAAATTACTGCTTTAAGTAAATTACTTTAATGGCAGTGAGCGGTCAAAGTTAAACAATTTTTACAAATTTTGCGTGACATGGCAAAAACAGAAAATTGAGATATTTCGATTACTTATAATTTTTGTTAGGTCTTTTAAAAGTAAAAGTATTATAAAGGAACCATCAACTTCAGGTATTTGGGTACATAATTAAATATATTTTGTTTAGATAAATGTTTTGAAAATATTTTTAATGTTTTTTTAAAAGTGCCACATAAATGTTGTATTTTCGATATAAACATGGAGTTTTAACTAGTTTCTGGGCGAGATCAAGCAAATTTTATTAAATGATCTTATAATATGAGATATCAGCTTATATATCCAAAGGAAAAATCTTGCGAATTTACAAAGAACCCCAGTTGCTAAAAACATATGATAATGATGATGAAGAAGATGAGGATAATGATGATGATGATTATAATGATTATGATGATCATGATGTTGTTGATGATGATGATAATGATAATGACGGCGATGATGACTTTTATCACAATAATACCTTAAATAGGTTTAAATCCATATATATGCACACATTATTTTTCTCTTATTTTTTATAAATTTTTTTCAAAAACCATTTTTTTTACTAAATGATGTATAGTTATTCTAAAAAAATATAAATATCAATAATAGTGGCCTTCCCTGAATTAATCCCCAATTTACCTATGTTTCAACCCGCTGTGCATTGTGGTATGCATGCTCTCGATTATGCCTACCACTGCTATAAAACAAGCCGAGATCCTGTTCGAGGTGTGAAATTGATTGGTCACGACTTTTAGTCACACTCTCCTCAATGCTGGCTTGGGCTAACCGTGGCAAAATGGTCAAAACACACATGTATGACGTCACAAATAAAAGTTTATCTATTTCTCTTTATGGAATATCTATTTCTTAGCCCAAAAGGTCATTTCGGAACAAAATATTTCACAGAAAGCTTCGTTTTTCATTATACAACTGAACGATTTGTAGATCTTTTTGTTTTCCCTTGTCTAATTGCCAAACTATACTGAATTGAAATAAGATGACACCTTGTCACAAATCTCGCGTGTTCTGTAAGAAAAAGATACCAATTTAAAAAATAAACCTTTAAATGAATCAATTAAAAATAAAAAAATTATTTGATAATTTACCACATTTTTTTTTAACAATTATTCACTGAGTTTTTATGTTCAGAGGGACCGAGGGCCGTGGCATAGTGGTTAGAACACGCGACTACCATGCGGGAGATCGCAGGTTCAACTCCTGGCTTTTCATTGTCGGCTCCCCTCGAATGTTGTCGACAGCAACTTCGCAGTATTAGTGTCGAGTCAATCGGCATGTCTAGTAAAAGCTTCTCAAACAGTGACGTTCGCATTCGTCGACAAACAAGTAGGTGCCGTTAGTTGTGAATCTAAAAATAGAAAGCGTGTTAATTCACATGGGGCGTAAAGGGAAATTCAGTTTTTTTTTTAAGTTTAAGTAAGTTGCTCGTACGACCACAACAATTTTCAATTAACCGAGTTTAATTAAAATTAACGTTGATCTACGTTAGGATAGGTTAGGTTAATTTGACAACCGCCTTCAGCATAGCTCACTTGGGTCCTAGTACAGGGCCTATTGTGACACCATTTTAAATTCTGGTGGTTATATTCCTACTCCATTTGGTCAACTTCGCCCTCAAGTCATTTCGTTTTTCTAAGAAAGGCATGGATGTTACGCAGATCGTCTATTAATTGAAGGAAATTCCCCCTTATTACGTATGTCGTAGTTAACTTGCGACAACTTTCGATTGTTTTCTTTATTTGAATACAATTAACAA
The DNA here is from genome assembly GCA_964034835.1 of Muscina levida. Taxonomy (NCBI): domain Eukaryota; kingdom Metazoa; phylum Arthropoda; class Insecta; order Diptera; family Muscidae; genus Muscina; species Muscina levida. The sequence goes on along the minus strand of OZ035883.1, from coordinate 25,647,830 downwards.
AAATGTTTAGTGTTGAGAATTTTTCATCATTTGATGAAGAAGAACATGATAGGAGCAAAGACAGCCGTATTTCAGTCTCACAATCGGCATTAGCGATGCCATAATTGAAAAACGACAAAGATTCGACGTGAGATTCGAGTGTACGATGTCCAAACTTCTCACATCTCAGGTCAGCAAAATCATGACTGTGACATAAAAGATGCTCCGTGGTCTTCTCTTCTTTCTAATCGTTCCAACTTCTGCAAAGAATTTTATAAAGAAGTTGTTTAACCTCTTATCGTATTTGCCAACTGGCCATTAACAGTTTATCACAGCTATGATGTTCCCTGGATAGACTCTAGACGGGCTCAGTGCAAAATCGTGTCCTCTGTATATCCACGATAGGCCAAATGTATTTGGTCGCTGTACAAGTGGGTTCTTTCACCCATCTTCCTTAGCAATAAGTTTCAGTTTTCCCGCAATTACCTGTTTTCCCCTAGTGAGAGGAAACGTTCTTATAGAATTCCTGAAGTCATTGTTGTATCAAACAAATGTGAAAACATTTGATCATTTAGAACTAATGGTACTTGTACTTTATGGTATGGTACTTTATTTTATTTTGTAAAATGTGCACGAGGTTGTTAATATAAAGGGGTACCATATAAACACCACAACACCAAGCTTTCCAAGAATTTGGCCATACTAAATGACAGAAAGTATATAAAGTTAAACCCACACAGTAGCTTTCCTCCAACCTAGTTCTTTAAAAACTATTGAAATAATTTGTTTTAATACCTAGTTGAGATGACTTTCATAGATAACAATTTCACGGAATTCCAGCCATAACATGGACATCGTATGTCGTTAATTATAAAATGTACAACTGAACCGCTATGGTAATACCTAACAAAATTTATATTATGTATTTATGAAAAATTATTTACTTGGAATCTAGAAACACCGTCGGAATTCAGTTAACTAGTGATATTCAATTGAAATGAATGCTGTTAAATTTTCGTAGTATTTCTCTTAAGTCTTTATAAAGTACTGTGTCGTCCTTTATTTTACGAATTCTACTCTTCTATTTGTGGCAATACTCACAAGGATTTTCTAAAACTGAGACGTACCATATACACACACACCAAATTACCTAAATTTCACAGTATCCTCCCTCGTTCTTTGAAAACCTTGAATGGAAATATTAAATTTTGGTTCCTAGTTGAGTTGGCTTTCGTAGCAAACGATTTCATGGAACTTATGGCCACATTTAGACATTGTCGTATGTCAACAATTACAAATACTACAAGTGTGCCGCCATGCCAGTACAGAACAAAATTTACTTTATTTAATGAAATATTTTTAACAGGAATCTAGAGAAACAAACGCGAAAAGCGAGTTCTACAAATTGGCAATTGTGTATTTAGCAAACAATTGTAATATTTTGCTTAAGCGGCAAGATAGAAATCCTAATCATGTACCATGAAATGTGAAACCTTCAGCAAAAATTTGAATGTTTGCACAGGTGATGTGATAGCATATGTATCAAGTCTTAAATATTAATAGTAGTAAGAAACTATGATATGTGGCAAAAGTGCAGAATATGGGCCGGGAGCCCAAAAAAAATGCCACCCCACCCCAAATACGCCCCAAAACAAAAAATCGAGGTCAACGTTGGCGCTAAGGCCCGGGGGGCCAAAAAAGGGGCCCCTTGGGTTCTATGATGACCCCCCATGTGTGTGTACTCAAATGAAAGATATTTTCAAAACGAATCCAACGATGTTATTTTTACCTACGGGTCTCCTGGACCGAGTTAGATCCATTTAAATTTCCCCGTAAAAAATTTAAAAAAATGGGGGAAAATCATGGAAAATTAGAATAATTTAAGGAAATGAATTGAAAAATTCCATAGAAAAATTAAATGTCATCAAAAATGTGTGAAAATTTTAATTTTTTTTTAATTTTTAAGGTTTTTAATGGAAAATTTCAAGAAATATTTAAAAAAAAATTCAGGAAAAAGTAAAGAGAAATATTTGAAAGAAGAAAATTGATTAAAAAAAGGATAAAAGTGGAAAAAATGAAGAAAAAGTTGAAAATATTTTAAAAAAAGCTATGTATTGTAATTATATATATCTTTTTTTTGATATATCCCTTTAAAATATTATTTGTTTTTTAAATTAAAGTTGTAACGGTTGAGATGGTCGCAGTAGCGCCGCAGACAATTTTTTTTTAAAAAAATCGTGGGAATTATTTTTTTTTTGTATATCCCGGAAAAAATATTTTTAATTGTAAATTAGTGTGGAAATAGGTATGTTGGGTTCAGTAGCGCCGCAAGCAAAAATTTTTTTTAAAAAAAATCGCGCGATTTTTTTTTTTTTATCCCAGAAATTCGGTTTAACTCGGTCCAGGCGACCCGTAGGAACCTAAAAATAACATCGTTGGATTCGTCTCGAACATATCTTTCATTTGAGTACCCGCACCTTTTTTTGACCCCCCGGGCACCATGGGCCTGAGCGCCAACTTTGACCTACCATTCCGATGTTTGGGGAACAAGACGAAGACAATGGCATTTTTTTTTTAATCGGGCTCCCGCCCCATTTTCTGCACTTCAGACTGATATGTTAATATATTTCTGGTACAGCGTCACTGGTGCTTGTACGACCACAACGAAATTCAATAAATCACCTTGTTTCCATTGAATATACATGTCCTTATATAAGTATTATCATAGTCAATGATTTAATAAAACCAAAGTGAAAACATTTGATTGGGCCTTTACTTTCAGGATCAGTTATGCTTGTACGACCCCAACGAAACTCAATTATCTATCGTTTTTTTCAATGAAAATAAATGTTGCCTGTTTGTTAATTTTCTTGTTTTCAAGTCAATGATTTAATAAAACCAAAGTGAAAACATTTTATTGGGTCTTAACTTTTATTATTAGTGATAATTGTATGACCCCAACGAAATTCAATTTTCTACCGTTTCCCCAATGAAAATGAAAGTTTCCTGTTTGTTTATTTTCCTGTTTTGTGAGCTATCTAGAGTTTCTCTTTTTCCCGGACTTTTCATTTCCCGGAAAACCGGGAAAAATTTTTGCCTTTCCCGGGATTCCCGGATATTCCCGGGAATTTTCGCGCAGTAGAAAAACAAGACAAACTATGTTAAATTTTTTCAATTTTGCAGTATGTACATTAGGGCGTGTCGATTTATTTTTCGACAATTTCCCTATGATTTCCGTATTCTATGGGTTATTCCATGAAAAAAAAAATACAAAAAAAAATCTCCAACATTGGTCCAACGGTTCAAAAGTTACTGGCATTTTTGTCCAAATTTTGGACCATTTTTCCTTTTTTTTCATGATTTTTTGTTCCTGCCCGGCAAATCCCGGGAGAGAAACTCTAGAGCTATCTGATTGTATGAAAACTCTTATGTTCTTTTGTGAAATATTCATGAGAGGTACCACATACACACCACATCACCAAGATTTCCCAGAATTTGGCAATACTATATGATAAAAGGTTAGTTAAAGTTAATTAAAACTCAACAATTGCTATTTTCCAGCAACGTTCTTTAAAAACTATGGATACATTCAATTTCGGGTTCCAGTTGAGTTAACATTTCTAGCTAACATTTTCATGGAACTTTTGGCCGCCAGAATATTGACATGGTATGTCGTTAATTAAAAAATTTACAAGTAAACCTGCTATAGCATAACCTTACAAAGTTATTATGAAATATTATGTAACAGGAATCTAGATACACAATTCGCGAATTCCACGAACTATCATTTGTGTTTGTGGTGGCAAAAAGTTACCAACAATTTTAATATTAAATATATTTTGCTTAAACGATATCATGTCCCAAATATGTATAACAAATAACTTATGCATAAAACTTGAAACCTTCACGGAAACGCATTTCGTTTCTAAGTCTCATTCAAATAGCATATAAATATTTTTCGCATTGGTAGAATAATGAGATCAGACTGGATATGACAAATTTTTGACAAGTTCGTCCCTTAGTCTTATTCAAATAGCATTAAAATATATTCCTCTTTGTGTGTGTGTTATTGTCATTTTGACACTTCTCTTAGACATTTCAATTAATGTTGTCATTTGTCTAAAATATAAGTGTAGAAATTTTGTTATATCTTTACTTTGTATTCGACATTTGACAAATAAGGTAAACAATTAGACAAATTAGGTGGTTCAACTGGCTTAAAAAATCAGCAACTTTGAGAGAGGGAAAAAAACAAAATGTTACCCAAAAAAAAACACAAAAGTTAATGCCAACAGTCAGTCTACAACATTTGCCAATAACCAGTTTGAGGGGACCGACAATTAATGACTGGGTTCAGATTGGTTTTTGTTATCGACGAATCATTCGTTCCATTACTGTTGTACGCAAACACACCCATTTTTTATTAGGTAATTTATGTTCGATAAACATACAACGGTTAAAAGTCACATGCCCTTCATAATTAGCACTTACTGTGGTTGTCTGAACAAAAAACAAAAAGAATCTTTTTCGAGGGGTTATAATACAGTGTGAAGAAATAAAAGTAGGCAATAATTTAACACAATGGTAGAACAGGCACATAAGTATGTACAGATATTGACAAAACCAGAAAAACGTGGAGAGAAATTTAACTGCAGTAAATGCGAAACTGCAGCCAATGACAACGCGAGCTGTTCGTGAACGGCACAGGGAGAAGAGACGAGAGACGACTCGTCTCTTTAGTCGAAAAACAAAGGAGCTGAAGAAGAAACAGGATAAGTGCACTGAGTTGATCCGAAGCAGAGGGGAAGCCCGAAAATTCTACCAGATAGTTAAGGCAAGAATGCGTGGGGGTTGCCATCCTGCAAGGACAGCAATGGCCAGCTAGTGGCGGACCCGGATAACGTTCTAAAGATATGGAGAGGACATTTCAGCAATCTACTGGATACGGACAACACCCTTAAAGAACCCGCTACAATTCATGACGATGGCATTAACTGTCCACCTCCCAGCCAGAGCGAGATACGTATTGCCTCACGCCTTAAAAATAACAAAGCGGCTGGAGCCGATGGTCTCCCTGCTGAATTATTTAAGGCAGGCGAGGAGGAGCTGATTAGAAGCATGCATCAGCTTATGGAAAACATATGGGTAAAGGAGCTCATGCACGAGGTTTGGAGCCTCAGTCTTTTATGTGCCATATACAAGAAAGAAGATCGTAGTGAGTGTAAAAACTACCGTGGAATGAGCCTATTACCAATTTCGTACAAGGTCCTTTCAAGCATATTATGTGAACGTCTAAAGCCAATTATAGAAACACTAATGGGACCTTATCAGTGTGGCTTTAAAACTGGTAAGTCTACGACGGATCAAATATTCACTTTACGACTAGTCCTGGAAAAAACTCATGAAACGCAGAACGACACCTACCACCTCTTTGTCGACTACAAAGCTGCCTTCGACTCTCTGATAAGGAATAGGCTATATGCGGCCATGCCTGAGTTTGGTTTTCCTGCAAAGCTGATTCGACTTTGGACTTTGCAGATGTACTTTGGAAAATATCAAATCGTCTGTTAAGATTGGTAAGGATTACCCTGAACCATTCAATGCGGAAAGAGGGTTCAGGGAGGGCGATGGCTTGTCCTGTAGACTATTTAATATAGGTATGGAGAAGGTGATGAGAAAGGCAGGTGTCAATATGTCTGGCACCATATTCTACAAGAGCTACATACCACTAGCCTATGCCGATAATATAGACATCATTGGCCGAAGTCTGCGGGATGTTACTGCAGTTTTCTCATCGCTAGAAAAGGAGTCGGCAAAAATGGTTTTAGCGGTCAACGAGGACAAATCAAAAATAATGATTTCGACGAACAAAGAGTCGTCTCATGAGCCATGAGCTCTATGAGCTTTACCACGACATCGACTTAGCTAAAAGAGTCAGAATCCAACGACTACAACGGCTGGATATAAATGATTCAGGGAGAAAGGTGTTTAAAGGCGAACCTGAAGAACGGCGCAGAGCAGGGAGAACCAAACTTCGTCGGAAGGACCAAATAGGGTCCAAAAATAAAATTAAGTCTGCATACTTATATTCGTTTTGACGAGTACTATCTGGGTATTAAATTTTATCTCTCTAGCTCTAAAAATAGTTTTGTCACGCCCACAACGCCCATTTGGTCCAAAATTAAAATTTCGTTTGCATATTCATATTCGCGTTGTCGAGTACTATCTAGATATCAAATTTTATCTATCTAGCTCTAAAAATAGTTTTGCCACGCCCACTACGCCCATTGGGTACAACATTTTAATTTCGACTGCATATTCATATTCGCGTTGTCGAGTACTATCTGGGTATCAAATTTTATCTCTCTAGCTCTAAAAATAGTTTTGCCACGCC